>CM058050.1:12447112-13058890 GCA_030157265.1 Latheticus oryzae
ATAAAAGCTCAATTCCATCAATCTCTTAATCAAACATACGTTCGTTCCAATTACGTTAAAGTCGAGTGCGAATAAGGTAATAAAAATGACGATAAATCGGAATCCATCAAGTCGCCGACGATGAAAAACTAATGTTCGATATCCTTGCTAGCGTCGCCAAGAGGAAATGAAAGCGGACACCGCAAAGAACAATGGATAATTAAGAAAGAAAACGGGGGCAATTAAATAAGATGTATTGGCTTGTGAAAAAGAAAAAATGCTTTCTTGTTAGATTAAAGTGCGAAGGTTTAAAAGCTTTATTTTATATATATGGAAATTGACATTCCAACACGGTTAACCTTCCTCTACTATACGAAAGATTGAAGAAATCAACTTAGCCGTGTTAATCAACTACCAATGACTGATGTTGTATGAAATTTTATTCGAATGAAAATAATGATGGGAAAAAAGCACAATGTGGGCGTGAAACAAGATGAGCCTTCTCAAATAAAACAGAAAAAAAAAACAAACATCGATTCTAATAAAACTAAATCTAGTTATTGACTAATAATGTAAACTTTGTTTTATTTGTTGTTATAGTAACGACAAATAACTCAATATTTAGCATTTTTACAGTGAAAATAAAAAAGCTGAAATTGAGTTTTTTATGAAAGTAATATCATATTTCCAGTGCATAAAAAAGCGTTCAGTCATACATCTCAGGTAGTTTGTTATTACAGAACATAATAAAACAAAATTATGAGAAAATCCAGGCGGCTGTGAAAAACATTTAAAGCGTTGAACCGTCTAGCAGCCTTGATTTTGATTGGCAAACTAAACATAAACAATTTTTTAGAAAACCTCAACAATTTAGATTGAACGAATAAAATAAAATAAAAATACTTTTATCATCTAAATGTATTAATCTTTTCGAGAGTGAATAACACTGCTCTTAACTAGATTTCGTTTTTAAAGGCGTCATAATCGGCTAAAAGCTCTTTAGAAACCCTCGAAATTTAAATCTTCTTCATTCAACAAAATAATAATCCTGTAAGGATACCCTTTCAGAAAATCTCTGCTTGTTAAAAAAGACTTGCTTTAAGTGGGTGGAAAAGGCAAAACTTTAGTAATGTCTCATTGCTGAGATCGTCGAATGCCAACACAAGCCTGAAGCAAGTGCGAAAAAAAAAGAAAAAAGAAATAAAACAATGGCATGCGCCAAGGGAAATTGTATCAATATTTGCTGAGAATAGTCTTTTGATGACAGAATTTAATCGAGAAAATGAGAAGCCTTATGAACAAGAAAAAAAAAAGAAGGTACAAATAAGCACAACTGTTATACTTATCTGACAAAATTCTCAATTTTGATTAAAGGAAACTCTTTTCTTTATTATACA
Organism: Latheticus oryzae; assembly: GCA_030157265.1. Lineage (NCBI taxonomy): Eukaryota > Metazoa > Arthropoda > Insecta > Coleoptera > Tenebrionidae > Latheticus > Latheticus oryzae. Next base: position 12,448,489 of record CM058050.1, read on the forward strand.
GGAAGTGGATATAATGCTTAGGAAAGAAGTAATTTTGGGTATGGTTCCAATTAGGTAAAAAGTCTACGGAGGTCGTAACAACTCGGAAAGAAAAAAGACCCAAAGAAGAGAACGTTAAAAGCTTGCTCAATGACACTACACCTGAAGCTTTGCTCGATTATTCAGATTATTAGGTTTCAAAAACGAAGACGACAGAGTAATTGGCGGCGTGAAAGTGCCACATTGTTGTGAAACAAGACAAGACCGAGAGATTTTTCTAGATTAAAGCTAAACTTGCTATTCAATCCAATCTATTTTTGATAGTTTTAGTTATCTTTTCCAAATTTAGCGATTCTTGTGGCTGAAATTACCATAGGAGCGCACCCCTCTATTGGAAATTAAATGTAAACTATGTCGAAGTTGAGTAGTTAAATAGGATCATTTAGGAAGTGGCTTCTGGGCTAATGAAATTTAATCTCTTAGATCACGACCACCAACTTCCAACATCAACTCCACGAAGATCATCTCTTTTAAAGTGCTATATTTAGAAAATTTAGTAAAATTTTCCGTTTTAATATTCGTTAAATCACAGAAACAATAACCAAAACCGAAATAATAACGATCTCGCTCATTATTTCCACTGTTAATGATAATAAAAGAGCTTTAATCGTTGGTTGCTGTTGACGTAGCTTTCAACAGACGCTCAATCGATATCTAAAATGTCACCACACAAAACAAACATTGATAATTCAATAGTTAAAATAATACACGGATGAATGTGACAAGCGGACAATGGACCAAACTTGTGATTTATAGTTCAGGAAACGAATGAACGATGCCATAAAATTCATTAAAGTTGATGGAAAGTCGTTTAGATGGTTCTCTTTTTTTATTGATGTAATAAGGAATAGAAAAAGGACCGCATACTAAGTACAGTCACGTCCAGCCTTAACGATAAATCTTACAACACGACCCAGATATGAATCCGGAGAATCCGGTAGAACCGGAAAAACGTGGTGCGAAATTGGTCTCGAAGGATTTGGTGAAAAGAAAAACTCTAAGATTCACATTTAGCTTATTTCCAGATTGTAATTGATATCAAAAGATGAGAGCCTCATTCTTTTAATACGCTCGTTTTTTTACTTTTTGTGATATAAAGAAAGAGTTAGGAAATAAAAGTAAGCTTTTTTTATAGAAGATTCTATTCTGGCAGAATTGAGTACACAAGAAATTCAATAAAAATTCTGTGAATATATACTCGGTAGTCAGTAGTGAAAACAACATTATCGAAGATAGGTACAAACTTAATTTCCATTATCATATCAGTCAAATTCAGAACTACATTCACTGAATTATCTTCAATTTCAAGAAATGCATCCTTCACATAATTTTGTTTATATTCTTCAGCCCTTAAAATTCTATGAATTTTTTCGTTCAGTTATCAGTTTGAAGCGACATTTTAAGCTCATAATATCAGTGAAGTAGTATATAAATTGTTACTTCTAGGCCAGGACGTTTGGCGTCTTAAAAATCAAGGCAAAATCTTACAAATTTAGCTGTTTGCCCAAAAGGGCACAACCGCAAAGAGCCAAAACCTCTCAAAAATTATTAATTTTTATCCACCCCAAAGGTTCCCAAATATTTGTGGATCACCAAAGATTGGGCACACGAAAAAACAGATAAAATCTCCCAAAATCATGTAAAATTATCTCACGAGCACTCTAAAAGACTCATAACATACGAAATCAAAAAAAGTTGGACTCGCAAGAATTCGAACCCCAGACCTCTTGGACTGAACGCAAATATTTTACTAACACGCCTATAGCGGATCTTCAGTCTTTTTTGGATTGAATATATTATATTGTCTATGCTAAATTTCTTATTAATAAAAAAAATGAAATTCGCTTCGCATGCTACGCACTAGTGTACATAACAATTATTGTGTCGAAATTAAGTTTATTTTTTAAGGGTAAGCACGCACGTAATACGCTGAATACGCTCAATCGTGCAGCGCTTAAATTTAATAATAAATAACGCATTTTGACTTTTGAGTGTTTTTATTAAACAGAAGACGGTCGATGGTTGAGCGTTGGTATCCTTCAAAAATACGCTGACACATCGGCCTACTCGTTTAAAAAAACGGATTTACTGTATCTTTTTCCGTCATAGAAATTGCTTATTCATATTGTAGATAGTATTCAACGATAGGCAACAATGCCATTATTGTTACGTAGTTATAATTTTTTTTGTAACACTACTTACTAATATTGAGTTTTATTTTAATTTTGTATTTGTGATAATAAAAAGCTTACATATTTTCTGTTTCGGTCGATAATTCAGTTTGGCTTTTTACTTGTCGATTGCGTAGATAGTTGACAGTTGATACAGCAGTGGCATTTCCATCACTGCCCCAGAACAGATACCTCTCCAATCGTTTTTAGCAGGTAAGTCAACCTCTTGATATCTACTAAATGTAATTCGTCTGACATTTATGTTCATTTTCAACGGTTGTGCCTAAAGAATCCTGACCCACGAACGTGATTTTTGTTGTAATCGTTTTTCAATAGACAATTAGCGAAAACACGAACGCACTATGTACGTACCGTAGGTTTTCTACGTTTTTGCTTTTTTATTAGGTGAAGAAGCTTTATGAATGGGATTTAATAAAAACTTCAAGAAGAAAATGTTTTATAATTAAAATTCATAATAAAACACTAAAAAATTACGTTACGTATGTGCGTTCGTGCTTTCGCTAATTCTCTAATGTCATAAAGAAAAACATTGTTTTCGCGTCCATAATATGGTAGTAATTAATAACTAGAATAAAACTATTATAAAGTCGGTACAGGTTGCAAGTGTTTGGCTATATATTTCACTAATCAAAATTTAACTTTATGTAATATTACATTACAGTATCACCAACACTTAGAAGAAAAATAATCCTTATTTATGGAGAAAATTAAGTTGCAACATGCTTGTTGCTTCATTGCAACCTGTACCCACTTTACTATTATATTATATGGTCTTTGATTAACTTGACAATATTTTTAACCATCTCTCGTAATTTCAGATTATGTTTTTTATTTGCTTTATCTGACTATCTTGTCTAGTGATTTTTCTATATTCAAATGAAAGTTAAACATTATAAAAGTTAAAACATTTATAATATCTTTTATCATCAGTTTTTTATAATATGATAATTTATTTTTAATCTTATCATAATTTATTATTTGGTATTCTATTTTATAGTTTTCTAAAATTATCTTTAATCCCCTACTGAAATTCCATAATTTATAAAGCATAAAATATCAATTGTCATTATATTTTTCTCTTAAATAACGTAAACCATAGATCGGTAAACCACGTACTCAAATTAATTTTATAGGAGTAGATATTTTTATTTATGAAATCAAACAGGTTTACAGATTAATTTTATAATTATGTATTGCTTTAAAAGATTATATTCTTTAACGTATTTTTTCTATTTATCTAGCAATTGTTCTTCTAATTTAAAATATACTCCCTAACTTTTTTTGCCTTATTGTTATTCAACATGATTATTAATTCTTTAAAAAATTTTAATAATTTTGTATATATTCATACAAATTTGCTTCATCATGTTTATAATCTATTTCTTCTTATGAAATTTCGTTGTATTTTAAAAATTCTAAAAATCTTTGCTTTTTATTCTTCAATCACCCGTGGCAAATTTTGCCGCTTTTTCTTTCATCTATAAATACCACAAATTCGCGGACATAGTCCACTCATAAGCCGAAGGCGAATTCTAACAAGTTATTTGGGATTAATATATTTCCGCTAAATCTTTACCTTTAAACAAAGGTTGATTATCATTATCTAACATGAAAAATACGTCTTGATCATAAACTTACAAATAACAGTATTATCTATGTCAATAATTTGATTTATTTTTTATTATTGGGTGACCGATCCCATTTATACTAGCTGCATACCTTATTTGTCTTTATCATATAATTATTTCAAATATCTCTCTCTTTCTCTATAATGTATATACATACATACGTAGGTTTCATATTGCCTCATATATTGTACTGGATCCCTTTTATTAGAAGTTTTTTTTTTCGACAATTGATTAAATGATCATTAAAATGATTACCTCCATATATAACACGTATTCTTGAATTCTGAGGCTTCTCAGAGTTTTACCTAAACAAGGACAGTGTGCTTTAACACGCATTGTTTATGAATAATTTCTTATGAAAAGAATTTCTATAAAAAACCCAAAAGTAAGAAATGAAGATCACTACACTGAAAAATATAGGAGAGCTGCTTGTAGAGAATGCAATTTGAAATATAGACAGTTTTGTTTCATAATTTAAGTTCTTACGATTGTCATTTGTTTATAAAAAATCTAGATAAAAGTCAATTGAAATTAATAGCTAATAACGAACAGAAGTATATTTCTTTTAGAAAGGATGATAATGGATATATCGAATTGAGACTTATCGATTCTTTTAGATTTTTAGCAAGTAGCCTAGACAATTTGTCATCTAATCTGGAATCAAGTCAGTTGAGAGAAATAATTAAATATTTTTCAAATAGTGAATTAGATGTGTTATTTAGGAAAGAAAAAAGCAAGATAATTAGGAAAGGAATATATCTTTATGAATACATGGATTCTTTTGAGAAATTTTCTGAAACAAAACTTCCATCAATAGATAAATTTTATTCTTCGCTCACAAAAGGAGGTATTTCTCAAGAAGAATTCAAACAAGCAGTGAAAGTATGGAAACATTTTAAAATTAAAAACTTGGGTGAATGGCATGATTTATACTTAAAACTAGATGTTTTGCTGTTAACTGATGTATTTGAAAATTTTAGAGGCTTATGTTTGGAAAAGAGTTATGGACTCAAATATACTTCAGTGGAGTTGGAATTATTAACTGATAAAAAGAAGAGTTGTGTTCTGGAATTCGCATATCTTCACAGAATCTAGTAATTTTTTTTAAGGTTATGTCATATTTATCTTTATTTTTTTCAAATAGGTGATAATTTTCTTTTACAAATACTGCAAGATTGTAGATATACATTGATGCAAGTGGTAAAATGCCAAGTGATTTAAACAATGGTCTACAACTATCTGATGGCTTCTTGAAAAGCATATACCGTAAAATTCTTTTCTTCAGTACAAAAACTTCTTTCGAGCTAGAAGCAGAACTCTAAAATATTAAACCATACGATATATGCCAAATTTCGGATAAGGAATGCATGTTTCGCTAACTCACGACATACATAGTCAGTATGGGCGTTAAATTTTAAGGTGTGATTAATGTATAAGCCTAAAAACTTCACTTCATCAACCAACGGAACAGATTTTGATCCATGCTTAATGTAGATACTTGTTGACAGAGGACCATTTCTAAATTGCATCACTACAGTTTTGTTAATATTTAATTCTAACAATTGAGCCCCACAGTACTTGTATATTTTGGAAATTGCGTCCGAAACTAGCGCAGAAGTGGTGCACAGATCTTTACCAGCAAACTGACAGGGTGAGCAGTTTTTTTAGGATTCACTAAAATTATCAACATATACTACAAACCTTGGGGAACACCTTTTACAATATTTTTCGATTCAGACAGCACATTCTCGATAGCACCATTATTGTCGTATGTAAAACGAACTCTTTGAGATCTGTTAGATAAGTAAGACTAAAAGAGTTCTAAATCAATGCCTCTGACACCAACATTGTGCAGCTTGGTTAACAATATCTCATGATCGAGTGTATCAAACGCTTTAGTGAGATCAAAATAAACACCAACTGATTCTCCACGGTCTAAAAGGTTTGTAATACAATTTAATGTTTCAAATATGACAGAATTTGTAGAACGACCTTTGAGAAATCCATTCTGACAATTGGAAAGAATGTTATTAGAGATTAGATAATTGTAAAGACGATCATACAGTAACCTTAGAAAATGCTGGCAGAAGAGATATAGGACGGTAGCTGCTGATATCCGTTTTGGATCCTTTACCCTTATAAACAGGAACTACAATAGCCTCCTTTAATGATTGCCGAAATATGCCTGAACTAAAAGAATTATTAATTGCACTTGCGATAACCTCTGAAATATTTTGATTTGAGTTTATTGGTTGGTAGAAGAAAAAAACTGGAGACACAAGACTTACTACATACATCTTTAACACTATTCTTCAATGAATTTTCGTTACTGACAACGAAGTAATTATTAAACATATTAGCTAAGATTGCAGGATCATTTATTAACTTGCCAGAGTTATCATATAATTCTATATTGCAAATTGCAATTGAGGAAGTGCTACAAGATTTGATAATGTTCTAGGCCACTTTACTTTTATTGTTACCAGCCTCTGAAATCCTCTTATAGTTATAATTAATCTTTGTCCTTTTTACAAGTTGCTTTTACTCTTTTTATTTGTATTATACATGTTTTTTTAAATCTGTGTTGTTCGAGTTGTTGCAAAATGGAATAAATCTTTTAGCAAAAGTGACAAGCGTTTAATTGTATCAGTAACCTAAAGAGTTTTTTCTTTTAGATTTTCCAAAACGGTGTTTTTTATTAGTGGAAATATATTATTGAAATGAGCATGAAAAACTGATTTAAAGTCTTCAGAGTTCAAATCTGGGTTAGAATTGCTGAAAAAGACTTCTTGTTGTAATTTTGACGCAAATAAGTTACAACTATTTTCGTTGAAGTTCCTGCGCAAGTAAGACCTGGGTTTCATAGTGGTAATTTCAAGACGTGTTATGAACAACTGACCCAGATGGTCGGAGACATGTGAATCTATAAGATGGCATGAATCTTTAGAAAGGTTGGAAAAGATGTTGTCAATGCAAGTTGCATTATTTACATTGCGCGTTGGACTCTTACAATTTGCCGCATTAAATTAAAGGAGCTTAAAAGATTTATTAAAGATGAACTTGCAGCAGAGACAACGGAAAAATCTATTTCAAAGTCTCCACACAATACAATATTTGAAGATTGATTTTTTTTTGAGTTCCTCTAGTAGAATACAGAGATTATTTTTAAAGAGGGTTATATCACCGGAAGGAGAACGATATATGGAAATAACGAAAATTATATTATTGTTGTTTTCCTCATACTTACAACATGAAAATTCAAAATCCTTTTCTAAAAAAGTAACCCCCGGAATGTACTCGCGACAAAAATGGGCAATAGAATTTGATATAAATATAGCCGTGCCACCACCTCAGCTTCTATTTCGAAAACCACTGCTTATCAAGTTGTAATCAGTTAAACAAATATTCTTTATTTTATCATCGTAGAGCCAGGTTTCTGTAAAACAACAAAAGTGCGGATTGTTTGCCTGTTTTAGAATAAATTCGAGACAACCAATTTTATTAAAATTTTTTAAAAGCTTGGCACTATTCAGAATTTAATTTAAATGATTAAGTTCTTTTATTTCGGCACAGTGACCATGATTTATTTTACTAAGTGATTTGATTTCATTATTAACTTCTCGGATAATGTTAGATAAATCAATTATTTTATCCTTTTCTATTTTCAGTAAAGTGTTTAATTCCTCCTCCATTTCGATCGCTTCAGATTTAAAGCGTTCTAAATCAGCTTTTAATTTATCAATATGTTCGCTTTTCATGCCATTGTCAAACTTTAAATCCTTAATTAATTCTTGACTAATATCTAAATCAGATACGTTATCTTTGGAGTCACAACACTTAATTTTGTTACCACCAACAAAAACTTTATTCTTAATTCGTGATATGCATTTTTGTGGTAAACACCCAAACAATTAATACATATATAATTATTATTAGAGCATTTAAAGAATACAGCATCTTGTGAACAATCAACCTCGTCGTCATTCACCATTTTTCACAGAGAGTTAAAAACATTAAGAAAAAAATTGTCGAAGGTTAACTATAAAAACCATTAACTGCCAAAAGGCGACAATTATAAAATTTCTAAATTTGTAAACACATTTACGAATACAGAGCACAGTAAAATACGTCTGCACACGTTCAGGACAGACATTAAAAGGAGAATGATTGGTTCCCCTTTGGAAATCCTCATACTTTCTTAAATATTTCTGATTTATCTTTTTTGCAGTAAATTTACAAAATATTCACCATGCTTTAGCTGATTTTTATGAACCATCTTGTATATTGTCAGATGGTGCAAGTACGAACAGTTTGTATTACAAAATAAAATTGTTATTTTTGGTATTTTCCTCGCAATTTTTCCATATTTTGTCACCTTTTAAACCTTCCCTGGAATTCCACAAAAATTTCAACACTAAAATCACCCAAATCGGTTCAGCCGTTCTCAAGTTTTAGCCAGACTAACCTACAGCAACTAATTTTATATACATACACTGTGGTCCATTAAGTTTGCAACAAATGGGAGTTTTTTTATTAATAAGATAAGAGTTGGGCAAACAGCACTATCTGTCATAAATTTTTGATCTAAATTAATGTCATATTTAAGATTTTCTTTCGAAAATGTTTAAAACCCTGTTGAATAAAATTGTAATTTTTTTGAAAGGTAACTGTCAGTTTTAGGATAAGAAAGCCTTTGCCAGAACGACGAAATTCGTAAGTAGCTAGTATCCAACATCCCAATTTGTTTAATAAAGCCGTAAATTGTAGGAGACGAACATGTGCTGCGCGAAAAAGAACTCTGAATAAGCTGATGAAAATGATAAACTGAACAAAATGTAATGTCTATTGTAATTAGGGATACAAAATTTAAAAAGCAAGAAAAGATGATTCTAAAACATTGCAAAATAATATAAATAAAAGAATAATATCACAATAAACATTTTTTGAACTCACCACCTTCAAAATGACATTTTGCGAAAATAATATAACTTAATATTGATGAAATCTGGTTAACAAACTGTCATTTTACCAATTCAGGTGTCGCAAATACTGAATAAATAAAAAGAAATCCGTATTTAAAAACCTTCTTTGATAACTGTCAAATGAAAAACTGTCAGTTGACTCACTTGATGTTTTCAGATTTTTTTGAGTTTACTAATGACGCAACGCAATTTTTTTAATAAAACAAAAATAAATGTTCGTTTCAAAAAATATTATTCGAACCTCGATGTATTCGGCGTATTCACGCATATGAAGCACTCCCTCGTACCTCGCTCGTGCTTCAACTTTGCGCTTATGCGCGAATAATGTCTTCACACACTAGATTCGAAAATTACTATATTTAATATTGTTTTCAAGACCTTTGCCATGCGCCAATTGGCTTGGTCCAGAAATGATAAGTTATTTATGGAGTATCTAAAAACTAGGGAAAATTATAAAGGTTTTTAAAGTAATTTTACTTGGAGTGTCGAGGATTTTAAGTCGCTTTAAGTTGTTTTTCATGATTTTGAGGTGTCTGAAATCTAGAGATTTGACAATGGTTTTAGAGTAGTTTTGAGGTAATTTTAATTGATTTTTGCATGCATCAATTGGCTTGGTCCAGAAGAAAAAGCTATTTTTGGGATGTCTAAAATCAATGCATTTTGTTAAAATTTCAAAATAAAAATTTTATTCACTTGGTGTATACAAAACCATGATCGATTGTCTTATTAGGACTACCTGAGAAAACTAAGTTTAAAATTTTTGTTTAGATTTATTTCACTTGTTTTCTATTTTAAGTTTTTATACAGGGTGCTCATCAGACTATGATTTCAAAATCTTTTGATGGCACTAGTGAAACTTTAATCAAATTAATCAAACATTTAAAAAATAAAGAAATACAAAATCAAAACAAGTAAATCTTCAAATAAAAATGCCAATTAATAAAAACAAAACTTACGCAATTCGCAAATTAAATTGCAAATATTTAAAAATACGAACACGTTATGAAATAATTTGGGAATTCAAAAGAAGAGAATTTAAATAGAATCATCTGAAAATTTATAAAGATTCAAAGACTTCAATCACATTCAAAATAAAAGAGAATTTTTATGCATTAGGGATAAACGAAATACTTGAGAACATACCTAATGGTGGTGACATTCAATAAAGATTGAAAACAAGATTAAAAAAAAAATAAACAATTAAAAAATGTGAATATATGTGTTGTTGATAATAAGAAAAAACTTAGGAAATGCTGCATTATCAATAGCATCTAGTTCTTTTATTCAGTAGATTATTTTGGTAAATTAATTTGCCACTATGTGAGCGCATATCATTCCTCGCCGGCAGTGTCAGTCGCAGCCGCCACCGTTTCTATAGACACGAGCCCTTTGAGCAACCCCTCACAAACACCATTTAAAAGAAGTGATAATCTCCCAGATGCACTTCAGTATTCATACTCGCACAAAGAACTTCTTCAACACGAAAGAGCAAATGAGATCCTGTATATAGTTTTTCAATTTTAGAATGAATAACCTTTTGCTTTTTTACACACCAAATAAATACTTCCAAAATATCGTTTGATAAATTAATATCTCCATTCTAACATCAATTATTATTGAAAAGCTTTTAACGTTAAATAGTTATAAATGCAAGTGTGCACTAATTAACAGATCAATAAATTATTAATATTCTTTTCAAAATAAACTCAATCACTGCTATTAATTAACATTCAATAAACTGGTTATAATAGAAGAGCAAATTGGAGTGTTCAAAAACGTAATTCCTGATAAACTGTATTTCAAAGAAGAAGACCTTGAGATTCTTGGAGTTAAATATCAATCAATATTTGTGTAGAAAAACTTTGTTGAAATTAAAATTTTCAGTTAAAGCTCCATAGAAATTGCTGAAGAGAAATTTCCTCCCTTTGAGTGCGCCCAACTACAAAGCCAATGAATGTAAAAGTGAATTATGTTGAAAAATTTAATTATATCACAGCTCTATGTATTTTTTTCATAGCTCAATAAATTACTTTAGAAAAACATCGCCGCATTTGCAAAGATTAATGGTAATAGCACCTTGGCTTCTCATTAAAAAATAGCCTAAGTATACTTTTATCCATCCATTCGTTTGTAATTACGATAATTGCCAAACTTCATGGTCGAAACGTCGTCGTGCTTGTACGCAACTAGGCAAATTAGAACCAATTGCCATCGGCCCTCGGCCTCTAATTGGTCGAAAGTGTATATTACACCTAATGAAATCCCCTTCTGTTGAATTGCAAGTCTGTCGTGTAATTTTCATACGTTGTGTCTCTATTATAGACGACTTGGTAAATTTCATCAAAGCCTCCTTCGATGTAATAACCGCATTTTTATCCGTCGAGTTGGCTGGATTATGCAACGCACTTCATAACGACGGATGAAATATTCGACGCTTATAGCGACACAAAGAGAGCGTTTGTCGCGAGGTTAAATATTTTAGTAAGATGAAGGATTTGAGTAAATACAAAGACGAATAAAAAAATTCACACATAAACGGAAGTTTATTATTACACTCTCTCTCCGAGGGAGCTGAAAACGTCAACAATAAATTTTGGATACAGGACAATGTTTACTTCCGCTTGGAAAAAATACAGTCTGCTCACGTTGGGTTGCATCAGAAAATTTACACTTTACATGCATTGTAATCGACGTCGGAAGTTTTATATATAAAGGTTTACGACTTTCTGCATTTAAAGAATTGCTGCCGAGGTCAGCGCGCACCAGCTTGCTCGTAAACTAAGCAAAAGTTAGCGGGATTAAGACCGCAGATGGCGGGCATGACGAGAAATTACAATTTTCAAATTAATTTCAACGTCCAACGACATATCACAAAATGGCTACTAGCGCCATTAAACACCAATTCCAAACACTCATTATATACATACAATCTCTAATACACAACTAACTCGAAACACATAAAAAATATTTATTGTAACGTTTTAAATAAAATTATTTTCATCACAACGAAACTTTGAAATATCCGTGTCATAAGCTTTTTATGCTTTATGACCTGTAAAAATATTCTGAGCTTTCACAATTTGCTGTAAATTAAAAAGTGCTTCTCTGAACGTTTAATTTTTAAGTTAACAAAAAAATTAAATCCTAGTTTAATAAACTTGTGTTTAAACAAACTTTTTGAACTAGGTACACTCAATAACTTTACCTCAAATTCTAACGAATTATATTATAATTTCTTAGCAGTTGAATTGGAAACTTCTGATTGGAATAGCGTCAATAACCACTTATTCATTCATAACTTCAACTTAAGACCGCTATTGTAATATTACTTCACGCTTCTTGGAAATATCTCGAAACATTTAATTTAATCAATAAGATGAAAACGTTTCAATTATAATCTCCCCTCAAGAGTACAATCGTAAATTAAATTAATTAAATATAATCACAAATTTTCACAAAAAGCTTTCCACCACTAACTGTAAAATAAATATTTAGAAAGCACAATTGCGTATTTTGGAAAATGAAATTTTCGACAATAATAAATTCAATTAAATACTACAAAAGTCAAAATTGTTAAAAAAATTTAATGTTGTGATATTTTTTATAAGAAATTGAATTTTATGCTTTAAGAGCTTTTTTCGACCTTAAATTCTAATTCGACGTCGGCGTCTCCGTAATTATCACCCAAGTTCTCTCCATTGTGATTTTTCTTTTTATGGTCAAATTTATTATTCTTACTCGACGTATAAATGATGCAGCTTTAGAGCCTTTTAATGAAAAGAGTATTTCGTCCTTTTACGACACGTTCGTTCGTCCAAACTAAACAATTATTATTTTGTGTTTTTTTTCATAAGCTTCAAGATGAAAGCTACAAATTAATACCATAAGCAAATTGACCATTTATTTAACTGCGGAACTTTTTGGCGAATCTTCTACTTGAAAGAAGCGAAGCTTATATAATAATATAATAAACTCTTTGTACAAAAGTTCAAAGAGGATTCTAAAAGCACGTTACTTGAGAATTGATCAATTATTAAAAAGAAAAATTATAACATAATATCGATTGTGTTCATTCACAACACCTCTACTCTATTTTTAACTGAAATATCGACTAAACAAGCGTTATTTCTTGTCAATGAAAACAGCTAGAAGGTGAAGTGGAGTAACGTAGCAGCTAATTTATTCAAATATCACAGTAGTCTATGAATTTTTGACAGTGACACGTACCTACTTTTCGATTCAACAACTCGTTGTATAAACTTACTTGTCAGATTCAGTCATCGTCGATATTTCATCTTTCTGTTAAACGTAGCGACGAATCAAATTTCTCAAATGTTGAATTAACGGTGTTATTTCTAATATTTGAATGTAATTGAAGGTTTTTCTACTACGAGGTTTTCGCTGCAATTACCACTCCGTTTACAGTCAACCATTAAAATCTAATTACAAAATCGTTAAGTTTTTGCTAACACTTAAAAAATAATTAATCAAATCTGAAAAAATTTCGAAATCGAATTATCGACACAAATATTTGTGTTTGTTACTATTGGTACTTGCGTCAGATGGGTACTTTCCTTCATTTACTGTCGCATTACCATAATTTGTCAACAAGGGAACAAAAAATGAGCTATTATAATGGTAAATTGATGAATGGTATAGATATATCATTGAAAGGTTTTTTGTTGAATAAAGTCAAAGTTGCGAAACTTTGCCAGACAAATTCAATTATCCGAAAAAGGTAAATCGAATAAATCCAAGCAATTAGTCAATTCTAACCTTCCTAACCTCCGCCATGTTGTCTTTAGTCCCCGGAGTCTCTGCGTTAACTCGATTTTGAAATTTCAGTACCTCATGTTTCGTCCTTATAATAATTTACATGCAATTTACACTTAAATGGACTCGCATGAAAGCTATTGGGGATTAACGCATCACGTCTACTTCATTATTTAACAGGATCGGTTAAAGGATTTATTTGTTCTTTGAAATTCTTCGGTTTTATTGATTTTGGCATCCTTTTCTCTTTTGCTCTCTCCTTTTTTCACTATTTTTAGAGCGTGAATGTCGAAGATCATATTGTAAATAATTAACTTGTCTATTCCACTACATTAAACTGTTTACATGGTAGTGCGCCTTTGTTCCATCATTCATCAATAATTTTTATTGTATAGTGTATACAGAAATTTCAGTTTAAGGATATTAACCAGGTGGCGCTATATTTCTCATCATCAACGATCAAAAAGCTTTCGGGAAAACAGGTGGCGATCGAAGGCGAACTAACCTTGACATTAATAAAATATCAATGGTATTTTTTAATATATACAATGTGAAATTTATAGACTGGAGAAAACTGACAGAAGATGGCGAAATTGTGTCGAAAAAATTGATATTTTCAATTAAAAAGTCGTAAAATAGAAGAGAAAGTATTTCAAAAATGATGAGAAAGGGAGGACGGTTAACGAAAATCAATCGTTTCGTAACATCAAATATCAATAAAAATTTTATTACTTTGAAATTAAATTCAAATAAAATTTCCAAGAATATTATTTAAGAACAAAAATTTTAGATTAGGGTAAGATTAACAAATTACATGTTAAAAAATGAACAGTTTTTTGCTCAACAACAATATAAACAACCTCATTAAAAATTAGCAAAGTGACTTCAAAGAAGTTTATAATCCAACAGACTTGGGACCTGAGTCTATACCTAAAGGGTAAAATACAAAAAGCAAATACACAGTGCGGTTTTTTTCAAGTGACAAATAATTAAGTCAATAAATTTGACTTTTTCAATTAAACCATCAAAAGTATGTGATGAGGTATTATTTCTGATGTCTAATTTAACTACTGTTTTTCACAAAATATAGAATTTTAAAATAAATCTCTATACTCGCTTTATGGTCACAATGTGGGTGTTACAATAGAAATTCACACAATAGAACAATACTCTAATTTGGATCATACAAGAGCAAAACATAAAGCTTTGAGACAATCAATATATTTGGATCCAGACGTGTTATCAAAATGAATAAGACATGGTATTGTTCTAGCCCGCTTACATATATTGATGCACTAAACATATGAAAAAATATTAGTTAAAAGTTCAATACCTACTATTCAAAACTATCTAATTGCAAAATACCTTTCCAAAAGTACTGGTATCTAAAATTTTATATAATTCACACCATTTTTACCACCGACAATTTAATATACTTCTGAAAGTAGATATCGAAGGAAAAATATGTAACTCTATTAATAAAAAAAATCAAATAGGGTGAGCTGAAAGTACTGGAATATAATTAATTTTTAAGGTATCTAATTGATATCCCGGCTTCCTTCACCACAGCTTTGCGTCACTCATTCCTACAAAAGTTCGAGATTTGCTTATCTTCAATTTACTTTAAACAGATTTAACATGAATTCAGCTGAAATGAATCGACTGCGGTGCCTTTTAAAGAAGTTATGATTAATCAAATAAGTGTGTTCATTAAGAAACACTTTTTGAAAATTTTTTCAAAAATTAATTGACAAAATTTTCTTAAATTTAAATAAAACGCATTCTTATGCTTTGATAGAATAATGGAATTAAATAAATAAACTCAATCAGAAATTTTGTTAAAATAATCTCAAACTTGAATCACATAGCAAAATTACCAAAAAAGTACTTATTAATTTTTTTCATGTTTAATAAAAGTATAGTCATCGATAAAGTGTAACTTCTTAGCCTCCAATTAATTTCACTGATGTTCATACGACTCAACTCAGAGTATGTGAGGTTGAATTCGGATTAGATAATTTCAAATTAATATCTCGTACAAGAAACACAATTAGATTACGTACTGCATACGATTAAATATAATGCAAACCGAATATCCAAATATACTACCTGGAGTATCACAATATTACATGATTTCCTTAAACATCCAACGTCTATTTTATTACTCAGAAACTATTTACAAAGAGATTGAAACTAATTTTTAGATAACACTTCTCTAACAGTCCAAACACAGAGTAGCAAAAAACAGAAGCAAAATTACTAAAATGTATAGCAGACCTTGACAGCATTATTAAGTGTTAATGATCCTCGAAACCACTTTGACACTAATGAAACATTAACAGCAGTTTCCATATACAAAACAAGAAGTAAGAGTTAAACAGTTTATTATAAGCATTTTCAAGAAACCAAGTCTAAATTTGGCGAAATTTAAGCACAAACTTTTTCAACAAAATAAACAAACACTCGAAAAACGTTCAAAAACATGTTGCAAACACAAAAAAATTAAATTTGCTGTTTTGATTCATAAACTTAAAAACAAATTTAATCGGCAGCGGCATAAAAACATTAATTTCAAAATTTTTGTATGTAAATTGATTGCGTATAATTTATTTGAGAATTGAATATCCGGCTCAATTTAATAAAATTTTTGATGAAACCACTATAGATAAAATAACTGCAAATAGTGTAAGCTGAAACTAGCGCAAAAACTTCATGAGTAGAAAATCGGTATGGAATATTGATTACTAATTGGCAAAAACAGGAGCTTGATTTGCCCATAATAGCATAATTGACACTTGATTTCTGAATATCAAGGGACACAAATATGTTTATTCGTAGTAACAATGAATTCAAAAAAATATATATATATTTACAGGGTCACCACTGTAGTCGGCTCCATATGGGAAAATTTTTTATTATGAGGTTTAGTTAAAATTCGGTATAAGGATCAGTTTTTGCTTTAAATTAGATTAAAAATGGCAACCACAAATGGTGTTCGTTTGTCGGCAAATTTAACATTTCTTCCAGAGAACAACACAAAATAGCATTTCTAGACGGATTTTCGGAAAATTTTATTTAAAAAAGTTGTTTGTAATGGAGTTTTATGTACCTGTGCGCAATTTAAAAAAGTTAGCATAAAGTTGACATTTTAGGCATTTTTGGCAAATAATTCTTTTCTCACAATATCAAAGTTTAACAAACTTGTATAAATTGGTTTATTTTTGGAATATTCATTGTTACAAGCTACTTTAATAATAAATACTTTTCTTTTACTTCAATTATTTCAACATTTCGCTTTTAGTCACAAAATAAATTGGCATGAGCGGTGCAAAGTTGTCATAACTTTAACGTTCTTTTAATAATATTTAAATGCAAGACATTTTCCAACATCAAATTAATTTAAGATTATAGAATGACTGTCAGAAACGACATTAATTTAAATAGGTCTCAGTTTTCAGACCTTTTCGAACCTTTACCAATCACAAAAATTTGTTTTTAGATTTGGTCTTAAAACTAAGATATTATTGAACAAAGTCTGTTTTGACAGTTTTCTACTAATTTTAAATAAATTTAATACTGAAAAACATCATACATCTAAACCTTTTAATAAGGACGTTCAAATTATTAGAACTTTGCTCCGCTCATATCCTTTTTTTTATGATGAGATTTAAATTTCCAAAATTATTAAATCTAGAAGAAAATACTTATAATTATATAATAATTATATAAAAAAGGCTTAAAACGTTGAATATTTCTAAAACAAACTAATTGATACTAGACGGGTAATCTTTGAATTTGTAAAAAAAGAATTATTCAACAAAAATACCTAAAATATCAACTTTATGTTAGGCTTTTTAAATTTTGCGCACATGCATAAAATTGCATTAGAAACAACTTTTTCAAATAAAATTTTTCCAAATTCAGCCTAGAAATGCCATTTTCAGCTATTCTCTGCAAGAAATGTTAAATTTGTCAATAAAGAAAGCCGTTTAATCATGTTTCTTGTTGTCATTTTTCATCTAATTTGAAGCAAAAACTGATCCCCATGTCAAATTTTAACTGAACCTTATAATAAAAAATTTTTCCATTTGGAGCCTGCTTCAATGGTGACACTGTATATTTTTTTTTTTACTTTTCCTGGCCCAAATGCAATCCTTGGATCCTGCATATGTAAACCCAATTATTTAGTTTAGATGAAAAGTCGTAAGTCTGAAATGCACCGAAAACCCAATATACTTTTATAGATAAAAAAATAAAATTTTATTTTATTTCGAGTAATCAAATTTTACTCTACTGATATCTTCTAAGATGCATTAAAATTCGATGTTTAAATTTACTCTTCTGATGATGTCAACATTCTCAGCAAAACATGTCAAACTTTTTCATTAGCACAAATTAACTGGAGAGAAAGGTTTGACTGAGCCAATTCATCTCAACAATTAGCATACATTTTTGATGGATAATAATTCGACTAAATTTGAAACGGTATTTTTATCAGCACAATGCTTTCAATAATTAACATTCTATGAAGCTCGAAATGAATAAAATAGTAGAATTTATGTCGGATATTCTGAAACCATTCATCAATCAAAAAAACGAACATTTTATTAAAAAAAAAAAAAAATGAAAGATTTTTAATTTAATACATTTCGTTCTGAAAAAATGTTGACTTTAAAGTTGGAAATTGATTCAAAACGTGAAAAAGTTTTTTCACTTTTTATGTCTCTTCATAATTAACAAAATTTAATTGAAAAAATTCCAACTGTCTCTTCTGTTTAATTTATTTCCAAGATTAAAGGAAATAAATTACTGGAATATGATAAAATTGTTTAGTCAAACTGTGTACATGAAAGGTAATAATTTAGGTGTTTTATTTGAAGGTAAATAAAAATAACTGATAATAGATGTACAATTTTATATAAAATTTGAAACAAAATGAAAGAAGTGATAAATTGAAAAGTATTAAAGCTTTGAATTCCCACTGCCAAAATGTAAAGCTTTCGTCTTTGCCAAAAAATTTTAATGGATAAACAATGACACAATTGAAATTTACATTAAAAGCTTTCCCTCCTAATTAACATCTCTCTCTCTTTACACAATGGAAATTTCCTAATTTAAGTAATTGTAAAACTTGACTCTTGATTATTTTATGAGCTTATGTTTTATCTATTTTTCCACATTGTATACATAATACCGCATAATAATCTAAGCAATAAAAAGCCTATTATTCTATAAACAATGGCTATAAAATCCAAAAAAAATCAAACTTTTTCAAAACCGGCATAGCTTTCATCGCGTTCTCATATCGCCATTTCCATTAAAATCCTTCGCTTCGTTCAAACTGCAACATTTCTCTCGCCGAAAAGCTCTCGACTTTTTAAAATGATGACGAAAATAAACATTGTTGCCTTTTTCGCTTGGGAAATTCGAACTGAAGACGAATGATGGATGATCCACGGATGTATTTTACGAGTATCGAAATAAAATCTAAATGGCAAAAGAAGGAAAAAAAAGTGGCGACCTTGAAACTGCGCCAAAGTGGCGGCAAATTTCATACGCTGAATTATTGATGTCAATGAAAAAAGTTTCGAAGAAAGCATTTTTAACATTGTATTTAAGAAATGTCAACGCAATGAAATAATTGTGGATTTAATGGATGAAACGACTTCCTGTTTTAGTATGATGATAATTCATTGTTTCCTGTCTTCGAATCAAGCGATAGGTTTCTAACGATGATAATAAAATACAAGTAGACGAGTGATAATAAAACTGATGTGGATTATTAACGATTGATTATTACTAGAAAAAGACGACTCGTAAAATTGATAGATCGTAAAATTGACGCTTTGTTGTTTGAAAACAACAGTAAATTATTTATCTCTTCAATAATTTAGCTCCAACAAATTTCCAACGTAAATGACCCTGTATAAATTTAATTAGATTTTTATTCTCAAAGAGCCTAAAGGCCTAATGTTTCATCACTGGAACAATACAACGCTATGAGCCCCACTAATAAACATCCATAATTAGAATCGATGTAACGAAAAAATAAATTAATTGCAACGGGACTTGGCGGATCCATTAAAAAATTCATTTCGCTCCAACACTGCTCTCAAGATTAAGACTTTTGGAGAGCAAAAATCAAACTACAAACAGAAAGGATTTTGAAATATTCAAGATGCAATATGGAATGGAGAGTTTATTTAACATCCGTGCTATATAAAATTGAGGTTGAAATCTCAGACATTACTCCAATTCTCTAAACATAATCCACACAAGAAAGTTTGTTTTGGCAAACAAATATTTTACTACTTTACACGTTATTTTTCTATCACGAGATACCAAAGTAGGAGGCAATTTTCAGGAATTGGATGATTCAAGTGCGGGTTTTCTCACAAGTGCATTTTACTTTTGAGTTAATGGAAGAAAACGTATAAATGTCGTTTATTATTCTTTCAAATTAACACCTTTCTGGATGAAAATATCACAGAGATATAAAAATAATTGTGATTTATTGACGACATAGAACAAATCTTCAAAAAGTGTAATGAAAAAATTAAAACTGAAAATGTTTCAAAAATTTAGTTAGGGTTTATTTCACTTCCACAATCAAATGATCTCCTAAGCTTTTGCTAAATCTTTTTGTTGAGCTTCCTTGAGAGATCATTTGTAAGAGTCAACTCATTTACAAATTAACAAAAAATGATATGTTTCAAGTTTTCTGATGAGAATTCAAAAAAACTAAAAGAATATTTTGCTTTCTATTGGCAACCGCAAAATCAAATTATTGCCGCTGTCCCCCAAATCATGTTTCTTCCCCGTCATCATACGACATAATATCTGATTAATGTATAGTCGGCCCCAATAATTACCGTTCCATTTACACTTTTAAATTATTGGATGGAGAGAGCATACAAATCACCCATTAAAAGTAAAAATCGTGCAACTTTTGTTTATACACTTTTCGTTTTTGTTTGTATAATTTTTTCTCATAGTTTTGATAATGAAACAGCTCGCTATACTTAATTACCACTCCATTCAATCACAGTTTTTTTTTATAGTAGATGGCGTTATCGTATTAACCTCAAACCAAGAATTCTGATCGGCGCCAATTTCAAAACCGAGATGAATAATTGAGTAAATATTTGTGGTTTGTTTGAAAACAGTGCGGTTTGATGTAAATTCCCTATAAAATTAAATTACCGTCTCTTATCAGTGTTTTTTTATTAAATATTTTGTCTGACAGTGATGAAGGTCGAAGGGTATACTTACAAAGTGATGCATCCGATTATAGCTGCTCATCGAATGTTGGATTTTTGGTTTAAAATTAATTAACTAGAAGATTCTCTGAACCAATCCATTGTTGTTTGAAAAACGTCTAAACACATTTATTTACACATTCACTCGATTTTTGTTGTAATAGTTATGTTTCTTTGGTAACGTTTATGTCAGAAGATGAATGGATGTTTCAATTTTTTTATCGTTTTATGTAAATGTTTACTAAACTTTCTTTGTAATTACTTTCAACAACACATACATCAAATAGATGAACACATTTAAGTTTATTGTTTATTTGCTAATTTACTACTTAACACTTGATAATCTTATTTTTTATTGTTATTCTTTTTCAAATCACTTAAAAGAAAATCGCAAAAAAATCCGCTACTTAGCGCTTGAACGGAAGGACTAAACTTTGAGCGGGGGAGACGCAGTTGGCCATGCTCACGAGACGGACGCCGGCAGTCAACTGTTCCGTCCGTCACCTCCTTCTGCCATGTTTTCGTGTTGGCCTGCGCAATTTTCGCCACCAAAATATTTAGATTTAATATAAGAGCAAAGATATATTTTTTAAATGCTTGAATTAATTAATAAAAAAAAAAAATATTAATATTTGTTTAAAACATTTCAGGTTATAAGTGGGTGCGTCGCTTTTGGCAGGACTTAGTAACCTATTTTTGGATGTTACATAACTTGACTACTGATAAGAATGTTTGATTATTTTCACGGTTTAACCCCATTGAGTAAACTTGTTACGATTGCAATTCCACTTGTGAATTGTTTGCGGAAACATAGTAACAATGACAGCTTCACACTAGATTAGATCCACTACACGTTATAATTGATTCATAAAAAAGTTATAATAAATTTGATTTAATATTAATTAATTTTATGTTAAAAAATTACCGTGCAATTTAGATGTCAAGCTGTCAATATCACCTTCTAAATTTAATCGCAATTATCATTCCAAAATTACAGTAATTGATCGAAGAGCTTTCCCACGCCACGGCCTCAAAGTAAGTAATAATTTTCACTAATTGTAGGATGTTACTTTCGATTACACATTTCTTTGAAGGTTAACTATTTCGGCTAGTTCACATACACTATACATAGAATACGGTCAAAATAATTGTCTTTAAATTGTTGAGTTTTTTCTGAGGATAAACGTCAAGGTTGTAGGAGGAACTGTCTGCTATTACTTTTATTTGTTAGCGACTTAACGTTTATAACAGTGGCGTAACACGACATCAAAAATATACCATAAAAAATACAGACAAGCTTCCTTAACCTTAGACGTGATGATAAGAATGTTGTGGTGGAATTAATCATAATCAGAGATAATTTAGACGACAAAAAAAGAGATTTGGGTATAACTACCATTGTCTTTGAATATTATTGGAGCTGACTATTAATATTAAAACTCTCAGTGTCAAAAGTATTTTTAGAATTTGAAAATTCAAAGTTACTTGTGAATAAATAACAAGTAATGAAAGGAAGTTTTATTTTACTAAAAGATGTTATATACAAAGAAAATGAAGCTAAATCTTTGCAAGATGAAGTCGTACAAAGTCAAAGTAAATATTTCAGATACTGGGTTTATTATTGTAGTAGCTGAGAGCGATTTGCGAAGTTTTCCAAATGAATTATTTTTACAAACATTTAGTGAGAAATATATTGAGGAAATATTATTATTGAAATTAAATAGATGTGGTAACACTGAAAGATTGCTAAAACAAGTTTAGTGAATAAAAAATAAATAAATAAAATACCGAGTTCATTTCAATGATCTATTGAAGACTATCTATCTCCTTATATTTTTAAATTTGCCAATATTGTTAGTATTTCTGACATTCTATCAACCTAGTGAGTCACCGACATTTAAGAAATAATAATACTTTCATAAGTTTAGTTATCTAAAAAATCATAAATGAGCATTTATAATCGGAAAAGATTAACTTAGTAAATCTTTGGAGAAATTCCAAAATTTAACATCATTTCTATAAGGTGTTATGTTTTTTGTTAGATAATACAGGGTGTTTCACCTAAATATCACATTGGAAGTTTTTTAAGTTCTCTTAAAGATATTTAAATGAGAATTTATATACAGTATGTCCCCGGATTGAGTTTACAAGAGAAAAAAATTTTTATGTTTGATTTTACGCCAAAACTGCAAATGAAAAACATTTTTTTCCTTGTTCTGAAAACTGCAAATCTTTAATTACAACTTCGATATTCTAACTCAGTGATAAGAAAAGTTCATTTACCTCTTGATTTTGGACATTTCTGTGTTCTTTGAACCTTATCACATTGTCGGTTCTATTTTGTTTTTGAGACCGATGTCAAATTTCAAACAAATGACAAAAATCATCATTTTTATCAATTAATCAATTTTTCAGTAGAACAACGATAACTTTCCTTATCCATACCAAAACACTGAGTCAGGTAGATTCTTTCGTCCTTAGACAATATTTCATGAACGTTCAACACGGTAAGTTGTCGCAGAATTGTCAAAACCACATTAAAGCAAAGCAAGGTCGCCTACATGATAAAATCGTTCAAATTAAAATTAATCATTACTAAGTCCAGATCGAGAAAAAAATAAACTTTTCTTTCTACTGAGCTAGGATAATGAAGTTTTAATTACAGATTTGTTAGTTTCAGAACAAGCAAAAAATGTTTTTTTTTTACAGTTTTACATTAATTTAAAAACAAAAACTTTTTTCCTCTCGTAAACTCAATCTGGGGACATACTGTATAACCATAAAAGGTCAAGTCCTGCTTAATTAAAATATTTTCAAAATGTTGGCACTTCCGTTTATACCGGACGTCGGTCGGTATCAACTTTGTTATTTTAAATGGGAAGCTATATTTTTTATTGCTTTTTTTAATTATTTGAGTAATTTTAAAGTATTTCTTCTCTATATTTAAACTTGACAGTTTTCGAAAAATTGGAACTTTTTTGAATTTTTTCAGATTTGCACTTTTTTAAAAATTTATAACTTTTATTTCCAATGAGTTGAAAATAGTATTGTGTCGTTTGAAAAGGAAAAGTTGGATCTCTTTTTTTCTAATTATAACTACACCAATAGAAAGATCCAACTTTTTTTTGAGGCCACAATACTATTGCAGAAGAAACTGCAAATCTAAATAAGTTCAAATTTTTCGAAAACGGTCAAGTTTAGCTATAGGAAAAGATTACAAGAACTTGCTTAAAATTACGCAAATAATTAAAAAAAGCAACAAAAAATATAGCTTTCCATTTAAAATAACAAAGTTATAACCGATTTCCGATACAAACAGAAGTGCCACCATTTCGAAAATATTTTAATTGAATAGGACCTGATCTATTATGGTTATATCTAAAATCTCATTTAAATATCTTTCATAGAGCTTATGAAACTTCTAATATAATGTTTAGATGAAACAGACTGTATATCTAGAGAAAGACAAGCAAAATAAAATTTATTTTGAGAAAAATGTACTAATAATTAAGTGGAAAATGACATTACTGATACAATATTGTCGATATACAATGAAACATTAATGAAGACAACGTGGCAGATAGCTAGCTTTTTAATTGTTGAAACAACATTTGAACATAAATTTTCAACTTGAAATTTCTCAAAACTATATAAAACTGATATAATTTGGAATCAAAATAGATACTCTTCCACAACATTTTATGCATTTTTTTGTACAGAATAGTTGTATGTAGTTGTATTATTCAAAGTTTTGGTAACTTTAGTTGGCTGAAGTATAGCAAACAAAAATCACCAAGAAGTATGCTTATCGGTTTTTCTTATACTACTAGAAAGCTCGTGAAAAGACAACTATTCCATCTGAGAGCGCCAAAATGGCACCTTTGCACATAAAGTCACAAAATCGATTTAACCTGACTGATTAAATGTGAACTTTATTCGAGACTTAGTCATAACAAATAGACTCGAGTTCTACAAATTGCTACTCTCCTTGATAATCAGTAATTTTTTGTAGCAAAATTTACAATCTTATAATAGCTTTGTTTGCGCCTACAATTCAGGACTGGTTCTGAATCTGAGCTAGTCCACGATTTATGTAAACCGCATGTTCAGTTCTACACAAGTTCACGATTATCTTCTACCGCGAATGTTAAATTCATCATACTAAAGAGTGCAACAAATGTTCATGCACACGCACATTGTTACTTTATAAATTACAAATTTGAAAGATTTGCTTTGCTTGTAAAATGCTCTATACAATTAGAATTCTAAAAAATCTGATTTCTAATTGCCCATTTTTTTTATTTTTTGTTAACTCATCTATATAAACGAAGCCTGACTTTACTCTGATCTTTGTTAGGTTTTTTATGCTTGCTAAATATGGTTCTCTTCAAACCAATTTATACCTCAAAAAATGTTAGCGAAATTAAGCTTTTGTGAAGTGTGCAGGTCTAGGACTGAAAGTACTTGGTTCATTCTGAGAACTGTTAAGTCCCGCTTTGAAGTGATCGGGAACTTCCAAACTTTGAACCGCGAACAGTGGACAGTTACTAAAAGTTTGGGAGTTCTGTACTCCGAACCATACAGTTGATGCCTGAACTGATCCTGAACTGTTACCGCGAACAAAGCTATTAAAGTTATTTATCACTGAGAATCAAATCTTTGTTTTTCATTACGATTCATCTAAAAACAATTACGGTAAAATACCCAAATTCAAACACCCTTCTGTTTGTTGCTATTTAGGAAAAGTGAGAAGTTCACAGTATGTAGAATTATGGTTAGCCATCTTTTTTAACATAACGTAATTACAGAAAATCTGTTTCGTCACTGGATGAAAGTGGGGTTTGTCATACAAAAATATGAATAAATAATTTTTTGCAAAATCCAATGTAAAATAATAGTCAGTGAATTATTATCGGTTATATTAGCTAAAATGTAACTTTTACTCCTTAAAGTGTCTGAATTCGGGTGTTTCACCTTAGCTATTTTAAATGAATTTGAAAGAAAAAAGATCAAAGTCATTTCTAATTTTAATCGCTTTTGCTAAGAAATTAATTGCAGTTTTGAAGTAGAAAAACTTACAATCAAATTTTCAAAAAATCAAACAGTACTCTTTCATGCATTATGACTGAATACTTTGTAATCTCTTAATTCAATATCTATAGTTTTAATTCAAATTTACAATCAAACCTTGTTATTGCCAGTTTTATTCGAGTTTGATTTTTTTCTTGTTTTTATTTTTTTTTGTACTAAATTTTAACTTAAAATAAAATTAAAATGTAAACATAAAGTTATTTTTAATTTTTCTCAATGAGTGATTTATATTTGTTGCTCCTAGAATTTTTATAACCTAATCAGTCTATAAATTTAACAGACTTTAGTTTGCGTGATTATTAAGATATTTTCTATGTTAAATGTTTTATCATCCTACTATTTTACGATCAATTCAATCGACGGTTTTGTAACAGTTAGATAAAAAAATATGTAAGTAATTGATTTACAAAATTAATTTTAAAGTTAAAGTTTTTAACAAAACACAATTTTTATCTCAAATTAGCACTTTAGAGTTATCAACAAAACAATGCCGCTAGCAACATAACGATTTTTATTTATGTAATACTGAATAATTACTGGAATCCAAACAAAAATTTATTTTTATTTATAATTTACTTGATATTAACGAGTATTTGAATATTTAAAACTAAAATGCATCAACGTTTACATTACATAGCAAAATGCTTATTAAAAATATATAAATATTTCAAAATCATATAATTTTTACATTTAGTACAGTCAAATCCTTGCAGCTAATAATTCTCAGATGTTTTCAATTATTCTGAAACCAATAGCATATAATTGCACACCGTTATAAATTTCTAGATTATTATACCTAATCCTGCAATTATGTAACAGAATCATAGAATCTAAAATTGTAGAACCTCAAAGTCGTAAATTCCTAAAATAGTAAAATCGATTAGTAAAATAGCTTGTGTGTTCAGCATTAAAACCGCATGAACATAAAAACCTAGATTCATGGTTCAACGAATAAAAAATTGAATAGATGAGTAACAGCTTTTTTTTTGTAAATTTTTGATTAAAATTTCGTGCTCTTTTCAATATTTTCTTCTTATGCAAATTCGCAAATAGCGCTCTCATAGAGGCCGCCACCAATGCGAGGAAGTGGAGTAATGCCGAGAATGAGATCGATATGGAATACCTCTTGACGCTCGCTTCTTACCTGGACGAAATTGTTCAGGTGGGCTTTTGTTGGCTCTTGAAAAGAATAACAAACAGCATGTGTATTGATTGACTACCGTAGACTTCGTAGTCCTGGTTAGTGAACTTCTGTCCCGGTTTATTATTTTTAAACGTTAATTTAAATCATGCATTCGCCTATAATCGCGTAATAGGTTTCGTGCTTGGCTCAAATAAAATGTAAATTTGTGAGAAAATATTAAGACTGAAAGGATCTAGTTATTATGGCTGACGGCGTCTGCTGATGTTAATAATTAATGAAAAGTTGCGAGTCGTTAATTAATATCCGGCTGATAATAATAGGAAGACAAAAACTTCGCTAAGCGAGCGAAAACTTTGGCCCCATGCACTTTTCAATAAAACACGAGGTTTAGATTTCACAATATGAAAATCAGGTCCGAAAAGCAAAGAGAAAAAAATCCGGCTCTGTTGACTCAAGTTTCGTCATTCAATTTCCAAGCGGAGAAAATTTTATCATCGAATAATTCAAATCGTTTTGTGTGCAGACGCTTTTCTTACACATTCTTTCTTACTCGTACGATACTTGTAAGTTTCCTTTTTATTGAGAAAAATGAACGAAAAAGACACGAATAAAATCGTAAATAAAACAGTTTGCGGAAAAATCTGCATCAAACTTAGAGAAGTTTAAAACTTTGCTTAGCAATAAAAGAAATTCTCAACGCAGTTGTGGATTAAATAAAACTCTTAGGTAAATATATTCCAAAAATAATTTCAGAAACTTATACCTTCCTATACACCCTGTCATGTTTTTTATCCACTCCTGCCAGCAAAATTTAACAGATGACACTCACACCTCACCTCAGAAGATAAATGTTCAACGTCGTAAATAAAAATTTGATGTCATTATCTGACATGTTCTAGCTTTAGCTGCGCACATGTCCTGACACTTCGTGCGTAAATTAAACATTAAGACACAATCTTCTAAAATGTGAATTTTATTTCCTACTACACTACTCGCAAAGTGCACTACTTTTCTTATTGGTCTTAAAACACGACACATAAATCCGGCGAGAAATGCGTCAAATAATTAATGAAGTGTTTCCCAAGTCATCTGCAGATGGAAGCTTTTTCCTAGAAATCATTAGAGAACACGAAAACAAGATGAGATATATATCCCCTTAACTCTTTCATTCGTTTTTCAACTATAATTTGTTGACGTTTAATGTTGAGATATACGAAAAGAGGAATTGTAAACACGATGCTGATGACCATTTTCAAGCTTCGTGATGTTTTTCATTTTTGTAGAGGGTTGAAATGGATTAAAAAGTGTTCGGTTAGATGATTTCAGACACATCATTTTTTATTATAATAGCTATGATTTCTGGAGAAACGAAATGAAAAAATAAAAACTGGAAACACACAGAAATTTTTAAAAGCAAAAAGTTATATTGACAATACACCTCCAAACAAAGTTATTACTTCAAAACTTGTAAAGTCTAATTCTTCTAAGCCTACAAGTTGTAACAGGTAGGACTATAATATGTAATTAATTACATGTGTAGGTAAATCGAAATTTAGGTACACTGGAGTATTCGGAGTTAATTTCATTAAACTTTTGCTATACTAGAGATTGTGAACAGAACGTTTAGGATACTCTCATTTGTATCTTTGTTGTTTAAAAAAGGTGAAATATTTCAAGAGGATGAGTATGAGCCAAAACAGTTTTCGATGCATAGAAAGTTATTCATTTTTGAAACATACTTTGCTAATCATTTATTACTACTTTGTTGAGTACAAACAAACAAAGAAATAAGTTTGCATAAGATGTTCAAACTTTCAAATCTTCAGAATTAAATCGTTATTAGATCTTGTAAACTTTCAGAATGGTAATATGATCCCGTATGACCCCTTCAGTTGACTAAAAATTTTACATCCTACGATAGCTTCAAATGCATTCTCTCTAAATCGGCATTTTTGAGTATAAAGCCACATTTCCTACTTTTACGAAAATTTAAAATAAAATGACAATTTTGATTTATATTTGAGAAACAATTTTTTCTTAGTATTCTAAATTAGGTGTCTGCATACAATCAGTAATATTCTGATAGGTAATGTTTTGGATTTTCTTTCAAAAATAAAACTTTTTTCTCCACCTTGCTATTGGAGTAATTAAATTAATACAAACTTGACTCAGAGTTAATAGAATAGTTATACGTCATTGCTCTGGCGACCAGTACAGACTTTATGGAAATTAAACTGCAAGTCATTAATGTACATCGAAATTAAACAATAAAATTAAAAATGACTGGTTAGAGTACATTTTCATGTTAATATAAACCAAACTTTTCCTGTTTACAGATATGTGGAATTTTTAGCTTAATTCATTTCATTTCCTTAATCAGTTGATTGGATCAAAAAAATTTGAGACAGCATGTACAACAAACGACTAAAAAGTTGAAGCCAAAGAATTGGCGTTTTGAGTGAAAACTTCCACTTTTGGATATGTTTCAAGTGTCTGATTAGACATCAAATTGGAAATATTATCATTAATCTTATTTCAATCAGAGGAGACATCCTGTCGACTGATTTAGAAATTTACTGTTTTTTTGGAAAGTTGTCATTTTACGTTGTTTTCATTAATATTATTACTGATTATGTAATGTGTTATGAGTCTTGCTTTATACCAGAACTTTTAGTTTTTCTTTCAAAAGTTATTTTCTAATTGCACTGTCCAAAGTTCTTCAGTTTGCCACTCACCTCTTTCATAAAAATTCTATCTATTCTAATAGTCGATAAATCTACAGTGGGTCCACAGCTGTCTCCTCACGGGAAAGCTGCACATAGTTCAAGCAATTCTAAACATGAAATTCTGTTATTATGAACTTGAATTATTTTTTATTCCTTAGTAACACTTTTATCATGAGCGCTATGCCTGAGTAATAGCTTCTTTAGATTTTTTGTATTTTTATCATTTTCATTGTTGTTACTACTAGGCCATTTCCGCTGGGAAGGCAGTTATGGGCCAACTGTATAGTCCTGACAGTGCAGCATCTTAAATCTTGTATCCTTTTTGAATGTCGCAAATCTGCATGCGGAAAGGGACTCCACAGCATTGAGCACATTAGTGTAAATACGACTCATAGGAAATCTTACACCAAATATCTAATCTAGTTGCACAAAAATAGGTATTTTAATGCATCTCGGTACGGTTTGGAAGGAGTAGAAATTTTTCATCGACTTCACATTTTTCTTCGCACTTAATTAATTCTTAGAATCGATGAGGATGCAATAGAATATTTTCTTGCATTTCATGAACATTTATCGTACAGCTTTAGATATGCTTAAATAGAGAAAGATAAACTTTCATGTTAAGACCAGAAACAATGTCCCTCTTTGATGGTTAGCAACCACGATTTTGAGTTCTGTCATTATCTGAATGCAAGTCACATAATGAGCTTCATGTTTATAGCAACCGACACAAAGACGAAATTCTATATAAATGAAATAATAAGCTGTAATGTTACTGATTTTCATAAAAAATGTCTAAAATTTTGTTTGTTTAATAATTGGTTGTTTATTCTTTGTTCTATCTTCTTCTCCATTTTTACTGTGATCTATAAGAAAAAAAAGGTTTGAAAATTATTATATTAAAAATAATAAAAATTTAATTTTTTTTTTAAGTTTTTCTGTGGAAATATAAAATCCATTCCAATACTGAGAAATAACCTATTTTATTTTATAAATTCAAGACATACCTACTTGCAATTGCAAAAGAAAATTAATGATAAAACTGATTATTTTAAGCTGAACATTTGTTAAAATTTGCCACAAACTGTAGGAAAGTGTCACTTGCCAAATTTATTTTGAGTATTAACGTTTTTTTATGCTAATGTAAAAAATGTTTAATGCAAACTTCTGATTCAATGTATTTATTTTTATTACTTTCTAAGTTAGGATCGACCGCCAAAAATCTAATTATGCCATCTCTGGAATTGTTATCATTTTCATAAGTAGGAAGCGATGTGGAAAGCTGACTGAATTTGACTTTTAAAGTAAGGAAAATTGTAGCTTACATTAAATTTCCAATTTCCTTTGTTATTTGAAATTTCGACTATTGTTTTCCCATATTCTTATTACAAAACACTGACGATAAAATTATTTATTGAATGTTTTTGTTCTTGGCAAGAAATAACAAAGAAAGATCGACTTATCCTAAACATTCAGCTATCAATAATAATAATAAAGCATTTTGTGAATCATCACATAACTTGCATAACTGAATTATGTGGATCCTGTTATTCGCAAAACCAATTTATTCGCTCGAATAAATTTAAAATTATCGACTTCCTTATTTTATCTGACACTGTATAATCTAAAAAACTTGTCTCATTCCGTCCAGCCGCATCTAAATAACAACCCTCTTGAGAGCAAAAATTTTGCTATTTATTCTACAAGTTCAATAAGTTCAGGTTCAGCTATAAATTTTTAATGACCGGTTGTAAACTAATCCAATATTTGAACGCATACAATGTATCATATTTTTATAGTAGTTCCAAAAAAATTACGTTTTATTGCACTTATAAAGTTTTTGATTCCGGTAATTGCTAGTTTACTAACAATGAATTTTTGTAGTAAGAAATTCCCTAATTTACATAAATCAACAGATGCTTGTATACAAACCATTGCTTTTACCAGTATCGTCTTAAATAAAAAAAATATCATCCCAAATAAATGATCATTGTAAGTATGTTTTATATTCAACTTGTTTTACAACAGCAAAGTAGGTAATAAAACGTATTTTATTTTGGAGGACCTTTTTTTTAGGATACTTTCTTGCGCTTTAGTTGTGAGTTATTTCATTGAAGTGAATAAATGAAAAGCGACAAAATTAAACATTTCGTATTTGAGCCAAGAATAACATTAATGAAATTCAACACCTGTTTCCTAGTCGTCTCGTCTAGTTATTTTCTTTCAAGAACAGATGAGCGATTATTGAAATAAAGAATAAATAATAAAGTTGAAAAGTTAAATTATTCATGAATTATTACTGTAAACTGTGCGATTTAAATTACTTAAATGAGTTAGGTAAAGAGAAATTTTATTGAAAAGATAAACAGTCTTGGATAATTTTTAAACGAACAAATTACTTCAAGTCGCTTGTTATAAACCAAAGCAGATTTATCTCGTTAGTGAAATATTTACTTCGGTTTATATTAAAATTCCAGCTTCATATAAAATAAATCTTTCAGTTTGAAAACTCATCAAATAGTTGAAAATTTCATTTACTCAATCTTGATTTGGATAAAACAGTGCAACATCGATTTTTTGTATCAAAACTCGTAAATTTCTATTTTATGTGGATATTAAAAGATTTAACGAGCAAACTCGAAATTATGATACTTTTCCAACAGACTCATCATTTTGACGGAACAAAGAAAGTTCAATCGTGCTTACAACTAATTTTTTTTACTATAAAATGAAAATATTCACCGAATTAATTATTAAACGTTATGCCAAAAGAAACAACTTATGACCTCAGGGACTAATTAAATATTAACAACATTTGAATCCTCAAGTCACTCATCCAAAAAAGAATGTTAATGCGTCTCAAACATCAGTATAATTATATAATATAAATTTTTTCTTTTTTTTTTAATTTGAATTGAATTAATATTGTTGGGTTGTGGTGTTGCTTATTTTCAATTAACCGCCTGAGATTTATCTTTAAGCCCGTTAATTTTCCCCGATTAAAATTCATCACAAACTCCCTATTGTTGTTGCCAGTTTTGTTCAAAAAGGGGTTAAATTCTCCCTTTCTATATTTATCTTAAAATTTCTGAATCGCGGATTAAACAGTCAATTAAACCAAACTGCAATATCATCATT
Source organism: Latheticus oryzae (assembly GCA_030157265.1). Classification (NCBI taxonomy): domain Eukaryota; kingdom Metazoa; phylum Arthropoda; class Insecta; order Coleoptera; family Tenebrionidae; genus Latheticus; species Latheticus oryzae. The sequence continues at coordinate 12,481,461 of CM058050.1, forward strand.
TTTACAAACAATTTAAATTTCGCAATTATGAAATTATTTTTACAGTTGTTCTGAATAATGACAAAAAACTGCCCCACGTGCTATACCAATTATTCGCTTCAACCCTCTCAAAATGCCGAGGATCGATCCCCTCTCTTCTCCCGGAATAACCAATTATTTCCAATTTCAATTAAGCCGCTACTGTTTACAACTGACGAATTCTGTCCAACAAGAAAACTAATTTTCATCATTTGGAATTAAATTCTGATAAGAAATTCGTGTTGAATATGCAGACATCTTCCGTTCGCTACTGCCTTATCGCAAAAAAGGGGAAGCTTTAAGGTGGCTTTGAACTGTCGAGGTTCTTTAATGAAACACCCTTGTTACAACCACAGAAGACGTGTCGCTTATATAATAGGACTTCCTGGATATATCTACATGCTGGTCTTTTATTTGACTGAAGTCCGAATGGGATGCACATCCGACAGGCAGTATAAATAACATAGGAAACTGAAAGCAAGCTCGTATGAATTATCGTTGAAATTAAAACTTTGATTGCAAGAGATTGTTGCCTCTTAATTACAGAGAAGTGAACATTTGTTAGAGATATATTTAATCAAAAATTGAAACTGGGGTGATCGGTCCATTAGTATCGGTGCGATAAACAACATTTTTAGTTTTATAAATGAATGATAAATTTGAAATCGATAGTTGTACATTATTTCTCAAAATCACAACATGTAATTTTGAGGGTAATTTGAAGAGAACATAATAACAGCAGGAATTTCCCTGATTTCGATAAAATAGCAGCATATTGGAAAATCGTTCTTAGAATAAGTAATCCAGTATTATAGTCATTCTTAATCGATAAAAACTAAAGATAAAGATGACAATTTCCGTAAATACGACGCAGTTAGTCAAAGTTCCGCATGGCTTCTTTAAAGATCGCCAATCGGAAAAGAAAATCTCTCGCTTTTGTCCCGATCAGAGTTCAATTCCCTGGAAAATTTTCCTTGTTTATGTTGACCTTTTTCCCCGAAGCCTTGAAAACATTAATGAATCTCACCCTTTTAGTTTTTTCTTTCATTATAAATTCGATACAGTCTCGTGCTTGTGACATAGCGGTTTGGCGGTTTCCGGTGTACATGGTCGTTCTGAAAATGTCCGGAGTCAATTTTATGAAACCTTACGACATTAAGGGTGGATCTTAGAGGTTGCACGTCAACAATGTCACCCTCGTTTTTTCTCGCCATCAATTAAATTTCATGCTACAAATTGAATTAGAAAATCTGACACAAAATCAATATTTTATAGTTTGTAATTGGATTACTTCCTGAAAAATTTAACATTCTCATTACGAAAACATTTACATGGTATTTACTAAGATCCTCTACTGTGTCACATGACGAATCGACTCGACTAATCTCGGATAAAACCGACTTAATCACGATGCGCACCTGGACTTACCGATTGATAATACAGGGCGCATACATTTCCAAAGTATGAAATTTTTTCACGTTAGGATAATTTTAGCGCGACATTATGGAAAGTCGTCACTCAACAAGTGCTTGAAATAACTTCATGTGATGGATTCGTGCTAATAATACACTGCAAAGTCATTTTACAAGAATTTTCTAATTATTAAAAAAAGCGCTAGTCATGCTTGGAGGAAATGAAAACTATTAAAATTGATCGAAGTTAAGTGACAACAAGGCGGACACATAAAATTTCAAAGAAAAAATTCAACTGCATAGCAGCAAGCCAAAATGCTAAGTAATTCTCAGAAGAAACAACTAGGTATTAAAACACCTATAAATTTACGACAGTTTCGAACTCAAAAATCGCTCTTATCAATAATAGATGTTCAATCTTCTGTTGTGCAAGACTCACTCTCCGAAGTTTCTCGTGTCTAAATATAATATGAGATATTGAGTAAAAAGTTTTTTATTTTTGTTATTGTAATTAAACCTGAAACTTCTTCCTAGTTCCATATTGACTCCCACCTGTTTGTTTGAAGAACTTCTACCACTCAATCATTAGTGAAACTTTCGTTAGAAGCACTCTTACATAAGTTTTCTTGTCGAAAACTTAACGAATCGTTTTAGTATGATGGCTGAAGTTAAAGAGAATTTTAATTTACTCCAAAATTAGTCAAGACAATGAACAATTAATATTTCAACGTTATTAGAATGCAATGCCATGCACTAAGGGTCATTTAATTTGCATCTAGTTTATTTTTGGAAACACTTGTTTCAGGATAAATTAAATGAAGAGAAGAGGAAGATTAGGATTTTAGCACATTTCAAACATTTGATGATTTATTATCAATTAAGGAAATTTGCTGTAAAAGTTTCCTGGTTTTATTGCTTCAATTCCCACTTAATTGCAAGTAATAAGTCGTAAAATAAACGCGGATGAGACTCGCCAACAGAAGCAGACGTCGCAGCTAATCAGCAAAGTCATTACTGTTATGTAAGTGTAAACAATCTGCTGTAGATGAGTTGTAAAAGCGTTTTATGTGTTTGCAGTTTACATAAAATTGCAAGCAATTTTTAAAATTTTTTGAAATTTGTTGTAAATTCACTCACTTTGAGAGTTCCTTTGTTAAAATGAAAAGCATTGTTTCAAACTCCCCTTGAATTCCAAACGTGTTTGCTCTAGTTTTATAAATAATCATTCTCCAGTCAAATACTTCGTTCTATAAATGTCGATTGATGTCCGTCCACTCATGTCATTAGAGTCTAACGTTTGACTAAATTTTCTTCCGGGTATTAAATTTTCCATGTCAGAGCATCACAATAAGAATTTTGAAGATGTGTACACGAGCTTATTAAACTAAAATGTGTATAAAAAACCGTATACATCGAAAGCTTTTCTCCCTCTGAATCCGTTTGTTCGGTTTTTTGTCAGTATCGGAACATTGTAATGGAATAAAGATGTTCAGGGAAGATCAAAGAATTGCAGACATTTTCTACAAAACAAAAAATATAAATAACAAAATTCTCTTATAGGAAAAGTATCTTCTACACAAAAATTTTTAATGCACCTCAGAATTAATTTTCTCATTATATGTAGATGTGCTATAATTTAATCTCCACAAAACCGAGGAGCTTTGAAGAATTTCTGTACACAATGCAAACTTCTTTGAAAATGCCTCGTAAGATTGCAATTTAATTTCAATTTAACTCGTATCTCGTCTCAAATGCAATTTTAATATTGTATACAGTAGCAGAGTTTGGTTTGAGTGTTTTGAGACATTTTTAAACTAAGACTTAAAAGCATTTTTCATTGGCTCTGGTTTATTCACTTCTCATAATTTTCCCCTTGTTATTTAAAATCTGGCACATCTGATAGTTTCAAATTTTTTTAGCAGTGAAATGAAAGTTACGTAACATCCGCCATCTAATTTCGCTAAATAATTTAGAGTTTAGCGAAGAGTAAAGCCACGATATATTGGTTTTACTGCTCTCCAGTGTCCCGTAGCCATATTTTCATTGTCATCCCTTAACACTCCGTCTAAAATATGTCTCCAACTCTCGGAATTTATTCCGAGTATATTATGAAGAAAAAAGAACGAGCACTTCCGTCATGCTATGTTTCCTTTTAGTACATCGATCTTGAAGAATTCAGCCTGAATAAGCTTCAGTGAGCTTGGCTTGTCTTGAGACGATATTGTAAAACAACCCGCAGGGATTCGGCATTGTTATCATTTTCCAGCTCGTTGCTCTTATCAGTAATTATCAGAACAGATGGTTGAAAAGCTTCACTGTAGCAAATCAATACGAAAAAGCTCATTGTATCGAGACAAAAAAGCGTCAATCGCTTTTAAATTTCTGCTACCTGAAAGAGATATTTTTTTGATGGTATCAAATATGGAAAAACCTTGGAAGCAATCTCCATTTCAAAGTGTTGAAACGAAAGTAAATCGCTGAATTTACAAGTACTGAACGTTCAGCAAAAGCTTTTTCTACGTGAATCTGCATTTTTATAAATTCTAAACAAAAAATCTAAATAGTTGAATTCATCAAATTTTAAAAGATAAATATAAAATCAAACCTTTGGTTTGACCACCCCTTGTCAGACTAAATACAATGCTGATGAAACCTAACCCCAGATAAGCCATGTTGACCTCAAAGCGTCTACTGTCAGCAAGTTGCAGCCCACAAACCCAATTAAGGAGCGGTCTGCACCGTGTTTGACTTAAATTACTGAAAGAAAAGCTTTCATCGAAACTGAAAGAGCTTTTTTAATAAAAACGGCATTAAATTCCGAACGACGCTTCAAATCAAACATCTTAGCAATGTAAACACAAAATACACTTTTTCAGTGGAGAATAAAAAACACATTAATCCACACTTTCCACACAATATTATTTTCTTAAATAGATTTTGATCCAAAATCCTGAACAATAAAGCGCTCATTATCATCTTTATTGTCATAAACAAACGCATTTCCGATTATGATAAAAGACTTTCGGGTAAATTCAAATCAAAAGCACGAAGTGTAAACTGTGTAGATCAGCATTTTACGAGTACACTTTGATGATTTCTAATTATAATAAATGGTAGAATTTGTCTGTGTGAATAATTTTTTTTTTGCATTAATTATAGTCGTTACGTTGCAAATACTTTATCGCGGATTTGTGTAAACACAAGCATTCAATTATTTCTTATTAGAGCTTCTATTATCTTAACCTTCATAAATTTTCCGGTAGACATAAGCGAAATGAATTCCATGGCAAACGGAACTGAATAAATCAAAAATGGAAAAAACATAACGTAAATCTACGAAAAGTGGACATTACTTTTTCTATTGTAATGTAAAATCGTAACATTAAAATTTGCAAAAGAATGTATTAAATACTTCTTGCATCTTTCAGATGAATAATTATAAAGTTTATAAAGTAATCTTGCTGAAATAATTCTTACAAAATTGAATTTAACTACTTTATACTTTCAGCGCATTTCTTGCACTTTTGTTGCAAAGTTTACAAATGACAAATTTCAGCTACAAACGAATCTGACATCTTTTAAAAACCAGTCATTTTAGTTTTAAAATTAAGCTTGAACTTTTTTCCAGTTTTCAGGTTTTTATCAGTTATAAGAAGAGCTTCTAAAACTTATTCAAGGCATTTCTTTGTTCGATAACATTGGAAGTAATAAACCCTTAAATCTCACAATTCCTTTTGTAGTCTTTACGTCATGAATAATGTAAAATATTTAACCAGCGACATCGACTCTTTTCTCAAGCTTTGAGTATTTCATCCGTCCCTAAAATTACATTAGTTGGAATTTTAAATAGAAATTTTCCACTTGTTGATTATAATGGAATGTCAAATTGGATTCCGCGAACAATATATCTTGTGATAATTCGACGCAAGCTTAGGACCGTTTGTGATGCCATAATTACGTTTACTTTAAAAATAGACGGAGCTTTCTAATTGAAAGTCGAGTTTAATTCAAACAAAACACTGTTTGTGTGGAAAAAGCTAAACTCATATTATATGAGTTGTGCTGCCATTTTAGTGTCGCTTTTGAGGAAGGCAATGACAAATTATCCGTCTCTGACTTTCAAACGGCGTTTTACTTCACTACCACACCTGGATGAGTCTTGTGAGAAATTCTATCGGGAATGGACTTAACTGTAATCCTGCTTGAAACGTACCTGAAACCGGAAATCGACCTAATTTCAGCGCCATTATTCGTCAAAAGAAAAAATCACAGACGATCGTCTAACATGTTTATAGCAAACGTTCGTCGGTTTAGTTTTCCTATTATCTTTCTGTTTATTTCCGCTTCGGTGGACTGCTAAATTAAACAAGTTTGGGAATTACCGATGGTGGAGTTAGACCGCAACATTCAGATAGGTATGAAAGTAAAGCAAACATTACTTTTACGTTTACGTTCGATGGAAGTTTGGGAAACTTCAAGGACGGAATTGCTTTGTCTTTAAACCTTTAATGGGGTGGCAAAGGGTGTTTATTCATCCTTGCAATGTTAAGATCGAACTTGTACTGACATTTACACACACTATGAGCTATCTTATCGACGACGTGTCACAGGAACTACCAACTGGGAAAATTAAGTCATTTAAGCTCTACATCCTCGCAGGAACAAGACATGTTCTGTCAACATGACAAGCTAAGAAAATACTGTCAACTAAAATTTTGGAGTTTCCCTTAATTTTTAATTCTTTTAAATTAACAATTTTTTGTAGCTTTCTAAAACTTTGTAAGATTTGTAAAAAACACTCAACGATTCGTCTCACAGTTAGAGGTCTTAAGGGTTGTCTGGTAATTCCTTAGAGAACGCCTCGAAGGAAACAACTTGAATTACAAAATTAATTTTGGAAATTTGCACTTATAACATCGCTATTACTTCACTAAACTACTCGCTACATGTATTTTTTTTGGTTATGAATATTAATGTTCAGAAAATTTGTATCTCTTGAAACGAGAAAAAAGATTAAACTCGTAATTAAATTATTACAGTGTGAAATTGAAATTTCGGACAAAGTGTCTCCTGCGGCAGTTGTGTGTTTGATGTTTTCTTTTAGAAAAACATTTTGGAGATGAGTTTTTGTAGTTGATTAAATCGACGTTAGTTTAGAGAGGTAAAAAAAGAGCGCTTATTTTTGGTCTGGACTAGTTGAGATGATTTATTTACAGACGTGGATTATTAGTCTTGTATTAAAGAATAATAAATTTGCTTTTGACCTAAACCAGAATTTTTTTCCAGGACGTAGATAAATTATAAACTGTTGTAATAACGAAATTGCGACAAGGTGTAAAATCAACTCTGTATTTTTCCGGTTGAATAAAATCCAACATTTTATGTATTATAATAAGCTGACATCGTCTCCATTTCCTATAAAAGTTTTATATTTCAGGTATGAAGTTCGACTGATTAAAGATGTCATAAAAGTCTGTTCGGATATTAAAATAGAATTGTAGTCTATGTAAAAGGATATTGTACAATAAAAGCATCTTTTATCCAGAAAAGATGATAAAAATTTTAAGTATCTTCTGAAATACATTTATTCCGTTTCGTTATGAACCTGGTAAAGAAAAGAGATTTGTTATTCATTTAAAATATTCACAAATGCTTTCTTTGATGAGACGGATTTTAGTCATTGAAACATACAAAACGGCCAAATAAAACTCATTTCAAAGCGACGGAAATATTTCCGCTAGTTGAATAAGGTCAGCAAATCGATCTTAAGACTAAAAACTTACGTCTGAGTCATGAGTTACAAGCAACTATTTTACAAAGTGAGAAAAATGACAAAAAAAGTAGATATCTAATTCCTTAAATACAGAATGAGCTTCTGTATTTGAAATTTTTTCTGTTTTTGTCTTTGTCTTCTGGCTATTTAGCTTTACAAAACAAAAACAAAACTTTTATGTTTGTATAATATAAATATATTTAGCCATTTTGCCAGAAATTATTATTACATAATTTAATAAAAATCTTGATTACCTATTTCTTGGCTATTCATTTATTTCCGATAAAATTTTCAAGATATTGTTGATTGTCTTTTCAACAGTTTATTGACTTGTTTGTGCAGCCACCTCTTTTTATTAGACATTCTTCTGGAGTATGCTACGAACAAATTAAAAAATGAGTGCAAAAACTGTACAACGTAATCACATTAATCAAGGTTTTCAGAAAAAGTTATCTAATAATTATATTTTTCAATATTGATGCTGAATATGATTTATTTATCGGCAAAGTATCACCTTCAACCTTTTGCAATCAAAACAAAAGCAAGCTTTAATGAAAATATACGATCTCGTTTCCGTAACAGTACAATAATTAATGCGATTTGTTCGAGCTCCGGTTTTTGGTAACACGATTCTAATGGACTAAACCTGTTCCGCTGTTATCGATCAACCGGAACCGGAACCGGAACTCGACGGCCGACCGGAGCTTCTCTGCTACTACACATAAATAACTTACCTTCGCCAACTTTCCTTATTGTTAAATTGGATCTAAGATTGTTTCGAAGATGTTCAATTCCATCATCGAAAATATCGCGAACTTCTCTTTGAAGATCGATTTTAATCGGGATGGAATTCACTTCACAACCTTTTTTTTTACATTTACATAGCCCGGAAGTTCGGTTTTTTAACACCTTTAACACCAAAAATCTCAAATCAATTTTTCTTCGATGATGCTTTCAAGAAGGAAAATTCCTTTAAGTGCAGATGGTGGTATATTTCACGCGCAATTTCCTCAACAGATAGAAGCTTCTTAGACGCTGTGTAAACATTCGTTTGACACATAAATACGCGCCAACCGACAACTGAAGATCGGGCGAATGTCAATGCAATTATTCTAATGGCCTTCACAATTTATAACTGAATTGTATTTATGAACTATCGATGCTTGCATAAAAAACGAACCCATTTCTAGTTTTGTTTTAAAGAATTTGAAAATTCCGTGACCTCAACTTTTGTAATATTCAAGCTTTTGAAAAGCACAACACAGCACGAAACATTGCAATTGTAAACAATATCTTAAAACAAATTTAATCTCATTCAACACACAACCACAAGCAAAATCAATAAGTAATTTATATAGCCGGCATATACAATAGTCTTAGTCCATTCCACCATCGTTATAAAGCGTAATAAAATTACACTTTGATGTTATAAACGACGACTAATTTTCTTTCTTTGCTTTTCATTCAAGCACCTTTAAAATCCGACTTTGTCCCTTAGGTAATTACGGAAGAAAACAGTCGGCAAACAATAAATGGCCGTTTGAATGCGAGGACACTTCAAAGTTTAATTGTCAAAGGAATTGGAAAAGCGATAACCACTTAACAGTTATTTGCAAAGTTAGCAAAGTCTTTACTTCAGATTTCATTTTTTTTATTTATTCTAAAAAATTAATTCAAAAAATATTTTATAATTAAGCAAGTGATGAAAATTGTAAAAGCAAGAAAATTCGGCTTAAGGCGAGTGAGAAGAAATTATCTAATTAGGACAGGTTAGCGGAGGAGAAAACTGGAGTGAGAGCAGAACGGAAGTGATTCAGAGTTGTTCGTTTTATTCATTCTTGGTTCCAAGGCTCGATAAATATCCTGTTTGGAGACAAGAGAGAAAAAGGAGATATTTTATTAGGGCCAAAGGACGTGACCTGATCTACTGAACTATTACTACTTCGTCGAGGAGACAACGATTCGCATAAGACAGAAAGTGTAATTTACCTTTGAATAAATCAATTGTCAGAATTCTATATTTATGAATGACTATTCCATTTGTTGTATATAATTTTTTATTCGATCGTTTGTTATTATTTTAGATTTTCGTTGTATCCTTCATTTTCAATTACCTGCACAAAGTTATGATAAGATATAAAAATCCCCTTTCCGTAACTCCTACTCTTTTCTCTTTGCTGTTAATTGAATTAAGTATTTCCTTTTTTCACTTCAGCTTCGAAAAAATTTTTTACGACCGCCACAACTCATTATAAAGCGACTTAATTATAAAGTTTTGTTAGCAGTTGTGCACAGCTATTCCAACAGCTTAATTATATGAGATCTTTATATACTTTGTCGACGTTAACGTTGCTGGAAGCTTGTAAATCTTTCCACCATCTTTGTTTACAAACGGTTAATCTTCTAATAATTTTCTGAAATTTCTTGATTAAAAATCAGTTGAATAAGGAATCTCTTATCTATTAGATAGTAGCTAGACAACAAAAGTAAATATCGACAGCTGTCAGTATTAGAGAAGACGAATTGGTCGTGCGTTTCAATGGAAATCATGCAGTCAGAGTCGATATTTGACATGTAAATCCTTTCCAGTGGAGGGAATTATAACGAAATAGTAAATTGCAAAATCAATAAGGATATATCCTTGGCAAAGGGAATATTTGATGATGTTGTTTTTCGACGATGATTAATTATCCTTGAACAACACTCACACTAAGGACTTTAAAAAAAAAAGAATATCGATGGAGGCGTGGCGCTTAATTCAAACTCTCGATAACTAATCGCAAAGAAGCTGTAAATCTTTGCAAGTGACAAAGATTTACACAAGCTGCTTATAGATGGCGAAATAAAACTAAATGAGCCTTTTACTCCTCGCCGTCATCTCGATTAAGAGCAATTTATTTCGTTAAACACTGTTCCTTATTTCTTTTCAGGCGATAATTCCTCAAAGTGTTAGGATTCTCCGATTTTTCTACTGAAAATTTACTCGTAAACAGACTAACTGCAATTAAAACTGTAATTTGCAATTAGTTTTCAATTATTCCACTTAAAGCTGCTACTGGCTAATTCCGAATTAATTAATGTCTGAGAGTTATAATAAACCGTATCAAATACGTTTCTTTGATGTTGCTGTATCGACAAAATTCAAGCTTTTATTAAAGTTGATGACAAATTATGGAAAAAAGTGAGTTATTCAATTTGAGATTTTGCTGTTTTGACATTTCACTTCGACGATGGTGAAGACTTTAAGCGACTTATTTTCTCGTTATGTTTATTTACAAAAAGATTTTTTTTTTGAGAGTTAAGGATAAAATATAGGTTATTAAACGGAAATGTTATTACTTCATGAAAGACCACGAAATTTTATTTTGTCGTAAAATTGTAAAGCCTATTTTATATTATGTAAAAATTAAACATGAAAGTGAAATTTCACATTTACATCAAATTTTGTTTATTTTTATTTTATGTAATTTTTGAAATTAAAGCTAAAAATAACAGAAAAATGATATTTTTACAGATGAAAATGCTTTTAGTATTAGTTTCGATTGTGTCTCAGTTCCCATAGCTGTAATTCGTAAATTGAAATTTTGCATGTTTTATAGCCAATGAAAATTTGCCAATATAAATTCTATTATTGCAAACTATTACCGTTTAAATTATTGATATTTAATTCAATAAATGGCAATAACTTCTAAAAGTGACCGCATTTTAATAAAATCAATTCAATAAATGTTCAACGAAAATTACGGTGATTAAAATAATTCAATTATTTTTGATAGAAAAATTAAACTATCAGTTGTTTGACAATTAAATAAAAATGAAACGTCAGTTTTGATCTATTAAATATGGAAGTGGTTAATCTCCCGGTAAACACTCTTGAAATTCTTCCTGCATCTTCCACTTCTTTCAGATCCAATAAAACCACAGAAGAACGTAGATCTTCTTCAATTCCTGTAATATTATCGACCTTGTCGTCAAATTCACTTTCTCTTTCCGATGATTCTGTTCCATTTACTGTTCCTCCAACAACACCAGCTTCCCGTTTCTCCTTCGACCATTACTTAGAATCTCTCCAAAGACCCTTCCCTCAAGTAGACTCTCTCCAAATTCCCTACATTCGACAAGTAGGCATCAAAACCACACTCGACATCCTCAGCGAATTCTTTTCTTGTCCTGACTACAAACTAAATGCTGTTCAATTCTGGTTTCTGGACATTGTTGCTGATTGTTTGTGGAAGCTGCAAGATGAATACCAATTTCCAGAACGTTATCAAAAAGTGGTACTTGAATGGATTCTATACGTTCTGGATATGATCAGAGGTTTGTTAAAAAGAAAGAAAAACAATATTTATAACTCCTATTAAACAGATCCTCAAAAAAATTTTACAAGAAAAGAGTTTTTTGAAATTTTCAACGAAGCTGTTATGGTTGCTGATGAAAAAATACAAGCAGGATGCGAGATTATCCCATCACCAAAGGAATTGTTTACATTAGAAGAAGAAAAAATTGGTGAAGAAAGTAGTCTTTATTCTACTAGTAATGAAGAGACTTCAAGCTTTTCGTCAATAACAAGTGGAGAAAGTTTTGTTGCTGTTGAAATGGATGAGAGTATTGGTGTCTTTGATTTACCAAAATGGAAACAAGACTATAAGTGTAACATTGATTCATTTTGATTGAAAATTGATTTAAAGTGTGTTAAACATTAGGTGAAAAACCAAAAAAAGCTTCTGCACATTTTGGAGAAGAAGAGGCAATTTGCAGGTGTGAAGATTCAATTGAATTTTACCAACCAGATCTTCGAACACCTGATAGATTTAAATCTTTATCATCTTCTTCTTCAACTTTTGTATCAGTTTCTGAAGAAAATACAGAGTTATTGTCTCAAAGTAAAATTATTAAAAAATTTAAACTGTTATATTGTTTTTAGTATTTAGGGTTATTATGGAAATCATCTACTTCTTCATCAACCAAAGTCAGAACTATCGAAGCTCCTGCTAGTTTAAATGAAGAATTACCTGAACCAGTCCAAGAAGAATTTCTAAATTATGTAGAAGACAGAAAACAAATGATTTTACAATTAGAAAAAACAATTATGATTAATAATTGTGCTTTGATGGCTATAAAACAATTTGTTTACGACTAGTAAGTAAAAAATTCGAACGAAACTAACTTTTTTAGTTTTTCTGAAAGCTTTCAGTACAGCGTTGTGAAACTAGCTTTAATGGTTAAATTCAACACAATAATAGAACATGTAAACACAAAATGGAACATACCGAAGACTTTAAAAGAAGAATTAAAAAAACCTAAACCAAAAAAAGTAAAAAAGAAGAAAAATAAGAAAAAGAAAAAACCTACTAAAAAAACCAAAGAGAAAAAAAAGAAGAAAAAAGATAAATCTAAAAAGTCTAAAAAGTCAAAAAAATCAAAATCTACGAAAAAAACAAAAAAGAAGAAATTAACTAAAGAAGAAAAGGAAGAATTAAAACGTCAGAAGCTCGAACAAAAGCGTTTAGAAGAAGAATTAAGGAGAGCTGAAGAGAATCGACGATTTATGTTCCCACTTAAAGAAGCCACTGACGATGAGTTCTTCAAATCGATTTTTGAAAAGTGGGTAAGGCCTAAACAGAAAAAAGGTAAAAAGAATAAAAGCAAAAAAGGAAAAAAGAAAAAGTAGTGACATCTGTTAAAGCTATTCGTAGCTATATATAGAAAGCTTTACGATGAATACAGGATTCTGATTTAATCTAAAATTAAAAGACAGATTGAATTAAATAAATGTATATTTTTCCAAACCGATTTGTATATTTGTATTATAAATTTAGAACTCAGATGTGTCATTGTTATTACGTAGTATAGATATGTCACACTAGTATTCTTAATATAGACGGCCATGCAGCATTGACATTTGTCCACAGCTTAGTACATTTTTTTCAAATTTAATTATTCACGCTTCACTTCAGTACCAAACAGATGCTTTAAGCTCGTAAACTTCTAAATTTATATGTCATTATTTAAACGTATATCCGTTTCAGATATGCTGAATTAATTTAAAACAACTATTAATAATTTAAAGCACATAAATTAATCCATGAAAAATAAATTTCGTTCTGATTCATAATATTCACAAAATATCAACAATAAATGACGTCACAGGTGTATAATGTACTGCTTACAATCCAGGCGTTTTTAGAAAAAAAAAATCAGCTTTGTTTAAATCTGATCTCTCGTAGGCAGTAAATAAGCGACTAAACCACCCACGCTTTAACTATCTCCATAATTACGTTATTATCTCGTCAAAACATTATTATTAATACATTTTTGTTACGTAAAGTCAGAATTACAACGCCAAATCACTTATTCCACCCTCGAAATGCAAATAACATCTAAATTAATATCTATCTACAAAAATATTTATAAGAGTGTAGAATCAAGGCGGCGTCATATTCGACAGAGTGCAACTGTTTTGTCGACGCTCTCTGTATCTCTACAACGCTCCGACATGCTGGTATATCTCGCGCCAACTTAAAAAATTCAAACACAAAATGTAAAATTAGTGAAAGAATATGGAGAGTGCGAGTGATACAATCTCAATCAAGTCGACTGCTGTCAAAACACCAAATTCAGTGTTAAAAAAACAAGTGGACTTTTCTCGTGTTAGACCTACGTTGATTATACCATCACCACAAGAACAACAATGGGTGCAATACGGAAGTTCTGCGACAACTCCAAGTCAGAATTATGGAAGAAAACAATCAATTTTCATCGATCAATTGCATGGAATACAAAATTTTACCAAGTCGGGGTTAGGTTTTGGAGAAAAATGCGCTTATTGGTTGTACAACAAATTAAGGGCATGGAGTCGAAGATGGTTCACTCATATGTTCTTAACTGTTGTTTTAATTCTTTATACTATTGGTGGTGCTCTAGTTTTCGAAGTTATCGAAGGTAATTTTTTATTAATAAATATTTAGAAATTCCTCGTTAAAAATTATTAATGATGATAATAAATTTTAGATTGTTTGGATGTTTTCCACATTTTCAATTTATCAAAACTGATATTTTTAGCTTCACAAGAGAAATCTCTTCCGGATGACTGCAAACTCCATTAGTAACACACAGAAATAAATGTTTATGCAATTCCTTGATGGGAACTTTTCATCACAACATGTCTATTCGTTACATTTATAAATTTTTGATGGATCTGTTAACCAAATAATATTTCTTGTGAAATTTCAACATAAAACAGACACAGTTATAAATTTCAATGTTTTCAAGTTCAGTTTAGAATAAAACTGAGTTATGTAATTAATAACAATAACAATTTCAAAAATAAAGAGAACAGACGCTCATCAACAGTTTTGGCATCGCTTTTACGTCAAAAACTGATGGATTCTTGAAATAATAAAACGGGGTTTTGTTTAATAACAAAACGTGCTTTTGAAATAATACAAAAAAGTCTGGAAGAAAAGTTAGTCATTTCTGACGTCAGGTCTGATTAGAAATATGCCATTTGCTGTTATGAAAATATAAACTTGATTCATCTTCTGAGTCAAAAAAATTAATTAAAGTCGATAGAAACATTCACACTTTTTAGAATTCCCAATTTTCTGTTAATTCCATTCGAAAATTTTGGCAATGGATTCAAAGAAATGTCATTATAAATCTTTGCCAAAGCCACAATTTAATTGTCATAACTTTCACAGTAAATTTCTTCGCACAGGTCAAGCTGAATCGACCGTTGAATTAGATTTGAAGAATGCTAGAGATGATCTTCTCAAGGAGCTTCGTTCTACTTCGATTACAACTCCTGTTGAAAAGTCATTAGAAGAATGGATTGGTGAAGCTTCAAGACACATCCAGTATGAATACGAAATGCGTCTGGAAAGTCACTATACCACACATAAACTAGCTGTGATTAATGGCATTGAAAATAAAGTTTGGACTTTTTGGAATTCCGTGGTTTTCTGTGGAACAGTGTATACAAGCATTGGTAAGTGTCGTTTTTTGTTTCAAAAAATTTGAACATACTGTAATAAATCAATGGTGTTTATGTGTGGAGGGTTAGGTGTCACTTAAAGCCAACTATGTGTCTAGCTAAAAATACGACAGCGTTGGCCCCACGCTTTTGCGAGAAATGTGAAAAGTGCAACGTTTGATTTCTATTTCTACAATGAGAAAAAAGATTTCAACTGGAAATAGGTCAGTTTCTTGACTTTCAGTGGATTTGTGCCAAATAATAAGAAAGAATTGAGAGATGGTTTAGTCTGCTAACCCAATTAAAACTAAAAAGATAAAGATTTAAAAAATGATTAACAGCTTACGATGCTATTAATGTCCAATTTATCGCTACTAAAAATGAATAGAAAGTTCCAAACATACTTAAATCTACTCATTTTTCAGTAAACACTCTTTCTGGATAAACAAACTTAAGCTGTTGGCTTTTTTGTGCTGAAACAACCCTAGTTCTGAGAGTCTCATTTACGTTATTTCTCATTTCCTGAAAACTGAATATGAATAATATCCAGGATATTAAGCCAAAAGTTCATCAGCTCATCATCTGAAATAAAGTTTTTACTTATTCAACACTTCTGCTGCAACTCATTTTTATTTTAAGAAACTGTGAAATAAATTTTTATTCTGTTTACAAAAAGAAACGTTTATTTAACTTAGAAAGTAATAATTTTTATGTGCAAACTGCATCAATTTCGATCTGTTTCTACGTCATCATCAGATCATTGAATATAATTAATAGAATTATTTTCCCCAAAGTTGTAAAAATAATCATTTAAGGATAATAAAACCATGTTTATATATCAAATACCGCAAGTATAAATAAAATAAAATAAGGATTTCTCCTTTTCTATTTAAAAATATCACCAAGTGTGTAGCTCCATCTATCCCGTGCTGTGCTTCCTCTAAATATAACTTAGTTCCGACATCATGGATACCCCGCAAGCAGCGTCTGAATCAAATAATGTTAAATCCGAAGAAAAACCAATTGATATAGCTAAAATCGAAGCTATGGTAACTCCAGAACAAGTGCATAGTGCATCTGTAGCAAAAAAACGAAGAAGTTTTACGAAACGACGAAGTGCAAATCGAAGAGATAAAACACCGATGAAAGAAATCGACGATAAAACGACAACGACCGATGATGAAGGAGCACCTGAACAACGGCCGAAGACACCCGAAAGAAGAAGAAGAAAAAGAACTGTGAGTAGACCAGAAGATGGTTCAAAATCCGAACCAGAATCAGATCTTATTGCCAAGCCAGAAGTCGAAAAGCAGCCGATATCGATTAAAAAATCAAATAGTTTTACTAAACCACACGATGATTTTAAAGCTTTTACAGAATTTGCGCAAGCAGAGGTAACTAATTTATTAAATAAAACTAAAAAAGGAATATCAGCAGCAGCTGCTAGAGGTCGGGATAGATTTAAGAAGCTTGATAAAGAACAAGCAAAAAGGAGTAAATCAGCACCTCATGGATTTACACAAGAAGAACTGACCGAAAGTTTCCGAAAAGCAAAACTTTTGGATGAACAAAGACAAATTGAAGAAGTTTCACACAAAAACTCTGATATTAATGCACTAGAAAAGGATGAACCTGAAAAAATAATATCAAAACCATTCAGACCAGAAGTACAAGAATTCGTAAGACAGAGGAAAAAACAAAGAGCTGTGGTTTCTTCTCCTAAGATTGTCGAAATTTTAGATCCAAAAACTTCAAATGTAGTTGCTACAAAATCTATGGTGATTCCTGATTTCCGTTTGAAACAACTCTTCAGTGTTATTCGCCTTTTCACTATTAAAGAATTAATTGCCAATTATCGACTGTTCAAACAAGACATGAAAGACGAATGTCAAAGAATAAGAACTTTGAGAAATCGCTGCATGTGTGAACTTTTTCTAATTGTTATATACTGTGGTCTTGGAGGTTTTATGTTTAAATTTGTTGAAGGAAGTTTTGAATATTTTTACAAATGTGGAGTCAAAAGAGTAAAACGAGATTTTATTGACTTACTTTGGCTCAAAAGCCACAATTTAAGAGAGGAAGACTGGAAGTCTTTAGCACGAAATAAACTAAGAACTTTTGAAGAAGAACTTCATGTTGCCCATGAAGCAGGAATGAAGACTTACAGTGGTCAAAGATCTTGGAGTTTTCTTAATGCTGTAGTGTATTGCCTTTCTATTGTTACTACCATTGGTACTCTCATTATAAGATAGAAATTTTGTCTTTAACAATTTTTCTCTTTTAGGTTATGGTCATATTTATCCAGAAACAAAAACGGGTAAAGCTTTGACTATTGTTTATGCGATTATTGGAATTCCTCTCTTCCTGTTGGCTTTGACCGATTTTGGTAAACTTTTCACCAGAGGCATCAAATTTCTTTGGTCGTTTGTCCGAAGACTGTATTACACTGGAAGTTGCAGGAAAGTCCGGAAGACAGCGCATGTTAAGGTTTATTTTTTGATATTTAATTAATCAGTGGAATTATTATTTTTTTTTAAATATTTCAGGAAATAGTCAAAGGTGCTCAAATGATGTACGAAATCGCCACTTTTCGACGTCCTTCCATGTTTTCTGAAGAAAATCCTCAAACCCCATCAACTGATCAGATGGAATCACCCACAACTCCTGCAGTGTCCAGTTTCGAGATCGACGATGAATTCAACTTACCCATTTCATTAGCAATTTTTATACTTCTTATCTACCTCTTTCTCGGTGGGCTGATCTACTGTCTATGGGAAGGTTGGGCATTCTTCGACTCTTTCTATTTCGTTTTTATATCAATGTCAACAGTCGGTTTCGGCGATTTAGTTCCAAACAATGCCGTTTGTATGATTGTGTCTCTTGTTTATTTAGTTTTTGGTTTAGCATTAATGTCTATGTGTATTAACGTAGTCCAAGACAAACTCAGTGATACCTTTAAACAAGCTTCGACAAAAATCGGAGCAACTATCGGGTTAGATATAGCTGAAGATGATGGAAGTATAACGGCAGTAGCTCCTGAAAAAGTTGAAATCGCACAAGTGCATGAAACGAAGAGTATAGCAAGTGCAGCAGAAAGCGAGAATAGCACCAAAGTTAAAGACAGTTAATGAAAAATTAAAAAACGGTTGAAATACAATTAAAATAGAAAAGGGATGTTGCATTTTGATCATTCATATGAAATGTATAGACTTTTGTATTATTGTGAGCGGATGTTAACTTGTCTGTGAGTTTAAGAGTGATAATTTTAGAATAGGTCTTACATGAAATCTTCCATATGTACTATACATTTTTTTGGAATAATTTTAATAAAAGTATTTTAAAATAATTTGTTTTCAGTTTTTTCTTTAGACAAGCACTTACTTTCTAATGACAAAAATGTTGCTAGTTTTTGATTCATTAATTCTTTGATTTTTTATCCTTTAATTCTTCAATTCTTTGATTTTTTATTCTTTTTTTTTTTCATGTTAGATTGTATAGAATATTACTTTAAACCTTCTTGTCCTCTGTTTGTCGATTACCCAACTAATACTATTATAAAAATGTGATTCTGTATGAGCAGTAAGGTCCACCATAAAGTCCTTATAGGTATATTATCTCTTTAACAAGGTGCCTACTAATTTGAAAAGAAAGAAATTTTGCAACCAATATAAAAAAAATCGAGTCTTTCTTGCAGCATTAAGGAGCACTCGGCAACCTTGTTGTCCTTAAGCCTGCGAATGCTAAAAAGACTCTATTATACTCTTATATCATAATATATATTTTGCACTTATATCATAATGTACTATTTCTTTTTTAGAATTGAGGCCGATCTGTTGTTGTATCGATGCATCATTAAATATTATATTTTTGTTAATTCGCCTTTAATTTTAGCCTATGGAAATAAAAATTAAAAATGAAAAATTACAATTTGCGATAAAATAATAAATCTATGAATCAAAACCTGAATTTTAACTCAATATATCTTAAATAAAAAAATATATAAATTACGGAATAGTCCTTGCATCCTACACTTTTTCCAAACCCAAACAATGCCTATACCCCAAACAAAAAATCATCATTTCCCATTCGTTCATTCGTCAGATATTTATATCGAAACGTTGGAAACAGTCGGCGTCACGACGTCCGATACCGTTCATAAGACGCCAGGACGTTCTGTATCTCTTCAACGTTTCGCGATGCCGCATCGGTGACCTTTTCATTTCTCTAAACTTAAATAATGTTGAAGTGATTTATAAAACAATTTACAAATGGACACGACAAGTGAATCAAACTCAGTCAAGTCGGTTGGGACTACATCGTTAAAAACCCCTAACTCTACATCACCCAACTCCAGAAAACAAGTTGGTTTTGCTAAAGCAAGACCGAGATTGATTATACCTTCACCGCAAGAATTCCGTCTACCGCCGCAGTATGTGCCTGGAACAGCAGGAATTGCAGGAACTGCACAATACACGCCTGGAGTGACAGTAAACCCTGCTTTTTTTCGGAAACAATCCGAATTTATTTTCGATCAGTTGCATGGAATTAAAGATTTAACCGTATCGGGGCTTGGTGCTGGTGAAAAGTGGGCTTATTGGTTATACAATAAATTAAAAAAATGGAGCAGACAATGGTTCACACACATGTTTTTGACTATTATTTTAGTGCTTTATACTGTAGGAGGAGCTTTTATTTTCGAAACCATAGAAGGTAGTTTTTTTATTAACATAAATTCAAAGAATAAATTCTATGTTTTTCTAGGAGCTCACGAAAACGCGAAAAACAACAAAACCATAACAAATCTAGAAATAATCGACGTCAGGGCTTCCAGAATGAAGCTGATCCAAGAATTAAGAGAGCTATCTTTGAAACTTCCAAATAAATCATTAGATGACGAATGGACTAAACAAGCGCAAGACTTATTCGAAAATCATAAAAGTGTTCTAATCGAAAATGAACAAAGAAAACGAGAGTTAGAAAAGGAACATAAGAAGAAATGGTCATTTTCCAACGCTGTTGTTTATTGTGGAACTGTTTATACAAGTATAGGTATGTATGACTAATCCATGAAATTTCAATTAGACTTAAATCCGTTGGCTTGGTGTCATTTTCAGCGAAAAATGATACAGAGCCAACTATGTGTCTTCTAAAAATATGACGGTGCTTGACCCACGCGAGACACAACGGAAAAACCTCCAAATGTAATTGAATGTAAACGACGACAATGTTTTCAAAATAAACTGCACTTGCAATTAATATTATTATAATTTATGCACAAGTGGATTTGGTGGAATGTAGGTCAAGAAATCTTTAATAACAAAAATTTGGCAGCTGATAGATAATATTTTAAAAGTATAGCTTTTGGACTAATAAAATAACAATATAAAATCTCTTTTATCTGTTTAAAAGCAGATGTTTGAACTTTTGCCGCAATATGACACGCACTGTTTATTGATTAGAAATTCCAGCTAAGACGTAGAGATTTTTTTTCAAGCGTGAAAATTTTGGGTTTATGACGAAAGTTTCAATTTTTGGAACGTATCATTCGATGCGACCAAGCCAAAAGTGTCAAAATACACATTGCAAAAGTTCTTTCCACATAATTACAACATTTAAAATTAAAAAGTTAAAATTAGGTGTGGAAAACGCGTGTAGCTATTTTAATATTGTTTTGCTTTCATATTTTCTTTGTATTTTTGCTAATTATTTATTTCTGAGAAAATAATAACGCAAATGCTAACAAAAGTCTTTTGTTCGTTATTTTGTTGTTATGATTTAATTATAACAGCTTACGGAACTTTAATTGGCCTTTAATTAAGTTTTATTCTCTAGCATCAAAACAACAAAGGTTAAAGAGCTTTTTGTTGCTCTGAAAAAGAAAAGCATTTTATTTAAAACTTCTTGTTATATTTAATAAAACACTAGTTCTGATCTAATGTACTCATGATTATTAGGTTACGGCCACATCTATCCGGAAACAGTTTCCGGAAAAGCCATCACCATTGTCTACGCTCTTATCGGACTTCCGCTCTTCCTTATCGCCTTAACAGATTTTGGCAAGCTCTTCACTCGATGTATCAAGTTTCTATGGTCATTCGTCCGTCGTGTTTACTACACTGGAAGTTGTAGAAAAGTTCGAAAGACAGCGCACGTAGAGGTACTAAATATTTCAAAACTTTTTCTACATTTCATGACAATTTTTTTTAGGATATTTTCAAAGGCGCGCAGAAAATGTACGAAATCGCCACTTTCCGTCGAGCGTCGACTTTCATCGACCCGGAAAATCCCGATAATCCTCCCACCACTCAATTAGAAACCCCCGTAACTCCAGCCATATCAAATTTCGAAATTGACGATGAATTCAATTTACCAATTTCTGTAGCTATTTTCATTCTCGTCGTTTACATTTTCTTGGGAGCTTTGATTTATAGTATATGGGAAGGATGGGCTTTCTTTGATGCGTTTTATTTTGTTTTTATTTCCATGACGACTATTGGATTTGGTGATATGGTACCAGATGATCCAGCGTGTATGATTGTCTCAATTGTTTATTTAGTTTTTGGATTGGCGTTAATGTCAATGTGTATTAACGTAGTCCAAGTCAAATTAAGTGATACTTTTAAACAAGCATCAACTAAGATTGGGGCCAGTATTGGAATTACCGTTGCTGAAGATGATGGGAGTATCACAACGGTGCCGCCTGAAAATGTGGAAATTGCGCCAGTACATGGAGGAAAGAGTTTGGCTAATGGAACACCAGTTGAGCCAAGTGACGATAAAGAAAAAGAACAAGGGAGTGATAATAAGAAAGAAAAAGAATATAGAAAAGAAAAAGAGAATGAAGAAGTTGCAGAAGTAAAGAAAAAAATGAATTAAAAAACTTTTTGCTCTTGAAAACAGACTTTTGTACAAACCACTATTATATTGATATTGTTTTAAGTTGACTCTGCTTGTAATAATTTATAAAAAAAATGACTACTTTCTTAATTGTTTACACTTGCTGAACAAAATTAAAAATCAATAGAATTTAAAATATTCCTATAATTTGAAACAACATTTACCTTATTTCTATGAACTACTGTCATAATATTTAGACATGTTCTATTTCGTAATTAAAAATAAATTTTCTAAAACATTCAGCTTTGATTCATCATAAATGTGAAATATTTGGAATATTTGATATTATCTGATTTATTTTTTCTAACAAATTATGTGAAGCATATTATCTAAGACTATAAAATTAAAATATTACAACAAAATAACATCGAACAATAACATTTTTTCTTTTGAATTCCTACACAAAAAGATTAAAAGATTTCTGCTAATATCAAATTATTATCAATCAATCACTTATCGTATTTTCCAATGATTTATCAATTTCTAAACATTTCAAACATCACATTAAAATAGTCAAACTTTTGCGTAACTGGCGTCTAGTGAACACAGCACGAGCGTCATCTAATTTACACTGATAATAAATTTCCGCTAATTGTTGTTTTTGCGTTTTTATGTTTATTTACTCTTTCCTTTGTTTAAACCGCTATTCAATGATCACACTTAATCCTAACAGCTTTATTATTGATTAACGTTTCACTTTATATTGTTTAACTGGTTGCCTAACGTCTTATTTTATTTAATTTTTGGTAATTTTAACCAGAGTCGTAACTAGTAGGGATGTTTAAGGAAGTATGATTTATTCTCAAATAATCTCCTTACGTTGTTAAACTTAAAGGTCGCATTATATCTATTACAACTCAATTGCTACTTCCTGCCCGTCAACCCTAGTGTTAACACGCCCTTGAAAAAAATTCAAAGACGATCTAGCCACTTATTTAACCGTCAATTGAATGAATTAAAATTAAATTAAACTGACAAGTGTATAGAGGCGTGTCAGCCGACGAAAACTGGTTCGGTTACGTTCGTGTACGAGCCTCTAGCGTTTTCCTACGTTGTTCCCTAGCCAGAAACCATTCAGTAGGTTAGGACAAGCAGTAGTGAATGTGTTGCTCAGAATTGCGTGGCATTTACAACGTGTTATGTAAAAACGTCTGGTAAAATGGTCAAGATTATAGGTGGCATTGAAGGGTGAGTATAGCAAAGACAATACTTAAGTCATAACTTAAGTAACATATGCGAATTAATAATAATAATAATCAAATTGAATGACGTAGATTTTAGGAAACAAATTTTTAAAACATTGCAATTTTTCTCCATAGAGGAGCAACACATTCTAATATAATTCTTCTGGATTCCAATGGAAATATTCTGGGGAATGCCCCGGGGCCTGGGACTAACCACCACCTAATCGGGATGGCCGAGTGTCAACGAAGAATTGCCGATATGGTCAATGCGGTTAAATTAAAAGCAAAAATGGCCTTCCATCAGCCTTTAGATGCTTTAGTAAGTTTGATTATTTTCCAGGTCGGAGGGTTAATGTTAAAAAGGTCGGGTTATCAAAACTGGGACTGTATATCGATTTGAAATAATTTATAATTGTTATTAGATGCAAATCTCATTATTATAGCAAAATCCGCGTTTGTTTGTCAGTTTGATAGTGATTATTAACAATAAACTATCTTATCTATTTTCAGTAATAAAGTCATGTTTTTGATGTAGCTCAACGCTCTTTATTATTAATTCTTTATTGACTAAATGATCTATGAACAAATATTAATGTGGCAATTTTTAAGATCGATTTATTATCATTTATCAGATATAATACCTATATTAACAGAATTATTGAATAAATGGACAATAAAAAGGGATTAATTGGAGAAATATAAGTTCTCAGAAAAATACATAAAATCTTGAATTCCAAATAATTATTATAACTTCAGGAGGTGTGTTATCACACCGACGTCATTTTGCTCATTAAGAAAATATTTTATCATTATATCATAAGTGCTTTAGAAAGGCTCAAAATTATTCTATGCTTGTTGGTTGTATTACATTAAAAAAACACGTGTCAAATAGCAGTATTTGCATATTGTATAATAATGTAGTTATCACGTTTACATTGAAGTACACTGAAAAAATATTGAAATAAATATTTTTTCAGAGAGTAAATATTTTTCTTACAAAAAATCAATAATCAATCAATAATCATCACTTATGTATAAAATAGTGTTGTTTTGGATTTTTTTTATAGAATTAATATGCAGTTTGTATAATTTGAAGTATGTGTAATGTTATATATTATTGGTCAACTACAGGAAATTGTTATTGGTTGAGATTTTTAAAAATGTTTGACTGATTTTTCTATGGTTCAGTTAATATCAAAATAATGTTATTGCAGCTTTCATTCTAAAATTATGCAGCTTTGAAATAATTTAGGAGAAAGATCGTTGCTCAAAAAAAAAAAATCCTTTCGCAATTTGGTCCGGACCTTTTAGCTTAGAAGAAGCGATTTTCAACAATACACTTGTTTTGTTCGATGTAGACTTTAAATAAAATTTTTGATTAATCCTCTTAAAGTGTCTTTGGATTGTTTTTTAATTCTCTATTTTTGTTTAAGTAATTCAATTTCTAATATCTAAATGTGACATTTTTTTGTCTTATTAAAGTAAGAAAGCCATAAAGCAAACAGTAACCTGATATAACCAAATATTTGTGATTTTCTTATCTTTTGTTATAATCACCTACTCTAAAAAATATAAAAATGATGGATTATTAAAAGATCTATCATTTTGAAGAAGGAACTTTTAAATGATTATTAGGATAAAACGCGGAATTTTTCTATTATCCGATTATCTCTTATTCTGTTCGTGTAATCTGATAAGCCTTATTATCACAGTGCAATTACTGTTCTATAATTTTTTTGCCATTAAAATTTTATATTAATGTTGAAACAAAAATATGGAACCTTTTTTTTTAGGGACTAAGCTTGAGCGGCTGCGAGCAGGAAGAAACCAACCAAGAGCTCGTCAACGGCCTTCTAGAAAATTATCCCAATTTAGCTCTCAATTACGCTGTTGGTAGTGACACTGAAGGGTCAGTTGCAACCACCTCCAACAACGGAGGAATCACTTGCATCGCTGGTACAGGCTCAAACACACTCCTTATCAACCCTGATGGCACTCGAGTTCAATGTGGTGGTTGGGGGAACCTTCTCGGTGACGAAGGCAGCGGTAAGTTTATTTACATCCCACATTCGCACTAACAATAGAAAAAACAAATATTCCTTGTGTATTCAAGTGTCTTCAAGGTCGTGATAAATCAATTTATAATTTGCTTGATCAAAACTAATCGACGCTGTTTGCAAAAGCTCATTATTTAACGAATGGCTTCATTTTCTAGCTTGGAAAATCTCACATCGAGCAATTAAATACTGTTTCGACGATTTGGATAATTTTGAAAAAGCTCCATATCCAATTGATGCTATATGGAACGCTGTTAAACAACACTTTAATATTCAAACTCAAGCTGATATCTTAGATTACTTCTATGCAAATTTTGATAAAGCTTTTATCGCTTCTTTATGTAAAAAAATATCAGAATTAGCGTTAAATGGTGATCAACTATCGAAACATATTTTTGAAGAGGCTGGCACTCATCTAGCGAAATCTATAGCTGCAGTAGTGGAAAAAGCAGCCACTGAACTTGTTGAAAGAGAAGGTGGAATTCACATTTTATGTGTTGGGTCCGTATGGTTAAGTTGGGAATTATTAAAACCAGGATTTGTTAAATGGCTTAAAGAACATACAGATATAAGAAAAGTTTCTTTAATGAGACTGACTAAAACTATGGCTATTGGAGCGTGTTATATGGCTGCCGATAAAGCCAGTTTACCGATTAAACGTGATTACTCTCAGAATTATTCCGTGTTTTATAAATATGACAAAGCCGCGGTTTTGTATAGCTGATTTGTTTTATTATTGAATGTATGATTTTGTGTATATAAAATGTATATTTTTTTGTTTTTGTTTGTTGATATTTATAAAGCTGCGAGCTTTTTTATTTGCTTGTCAATGTTCCTGTTTATATTAAGAGAAACTCAAATAAAAAGTCGCTTTAAGTGATGGAGATAATGATTTTTTTTTTCATACCAAACATAAAATAGTTCCAGACAATCTACTTATAACTAAAAAGCAAAAGAGGGTACCAACTTGTAAAATTATTTTTTCGAAAAACGATTCTGAAAATGTGATGTTCAATTTTCTCTAACCCTTTAGTTCTAGAGATTACTTTATGCGGACATCGAAAATGGACCACTGTACAGGTGGAGCTCAAAGCCCGGTCATATTACATCCCTAAAGCGTATAGAGCTGAGTCAATTATTTTCATAACTCATTCTAAATTAAAAAAAAGTTATTACAGATTTCGGCAAAAAAAACTCCTCAATCTTAACTCTTTTTTATTATACATCATGCATAGAAACATTTATTGTCGATGTAGGCTTTTAAATCTTTGGTCTTTTTCAACATTTCACCTACAAATTCGCCACTTTCGCTTTTCCAACAACAATCAACACTTGTTGTAATTTAATTGTAATGCTATTCGTCGCTTTAACAAACCACAGAGGTTTGTTCTCCCAATAAATGAACACCAAATAAACTGGTATTGACGTTAAAATCATTAAAAGCCCAATTCCGGTTTCAATAGGACTGGCTACCATAGGTACGGCAGTTACAAATATAGTCGCGAGTAAGTAAAGCACTGGCCATATTAAGTTCACTTTGATGGGTCGCTCCAAATCTGGTCTAGTCCAACGAAGCCATGGGACACATAAAACGGCAACGCCGATGCTTAACTAAAATTGAAATTTTATCAATGTATAAATAAAATCCACGGTTGTAAGGGTATGTTTGGACTTACCCATGTTGCGAATCCAACGTAATTTATTAGAGCGAAAATATCAGAAACTGTGAGATAAAGCATGGAAAGGAGGGCCTGAAAGAAAGATTTATTGACTCCAATAAAAATTCAATTTTTAAATTAAGAAATAAATGTTAAGTTTTTATTTGATTTGGAATCAGAATTGCTTAATTTAATATTGGATTTTACTATTATTACTAGTAACACGTGTTATTAGCTAATTAACACATTTAGATAACTGTGCTGTTTATTTATAAATTTTATTCTATATTGTGAGATGGTTGCTTCATTGATTTTCAAATTTGGTAAATATGCAACCAACATTACGTATTTTGGTATGCAATTTACAATATACCTTAGCGTATTAAGAGTCACATACACAGGTTACATTTACTTAGTTGAAAAATTGTTATTATACATTTACTGCAACCTTTCTATTATTGAGTTATGCAATGCTCAGTTATAATGCGTATATATTATATAGAAGCAGTAAAATTGTGAATAACTAGAAAAACAAATTTGATGTAACGTTGGTTGCATATATAAGCAATGAAATTACATTATTGTTGCACTTACAATAAATGCTCTGATTCTCTGTTTTCAATTTTTCTCAATTCTTTCTTTCAGTTCAGTTCTGTTATAAAACGGATAATTATAATAATTTCAGAATAAATAAATACGTTAAAAATACACGTTAAAAATTTCTGACTAAATTCAAAATTTTTCCTTTTTAATATTTTACTGTTCTCTTTGTGTTTTTCTCTTTAAAATGTGACTGTTTAGACTGTTTGGAATCGAAACAATGCCAATAAACTTCAGTTATCAATGACATATCGACTTCCGTTCCAAGAATGAGAAGCGGCACGCAACAAATCGCGTTAATAAAATTCTTGTTAGTATTCACTATTTATCAATGAAATCTTTTGTTTTTCTCTTGAATTCCGACTGTCTAATTTTCATTCCTTTTTGTGTTATGTATTATTTTTAATAATAAAGTGACTTACCATGACTAAAACAGATGGTGCTGGTGTCATTCTTTGTGCTTGTATCATTGTCAAAAGTTCCGGCATTTGCCCATTGCAAGCTCCGGCATAGAACAGCCTCGATGAAGTCAATAAAATACCATTGACAGCTCCAAACGTGGACAAAGCCACAAAAACTGGAATAGTCCAAGCTAGCGGCCCAAATAATCTATCCGCAAAAGAAACTGCAACCGCTTCTGATCCAAGAAGTTCCGATGGTGATAAAGTTGTATAAAAAGCCACATTAGTCAAAACATAGACTATAGTAACCAAAGAACACGAGATGGCTATTGCTAATGGTAGATTTCTGTAAGAAGAGGTTTTGGTGGTTGAAGATTAACAGTACAGGAGAGTACCTGACGGGATCCTTGAGTTCTTCAATTATAAAATTTAAGTAATTCCTGTAAAAAAAGAGAGATTATTGAAAAAGGATTCTTTTTTTGGTTATTATTTAAAAAGAGGACAATTATTGGAACAAGAACAGGAAACTCGTTTTTCTGGACGAGGTTCTTGCTTTGTTGACTTCTTCTCTCACCAGCCATTGTAGGCGAACAAGCCGGAATAGAATGATAATGCCAATGACGTAACTTCGGTCTTTGTGTTGATGAATGAAAAGTGCTCCGTGTGCCCTGCAATAGTAAGTGCAAAATCTCGCAGATGTTCTTCTAATAACGCTTTGATACTTCCACCTTTTAACTACTCGCCAACTCTTTTGTATTTCTGCAACTTCATTCTTTTATAAAAGAAGAAAAGAACAAAGAACGCAGTAACAAGAGGTAGCGGATAAGAAAAAAAAAGAGAAAATTCTATTCTAAGTAGTTCAGGAGAAGAATCAAAGATACCTTCCATCAGTTGATATCCTCCTGCTGCGATGATGATGAACAATGCTAATAGTTTGGCGTAAGTGAAGACATCTTGGACTCTTGTGGCCCATTTGACATCGTAGCAATTAACAAATGTCAAAACGCCTGGAAAGATAAATTTACGGAATCTTTTAAGCTTCTTTCACTAATTGGAAGATCGGATTTATTGCTATATTGAGAAAATACTTACAAATACAACAGACTGCCAGCAGTCTTGCTGCATCTTCCGGGGGTTGACATTCCGGAAAAAACGGTTTCATAACGTAAACACTGAATGTTAACGCAACTATTGCTTGTGAACAAGGCCTTACTATCATACACTCAATCCACAACCTTATGAAAGCTAGAAAAGGACCGAAAGTTTCCATTATGTAGGCGTAATCAGCGCCGCTTTTCCTAATCATAGTCCCAAGTTCTGCATAACAATACGCCCCGACCTTAAAAAAAACAAGCATGTTAGAATCAGTGCAAGTGACAGGTTATTAAACCGCCCCACGCGGTTTTGGCCTAAGGAGTAACTACTCAGAAAAAAAGCGTGTAATTTGCGGTTTATTTCAACCTTCAAGATATTATTACACTTACCATGGAAAAAATCCCGGAAATTGTCCACACGAGGAGAGATACGTTTACACTTCCGGTATGCATAAGGACTCCTGCCGGGGAGACGAAGATGCCGGAACCGATAATACTCCCAACGATAACTGTGATACCATTGATAAGAGTCATCTTCGGTTTAAGACCGATTTCTTCATCGGGCTTCTTTTCTGACTCCATCGTGCTTGAACACGCTGAAAGCTTACGGCCGTGTGTGAGTCAACCCCGATTCTTTAGGCACTTGTATATACTCGGTTCTACTCGCGAAGAGAATGCGGATCAATATCTGGACCATTCTTGCTTTGACTCCCTACTATGCCCTAATAACGGTCACGTGAAGCGTTCAATGAAATTCAAAAGGGTAAAAAAAATTTAAATTTAACGGACTTTGCAAAAAATTTACTAATTCTTCTTAAATTATCCAACTTCTTGCGACTGCATTTCATTGGGTAATTTCGATCAGATCTTGTCTTTAACATTTTTCTTGGAGCTGTTAACAGTTCTTACAGTTTTTTCTTCATACAAATATTCGAAGAACAACTAGACGAAAAATTTTGTCTTGAGATTATTTGAGGAAGTAGCAATTTATCCATTTTGTTCGCCTACATATACAAAGTTTAGTTAATTGAGTCTTTTAAAATGAACGATAAGTTATTTGCATCACAATGTAGATAGATGTGATGGATTTAACTACGTAATTGTCTTCCACAATAACATTTTTTGTCTGAGTTGTTAAAAATGAAGAATGTGAGAAGATGAAGTTATAAATAGAAAATATTTCTTATAGTCCACAGATGAGGCAGTTTTTCATAATACAGAAGACTGTAAAATGGTTTAATGTATTGGAAATTTAGTCTACTTTTTTATGAATAACATCATTTTAATTCAAATACTAAAAACACCAAAAATGTTCTCAATTTTTTAGTAAAAAATTAGTAAAAAATCTAAAATCCATCTTTTCTGACACTTAATGATTATTAATATTATTACTATAGTTAAAAATAATACACTATTTTCTACACATTAGAATCTATCATTTTTTTCCATTATGTATATTGTTATGATAACCAATGAAAAATTCTTTGAAATTTAAAGTTTATTCATTTGTTTACTATTGTTTTAACTTGATTAAGATCGAATTACTGAAGCTGTACATCAGTGTTGGCTTCGATCCATTCTAAGAAGCTGGTAACTCTCGCGAATCCTGATGGGTATCCAGGCAAACAGAAGATGACACCAAAAGAAACAACTCCAACTTGGACTCCATCAACAACAAGTGGGCCACCAGAATCACCACTGCATGATCCAGTATTATCATCTCCAGAAGTGCAAAGGTTAGAATCTGGCAGATCACCGAAAATGTCTATACATTCTTGATTACTGATGACTCTAACATCAACATAATTCAAAACATCAGAAAGTTCATCACCGGCACCATCAGTCAAACCCCATCCGCTAATTCTAGCAGTACTGTTTTCGTAAGTGTTGTCAATATCACTCTTTGAAGGCAAAGTAGCCAATCCAATAGCATCATTAAGTTCAACAGGTTCTGGAAGTTTGATTACAGCAACATCGTTCACAATGTTGATAGAATCGTAGTCTTCATGGACTGTGATTTCTTTACTAATAACTTTAACTTGAGTGTCTTCATCTTGGAGGGGTTTGTGAGCGCCCAAAGTGATGTGAGCTTCAACGCCCCTGATGAAAAAATTTAGAATTTATCCAGAAAATTGAATTAAGATTACTTACTCGTCACCACAATGACCAGCAGTTAAGACATAGTTTTCTGAGATGAGAGAAGCGCCACAATACCATCCTTCCTCATCAGAATAGACTTCAAGAAAGACTTGATATGGGATAGAGTGTGGTTCGGCTTCTTGTCCTCCAATGATTCTTGGACTTGGCTTAGTTTTAATTTCACCTACAGGTTGTTTGAACAAGTTGCGATAATGCAACTTGGTTCCCTAAACAAACAAAAAATTAATCCAAAACATTATTCAGAAAAATTTCTTACTTTGGGTGCTGCAGCCGCAAGAGCGACAATTGTCAATATCAAAACTGCTGTTTTCATTTTGGTGAAGATATCAGAATGTGGAAATTTCGAAAATGTATCTCTTTTATACGCGATGTTCTTCTCTTATCGCTCTACTTGAGATTTAAAATTGGAAGACTTGCAAAGTAATCCCATACTTGAGATTATGAAAAGATTGTCAATTCTATTCAAATTAAAAGCAAGTTTCAAAAATGAATGATGCAAGATTTTAGAATGATGAATGAAGGTATTTTGGAATATTTCCACTCTTGAAATGGTTGAATTTACTAACTAATTTTTGGATCTTTCGGAAGACAACGCAATTTATTTTTTATCCAATTTTATCATTTATTCACCTACTTAATTTTTTTTCGTCTGGATTATAAGATATCTATCAGGTAGAAGATAATTCTGACAGCTCTTCAAGTTGATTTTGATACTGAAATTTGAATTAAGCTTCGCACGTGCTATTTTTGACTTACATAGATAACGTTTTTAGAATTTTAATTTTGGTGTTAATATTAAAAGACTATAAAAAAGTAGGTAATAACTTGTTTATACAGAAGTTTTCAAACATCTTTAATTTAAGATATAATATATCTAAAGAAAAATATTTCTTGTTCCTTTCAGAAATCTAGGCTTCAAACATTTATTCTGTTTTTTGTTTTATTATTTTTTCTATTACAATAACGTCAACAGAGGACTGAAATTGAGACTATATTTATTAACAGAAAAAAGCACTAATTTGATGCAGGTAAATGAGGAAGTACATAGTTTCACTATTCGTTCTTAATTTCTGCACGCA
Organism: Latheticus oryzae; assembly: GCA_030157265.1. Lineage (NCBI taxonomy): Eukaryota > Metazoa > Arthropoda > Insecta > Coleoptera > Tenebrionidae > Latheticus > Latheticus oryzae. The sequence continues at coordinate 12,513,766 of CM058050.1, forward strand.
TTGATTAATTTGAACATCTGGATATCTCGAACAATACCTATAGTTTTTCTAATAGGTTCTTATTCACTGCCTTGCACTAAAAGTTGTACTCATATGATTGCTGAAATATTGATTTTCATTGTATTTTCAATAATATTGATAAACAATAATGAAGGAAATCCTGTTTCCCGTCTGTCTTATTTTTAGCACTTTTGTGAAATAAAGACATTATTAGATATATAAACTGCAACTTCAGTTTGTAGATAAAATTAATCACAATGAAAACAGTTCTGATCACCTTCAGTTTAATAGCAGTGATTTTTGCTGCCCCAAAATCTAAAATATTGGGTTTTCTCAACGTCTACAAAGACCCATTAGTGCCAATAACCCATAAATCTAATCTTGGAATCATAGGAGGTCAAGAAGCGGTCCCACATTCTATACCATACCAAGTATTTCTTGAAATTTACGATAACTCGCAAAATGGATGGTACTGTGGAGGTTCTTTGATTTCAGTCAATTATGTAGTAACAACTGGTCACTGTGGCATTGGGTAAGGAAGAAGTCACTTTTAAAGATTTTTTTCTTAACAACTTTTTTAGTGCTACTGAAGTATACATAACTTTGGGCGCACATAATATTTATAAAAATGAAGACACTCAAATTAGAGTTGTAAGTAAAAATGTAAAAGTACACGAACAATGGGATCCCAGGAGAAATATAAACGATATTGCTGTTATTAAATTACCAACATCTGTGGAACTTACTGATGCAATCCAAACAGTATCTTTGCCTAGTATTGATAGCGACTATGTTGGAGTTAGAGCTAAAGCTAGTGGTTGGGGATTAACAAGTGGTTCTAATACTCAAATTTCTAAAGTGCTCGAATATGTGGATTTGCTAGTTATTAGCAACAAAGACTGTAAAAAATTAACAGATGTAGATGACAGTATTTTATGTACTTCTGGAGAAGAAAACACTGGGGCTTGTAATGGAGATTCTGGTGGTCCTTTAGTTTACAACAATGAATTGATTGGAATTGTTTCGTTTGGAGTTTCCAAATGTCCTTTGGGGTATCCTTCAGGATTCACAAGAGTTTCTAGTTTCAAGACTTGGATTCGAAATAATACTGACATTTAGGATAAAAAGTTTATACAAAATTAAGTTATCAAATATTACATTGTTTGAAACTTAAAAAGTCTTTTATTTTTTAACATTTTCTATAATAATAGAAAAGTTTAGTGAAATAGTGTTCTAATAATACAGAAAGAAATAAAATGTTTTTGGAATCGAATTGCTATTTAGATTGAATTTTTTAAATAGACTTTTAGAGCTGATTATTAAGATTAATTTTCACAGAAACTCAATCAATAATACCTCAAAATTTCGCAGAAGTAATTTTTTTAGCACGAAGTTGTTTTGTTCAATCCAGTTATAGAACTATGACTTTACAATACTAATTCCCGTTATCTTTTGAATGATTCTGATGAAAATATATTTTTGAAAACCTATTTCCTGTTTTTATCAGCGCTTATTTTTAATAATTTCAACATAAAAAATTTGTTTCAGATGGGTGTAACAATATTAATACCTGTAAAAATAAATAATCAATTATAATAAAACCATATCTGGCATTGATTTATACAGAAGTCCAATCTAAATAAAGAAACTTCACATTCACATTCACTCTGTCATAATAAGTATTGAAATTTACGAATACGAACAAATATAGTTATGGAATGAAAAAAAATCAAAAAGATGTTAAAAACTTGCTACCATGCAGAAAATTTTGGAGATTTAAAGATTTCATTCGTTTTTGTTAACTTTTTTCATTTTACGAAGCATTCATATAAGAAAGTTTTTGAATAACAGTATATTATTATATAAGAGCACGCGCAGGTTCAAGGATACGAAGCTTGCCGAGTGCTTATGATGATACAAGTACTAGAAAGACTCGATTCTGCTCGGATATCATACGCAATTATTTATTCTGGTTGCAAAAACAGAATTAAAAGCCGGATCAAATTACCTTCCTTTGAAACCCTTGGGCACGTTGTTATAGAGATAATATACCTATAAAAGGACTTATACTGAACCTTGTTAGAGTTCCTGTATGATTCCATTATAGGAACTCTAAACATTGTTGCCCATTGCTTAGTAAAAATGTTTTATGAGCACATGTAGACTCGGAGAAAAAGTTACTCACCAATCTAGCTACGTGCTTAAAACGCGCTCAGATTCAAGGATATTTTAGACTAACTTGCTGAATTAACATTTGTATGATTTTTTGCCTAGCCTAAGAAAATACCCAATGCTATGTCTAGAAGTAATTTAATTCTACTAAGTTTGCTTGTTTGTTAGTCCAGAATACTACTGAAATAGCGCTCATGGCTAGACTGGTGAAAACTTTTTTCCTGGGTGATCGATTTTACACGCTGTCAAAATGTGACATGATGAAGCAACCAACATAAAACAAATTATATAATTCTATAAACCACCAAAATGTGAGTGCAATTGAAACTGAGTTAAAATGCGTGTTAATAATGAATATCTGCAACAGTACCATTTACACAGATTGTCGACCTAACTTTTTATCTTCTTTGGTGTCTTACTGGCTAGATTTAATATTTTATTATTAGTTGCTTTTTAAATGGTTAATTACTCTTTACCGACAACAAAAAAGCTTTGTTTGAAAATAATAATTTTTAAAAGTTTTGAAATGCTTTTGAGATCGTATAACAAGTACCTAAATTTTGAAAACTGCAAATAGCCAGAATTATCAAATTTCTGTTTACCGAAGAACACATCGTTTTTGTTATAAGTTATAAATAACTACCCCACATTAAAATGTAATTTGTAAGATGTGAATCTGGTGGAATCAGATATCCCAATTCTCAAATCATTTTGTAGCCACAGTTGATTTTCCGACTTCTTGCAGAAAACACTTTCTAATTTCCAAAATATAACTAATAATTTTAGCTAGCTATGTTGTAAGTTAGTTTAATTGGAGATAGTAATAGTTGATAAGTATTATTCTTAATCATATACCTAACTTATATTGGTAATTGTTGACTTAAATTTGATAAGTTATTATATAATGATGAACAAAAGAATATTGGATTGACTGGCAGTCATTTTAGTAAAGTTATTAATATGACATCAACAACAGACACTGTTAAAATTATATTAATTCAAGTAGGCAATAGCAATGGAGTATAGATAATGAAGCGAAGGCAATAAAAAAATTCGAAGTTTTAACTCAATTTGCAGTTTTTTGTTGACAAAGAAAACATTTCTGGGAATTTTACCTGATGGATTTATCATTTTTGATGTATTAAATGAGATTAAATGTCCTCCTAGCGCGCAATATATTCCACATATCGTAACAGTTTTGATATTGCTAATTTTCTGAAGTAGGATGTTGACAACTTTCGGAAGAGGTCGTATAAATATAAATAATCGAATAATATAATGATCATAAGAATGTTTAGTATTAGTTAGTAATTTATAATATAGTCAATAAATAATTATCTTAATTAGCATACTAAACTGCGCTTAGAGATAAAAAAATTGGTATGGTTACCATCTTGTCCTGGTGAGGAAGCTCAGTACGTTTTATTATCTAAATTATTCATAAAAGCAAAGCTGAATGTTTTTGTTTTTCAATCAATTAATGAATTCAGTAAAACGATAACTGATAGCGCTATATTGCATTATTTTACATTAGTTAATTCATTGTAGATTGTGCAAGATCGTTATTACATTATATCTTATACAGAGTGTTGCATTAGATCGACATGGAAGATTACAGTGTTTTACATGAATTTGAAAAAAATGTAAATAGGGATTGTCAATTTTTTGTAGATTCCATATTTTAAAAATATATTTACGTTATTTCTACTTCCGGTTTGACAGGAAGTCTAAGCAACTTTGTGTTTTTAAAGTTTCAAAATTAGTTATCAATCGTTTTTGTTTTGTTTAAATTGGTCATTAGTTGTTTGAGTTATTGACTTTTCGTCAAAAAAAATTTCATATAACTGCAAAAAACCCAAAAATCAAAACAAATAAGTATAGCTTTTGATATATCAAAAGAAAGAAAATAAAAAAACCAATTTCAAATGCGTGATAAAATATAGGACATTCTATTTAAAAAACAAGTTTTTAATATTTGAAATATGTAGAAATTGGCATAAGAAAACGAAATGTTTTTCGAGATATTTTCATAAATTTTTTATAGGATATTATAAATAGTTGCTCTAGCTTTGTGCACGCAAAATTCCATTGTATTCTAACAACAAATAAAAAAGATATCAATTTTTTCCTGAAGAGTTGCAAATGAAACTTTTTTTGAAAAAAATATCAACTTAAATAAATCAAAACCAGTTTGAAAAAATAGACATCATTTTAATAAGCAATTCAGAGTAGAATTGAAATATTTAGAGATAAAAGCAGTGTTACTTCAAAATAACAAAGTTGAGTATACTTCCGGTTAATCCGAAAGTTGAATAAATTAAAAAAAAACTTAAAAAGTAGAGTCTATGACATAGATTAACAATCACTAGTTATATTTTCCTAAAATTCTGCTATACCACGATACTAATAAAACACCTTGTATTTGTTTTTTTTTTTTTTGTATAAAAAATTGACGTTATATTGCTATAAGATATTTAAATGAATGCGGAGATATGCCGATATTTTGTGAAGATGCAACAATAACTTTTGGGTCGAGAATTAAAAGCATTCTGTTGAGACGAAGTCATCAATTATTTTCACAGGCAGTTTCTTAATGTATTGTTAGTTGTCTAATTTAGATAAATTTCACTTCAATTAATGCTTAATATTTAGTAAACGCAACCAGTTTACAAATTTTTATGGTTTCTTGGACCTGCAGTTTACAATTCTCTATATAGGGTAGATTTGATTCAACCATTGACGAATATATCGTATTGCAAAATATAGGTATATATACTATCTTAACTATTGAAATTACAATTTTATCTTGTTCGATAAACTTATAGTACTATAACTTATCCTTATTAATCTTTATTGTTTTTTCCAATGCCTACTTAATTCTTATTAAAAAATCAAACTCTTATCTTCTGTGCTTATTATTTCGACTACTTTTGTAAACACAATGAAAATAAATCAATAGATATAAAAATCATAAGTACAGTGAATAATCATTCACAATGAAAATACTTTTGACTGTATTCACTTTAACAACAGTAGCTTTTGCTGCTCCAAAATCCAAACTATTGAGTTTTCGCAATTTATACAAAAACCCATCAGTACCAATAACCCATAAACTTAATCCTAGAATCATTGGAGGACAAGAAGCGGAACCACATTCCATTCCATACCAAGTATTTCTTGAAATTTATGATAAGTCACAGTATGGGTGGTATTGTGGAGGTGCTCTTATTTCAGTTAATTATATATTAACAGCTGCACATTGTGGTGATGGGTAAGCAGTCAATTTGAATTTTGTTTTTTATCTCTATCAAAATTTTCAGAGCCATTGTAGCGTACATTACATTGGGAGCACATAAACCTTTTGAAAATGAAAACACTCAAATCCAGGCTGTGAGTAAAGACATAAAAATTCACGAAAAATATGATCCGGTAAAAATTCTTAATGATATTGCTGTTATTAAACTGCCAGCGTCTGTGGAACTTACTGATGCAATTCAGACTGTGTCTTTACCTAGTACTGACAGTGACTTCGCTGGAGTAAGAGCTAAAGCTAGTGGATGGGGATTAACTTGGGGCACTGCTACCGACATTTCTGAAGTTTTAGAATATGTACAACTTCCAGTTATTAGCAACAAGGATTGCGGGAAATTGGTATCTAATGCAGATAAAAGTATTTTATGTACATCTGGAGAAGAAAATACTGGGCCTTGTAGTGGAGATTCTGGCGGTCCTCTTGTCTATAATGAAGAATTAATTGGAGTTGTCTCGTTTGGAATTGCTTTTTGTCCTGTAGGATATCCATCAGGTTTTGCTAGAGTTACTTATTTCAAAGACTGGATTCTCAATAATACTGATGTTGAAGTTAATTAAAAATTCTAATTCCCAACAATGACCACTTTTGATTTTGACTAGCAATTACAATTAAAAAAACTATACATTTTATGGTTTTATTATAAACGTTTAAACGCAAAAAGTAATCATTTTTTTAGATAAAACGAATATTTTAGAGCGACATCTTTGATAATAATATTGAGCCGAATACTAACAATTTTTATCTTACCGACACTCTTTTATGGTTCGACAGTTTAACGCATTGATGTTTATGAAGCGAACAGCTTTCAAAATATAAGATCAATTCTTATAGAAAAATAAGTAATGGTTTGCAACTCTTTTGGAATGACTTTTTCGCTTCAAAAAAGCGTCGCTCCCATTTTCTGCTCGTTTGCCAAACTTTTCACTTGAGCCAATGAAGCCTTCTTCCAAACTCTTTACAGAAACGAGAAAGATAATAAAAGTTGACACAATATTTTTTAATTTCGAAAAATTCTAATTACATAGATTCCAGATTATTTAGAATAAAAATTGTTACTTCTAAATTTTATTGCTGAACATTCAATATTATCCGTATTATAAATCCAGAATCCAATTCGTTAATTATAGTATAATAATTTTTTTAACTAGTTATTACGGAGTTTTGAAACTAGACTACAGATCAAAATTTTAAATTTAACTGAACTCATGCGTAGCTTTAGGTTTTGATAAGCCTGCATTAGTTGGTATATAATCAATCTTAAGTATTTTCTACACTTAAATTAGAATTGAACTATTGAATTTTTATATCGGTGTTGTTTTCGATCCAGTCTAAGAAACTGGTGACTCTAGTGAATCCCGATGGGAATCCAGGATAACAGTAATGAACATAGAAAGAAACAATTCCAACTTGAATTCCGTTAGCAACAAGTGGATCACCATGATCGCCCATGCAAGATCCAGAGTGATTTTTCCCAGAAGTACAAATATTAGATTCAGGTAAATCATGAAAAACATTTGCACATTCATCATTGCTAATGATTTCAAGATCGACGTAATTCAAAACATCAGAGAGTGTTTGATTTACTTCGTTAAAACCATCAGTCACTCCCCATCCGCTAAGTCTAGCAGTGCTGTTTTCATAAGTGTTGTTAACATCACTCTTTGAAGGCAAAGTAACTAATCCAATAACATCAGTGAGTTTAACAGGTTCTGGAAGTTTAATCACAGCAATATCATTGAGAAGATTATAGGAGTCAAAATCTTCATGAATTATCATGTCTTTGCTGACAATTTTAACTTGAGTTTCTTCATCTTCAAAAGGTTTGTGAGCGCCCAAAGTGATATGAGCTTCAGCACCCCTAAAAAAGAATTAAAATTTATGAAAAAATTAAACTCGATTACATACATGTAACTACAACGACCAGCGGTTAAAATATAATTCTCTGAGATGAGGGAACCGCCACAATACCATCCTCCAAATTCAGAATAGATTTCAACAAAAACTTGATAGGGGATAGAGTGTGGTTCAGCTTCTTGTCCTCCAATGATTCTTGGACTTGGTTTAGTTTTAATTTCTTCAATAGGATTCTTGAACAAATTGTGGAAATTCAATTTGCTTCTCTAAGCAAAAAAAATCATATTAATAAAAAAAAATAAAAATAAAAAAGGCTTACTTGTGGTGCTGCAGTCGCAAAGGAGACAATTGCTAGAATAAAAACTGTTGTTTTCATTTTGGTAGTGCAGCTTCAATGCAAAAGCTTTTGAAAGTTCCAGTCTTTTATATTTTCGCGATTCTGTTTCCTTATCTCTCTACTTCAGATTTCAAATAGGAAGAAAATCTGCAAAGTAATTTCATACTTAAGATTGAAAAATGTGCTGTGACTTCTATTCAGCTTCAAAATTTCAAATTTACTGTTAATAGTTAATGGTAATCAAACGACAAGAAGTTACTGGACTAGAAAAAGACTTAATTTTCTAAAACAAATAAAGATTTAAATTTATACTTAAAAAAATATGAAAAACATTTCACGATGTAAAAAAATAATGGATAAATAATCTTTTTCAGTATTTCTTTTAACACTAATTTTATTATTACAACTTTTTTATATGATTATAATTTTTACCGGAAACTTGCCTAAAAAAGGAACACTTGGGAAAACACGATCACGGGAAACAGAGGTAAATACACACGAGCAAAATTTTCTAGCGGATAAAATATAATCTGCAGCGATTTCTCTCGTTGGTGACGAGCGTTTCTTTTCTAACACAGAATCATTCGCTGAAGAAACGCCGCGCGGACATTTTTGACTAATTCGACATAGTTAATAGTATAATTATTTCAAAGCTGTGAAATTTGAAAATGGCCAAAATATCTTCATTTCAGCGGTAAAAAAGATTAGCGTACCAGAACAGAACTATACGAAGTCTGTAGTCGGCACCTGTGTGAAGATCAACAATATTGCGCCCCTACTATGATAAGTTTTGAAGTTATGCAAATTTCATTTACAACAAAAATTGGAACATAAAAATCAAATGTTTAATAAATTTTAAATTATGTTGTATTTTATTTTACCCTTTACAGCAATGAGAGCAAGATTATTTAATCTACAGGGTTTGGCAGAATGAGGTATTTATATTATACCAATGACGAATTTTTATCGAATAATTGATGACAATTTCATTTCTTCCAATTTTAGATCAGTCAAACAGTTTCCTCATAGTCAGGACTCTTGAAGTCTTTTATAGAATATTTTCAGTACCGCTCTAGCAATTTAATTAAGATTGTAAAATTGATCTATGACCATATGACCATGTTTTAAATGGTCTAAAGTTTCAGTTGAAAAGAATGCATTTCTGACTTTCAGTAGCTCTATTGAGAAAGTGAGAGATTCATTGCAAACTTTTTGACAACTTATATTTTATTGTATCTTGAAATTGAATTTATTTTAAAAATAATAGGTATGTACTTTATTCTGTCGGATCCTCTATTTTAAGACATTGTAGTTCAATGTTTTTGAATATTGGAAAAAATTTCTAATAGAAGTAATTGAAATCAGCGAAAACAAAAAGATGGAGTGATTTTGTTCAATACCTTTAATTCGAGAGTAATTGCCTTATGACAGTCAGACTTGAGTGAATCAAAAACATTTTTACCTGCTAAGAAATTGAGAGAGTGAAATCTGGAATGATTAACAGGTATATGACTACATTAGACAAAATTTAAACAATCTATTTTAACCACACAGACTAGTTTCTCCCTATCTTAAATTCTAAGTTCTTAAGTACTTTCATATAGTACGTCGGGTGATTTCTCTTGGCTGCTCTTTGTCCTAATGATATCTTTCTCATAGTCATAATTATTTGATTGATCTTTTTACAAAACATACCAAATCAACACCAGATAGAAGCCTTTGTGTTTTTACTAACAATTTTTTGTATATACATCTACCATATCTGCATGACACTTACTTGAATGAAAACAATGAAAACCTACATGCATTTTATTCACGTTTGAAATGCGTGTAGAATTACATTTTATACACTTTTAAGATCTTCTAATTGGTTGAAATTTAAAATTGTATTGTTGTGTATCAGTTCCTTTAAATATGAATGAAATAATCTTATTTAATAATTATATCTCAACATTTTACATGATTAATTGAAACTAGGTATACTGTCGATTGTGGCTTGTTTTCTTTTCGTATTTTGTTATAAAACGTGGAGAGCGAAAATTTTCACGGTAAAATTTTATGCATGTTTTCAAAGTTTGCTGCTTGGAAATTTTGCAACTGCATTCAACACAAAACTAATGCTAAGAGCGAAATCAATGAAAGCATCAAACTTGGATAAAAATGGATAAATTTTTTCTCTCCTTTTGTTTTCGACATAAATGTCTCACGCTATAAAAGAATACGAAAAATTATACAATTCTATAGCACTTTTTCTGAGAGAAATTAACGATTCGATGAGATAAATATGCTAAAGATCTTAAATGGTTCAAATCATTGTAAAAAAATTAGTCAATTAATCTGTTACTATGACATTATGTCGATTCTAAAATACTCTACTGGGAAAGTCACTCAAAAACATTTCGTTGCCATGATACTTGTAGATTATAAAACACTCTAGTGTAATAATAAATCTTAATACAACAAGATATTGATAATTGATGGCCTAATTATATTGTCATCATTTATTTGACTGTACAAGTTCAAGAACCTCAAGTACTTTTAGTACGAGAGATTTTGATAAAAAAATGTGCGAATTCGGTAGCGTCAAAATGCTCCGTACAGACTTGCAACATCGCCTTTCAGTTTTCCCACGTCACATCAAAGGACTGTTACGCGACGAAGTTGCACAAATTTGTACAGACACCCAGTAACATTATATCGCAACATCATACTCCAGTTTGTTTACCTATATTTATTATTTGATGTACAAGTACCAAAAAAGTTCGATTTGCTGCTATTGTTTAATTTGAACAAAATAGATGTCAACCTTTCAGATCAAAAGTTAATCGATAATTTGGTTCAATTTTTCATTTGAATCGAAATAACGATGCATAACATTAGACTTGGAGAACTTGGAGTTTGTCGTACTAACAATCAATTAACTGAAATAACGATCAAAATGGAAGATTTATTTCGGTATTTTGATACAATTTTATCACTAAATCAATGGATTGCTTCAAACAAAAAATTGTCATACTTCGATATATCCATAAGCTGTTGCTGCCAAATTGATGTGCCTTAACATACTGAGCTTCTTATTATTATTTACCGAGCAGGTTTACACACCTTTTATTCCCTCAAAATAAACGGAACGCATGTTGCAGTTATGGGACGAAGTTCTGTTCGGGGTAGTAATATTACGCGGCAAAAAAATCCAACTTTTGTATTTTGAATATAATTTTCATCTACTTGTTTCTTTAATGGAAGTTAGGAGTTTCTATTGTAATTCTACTGTATACTACTATATCATCGGTTAATAGAAAACAATAAAAAACATATAAACTCTGATAGAGAAATGAAATGCAAATAATAATATGTGTTATCTAGAAATCTCATATTATCTCAAGTATTTTTATTCCAGGAGTCTCAAACATACAGGTGTAGTAACGTTATAGTGATGACAATGAAGTTATTGATTGTATATTTTTGTATTTTAACTTTGGTTTTTGGAGCCCCCAATCCTAAAGTAGGATATTTTACTTTAATATACCTACTTGTTTGAGATATTTTATAACTATGTATTTTTAGTCCAGAACACTAAAGTTTCGCAGCTTGTACAAAGAGCCTTTAAAAGACGTCAAAAATGAATCTAATGTTGGAATAATCAATGGACATGAAGCGACACCACATACAATTCCATACCAAGCTTTTCTTGAAATTTACTCCAGTACAGAAGGTTGGTGGTGTAGTGGTGCTCTCATTTCGGAAAATTATGTTCTCACAGCTGCTCATTGTGTCATTGGGTTTGTAATAAATTGCATATTCCTATGTTATATAATATATAGAAATAAATGACAACATTATATATTCCAGTTCTCGAAAATCTTACGTATCTTTGGGTGTGCACAACTGGTTACTAAACGAAGACACCCAAGTGCTATTCATTAGTAATGACACTACTCCTCATGAATATTATGACAGTGAAGTTTTTACTAACGACATTGCTCTTATCAAACTTCCGGAATCAGTAAATTACACTTATGCTATTCAACCAATTTCTCTGCCAAATGCAGACGAGGATTTTGTTGGACATTTAGCGACAATTAGTGGTTGGGGTTTGACTGCGAACAATGAGACTTTCATATCTGACGTACTTAATTACGCTCAAGTTCATATTCTGTCTAACGAAGATTGCGAAACATTCTTTGGTAGTTTACCTTCTTCTGTTGTATGCAGTTCAGGTGCAGAGTATTCAGCAATTTGCGAAGGAGATGGAGGAGCGCCTCTAGTCACAGATGGAAAGTTAGTTGGAATTGCTTCTTTCACAGTACCTAATTGTTTGGATGGGTATCCATCTGCTTTTTCAAGAGTTTCAAGTTTTCTTGAGTGGATTGCAAATAATAGTAATATCGAAATTTGATGAAAAGATATTGCTTGATTTTAAATATTTGAAAAAATCATTTTAATTTAATTATAAGTTGAAATATTAGGTTTAATTTCTAAGTAAAAATTCAATAAATCATTGGGAATTGATTTAACTATAATTATACATAAATTACAAATATGTGATTAGATCATTGGGTTAAATAAATATATATATTTTTAGGTCATTTTGGACTTAAAAAAATTCTATGTATCTTCTTCATTATTTTAAAATTCTAAAGAAAATAGAACCGTAGTATTTTTCTGGGGATTTTTCCAGTTCAGAGTCCAGCATTTGAGAGAAGCAACAACTTCGGGTAGTGCCCAAGTCTGGTTTCTGATTAAGTGTTTTCAAACTTCTGATATCGGTGGAAATGATCTATGTGTCGTATGTGTAGCTGTATTTTTTTTATTGTCCTTGCTTTTTCTATACTCAGCGCACTCCCACCAGTTGCTAATCGGTCTGTGATTGGCTTTGGATTGACACACGTTCGCGTCGTTACCAATGACGTTCTACATCTTTGGTCGTAACAATGGGTCCCTCGTCTTCCAGATATATGGTTTGCTTTTTAGGTACTTACATAACATAAGTTAACGTAATAATATTTGACGATTGTAATGACTGATAGATGATGTTTAGTTTCAGTTAATCTAAGTTTGCTTTTTGTCACCACTTTACATACCAACACCCATACTTAAAATTTTAGAAACCATCTCAATATGACAAAATTTAGCTATACACAGAAAATTAGCCATAACTAAATAACCACACTCACTAGCGTTAGAGTGTTTTCTACTAACCAATTGATTATTAGCCTTATTGGCTTTAGAATAGTGAAAATTGAAGCATTATTTCATGATATTATAAAACAAGGAATTTTTTGTTTTTGTGAATATAAAAAGTGTCCACTGAAAATTTTTTTACCAAAGTTTCACTGCTGCACATGTAAATATACGTTCTGAAAAACCCAAATACATATGCTGCACTCGTATATTTACGGGCTAGACTCTCAAAAATCCTGCTGTTTACGGATTAATACTGTTTGCTGCTATTTGTACATTTCCATTGCTGAAATCGTATACATTTGTGTTATGAACCGAACGTTTAATTATGTGTGCGACTTCCAAAAAATACGTTTTGACCCAATTTTATTCAGCACTGCACTGTGACAATCAAATTTTTAATTCAGCAGCGAAAGAGTTAAGTATATTTATTTTTCCTTTGTTTTTATTTTTAGTGAAACACTTCAGATTATATGATTAAGAAATCACGATCAAAGTCAATTGATTACATTATTCTTTTATTTTATTCCAAGAACATTCATTGTTTAGAAGTAACAATAAATAGAACATTATTATTTTTCTTGAAAAAAGAATGGGAATTGTCAGATAACAGGCTGTTTCAAAAATAGATTAACTATTAATTTTTTAGGATATGTAATTTCCAATTTCTAAACTAAGCAGCCTTAGATCAAAAACTATAAATTTTAACCTTTCGTTCAGGAACAGGAATATGTTGATCATCATAAGGCTATAACCATTTTTTCAAGCAGAGTTTTTACAGACAAGATATTAAAAGTAATTTTTAATTATATTAATTGAACATTATACACAGTAGATTATAGACTGGAAACCATTGTACATCATTGTTCTAATTATTTGATAAATAATCTAAAGTAGATATTATTTTTGGAACGAAAAGTATCTCTAGGTACAACACACGATAAAACAGCAGAGTTAGTATAAATTAGAAAAGTTTCTTAACAAAGTGTAGTTTTGCTCTAAAATGAAGAACGCTATTGTTATTTTTAACTTAGTGGCATTAATTTTAGCCATTCCTAAAGTATTTTTTTAATTTAATTTATTGTTTATTCTTTTATTTATTATGTTTTTTAGATTCCACAGACAAATTCACATAGATTCACAGTTGTTCCAACAAAATCCAACTATACTCACCCTAAGCTACGAATTATTGATGGACAAGAAGCTACTCCTCATTCGATTCCATACCAAGCTATCCTTGAATTTGACAATGGAAACACATGTGGAGGATCTTTAATTTCACAAAACTACGTTCTCACCTCAGCTTTCTGCGCTATTCAGTAAGCAATTTTACTTTTTCTAGTTATGTTCTCAAACTTCATTACTTTAGAGCTACTCAAGTATACATTACATTAGGAGCACACGATTTGTCTATAGCTGAAGAATCCGCAATTCACTACAGTTCTAATGAGATTATAATTCATGAAGATTTTACAAGCATCATGCATAATAATATTGCAGTTATCAGACTTCCAGAACCTGTAGACATTAGCCCGGCTGTACAACCAATCTATTTACCCAGCAGGGCTGATGATATTTTTATAGGACAATTGGCTACTGTTAGTGGCTGGGGTGGTACTGCTCCTGATCAAACTTTTGATCATATTTTACATTTTGCGCAAGTTCAAGTTGTTTCTAATGAAGACTGCCAAACAGTAGATAAAGCAGACTCGACTATTTTGTGTTCCGTTGGAACTAACAATCCTAACTCCGGTATTTGTGGAGCAGATGTTGGAGGTCCTCTGGTGACTTCCGGGGTTCAGATTGGTATCGCTACGTTTATAGTCGATAAATGTGGAACAGGATATCCTTCAGGATATACAAAAGTTACAAGTTATCTTGGCTGGATTGCAAGTCACACTGACCTTAAAATTAATTCAATCAACTGAAATAACTTTTGTGTTTTTTTTAATTTTCGTATAAATTTTGAAAAAAAAATTTTTTGTTTTAATTTTGTGTACAATATGTAGTAAATTTAATTGATGGAAGATTGCTCTTATTGTTAAATGTTCATTTGTTTCATTATAAATTTTTATTGATAACGTAACAACGTTTTTTATTATTAATTATGTCATTTTGTCTTTGGACAAAAACAATTTCTAATGAGTACCATTATTGTATAAAAATGACCAAAATTCCTGTACTTGGCTTGCAGTTTCGCGAAAAATGAAAAACGTCTTTGTAATCTTTACCCTTTTAGTTGTAGTCTCAGCTGGGGTAAGTACTTACATACAGTTTTCTTTCATTGCTAGCATCTAAATTCTCGTCTACATAAATAAACAAAACTAATTTGATTAAAACAAAAATTTGTTTTACTTCCAGACCTCACATCCCAAGCATAGAGTTATTGACGGAGATGAAGCTAAGCCGCATCAGTTCCCATATCAGGTTTTACTTCAATTTGAACATGCGGAGGATCTTTGATTTCACAGAACTGCATACTAACTGCTGTTAGCTGCACTCATAAGTAAATATATTAAAGAAAATCTAAATGTGTAATAATAGTAATTTTTTAATTTACGTCTTCGCACATCGAAGTTCGAATAATATTTTTTGAAACGAACATTTATTTTTGATTTATTAAAAAAATTGCGTTGCGTCATTAGTAAACACAAAAAAATCTGAAAATATCAAGTGAGTCAACTGACAGCTTTTCATTTGACAGTTGTCAAAGAAAGTTTTTAAATACGGATTTCTTTTAATTTCTTCAGTATTTGCGACCCCTGAATTGGTAAAATGGCAGTTTATTAACCAGATTTCATTATATTATTTTTGGAATAGCCAGAAAAGCCAGTGTTTTTTGCAAAAATTCGCGCACTCGTGTGGGAATTCTACGTTCCCAGTTGACTGCTCCGTTCGCAAAATGTCATTTTGATTTTATTAGAGCTACTCAAGCATTCATCAAATTGGGAGATTACGATTTATTGAAGAATGAGAAATCTGCTGTATTTTTTTTGTCTACTGAGCTGACTTTAGCAGATTTGACTTTAATAATATTGCAGTTATTAAACTTCCATATCCAGTTAACTTCACTTCTGAAATCAAACCGGTATCTTTGCCAAGTAGTCATGAAGATTATTTCGTTGGACAAACAGCTACGTTTAGTAGATGGGGTAGTATCACAGGAGATGATGAAAATTTGGAGAATCCAATTTTCATTATTTCGATGTTGAGGTCGTTTCTAACGAAGAATGTCAAGCACAAAAGAAACTAGATACAACTATTTTATGTACTACTGCGAGTGAATTATTCTGGAATCTGTGGATGGGATGAGGGAGGACCTCTTGTTACTTCTGATGGAATTCAAATTGGTATTGCCACTTTTTGGCATATTGGTGAGCGTGGAAGTGGATTTCCTTCAGCATATAATAAAGTATCAAGCTTTCTTGGATGGATTGAGGCTAACACTGACGTCAAAATTAAATAATCTCTCTTGAAATTCGGAGCAATATAGAATAGTAAAACATATAAAAACCGTTTTATTACAATAATATTATTAATCAATATATGTAAGTAATTTCTGAATAACGTGATAACAAATTCAAGAGCTTCTGATTATATCTCAAAAGAAGTCGGATTTACATCTGATGAATGTTGTATTCTTCATCATTTCCTTCGTTAGGAAAAAAACTCCAACACAAAGAATTAACCTTTTGCTATAGCCATTCGAAACATTTGTCAGATATAGACCCAGTTTTAGTTAAGGAAAAGAAATTAAACAAAAACAATAATTATTTATCTATTTAATCGATTTTAACATCAGTATGCTGAGCGATCCAGTCAAGATAACGAGAGACTATCATATATCCTGTGGGATAATTTGCTTCGCACGCTTTAGTTACAAAGGAAAGAAGACCAATTACTCGCCCATGAGTAACAAGAGGTCCTCCACCATCCGAAGTACAAGGAGCTCCGTTTCAATTGTAATTACACTTGCAAGAAATGCAAAGTGCTAACTCTATTTCCGCCAGGGAGTAATAGGACTCCAACCCGTGATAGTTGCTAGCTCTCCAAAATAATCAGCATTAGGTTCAGGTAAATAGATTGGTTGAATTGAAGAAGTATATTTGACAGAGATTGGTAATCTTATTACGGCAATGTTGTTAGTGCCTCCCTATGGACTATACGATTCATGTATAGTTATATCACTGCTGATTAGAGTCACTTGTTCATCTTCGTATACATCGACATTATGAGCGCCTAACGTAACTGTGGCCTGAGTAGCCCTAAATTTTTTTCAAGTTATTAAGTACTACATTAAAGAAAGAATAGATTTACCCAGAAGCGCAGAAAGCTACATAATTTTGTGAAATCAAACAACCCCCGCATTCATCACTGTTATCGTATTAGCCTCATTTCAACCTCCTACTCTCAGTTTAGAATCCAAATAAACAGACTATAGCTGACTGCTAATAATGTTGAATTCTGGAATCTAAAAAAAAGATGGAAAATTTAAAAACAATCAAAACTTTTATTACCTTTGGCAATGCTGAAGCAAATTTGTATCATTTTGGTTCAGACACAAATTAGGATATTTATACCCGCGAAAATGCTTTATCTCAATTAATCTCTCAAGATACTTTTTTTAAAATAAGGAATAGATAAACAGAAAGCCAATCTAAATAATGTGACCCTGATATTGTTAATATACATATATTCAATTGTATTGAAAATTAAAACTAAAACAATAAACTTCTGATCTATTCACTTATGAATTATGAAAAATTTTAAGTTTCTTCAAGCAATCTTTTTTCAAAGCCATCTAGAGAAAAAAAAGGATTAAAAAAGGAATAATAGTTATTTACTATAGATACTACCGTAAATTTATTATAATTTTTGATAAGCGGTAGCCATGAAGTACACCGATTCTAAAAACGTAGGGCAGCAAAAGAATAAAAATAAATTTTATTCAATTGATTATGATGAGGTTATGAAACAGAATAGCAATAAACATTACTTTTTTTTCATACGTTTTGATGATATATTCCCATCTTTTTTATTCTAGGATGTCAATTTGTACCGTTATTTTGATTGATATCCTTCATAACAAAGTATCGCAATAAAAGATTTTTTGTTTATCCAACCAACTTCTTGGCAACTGTCATGACTTTCTTGATATTTTTAAAATTTATGCATGTGCATTGGCAATATCAGTGTCATAAATGAAAGCACTCCGTACACAATAATGTCTTCTCACCCTAATTATGTAAATAACTATTTACATATGAATGTAAAATATTTTTAATTTTATTTCACTCGAAAAAAAATGATTTTTGTTTTTATTATATTTTAACTCACAGTAACGCGTTATCTAATTTTTTTGTAGTCATATCAAAAAAGAATCACATACTAGAAATGGTTGAATCACTTTGTTACAAACAAATAATAAATAATAAAACCAATCACATTTCTATTTTGATAAACAATTTGATGAAAATTTTTTAGTCTGACTTTAGATATGACCAGAATTCGACTTAAAGAGAAGTAATTGAGAATCTAAAAATGATCATTGCTGCAACATATTGTTAATTGTCAACCCAAATGAGGTTTGGGTCATCAAAGATTGACTTTACGAACGAATCTGAATTCTTTAGTGACAATTATTGAGAAATATTGATTACTTACATTATCAAAAGCTTTAATTTGAGTTTTAGAGCTACTAATTACCAGCTAATTAAAAATGACCACTTTCAATGAATGACTTATTGTTAAAATCCAGTCTTCTAATTAAATGTTATTATTGGTTTCTTAAAGCCCTAATTCATATATACTAATGGTAGGTTCTTTATTCATTAGAAGTCAGAACTGAATTCTTCACTGACAATGTCAACATCCAAAATGAGAATTTCAGTTAATGCAAGTATTTTCGTTATTTAAAAATTTGTATTATATTTTTCAAAAATTTTCAGGATTACAATCTTTGCAGTTCTTTCGCTCTCGAAAAAAATCTATTACTAATTGCAGGCTGCTATCCAAACCGAGAGCGCAAATATTTATTCCTTTATTATTTGAGTGGTTTCATCACTGTAGTCATTTCTTGGGGTCAACTTCTTACAATGATAGTACAAATGGCATTAGATCGCACCGACCTTTTAAAACTTACCGAAACACTTCTTTACTTCTGCACTCATTTTACATTTGTCTGCAAACTTCTTAATTTTCAGTGCTATTTCAAACAAATCATTGAAATTGAGAATTTTTTAAATGAACCTGTTTTCTACGGATTCACGCAAAGTCAACTGAAAATTATTAACAATAAAATAAAATCTTGCGATTTTATAGCTAATATATTTAGAACTTGCTGCACTTTTACGATTACATTCTACACTTTAGCGCCTTTTGTTGATGAAAAAAGAAAGAATAATTTGCCTTTGCCGGGATGGTTTCCTTACGATACTCATAAATATTACGCTTCTACTTTTATTCTACAGCTTTTTAGTATTATAATGAGTGCTTATTGTAACACTGCTATAGATATTTTGACTTGGAAGTTGATTTCGTTAGCTTCTGGACAGTTTGAAATTTTGAAAGAAAATTTAACTGAGATTGATTTTGAGAAAAATTATGAAGAAACTAAAGAAATTCTTGTTAAGTATATTACACATCATAGAAAAACAGTAGAGTGAGATTTTCATTGATAAATAAGAAATATTAAATTCTTGAACAATTTTTTCTTTCAGATTAACAACGCAAATACAAACGGTTTTCTCAAAAGGCATATTTTTGCAACTTTTTGGAAGTGTTACAGTTATTTGCACTACAGGATTTCAAATGCTTTTAGTAATTACAACACAAATTGACACTGAACGCATAATTGAAATTCTTCGACTTTTAGGTTCCAGTAGCAAGTAGCCAATTCGCTTTTTCCATTTCTTATCTTAGCGGAATGACATGCCAAATTGCTACTTATTGTTTATATGGGCATGACGTTATGACCACAGTATTATTGAATATTGAAATTTAATTCTAACCAATTTTAACTTACTTATTTTAAGAGCGATGCGATTGGTCTTTCTATTTATATGTCCAACTGGTACTTATCTGATATTAAAATCCGTAAAATTTTGCTAATATTCATGGAAAATGTGAAGAAACCTACGCTTATCAAAGCTGGAAGTTTTGTGACAATGTCATTGGCTACATTCACACAGATTATGCGAAACTCTTATTCTTATTTTGCTGTCTTACAAAGGCTTTATAACAAAAATGGAATGTGAAACGAAATATATAAAAACTGATAATCATATTTAGATAGAGTTATTATTCGAAAATGTAATATTGATTGTATTATTTAAAAATTCAACGTAGTTCAAACAAAAATCTTATGAAACAGTTTTTTTCCCATGACTAGGTATTATTCAACATACGGATTAATACACATTAGGAGTTTTTTAGACAATATTAAAATTACAATTTGAAATTTTGATTTTGTGTAAGGTGAATCAGAAACTCTATTTTTTGTTAATTTTCAGATAATTTTTCGTATAATAACTAATCGTTCACCAGCAAACTAAAATACATTTTTACATATAAATAAGGACGTTAAAAAAAAGAAATTTAGTAAAAAATGTTTAATCGTAAAAACGCATTCAAAATTCAATAACGACACTAAACTGTAGTAAATCAATCTGTCATACTATGCAACCTAGGACTTTTCCTGACAACTCTCTTTTCTCTAACAGTTATGTTGTTTTCCCGCTCCAGTCTCATTCTAATTTCCTTCATTTCATCATTTTCAACTCCATTTTGTGCATCACGCTTAGCTTTCTTCCTACTAGTGGTTGGTTTCTTTTGTTTCATTTGTCTTTCGGCTTTCTTAGCTAAAACTTCTTTCATTGCATCAGTCATTAACTCCTCAGTTCCTTGTTCTTTCTTTCCGGGCTGTTTTACAACTTTTTTTCGTCCAACAGCCTTTTTCTTATTTTTCGGAACTGTTTCTTCATCAGCACTTTGTACTTCATTTTCTTTACCTTTCTTTGTTTGTTTTCCAACTGTTTTAATTTCTTCAACGCCTCCTACTGAATGACTTCTTTTTCTAGAATTATTACTGAAGTCAAATGGAGCATTCACAGTTGAACCATTTTTCTTAATTTCACGTTGAAACAAAGTAAGCACTTTACTATAATTAGGTACTTCAGTATGGCTCAGTGAATTTACATATTCTAGGAATTTGATAAGAGTATCTAAAAACAATAAATGACTAAATGCTGAAATGATAAATGTAAACTCCAAACCTTCACTATTATTTACAGCAGTCTTTATGAATTTAGGAATGTCGTTCATATTTTCTTCCTTTAATTTGTGAACCACGTTAGGGTCTTGAAGTTGTGAGTCCCAAGGTAATTTACCTCCCAGCCAATTTATCAAATTATACCCTAAAATTTCCAAGTCCCCTCGCATTGTAGGCACTGTAAGAAATAAATTAACAAAAAACAGAAATAAGTTTCTTTGTTAAATACCTCCATGATGGGCATCACGACTTAAATATTCAATAGTTCCATCATGGGCTTTCTTAGGATTTGGTTTAAACTCTTTCTGGATAGTAAATTTCGTTGCTAAACCAAAGTCTACAAGATAGGCTTGGTTTTCTGTTTCTTTTGTCGCTCCCATGAGAACGTTACCCCCTTTAATGTCAGCATGAACATAACCTAACCCATGGATGTATTCTAAAACGTAAACCTGAACAAATAACAATAAGAAAAATATTTTAAAAAATAAGAGACATACAAGTTGATACCCTAATCGGAAAACTGTCGCAGGAGGCAGAGCTCCATTATGTTCTTTTAAAATCTTATCAATATCTTTTGCAAATTTTTCCATCACAATAAATCTGTATTTTGTTTTACCAATTTCATGTGAACCTGCACCTATAAAAACTGGCATTCCAAAAGTCTTGAGTTTATGTTTTTTCATAAAAGTCTCAACTGAAATTTACGAATGATAACCCATCTTTTTACAACAATTCAAACTTACTCTCTTCTTTTTTAGCATTTTTCATGTAAAAATGCATCTCGACAAATAAAGGTCCATTTGTATGAGGCTCAACTTTTATCACATAATTATAATCAGATGGTTTTGAGGCATCTTTAGCCAAATAAATTTCACCGAAACCTCCTTTGCCAATAGATTTTCCGACGCGCCACTGATTTTTATTAATGTCTGTTAAGATTGTACCTTCTGGTATAGGATCGGGCATTTTATAACCGTTTTTCGGTTTTCCAATTTTTCTAACGGCTTTAGCCATTTTTTGTAAAAATTAACACAACAAAATTAACGAACACCGCACTTTAAAAAACACAACAATAAAACCATAAGCGGGAAACAAGATTTCAGAGTTGCGTTCAGAGCTCTGACAACTGACAACTGCCAGAAATTTTGGCAGCCTTTTCAAATCAAACACTAAAACAAAAATTGAGAGTTTTACCTTTATAATTGATAGTTTTAAAAAAAATGTTAATTAAAAAAAATACGAATTTAAATGTAAAAAAAATTATACAGATAACATTCACCTAAAATGCATACACGTGTGTATTCTTAGTTGCCTACCATATAAATGAAAAATCATGACTCGAACGTTTGTTTCCCTCATTTTCTTTACTAAACTATAAAAAAAAATAAGGTGTGTTTACTTGCTAAGCGAGTTTTCAAGAACTTGGAAGATCAAAGAAAAAGGAAAATAACCATCCTCTTTTATAAAATACGTAGATACAAACAAAACATTAAAATGCATATGTTTATTCCACAAACCTATTAACATCATACAAGGTAAACGACTGGGAAGTATAATCTGCGTTGTGAATAATTGAAAAACAATTATAGAAGCGGAAGGCTTTAGATTCAGCCACTTCCGGGGCATCACAATACTAGAAAAACTAAATGAGAAAGTCAGAAAACCAAAATGATTAAAATGAACAAAATAATTATGTATTTCAGACCAGTTTTATTAATTCTTCATTATTAAACATCAAGGTCAGAAGATAATCCAAAGGCCAACAATTGAACTATTGATTATAACAAACTCTCAAGATCAAGATTCACGTTTCTGCTTAACGCTAGAACTTTATCAGTGGTGAGGTCGGAAGCAATGATAACATAAAAGCTACAGTTGACAAATCAACTCAGTACAATTTTTCCCCTTAGAGTAAGTTAGAGTGAGCATCTTTTTTTTTCGACCTCTGGTTTTCCCCCAACAAAAGCCGGTTTTTCCCATTACCTCCCCACTCGTCTCTTCTATAGACCAAAATCGAAAAATCACGTTGGTGTTACTTCAGTCCCCGCCAACTCGCGACCTGTTCACCTTGTGACCGGGAAAAAAGGTCGCTTTTAAGTGTTAAGTGCTTCAGTGACCTTTGTGCCAATTTCTTGCAATGAAATTGCTCACATACCATGTGACTTTCGTCACACTAGTGATTAGCGTATCTACAGATAATTTGTCAAAACCCCTTCCTGAGCCAAACCCGCAACTCGTCAATCGTTTTAGACTGGCCTTGGAAGCCGTCGTTGGAATAGGAATCAGACTACAAGCATTTCTTCAAGATGATGAAGAAAATTTTCTTGTTAGTCCAATCAGTGCTGCGAATATTGTTGGAGAGTTAGTTCTTGGAGCGGAAGGGGAATTCCGGAAGCAGTTAATAGACTTATTAGCGCTGAAAGATACAAAGCAATACGAAAATGAGAATATTTACTATTATCATCACAGTAGAAGAAAAAATGTTAGCTATTCTCTTCCTTACGGTACTATACATTTGCAACTCTCAAATTTGTTGAAAGCTCTTGAAAGTGAAACCAATTCCAAGATATTTATTCTAAAGCTTAAAAGCGCAATATTTATTGACGATGCTGTCACTCTTAACGAAACTTTTCGAAAAAGTGTTCAAGTTTTATATAAATCACAGATATTCAAAGTAAACTTTGCTCATAAGCTTGAAGAAACGCAAAGGTAATTTTTTGATAATTTGAATTGAAAGAAATTAATCTTGTGTTTTTTAGCATTGTTAACAATTGGGTAAAACAAAGCACCAATGGTCTGATTACATCTATTTATGATTCTCCTCCACTTCCAACTACCAAATCAATTTTTGCTAACGCCATCTATTTCAAGGGAGAATGGGAAATCCCCTTTAGCGACATTCTCAACAGACAAGGCTATTTTAATATCACCGCCAATAAAAGTGTCCCAGTAACTTACATGATAGGTCAACTAGACCAAATTTTATATTCCGAAGCTGAAGACTACCGTCTTGTCGCTTTACCCTATACCAATGAAGAACTAGGAATGTACATAATTCTACCTAAAAAAGATAATCCTTTAAAATACGATATAAAAGCTTTCGTTCAAAGTCTGAAAGCTCGCCATATTCTTCAAACTATCGAAAAAGCAAAAAGACGTGATGTTGTTATCAAAATTCCAAAAATGACAATATCCAAAAGATTTAGTATTTTAGATCAATTAAAAAAATATAGAGTTTTCAAGAAAAAACCTCTTCGTATTAACTCAACTAATGCTTTAGATAAAATCGAAGATAGAGTCGAAGCTTTTCAAAATTTCACAACTGAAGAAGAGAAAGATATCGTTTTGTCGGGCGCTGCTATTGGTGAAAAACTTCGAGTTGATGACATAATCCAGCAAGTTGTTATTTCCATCAACGAGAAAGGAACAGAAGCAGCTGCGGTTTCAGCAGCGGCTATCGATTACATAGGAGGTGCTAAGAATTTTATCATTGAGAGACCTTTCGTTTTCTTTATTAAACATGAAAAAACAAGTGCTACACTATTTTGGGGGGCTGTTTCAAATCCTTCCGCTTAAGACTGACAATATTAAATCAGTGAAGGTTTCCAGATTATTTATTTATTTTTAATAAATTTGTATTGAATGTTACCTGAATAAATTGTTTCTTTGTGTTATTTATGGTGTGAACTTTGACAGACACAAAGGGTCTATCTCTGTATAGATCAAACATTCGAGGATAGCTTCTGGGAATATGTGCAGGAAGCGGAAAATGAATTTTTAAGAACGATAATGGCATTTATACTTTTCCATACAAAAAACTTCTATCAAACATCAGTCTTCATTTGTTATTTTCATTTTTCTCCTCATCATCGCCATCATCTATCCCTTCCAAAACACTTCTGCATTCATACGACTGATCACTATCATCATCTTCTTCAGCTTCCGCCAACAGATTCAATCTTTCATTCTGTCTAACATTTTCTTCGATAAACCGTATTTCAGAAGGACTATTCAATTCCGGAACCGACACATATCTATGTAACAAATTTGGCAAAACTTCTTCATTTTTTGCACCATTTTGCTTTTCATTAATTTTTGGTGTAGATTCAGCAACTGATCCTTCACTCTTAGGGTTGTTCTCATTCGAATACGGCAGAATTCGAAAATGAGAGAATGAATGATCGCTGAATATTATATTTTTACTGAAAGGCTTAAAATTCGCATTTTTGTGCAGTGATCTGGAAGATGCTGATAAAATCGTACTTGCGATTATTCGCTCTTCTTGATAATCATCGCAAGAATGACCCCTGTGAACCACAAACACTGGATGTGATGAAACTTTGGAAGTGCTTGCACATTGATTGCGGTAAATGTCAGTAGTTTTTCGGGATTTAGGCAAGTGTTTTGTCGGATTTTCCATATCATTGGTGTTAGAATGAGTGAAAATTATTTCCCAAGTTATATTTTGATGAGCATTATGATAGGATTTATACTTGACAATTTTGACAAACATTACATTAAAATGTTTTTCGAGAATGGCATATGACCTATTACAGAAACGAAGCATTATTTGTCAATTCCAAGCAACACAGAATCACTTCTTCAGAACAGAAATGTGCTGAAATTATTTCGAAAAGTTCAACATCCACTTAAAAAAAAATAATAAATATTTCCCATCATGACATATCAAGTTTCTTCGTTGTTGGAAACTGTCATTATTGACAAATTCGTAAAAACGTTTTTTTGATAATCAAAAGTTATAAACCCGAAATAGTAAAACTTATCCATGAATAAACATTAGTTAATTAATTAACAAAATAAAAATATAATTACCATATATATCATCATATAATTACCATCAATAAATGTGCAATAAAATCTTTGGAATTAAAAAGAAAAAAGTAATCAAAGCAGGTGGTAATTTATGCACGCCTTCATCATTATTAACACAATAATACTTAAAAAGTATAAAGGTTTATATACGAGTTGATTTATTAACCAAAATGGAATGATTATTTAATTAAAGAGCTGTAGGAGTGTCTTTCCGGCAAAATGGCAACTAGTGGAAATAATGAGCCGACAAAAAACTATTTGTTCACAAACAAATTACACTCAGTTTCTGACGTTCAAAAGACTTACAACAGTGAATTGTTCTTTGTTAAATTCTGAAACAAAAATCAAATAATATCCAAAAAGTTTTAAAGTTCTGAAAACTTAAAATCTGTTGAGATAGTGCCACAAAATTACCATCTGCCGCCCTAGCCCTACCACTCTGTCCAGCGGCTTGAAACCGAGCTTTACTTCTTCACTTCTTCAGTCTTAGCCGGTGAGTGTCCAGTCAACCAACACTTCAAAGTCAATGCTGCGAAGACACCATAAACTGTTACCATCATCATCATCATCATCATCGATTCCGTAACAGGTAATTAAAAATATCTCAAAAATTTTGAATTTTTTATAAAAAATATAAAAAAAAATTCTTTGCCATCGGTCACCGGCCGGTATTTCCCGCGTGTTTTGCTATATAAAAATTACATAATTTCCGTCTTCCTGCTTCAGGACACCGTACCAATTTGCATAAATATGGAAAAAAATTCCAAATATAACAAATTTTTGTTTATGTTGTTTACGAAATCCCTCCGTGTTCAAGGCGACAGGTGTTTGTCGAAAGATATGCAGTGATTGGCTACACATGGCGAGGATCCAGCAGCTGCAAACTCCAATGGATGCATGCCAGATTCCGGCAGTGGTTTAGCCTCAAAAGCACACCTTACGTTAAACACCTGGCGTTTTTTCAATACTTGTTTTTGAAGAACGAAGACATTTAATAGAATTTATAGCTACATGAAAATTTAGATAAAAATGAGCGCAAATTGGCACGTGTAGATTCGATTAATGACACAAAGCTCTCAAGCTTTATGAAGTGAACTGATCTGCCTCAACTAATGGGGCGATGAGAGATAAGATTGATGGGCACAGATGGTGGAAAAGTAATGAAAGTGTTGGGAATTCATTTACGAGTCAATATTAGCAAATTAATTGCAAATGAAATCATTCATTACAATTTTATTTCTTTTCGAAGTACATAATCTTTTTTCAATTTTTAGAAATAATCAATTTTGTCGTTTTGTTCATTTAACAAAAGCAGTTTTATTACTAATTTGTTTATCATCGATTTTATAATTAAAAGCACAAACAGTACCAAGCAATGGCATATGATTAATATTCTTTGGATGTATTTTCTATAATTTCGTCCAACTATACCCGTCCAATTTTTTTCCAACTTCCCTTGTGAATGTTATCAAACCAAAAAAAAAATAATACGTTTATAATTCTCCATAATTTCGTTACAACTGACCCACTTATGTAGATTACCCTATTCGTATAACTCTTTGAAGAACGAAAAAAGAAAAAAGTTGCAGGTGATTCCCCTGCCAGCTGGTTTAAATGAAACATTTCTAACAACCGTTGAAATAAAATAATCGAACTGTAGTGTCCTTGAACACTAAATGTTTTATGAGGAAATCGATTCCATTTTACCCATATTTTGATACAAAAATAAAATAGAAAGATATGTAAGTTTGATAAAAAAAAATTGTTAAATATGCAAGTACACCGGAAGTGTTATTATATACTAATAAATGCCGCAGTCTGGTTGTGGCATTTTGTAAGTAATTAAAGTCTGATTTGTATCCTCCAAAGGTACCAGGTGTGTCTTCAAAACATTTACATCCCATATGGAGGACGAACATTTATGACGTGGTGGTGGATATGGGTCGACATCATTCATATAATCTTCAGCTGTCATTTAATAAATGACGTTTAAGTTGGTAGATAATAAAGGAAAATAGCTGTTCAGATAAAACTATCGATGCGACGAAGCAGTTAATCCATTTAGTTCTAAATCTAAACTCCCTTATAATTACCACCAAAGTTAAAGAGAATTTACCACAGAGAGCGGTTTTCAATGGTCAGTTTAACGCTGATTTACATTGCTTTTGTGTTTGATACATGTTAATGGGAAGCCATTGTTCAGTGGAAGTATACTCAATGAACATGAGGAATTCTCATGGTTCAGTTTAGTCTAAATATTTGTTTTACACTTCTTAACTTATTGGATGAGGGGTGCATTTTGTGATACAGTAGGGGACGTCACGTATGTGCTGACATGCATCAAAAGCAATGCTGGTTAAATGTCAATGCAATTTAATTAAGTTTAATAAGAGCTTTGATGCTCTGTTTCATTACAAAAATATAAATTAAATTGAATTCTCCACATTTTTCACAAATTTGTTACTAGATTCAACATAGTGTAACAAAAGATAATACACTCGATTTTATCAAAGTCTGCAAAAAGCTACTTTATATTTAAATAAAATTTTCCACAATCAAAATTCGCATTTCATTATTCATGAATTTCCATAGAAGAAAAATTGTAAGTTTTAAGAATCCTAATAAACAATTCTTTTATGGCAGTTTTCACAGAAAAATAAATGGAATAACATTGTTATTTAGTATAGAAGTTTTTTGATAAATAATTTATATGCTAATGGACTGATGGAAGTGGCGTTTATGGATCCATCGTTTATGAAGGATAAATGACTTTGCTTTTATCAAAATAACTCAATATTTAATAACAGCAATGAATAAATAATTTAAATTTGATTTATTGAAATCTTAACAGTGGAATAATTTTTTATAGAAAAATATTTAATTTTATAAATAAATCTTTTAATTTTATCTAACTTGCGTGACTTGAATTGAAGCATTAAACGCATGTATTGCCAACTGTTTTATCGTGTATTTGGATAAGTTGTATGTTAATTGCACTTTGACCAATTGAATCCTATTATAGCGATAATTTCCCCCAAATAATTATTGTCCATAATACACTCTTCGTAAAAGTAATTTCATAGAAATATTACTCTTTTATCTTAGACAAATTATAATTGTTTACTCAATCAATTCAGCCGATAATTTGTCTCATTTGGTATATCAAAAAAACATTATTATCAAGTAATTTCAGTAAAATGATAAATCGAAACGAAAAATTATCTATGCCTGGATTCTGGACAAAAAAGCTCTGGTTTCTTTGTTTTTCCTAGTAACATTTACCTTGCACTCTTTTTTTTAAGTTTGACTGTTTTATTCAAACCATTCAGATAAGAAATCATCCCAATAATAATCATAATTATCATTTCAGTCATAAACTACCATTCATCGGTAACAATTGTCAAAAATGTCCTCATAGATCTTGCTTTATGTCTTTTCCCTAAAACGTCTGTCTTTTGTACTCTTCAATTAAGCTGTCTGCTAAGCCAGTTAATTAAATACTAACATGATTGTTAACTGATGCACTAGCTTTCAGCATTTAATTGTTTAATACTTCGTCCATAATAATTCATATCTAAGAAATCTAAAAGCATGAGTTCTTTATTTGTTACGCTAACTTTTCGTTCTTCCGTCAACTCGTGAGATTCAACAAATTGTTTCTCGTAAAGTTTTTTCGATTTGGCCAGCAATAAACACAGTGTTGCTCTTTGCACTTCCTCGAAAACTTTCACAGAAATAGAATCACGTTCGTTCATTTTTTCTAAATTCACTATTTCTCTTACAGTTTGACAAACAATAAACCAAGAGCGTGTCTAAGTTTAAAATAAATGAAATGATTGTAGATAAAGCGTTGTAATTCTGTCTTCGTTGCATTTTATCCACTTAAGAAAATTAAACATTCTTTCGGGAGTAAAATTTATAAGAATTTAATACTACCAGTATCTAATAATTATAAGATTCTAAAACACTTGTTAGTTAAATGTTATACAAAAAAATCAATAAGCTTGAATTTAGTGTCTCTCTGTGACATTTTTTGCATTATTTTACCGCCAGACGCATATATCTGTAACTTGCGTGACTTTAAACAGCCTGTTGGACTAAACCAGCAATAATTCTATAAACCGCACCAACACGTAAATGACTTTTGCGATTACGACGAACGTCAATCGATCAATCGAACTGCATAATTTCAATCCCAACGTTTTGCAGATCAAAATTTTTGGAATGATCAGAAAAATATCAGCAGTCTATTTTCAGGAATGGAACGTTGTTCTAAAGATACCTAAGCCAAAAATTCAGACCACCAAAAGTATCAGATCTTTCTGCACCTTTAATAAATAGAATTTATTACAGCAAAGAAAAATAATCCTTATCATATGTATATTATTTCTTTAACCGAAAATATTCCTTCATCCCATACTAATAAACCTTTCCGCAGTCTAACTTCCTGTGGCTCGTGTGGAATCTTGATGTATCGTAATGTGTGTGTAACTTGACACATGGAAGAATATCGACGTCTAAATCAATACCCCCTGAAAGCGCATGCTTACCATTTAAACCCCCATAGTTGGAGGGTATCAAAACGGCCTTGTTGCGACGCTCAATGAGTAGACGGCTTGGCGCGTACGACGCCTACTTTGATGTAAACTCAAGTGAACGACAACACAAGTGTCCTTGTGATGGTTTTTAATTGACATGTGAACAGTAGAAACCAGTTGCTTCTATTAAAAAAATGGTAAGAAATACGGAAAAAAAAAATTGCATGGCAAATATTTGCATCAGCGTCTAGAGGGCAATGACATGGCGTCGACAATTTTCGGACGAGATGTTTTCACTTAGGTGTGGTCTTTAACAAACTGTTGATACTGGATTGTATGTTTATGTAACAATTATGGTTGGGGAATTCCCCCAGGATAATTTTTTATTTGAGTCAAAATAAGCGCACTTTGATTAATGTATGGTTAAACACCTGTCACGTATTGGGATTTGTTGAGGACGTAGTGGTTGGTACATAAAGGGAATTCCTTGAATTCAAGATTCATTATTAAGACTCGAAGACAAGTAACATATGGAAACGGAGATAAACTAAAAAGATGCTGCGATTTACGCGAATGCATTTTTCAAATCGCACAAATATAATCTTCTTGAAATATCATTAAACATTTTTGCCAAAATTAGAGAAAAAGTTTTGAATTTCATGTCAAAACAACTCATTCAATCACACTGGTAAATGTCGGTGACATTTCATACCACAATTGGTTTTTGATAAAAGAATTTTCAATTAACTTTCTTTGTTTCATAACAATAAGCATTGTCAAATTATTATTAAATTTTTGAGCGTGCTGCACAACATAATTGACAGAACTATCAACTTTTGAAGTGTATTAATTCACCACCATTAATAATCTTTCTTGTATGCCTTCGTACATTAATAATAATCACAAGAACTACCCTCAAACTGTTTTACCTTTGCTTTATTAATTTTCTTTCCAAATAAAAAAAAGACTGACATATAATTGACATTAATTTGACGTCTCATAAATTAAGTCAATTCTGAAGCCAAAGCTCTTAAAATGAATGAATTAATACAAAAAGTATTAATTCAAGTTTTTATTATTGCAGCAATCAAGCAATAAATTATATTTAAAATGTCACGTTGTTAATTTTTTATTTTTAATTACCCTTTGCTGCGGAAATTGGATTTTTCAGTTTTTCAGTTGCATTTGCAGGTGTACTAATGATAATTTATGTGATATTTTCTTAAATTAATTGAATTCAGAGAAAACAGACGGAACAGCCTGCAAGTTCGTTACTATAAACCTCTATTTCAGTTCCATTTAAACAAAGATATTTTTAAATCGAAATAATTCTTCCGAGAATGCGCCCAACAATAATAGAGCGTAGCTATTGCACCTCTTCATCTTATTCTCTTTTAAATCTCTCACCGTAATTACCTCTCTGCAGTATTCAAGCTGAAATCAAATCGATTTACAGCTTCTCTTAACATTAAACGCTTCTATTCTCACATCTAGTCCATTAACCAATCTTTTGTTTTCGCGTTAATTCCAGAAGGCTTTACAAAGCTCAGCCACAAACCTCATCACTGCCACAAGATAAAGACATGTCTTCATCATCTCGAAGCACTCCCAACATTTACGAAAATAACAATGACATCAAATTAGCAAATGGTAAAATGACAGACACAAGAACGACGAATTCGCCTCAGCCTATTCCAAGTCCAAAAACGCAGTATAGAGCAAAACCATCACGATGTTGTAGTTGTTTACATCTTAATAATTTATGGTCTTTATGGTATGGGATTTTCGGGACGGCCTTACAAGCTTATACCGCCATCAAATGCGTGAAAAGAATCTTAGGATATTCTCTTTTATCGTGGCCTGAAAATTTAGATGTTCCATATTTGGAACTCAATTGTAGTTTGGGATTAACAGGAGCTGCGATTCTTCTATTGCCGCTTTTTCTCATCGCGACACTCTTTAAGGTAAAAATTTTAATAAAAATTCCAAGAATAATTGTTATTTCAACAGATTGGAAATTTGGCTAATGATGGCTTCAAACTTGGTCGGCAACTCAGTACTTGTAGCAAAGAACCAGCTAACGAAGTTTTGAATGCTAGCGGAAGTTGTACTCTTTTTAGACATGGGGGACCAACAGCACCTTTCGTCCACGTGATGATAGCGTTTTGTCTGTTAGTTCCGAAATTGTTAATGGAAGCACGTCTAATCGAAGCCGGATTTCTTTCACAAGGTTCTTAAAATAAATCCGAGTTCGTAACCTCTACTAATCGTCTCTTACAGATTGGATTTGGCGAACCGATTTAGATTTTATGGGGCTGCATAAAGATCGAATGGTAATACTCAGTTTCATGACAGCTAACAATACCAATACTGCTTCGATCGCTCAAGTCAAAAGAACTACGCCTTCGCCTATTACTCCTTTGCCTTTTACTAGTAATTCGGTTGTGACTAATACTGTAATCAAAACTTTGAAAGACTTCATTGGTCATGAAAATCACACAAATTACGAGCACAAAAATATCGGTTAGTCAAATTTCTTAACATATACAAGAATCAAAAATATATTTTACAGAAACTGGATGGGGAAGTTCCGTTAGTGTAGAGTATCTAAACTTAGTTATAGCACTCATGGTCTACTCTATAAGATACCCAGCGTTGTTCTGGTCAACGAATAAATGTCTTGGGACAATTTTCTCCTTCCAATTACTCATCAACGGTCTACATACTCTTTTGGCCTATGCTGGAATGTCCATTTTGTACAAAGTAACTACAATAATACGCTATTAACAAGTTTTCACTTTACTTTTACAGGTCCAGATCGTAGGCGGTTGGAAAACACTGCCTTTGCTCAAACATGAAAGTACTTCTTTGTTCACTTTTAGCAAAATGTCGCCGTTCCTGCTTAATCCACAAGTCACTCTAGCTCTATACATGATGTCCAGTCTTCTAATCCTCGCTTCTAGTTTAGTGTTATACCTTTATGGCCACACGAGGTACTTTTACAAATCTAAATAGCATTTCTTTTAAAAATATATTTCTAGATTCAATGCTTTTCTAAACCAAGAACGTGAAAGGAAAGTTATCACTTTAAAAGAAGGATCGAGTAACAAATGGGGCTACTTCACGCATTGTGCAGCTTTATGTGTCTTAGTTTCAGTTGGAATTTGCAACGCTCCTCTTCTTCATGATTATACCGTCCTTTACAAAGGTAGTTTAGATGATACAACTCTCGCTTGTATCGTCGGAGGAATCCTCCACCTCTTCTTCTGGATCGTAATTTGGTTGTTCTTGACAATAAAACAAAGTTGGATTTTCAAATTACGAGTTACTGTAAGTTTAGTAACAATTTTGTTAAAATTGTATTAATTTTTGAATTAGGTTGGAAGAGCGACAGTTCGTCAAGCTCGCTCACTTCGCTTAGTAACCGACATTGACTTGATGACTTCACGTGTTGAAGATCTTTCGCAACAACCTCTTTTGATTGTTGGAAATGGGCGTACTTATAATATTACTGAAACTTCGCCTAAGAAGGCAATTATGAGTGTGATTCAAAAAGCTACAATGAGTAAGAAAGCATCTAATGGTTCTGTCTGCAATCAAGAAGACGAAGAAGAGCAGATTTATTGGTTGCGACCAGCTTTGGTTACTCCTCATTCTTCACCCGACGAAGCTAAACAACTATGCTGGTTCAAGACCAAGCCCAAACAGAAAGTCACCTTCAACGAAACAACTAGTACGTCTGTAAATCGGTAACGCGGCCTTCTTCTTATTAGGTGTTGTGTTTGCTTAATTAGTTGCTTGCTTCTTCTTATTTCTGTCGCTTCTAGACTTGACATAGTCTTCTCTTTCAGTAATAAAAATGCTGGACGAGGACGAAGATTAACAACAATGGACGAAGACGACGGTGATTATGCTACCTTACGGGAGATACCACTCTCCCAACCTAATCGAAGAGCAGAAAATCGGGAAGATACAGTTAGTGAAGAAGGAAAGGTAAGTGCTTCAATAACAATCAACAAACGCATCATCTCCATCATTGCTTTAGCTTTTGGCTTGCGTTCAAGACGAACGAGTAACTTACGCTAGTAACAATCAAGATCTAATCCCTCCTGTAGATTACGAAGATCCAAGTCCTTTACTAACACCAGAACCATTATACGCACAAAAAACACCCGCATCTGTCATTGTTCATAATCATGAAAGTCAGGTAACGGAGGATGGAAAATAACTTAACTTTGCCTTCTAACTCTTCATTATTTTTACAGCCTGCTTCTGGCCAAACCCCTAGATGCCTACGTCGCGCCGATTCAGGAATGCCACATGAGGAACTAACTCCACGATCTGATACTTTCAGTACTGAAAGTTCTACTTCTCCTCCTGAACCCCCTGGGAGTAACCATAGTGAAACATCTAGTGGAGTCCATTCTAATGATAGCGTAGAACATAAAACCGCTCGTCGCGCCACCAGTGTTGTTGATCTAGTCCAAAATCGCGAGGAAATTCAGTGGAAATCCTCCTCATTACAAAGAAATACTCCCAACCCTAGTACTAGTCCTCCCCCCACTCAAGTAGGTATTATTCTAGAAAACCCCGCTGAAAGTACAGTCGTTATAAGACGAAAAGTCTCTCGACCAATCACAGCCGAGATTGGCCAAGGAGTAGGAGTAAAAGAAGAACCATTTGGCCGCGCTACTAATATGCGCATGACGTCATTTATGGAAAAGAACGACTTGGCAAACGTGCAAGCATCGTCTGCCACGTTGCCACATTTTCCTACACAGCCAGTACAGAATGTTTACGCACATTGCTCTACAATGCCGCTACCACAACACAGCAATGTGCCAAATAATAATACGAATCTAGTCGCCGGAAACAGTTGCAATGTTTATCCAAGACAGCATACCACTTTACCGACTCATCATAACGGAGTCAAACTGTTCCATCCGCAAAATCCGTACGTAACTAGATTCAAATGCAAACAAGCTGAACCAATCAAAACTAATATTCACGAACCGATTTATACAGGAGTGAATAAAGGAGGAGATATGTATCATTATAATACTTAAATGTCGGGGAATACCCGGAAATTGGACCACGTGCATTTACTTCCCATATTTAATATATCACTTGTTCATATCGTTATCTCTTCATCACTGTCGATACAATAAACAAAATAAAACACAATAATCTAGATTTAGGTTTTATATGGCGAAGTATACACATGGTAGATAGAATTAAATTTTTGTATATATTCATGTAGCTAATGAAAATAATTTTATATTGAGTCGTAGATTTTTTAAATTATTTTTAACCAAGTGAGTGTGGTCAGGTCAGGTTCTAGTCATTAGTAGCTATACAAAACGGAGAAATATTTTATTTATCAGCTTTTTAATGTCATTTTTACATGTTTGTGCTCCCAGATAAACTCATCGTGTTACAATAACGTTATATCATACAAAATATTTAAACCAATAAACTAATTACACTATTATTTACTTTCTTTAACTTCTGTTTATTAACAAAAACATTCTTCTTTTTTTAAATCAACAAAATACTCTGTGGCTTCCCAAACAGCTTTACAGAACTCTTCATCTTCTGTTATTCTCGGTTGTTGATGTTCTTTCAAATCAACAAAAAACTTCCCAGAAATTCCTTCAACATTTTTTGAAGTTGCTAAAAAAACACTGCTCTGTGCTCCCATTCCTGGATTCTTGAACACGTCGATTGTAATTAAGTTAAAATGAGGACATTATCTACCTGGAGAAACTTACTAAACGGATTTGGAACAAATTTGTTTTTCCAAAGAAAACTCGTCCCTGTCATCCCTGGATGATACGAATTAACCCAAACTTTATCTTTTTTTAATCTTCTTGAAAAACCATTAGCTGTTATCAAATTACATAATTTTGAGTTGTAATAAATTAACAACGAAGATAAGCCATCAGAACAGCTCAAGTCAGGATTGTTAATATTATCAATCGTTAGTTTATGGAAAAACGAGCCAAGGGAAGACGCAAAAAGGATTCTACTAGGTGCCGACTTTACTAATAATTCTACAAAAAAATAAAAACTTTTAAGAATTTTAGAATAATTCAATCACCAGACAGAAGATGTGTTAATAAAAATGGTCCAAAGTGATTCACTTGCATCGTGGCTTGTAATCCATCAACAGTTCTATCTTTTCCCAGGCAAAACACTCCAACATTGTTTATAAGAACATCCAAACGTTTCTCTTCTTCTTTTATTCCTTCAGCAAAATGTCGAATTGAAGTTAAAGATGTAAAGTCGACAGATTTTGTTACAATATTTTGATTACAAGTAGCATCAATAATTTGATTTTTCGCTTGAGTCAAATTACTTTTGTCAGCCATTATTATTTTGTGATTTAAAGAAGCTAAAGTCAAAGCAGAGTGAAAACCAATACCTAACAAACTAACTTTACGAAAATCTTTTATTTTTGTGTGAATACCTTCATTGGCTCCAGTTATAAGAATATTTTTAGTACTTAAAAATCTACAAATCAAAAGCATCTCAACTCAGTTTGACATTTATTTGACAATTACAATGTTTTTTCATGAGCTTTCAAACCGACAAATTTTTCACTAATTTGCCACAACTTTGGAGGAAGAGTTGGATCTCGTACAATTTCGTAAGACTCAACTATTTGACAATTATCAAAGTGACAACCGCTGAAATCCTCTGGATGTTCTGTAACAGCTAAATAAATTATAGTCTGAGCTCCTTCTTCTGCAGTTTTGAAAAAATTCATTGATAAAAATTCAACAAGAAGTTTGCTGCGTCCTTGTAAATGTCTGAAAATTTCGGTTTTAACAGTTCCTGGATGGAGTGAATAGGTAGTAACTCCAGTGCCTTCTAATCTCTTTGCCAGCTCTTTTGTAAATAAAATGTTACACACTTTGGAACAAGCATAATCATTGACATATCCAGTGAAATTGTTGAGGTTGTTAATATCGAATTTTGCTCGTTTTGCGGCTCTAGAAGAAACGTTGACAATACGACTGGGCGCAGACTTCTTTAAAAGATCTTAACAAAAAATGTATTTAAAGCTAAATTATATATTTATTTAGCTTACCTATGAGTAAATTAGTAAGCAGAAAACTAGAAAAGTGATTAACTTGCATTAGCCATTCTAATCCATCTTCAGTTTTTACATTTCCAACACCAGCAACTCCAGCATTATTCACTAAAATATCTAAACGTTGCTCAGTTTCATTAATTTCTTCAGCAAAATTTCGAACTGATTTAAACGATGCCAAGTCTACAATTTTTACAACAATGTTTGTGTTTCCGGTTTCTCTGATAATTTCACTTTTCGCTTTTTCGCCTTTTACTCTATCGCGACAAGCTATGATAACTCTGGCTCCTCTTTTAGCTAAATCAAGTGCAGTTTGAAAACCAATACCTTTGAAATTTTATCTAAGAAATTTGCCAAAATAAGATAAAATACGATACCGGTGTTAGCTCCTGTGATAACTGCTGTTTTTCCAACCAAACAAGTCTGACTTTTGCACCAAACAGTTGGTTTAAAGTAAAACCAAAGAGTTGCGTAAATTAGCGCAAGAAATGCAACAAAGAACCAAATCGGATGCATGTTGACTGAATTATAAAATTTTCAAACAATTGCATTGCTGTTTATTGCAGAAAATTAAAAACATGATTGACCTAAGGTCATTGTTTGAAATAATTAACACATTTCAATCATTTTTTTTTTTATTTATATCATTTTTTCTTCAGGTTTCAATCCTACAATCTCCTCAGTTTTTTCCCAAACTTTCTGAGTTAGTCCTGGCACCTTTGCTGGTTCATAAGTATCAACAACTTGGCAATTATCAAAATGAAATCCATTGAAGTCTTCTAGATCTTTAGTCACAGACAAGAAAATAGTAGTTTGAGCGCCTTCTTCCGCAGTTTTAAAAAACGTATCTTTCAGATAATCAAAAAGAAATTTATAAGGACCCTTCACATGTCTGAAAATTTCGGTATGAACAACGCCTGGATGGAGAGAAAAAGTCGTGACGTTTGTATATTTCAGTCTTTTAGCTAATTCTAACGTAAATAGAATATTACACAACTTGGAACATGCATAAACATTGTGCAGTCCTGTATATTTGTTAATATCGTCAATAGAAAATTTAGCACGTTTTGCTAAAAGTGACGAGACATTTATTACACGACTTGGAGCAGATTTTTTCAAAAGTCCTTGAAACAGATCATTAGAGAAAATAATTAAAGAAACAGTTCATTACCTATAAGAAGGTTAGTTAAAAGAAAACTGGAAAAATAATTAATCTGCATTGTTAGAACCAATCCGTCTTTACTTTTCTTATCTTTAAGACCTCCAACTCCTGCGTTATTCACTAAAATATCCAATCTGTCTTCTCTTTCGTTTATATCTTTAGCAAAAGCTCGGACTGAATCAAAAGAAGCCATGTCGATTATTTTAACAACAATGTTACTATTATCAGTCATTTGAATTATTCGTTTCTTTGCCATTTCTGCCTTTTCAGCATTGCGACACGCTAGGATTACTCTAGCACCTCTTTTAGCAAAATCTAAAGCTGTTTCGAAGCCTAAACCTGAAGTTTAAAACGATTTTTTATATATGTTTTAAGAAAATTTTCTTTCAGTACCTGTATTTGCTCCTGTTACTATTGCCGTTTTTCCGACTAAACATGTCTGACTCCTACACCAAACAGTATATTTCATAAAATACCAACAAATACAGTAAATGACTGCAAATACTGTCCCTAATAGCCACAATATTGTCATTTTTGCGCTGAGTCAAGAACGATATTCACGCATTGAATGTTTGACAAACTATTGTTTTAAATCCGGCTTTAGTGATTAAATTTAAATCGATTTGTGTTTTGATACTTGACGAAATTGATTGAATTAACTTTACCATTCAAACCAATAAAAAAAAATAAAAAAATATTTTTTCAAGGTGATTCAAAAATTTTCGTTACAAACGTGATTTATGATTAAGCAGAAATGTGATATGAATTTAAATAAAGTTGTTTTCTCACGTTTTCATTTGAGTAAAAATAGAGAAAAAATGCTTTTAGTAGGTAAGTACGAAATAAATTGCGAAATAGTTTTTTATCTAGTTTCTACTAATCATCAACAATATAAAAAACAAAAAAGCAGAAACCACTAAAATTTGTCCTCTTCTTTCAACTGGAGGATTTCTTCAGTAAACTTCCAGAGTTCTCGGGGAAGTCCCGGTTTTCTTGCTGCCCAATAATCAAGACTTCGTCGACAATTGTCGAAATGATGTCCACTAAACTTTTCTATATTTTTCTCAACAGCACAGTAAATCGTAGTTTGAGCACCTTCATCCTGTGGCTATAGTAGCGCATTAAGGCAGCAAATCAAACAAAAAATTAAATACCTTATAGAATAATTCCACAATTGGTCGAATTATCCATGTTTCTAAGCCTCTAGCGTTTCGAAAAATCCTAGTTTTAATACAACCAGGATGTAGACTGTATGTTGTAATTTTAGTATTTTTGAGCCGTTTCGCCAGTTCTTTAGTAAATAAAATATTACAAAGTTTTGAGTTATTGTAAGCAGCTACATCTCCTTGCCAAATATTAAGTTTGTTAACATCGAAAAACAGAACAAAAACAGCTGCTAATGAAGAAGTGTTTATAATCCGACTTGGTTCATTAGATTTCATCATTAGCTCTAAAAATTGTATTTATTTTTCAGATATGAAGAGTTTCTGTTAATACTTATTAATAAATTTGTGAGAAGAAAATGCGAATAGTAATTAACTTGCATGACTAACTCAAATCCATCTTCAGATTTTTCACCATGAGAAAAACAAATTCCAGCGTTATTAACTAAAATGTCTAAACGGTTCTCAGTTTCGTACATGTTTCTAGCAAAAGACCTAACTGAAGCGAAAGAACTCATATCAATAATTTTAACAAAAATATTTGGATTGTCTGTTTCTTCTATTATTTGAAGACGTGCTTGTTCAGCTTTTTTACCATCTCTGCAGCCCAAAATAACTTTAGCGCCTCGTTTAGCAAAGTCAAGAGCTGTCTCGTAACCTATGCCTAGAAAGATCAACAGTAAACCATTGAATCTAAAATATTTTGAATTGATAATTATAGATTTTGTGGCTAAATATTCCATAAATTTTTATTTATTCTCATTAATTAAAAATGTTTTGAAAGCCTTCAGTCGGAGAAAAATAGTATAAAATTTAACACACAATGGATTCGCATAATAAAAAAGTATATTTTTAAAAATTTCAATGGTAAAAACCAATGATTAGGTGAATTCAAAAACCTTATTAGCTTTACTAAAGAATACACTCTCTCTAGCGATGATACAAAGTAAATTTTTTATTAACTTTTTTTTATTTAGTAATTTATTATTCCCTTATTTTACAAATTTTTATTATTCAACAATATTGTACTGGACATGTTTATAGCATGACATCTACGTATTTTTTAGTAACAATGTCAAGGTAATGACACCTGATTAAAGTAAAACTGTGAATTTATAATTACCTGTGTTTCCCCCAGTAATCAGAACAGTTTTGCCAATCAGACACCTATGACTTCGACACCATCGCGTAGGTGGAATCAGATATAATTTGACCCCAATTACAATTAACACAATTGCAACAATCACAGAAAAAATTGCGACTAACATTTTCTGCGACTTTGTGGCGATGTTCGGCTCAGAATTATTGCAATTCAAAACAAGGACAGCTGACGATCATTAATGGATAGGTTATGTTCAACTTGTTAAGATATGTTTTTTTTTAATTTTGTTATTTATATTCAGATTCTTAATGATAGACCTTGACTCCGTTCATAATTTTAATATGAATGGAAACGGACGAAATATAAATTATAAATGTTATCAATCGATCCAACGTCACCATGACAGGATCAAATTCCCAGTTATTCTAGTTTTTGGTAGAAAAAGTAAAGAAAAATGTCCGAATTTGATATAATTCTTGATAACTCCCAACAAAATTTATCGGAAATACCTCCAGACATCCTTCGGATGCATAATTTGCGAATGCTTTACCTTCAACATAACTTGATCAAGAAATTACCCAACGATTTTTTTCAACACCTCCCTCAACTCTCTTGGTTGGATTTAAGAAGCAATCAGTTAACAAGTATACCAAAAGGTATCGCCTATCACCAGTATCTAGAGAATTTACTATTATCAGATAATAAATTAGAAGCACTACCTAATGAATTGGGTTTAGTACCTAAACTAAAAGTTTTACAAATTGGTAACAATCCATTAATTTATCCAACCAGTAAGATTATAGCCGAAGGCACTAAATCAATTCTTGCTTATTTACGACATCATTATGAGAAAACCAATCCAAATGTTGAAAAACAGCAAAGTAAAGAAGATCTTGATGACGATAAAGAAGTAAAAATTGAAAAAGAAATTAGGAACGACAATTACTGCGACTATCTTCCATCGGATGAATTCAAGCATCCGACTTTAATAGTTAAAGGTCTATCTAATTCAAAGAAAGAACCAGTCATTCACCAAATGAGTAAACAGTCGCCAAATAAAATCCTCCTTCGTTCTTACTACAATGAAGATGATAAATCAGCGAAAATGACGCAAACTAGCGAATCAATTGGATACATCCCTTCAACATATAAAGAATCCTGGATGCAAAAACTTAAGGAGCTTCTAGAACAACAAGAAAAAATTCTTCAGCAAGAACGGTTGGAAAATTTATCAAAACGCTTAAAAAAGGTTAAACTTGGTATTTATAGGAACCTGCAGGCTTTGGCCTCTTGGAGGGCTGAAAAACGCGAAGAACCTATTCGCCGTGTTAGTAGTGAACAGTTTTCACCTCCACCGTATGCTACCGACCATCAATACGAGACTATTCTATCAAGAGAGGACATGCATAAAGAGATAGATAAAATTATTCGTCATAGTAAAAACCCGAAAAATGTTGAAAAACTTATCAACGATCTTGTAAGTGAACTGAAAAATATGGACACATCTCCAGAGGGTTTAAAATCTCCAAAAAGTGAAATCGAAACAGCAGGAAACCAGATTATGAAGGTATTTTAAGGTAAAGCGAAAATCTTCTATTATCATCTTCAATTTTAGATAATGGAGATGCACAAGAAAATTATTCGGTTGCAAGAAACCAACGATATGATGTTACCCTAAACAGTTCAATTTATTTATTTCTACATACTTATACACAGTTAAATACGTACAATATTTAGCTTCAAATAAAATATAAAGTATAGTACAAAATCACAAAGATAGTTATTTTTTCGTTATGAAGATCTATCAAAAGTTGTAACAAATTACAAGAGTCAGTCAAGTGTTATTATAATACAAATAATGTGC
The DNA here is from genome assembly GCA_030157265.1 of Latheticus oryzae. NCBI lineage: Eukaryota > Metazoa > Arthropoda > Insecta > Coleoptera > Tenebrionidae > Latheticus > Latheticus oryzae. The sequence goes on from CM058050.1 coordinate 12,556,653, forward strand.
AATTTAAAACGTACGTCCCATCACAATTTTTCCTTTAATAGCTTCGTGGGTATTTTCCACAAAGCCTAATTTTCCATAAAATGCATGCGTGTAGCTATCAGTTGAATTCATTACAACGTGAACACCGAACGAACCTGAAAAAAGTGATAAGTCTCATTACATTATGTATTTAATTAATAATTACCATTGGCCCGCAATGCCGCTAGGAGACACGTCACTAAACGTTTACTCACTGACTGGTCTAAAACAGACGGAAGAATACTGCAAACCATACTAGAAGGATGAGTGGGACTTGAAACATAAATCTCTTCTTTAAATCCGTGGAAATGGGATATGGTTTCTTGTGCAAATTTCGATAAATCTTTATCATCTTTTAAAGATACAGGATATTTCTCGCACATCTCCGGTATCCAAGCCAATTCCATCTTCACACGGAATTTCTTATAATCAGGGGAAGCACATGCAAATCCTACTATTTCAGCATCATCTTCAACCACAAAACAAAACTCGGGATGGAGCGTCAAGTAAGGACCTACTATCCGATCAGCTTGTAAATTCCTCAACTTATCAGGATATAGATGTGGATCTTCCAACCCATCTTTACAAGTTCTTGAACAAACACTATAGACAGCGTCCTCATCCGTAGGTAAGTAAGGTCGCACTGTATATACCCGACAAGTGGGTACTTCTGGCACTTTGTAAACGAAGAGATCGTTGCCGGAATCCACAGGAATCAATCGCTAAAAATAAAATCGTTGTAAATGTGATTCACTCATAGAGTTATTTAAATCGCCCTAAACCCGTTATATACATATAAAACGCCTCAGTAAAACTCTGGAAGACAAATTCTGGATTACCTGGAGATCTGCTGTTAGCCCTCCACGAAATACCCACGGCTCTTGTTCGCCGCTCATGAAAGTCTCCTTCCAGCCTTTCGAAAACCCTACCAGAAAACGGTATCAGAGATATCGTTAAATTTGGAAACGCGCTGCAATCGCTTTGCTGCTAAGAGAGTTACGCTCAAAATGCCAATTACGCCATAGAACTTACCTACATAGAGGAGTCTAAAAATAAAACGGACAAAAGTCCCATTATTTTCGGATAACAGCAACAAAGGCCCTAAATGCGCAGCTATAAAATTAAAGCTTCAACTTACTTCTTATTATAGGGACGTTTGTCCGTGAACGCAAGCGCTTGAAATACAATCTGACGCTTAAAAAGAATTTACGCAAAATGCTTGGCAACATTATACTACGTTCTGATCGATGCATACATGTGTAAGTCCCTTGGGTGTATGATGGCATAGAAGCAGGAAACTGGCCGCCAGCTTAAGAAAATAAATAACTTATTAATAACTGGAAAATACGAGGATTTATCTGGAAAACACTCAAAATAATAGATAAGTGAAAGGGCGTTAAAATGAAAGCACGATCCGTTTATTTGCTCCCATTTTTTCGCCTGTTGAGACTAACAGAACTAAATCAAAAATGAAAAAATTTATATATAAACGATTACTTTCCATTTTATTTATCAATTACGCCCTATTAATCCTTGGTCTCCTCACAGTCTCCACAGCTGAAACATAAATTACGCCAAGCAAATGTATAACGAAAACAAATTTGAAATAAATGAATATGATTAAAATAAATAAATAAAAAAATCGCATTACGCCTTGCGCACTTTATTCAACGGAAAGTAATCGATTATTGAAGCCAATATTGAACGTTACATAAAAAATCCAAAAATCAACCTATAACTTACCCAACCATTTCACATAAGAATTGAGCAAAGAAATAACACCTCTGATATCCCAAAGGTAGGAATAGAGATCATACAAAATCTCCCGATTATTACAACTTGATAAATGCTGAAATAACCGATTTACAGCTTGCGTCATTTCATTCATTTTTTCAGCACGGGCGAACCATTCCTGAACCTTGAAGAATTGAATTAATTGAAATATACTAACTAGATTAAAATCTAAACATACTTCAGCACTTGATGAATCTTTTTTCTGATTAGCAGCTATCACAACATGCGCGTTCGATTTCAACCAATTAAATTCTTGTAATAACTGTAAGCCTTGACCACCATGTTCAAATGGAAGATAAAACAGATCACAAAGTAGAGACAGATCTTCAAAAGTTAAATCATTTTCTTTCCTAAACAAACAAATTAAAATCAAGAAACGAATTATAGAAATTTTACCTTTCAGGTTCCACAGTTTCATTTGTTTCTACTTGCATCTGTCCACTCGATGTTGAATTTTCACTCATAGCAACATCTTCATTGGAATTCTCTACTTTGCCTACATGTGCTGGTGATATGTTAGGCGTACTATTACAATCCATTGGTTCTGAAGGACTCAAACTCGATTCATTACTCAAATCCGTACTTGTATCAGTATTCATAGAAGTTTCTTCTTTACCCACTTCAGTTTTATCACCATTTATCACAACTTTACCTTTTTCTTTTTCTGGTTTTATTATCGTTCCACTCAAAACTGTTATACTTTTATCTTCTGCATCAGCTAGTGGAATAGGAACAGGAACTGGTGCAATAGGATTGGGTATGGAATCATTACAGACAACTTTATTATCGGCAACTAGTGAATTCATAACTGGGCCAGGTACTGGATTTACAAGACTATCAGAAGTGTTAACCTGCAACGAAAAACAAAACATTTAAGCAATTGTAAATGAAATGAAAGAAAGAAAAGCGATTCATGACTTTCGCACAACTTTCTTGATTTGCTCAGACTTACGCTACTACACACTTCAGCTAAAGCTTGTAATTGGTTTTGGTTGACTACCGGTTGAGAATTGCTGCCAGTGGTCGTTGTTGTAGTCGATGTTAAAGTCATGCAAGTGTTGATGGAAGGAATTATAGGTACTGGAATGACGGCAACAGATGGCTGCGGTTTAACAATAGGGCCCCAAGCTGACTTATGTTTGGAAAATTCCGGTAACCATTCATTTATCGCATTTCTCAAAGCTTGACGCGGATGATACATATTAGGGGAAAGAGATGCTGGAACATCTTCACCTAAACCGTCTTCTGTTTCAGTCTCTAATTTTATATCAGCCGATACTGTATCGTCTGAAATAATCAATAACAAGTGGGAATTACTAAAAATGAGTTTATATTACTTAAAGTGAGATCTCTTTGTCCGTCGACGTTACATCTAGACCATTGCGCAAGTGTATGAATCGCGATAAAATTTGCACCATATTCACAGTTAGGATTTGTAAGAACTCCTCGCAACTTTGGAATTAAATCAGGAGACCTGCCTGAATATGGCCCCAAAAATACTCTTTTTTGGTCGTAATCATTAGCGTGTAAATTATCCCAAATCACAGGAGGCCTACGCAAAGCATCCGTAATTTCTTGTATATTTTCCTTAGTTAATACTCTAGATATCACTTTTTGACCTTTAACCAAATCAAAAATAAATTTATAACATTAAAAATGATATCAAATTACCAGTCCACATAATATCAATCTCTTGTGCTAATTTCGATCCTAAAGTATTCAAATATTCAGAGTTGGTAACATTGGGTACTGCTCTAGTTGAGCAATATTGTGTAGGACATACCAAGAACCTTGGTTGTCCTAAATGTTGATAAATATCATTTGTTACTGACACCTGAGCCTGCGCAAACGATTGAAATACTTCCTTATCAGCTTCTGACATTTCTGGTTCTATATCATCAAACAAAAGAGCAAACGCTGTACAACCAAACTGTGAAACTTGCTCTAATTTTCGTTTAAGAGCTGTGATTTCCTTAGCACTGCTGTATGTGATGTCAAGTCCTGGCGATAATGCATAATAGAAATTAATATTTTGGTCTTTTGCTGCTTGAATAAGTCCCGTTAAGTGTTCCGCTTCTTCGACCGTGTACAACTCTCGCCAATACGCTCTGTGTTTGTAGTCATCTTTTGGAGCATACACGTAGGAGTCCATGCCCCATTTTTTCATTCTGAAATGTTACTTTAGAATAAAATTAAAATAGAAATTTTCACGTATTACTTTTGGAATAGGTCTTTGCGCTGCTCTGTGGTCCATGGTCGACCGTAAAAGCCTGGAAAAACACAATATGGGCATATTTACAATCATTTGTGTTTTTATAGGGAATTAAGGCAATTTCCATTATCCCCACTACCACAACTATAAAAATGATGTTATTTGCAAAAAAATGAATTTTGAAGGATTTTACAAATACGTAAATGACATTTAAATATTTTTACTCACCCTCAACCACCCCACAGATAAAATTCCCATTTTTTGTATTCAAATTTTCTGAACTTGGAAGGTTAGAATCCTCCGCCATTTTCAGTCCGCTACGTCAACGAGACTGACACCAAACTGTCATATTTACACTGGGGAACACAAGCAGAATAGGCAACCTTTAAAACGAAAAGTTTCTTGAACTCTTGAATTTTACGTCAATTTAATTTAATTACCTAGAGCTATAATTAAATTAACGGATACTACTGAGAAGCTAAGACAGGTTCAGTACGATTTATTTTCAGATTTTTGTTACAAACATAAGGCACTTAACAGTAAATATATAAATACAGTAAAACAAATGTTAAGTTTTATTACAACGTTTAAAAATTAGGGTTTGTTGGCATCTGTCCGTACTTTACTCGAACTTACTTTTCTACAACACACAAACGCAAAACTCGCAACAACAAAAAAAATTAAATAAAAAACAACCAAAGCCACGGGTGTGTTTCCATAATTGTAAAACTTTAATTGAGACGATAAATATCCGTAATTCGCTAAAACTTGAGTGCCATTTCCGGTTGGACACGGTAACTGCACTATAATATCTTGATGTTGCACTTGCTTATTTCTGCAATACATCAATTGCGAACTACTCGCGATAGCTTCAGGAGATAACTCGCGATTTAATAAATATGGCATAGTCCAACTAATGGGATTAATAAATTCTAACCACTTCATATATTTAGGAAAATCCCGAAAGTGTACTAGATATCCAGACGAAACAAAGAAAGCTGAGAGGAAAATTGATGAAACTGTTGCCGCTGTATCTCTCAACGGAATTAAATAAACAAAAGCCAAGAGGAATTCTTGGATACCAATTAAATATAAAAGCATAATGCCAATGTAAATGTAGAATCCGTCGTAATCGTTCAAACTTTGCATGTAAAGTCCCGACATAGAATAACTTGGCACTAAGTAAATCAACCATATGAACAGCGAAGGTGGCAAGTTGATGATATTCTGAAAAAATACAATTAGAAGCGCTACTTATAGTGCCTTGACTTACTTTCGAAATGATGTAAGTCAGTCTGTTGTATAAGCCATCTTTTATGTCTCGCTCCACAGTATTTTTATTTCTTTGCACTTCTGACAGTGTTAAAAGGAGAAGAAGTGGCCAAGACATGACGCACATCACACTGTAATGATATCCTAATCTATCATTTAAATTAAGTTGAGGATCAGTGTTGGGAACATCCCAGAAGATTGCACCAAGAATTAACGACAGACTTGCAGAAATGACTATTAATGTTAACCATGTAATAAATGTTGCAGGTTGTGTGTAAATCATTGCTTTGCTGTAAAAAAAAAGTTAATTAAACAGTTAAAAAAACTATCAAATTTAGTTACGTAAATAAAACGAAGCCTTGTACTATACAATTGGAGTTCCGTACAGTCATTGGCAGCGTTGATGGTGGTCCTGGATCACTCATTGGTTCTTGCTTTTGCCGAAACACTTCAGCCAATTGTTCGATTCTTTGAGAAGACTCTAACATTGCTTCCGCTGATAAATCATCAAGAGTCACTAAATCCACTAAACACAGAATTTAAATTTCCTAGATTTGAGACTTTTACTACTTACAATAATAGTCTGATGGATTTTTAAACGATGGACAAGGATAATCTACCATAGCAAAATATGGTAACATATCTCTTCTCCTACCACTAAACATCGTCCGTCCTGCCGAAATCAGCAAAATGCGTGACAACATAGTGAAAATTTCGTAAGTAGGAGGATGTAAAGTGAGTATTACAATTCTTCCTAACGCATTTCCTGCACCACCATTTGCCCATTGTCTTAAATACTCGACTAGAAAGAACGTATCAAAGATATCCATTCCTCGAGTAGGTTGATCTAACACTACAATATCAGTATCGAGCAATAAATGACAAGCTACGTTTAAACGGCGACGCTCTGAAATTGTCATTGCTGAAACTTTCGTATTTCTGACTTGTTCCAAACCTAAATCTTCAATTAAAACATTAATCTGGAAAAAAAAATAGAGGAAATGTAAACTAAAATTTTTTTAGTACCCTATCCATGGCATCAATTTTCAAGTATCCTAATTTATCAGTAGGCTTCTTGAGATCATAATGAAACCGTAGAGTTTGTATCACCGTCATGTCTTTACATAAATGAGGATCACTTTGCACATACGCTACCCGAGAACGTAAAGAATCCGGTTTCACATTTTGTCCGTTGAGAATTATATCACCAACAACTGGAGAGGATATTCCTGCCACTAAATCTAACAATGCGGTTCCTTCTTCTTCTGATGTTGCCATTATTGCCATTATTTCACCACCGCGAATTTCAAAAGAAATATCATTGAGGAGCAAATGTTGCTTGGAGTTGAAACAAGAAGACGATTTTGGCCAAATTCCGACTCCACCGACTTGCAAGTGCGGATAAATAAAAGTTGTTCCAGGATCCTCGTCTTGACTCAGATAGTCAGTTCGAATAACTGAAGGTCCTCTTCTTGAAGCTGGTATCGATAAATGACTCTCAGCTTTAGAAACCGGTCGTACTATATGTCCATGGTCTATCATATCATGATGGTGCCCAAATTCCGCAACGCTGTTTCGTCTTGGATCCCTCATGTGCGGATGCGGAGGCATATATCCTCTTCCATATTCTGCAGCTAGTAGATTAGCTTCCGAGATGCTTTTGTTTCTGTTCCATTGTCGATTTGATGATCGAATTCCACCTTGTTGCATTGCGGCCAAAGGAATTCCGGAACTCCCCTAATTCATAAAGTTAAATGAAACGTATAAATGACCATTAAAAACCCACGGGAAAAAAATAATCAATGAAAGCCCTACCCCTTGGTATGACGGATGAACATTCTGCATCCGGAAGTCTGGATCAGATCTATACTTCCGGTTTTGTTTGTATTGATTCGTTGTTTCGTTGTCCGAACTATCGTAGCCGGAACTGCCGTCTCTAAGGCCGCGATTTCCGGTTTTTAGACCTCTGCAGTAATCACACATTTAATTTTGAGATAAAAATTTTAAACACAAATTACCTTGTATGAGGACGAGTCGAAGCGTTTCGAACAAAATGTTGGGGGGTTCCTGAACGATTTGATCCGTTGTGATTTGGCGGAAAAACACGAGGAAGACCGAACTTTAAGTAGGTGTACATGTTCGAGCCCAATGCAGATCTGAGATTTATTATTTTGTTTAATTAAAATAATAGGTAATGAGGCAAAAATGAAAGTTAAAGCTGTGATTAGAAATTTGGCCTAAAAAGTCACGGTTACAGTAATTTTATAGAAAATTTACACAATCGAGTTGGCAATCATTAAAGTCTCATCTTTCTTTTAATTTAGTTATTTGTAAATTGGAAAAAAATTGAATTCATTTCGAAAACCCACAGAACGAATTGCTAACAGCACAAACAATTTTAGACTGCCAAAATAGAAATTTTTTAAGGTGAATTGAATGAATAAAATATAAGTAAAAGTTCTAGAGTATAAATAAAAAGTCATTGGTCTTTGAACTTCAAAAGCAATTTCCGTGCTACTCACTTAGGTCCATATCTGGGATGAGTCAAGATTGACTGTACTGTGGTATCCCGCAGTTGGAAATTCCCATAAGGTAATGGACTCTTATCCGTAGACCCCAAAGCGCTATCCGTAAAATCGGAATTCAAGTTTTGTCTGCAAAAAGATTAGTATTTTTCCTTATCAATTTTTTCTCAGTACCTGTATATAGACCAAGCGTGTAGATCCTCACTAGTAGTGCCAGAAAAAACTCTTGAATCAGGATTAGAAGGTACCGAGTATTTCCGCTCCATCTCAAAACCTTGCGAGCCACCCCCCTGCGAGGGGGTGCGACTACGCACCATCGTTCTCCAAGATTCGTCTAATCTGGAAAACAACAACAAATATTATAAAAACTACTTTTCACTTTCTAGAACTGAAGACAATACGCTCATAAAAGTCATCATAATATTCAATTTACACCTCCATAAAAGTCTTTCTTTTCATTTTATTCCTTAATTGTACAGTCTTCCCGTGACCTTGACAATAATGACAATGTAATGTAATTCTTATGCATGTCACTCACACATGAGCAAGTATTCAGAAACACCTCCAGAAGTACAATTGCGTAACTACCTTGGTTTTTATTTACTATTCCAAAATTCCAATGTAGATGTTAATAATTCAACGGTTTTTGATTCGTGACATTTACACGTGTAGTTGAATAGAATGGGCTGGAAAGAATACTTTGAGGAACGTGTCCGTCGCAAGACCTTGGTCGAGGATGTTGTCTTTTTTACGGCCCATATCCCAGTGTGAAGGCCGAATTCACATCTAAGTAATTTTTTTTCACACACGATTTACTCCGGTCTAAGTTTATTGCACTTTGTGGTTTAATGTACAGAGCGTTCACAATTGACCTAATCGATGATTTATCTTGAAAGAAATATTTGGCCGCGGGCGGACAGCGGTCAAGAGGAAAGTGGGTTAGTATTTAGCAAGAAAACAAATTAGACTCGTGTTTTGATATCCAAATGGCTCGGAAATTGTCACTTCTTTGTCATTGTTTCATTAATTTCAACATTCTCACGAATCTGTTAGTTGCCGTTAGTTCTTGGGAACATATGGTGACTTTTAGGACTAATTGATCTGTAATTGGAAAGATTTTTTGTCGGTGACAAGTAGGACGTTGCAGATTTAACGAGAGAAATCAAGAAGAAATTCTTTTTCTCTTTAGATCTGAAGAGAATGATTTCAACGTGCCCTTTACCGGTTTTTCTATAAAAAATCTGCAATCTGTCGAAATTTGCATTTTGCATGACTTTTCTCAGCACGCTCTTTCTGATACTGGTGAAGACGCAACCAATCAACTTTACAATTTTAACAAATGCTGTTATGTTATAATTTCCATGAAAAGCACGCACACAGGACAAAAACCATTCATGGAATGCAGTTAACACAAAAACATACATTTACAATGCAAAACGCAGGAAAATAAACGCAGTGGCGTGCTTATGTAAAAATTAGGCAAACAAGGCTAAACAAATTCAAATTTGAAAATCCCAAAACCAGTTCATCTTCTATTTCTTATCAATTTTCAAAATATTTAATTCTCAGTGTAAACTCTGAGAACTGCAACCTGTGACGTGCATATAGGAACTAGTTTAACTCGTCAAATTATGCAAATAAGTCAGGAAGTGTATATTTTCTTTCCGGGCGTTAACCTGGCGTCGTCACTTTCGTTGTTTGAGAATTTTTTTTCAAGAGTGCAGTTGGTACGATTGCGAAGAGAGTCAGTGGCCCCGTCACTAACCTCTTCAAGGTCTTACAGCTTCCCTGCACACAGTAGGAATTGAGCAGACGAAAAACTTTAAAGATCTGTGCCATTTGAACAATCAACCAGATGGCTGATTGTAGCAAAATTTTGCATTAACTGTACATGTAAACATGTGCATAAAATGCGCAGAAAAAGTTAGAATATATCCTTCAAATAATGATTCATTGTGTTGTTATTTAGTATTGTCCTTCAGCTAATCGTTGTTATTATAGAAGTGATGCTAATAAAGTGACCACAGTGACGTTAGATACTTGACAGTTGGCAACCTTGATAGTTTAAATAGGAAGTTGCAGAATTCGAAGTTTCGTAATTTAGCGATTATCCTTTACTAATTTAATTTGCTTTTACAGTAATTTACGGTTCGAATACAATGACATGTGCTGGAAGTATTATTGTACGTTTGTGAACAAATGACTAACAGATGGTCTAAAGCAAACTAATTTCAGAATTTATTAATTGAAGGGGCGATAACACAGTAGGATTTGCTCCTGCAGCGACTGTAAACATATTAATAAAACCGAGTGGAAGTTAGCCAGAACTGTACACAGCCGTTCTTCTGAGTATCACTGACCGATGAAGAACTTATTGAGACTATAAGTTGTAACAATACTGATGACAATTGATGTTTGAAAAAGCTTGTCTTCAATATGTCGGAATCTTTTCAAACTAGCGGCAAATTCCTGTTGCAGTTTAAGCTACAAAGTTACAAATTCATTAGTGTTCACGTCGATCAGATACGCAATTCCTGCAACGTGCCCATTACAAAATTCTTGTGATTGTTTGTATTCTTGCGATAAATTTATTAGCACTTTGTGACATGACGGTATATGACCTTGTCACTAGAAATTAACACACATTTGAAGCGATAAAATTCCTGCTGGTCTTAACCTAAATGTCAAGTTATTCTTTTAAGGAAAAATCGATTAGATTTCTCTCACTCGTTAAATCTGATTGTTCCAATTTATTAAACTTGTAAATGACTGGAAGTGCAATTATATATATATTTTTTTAATATTCTCATTACTCATTACTCACGACCGACACGGAAAAAAGACGTTGAACTAGCAGGAAATTTCTGAACTATAACGCGTGTGCACAATTGAATGGTAATTTATTGCTGCACTTCTTGATGCAGAATGCTATTTAAATCGTTCGAAATTCCTGCTAATTGCGGAATTTCATCGTCAAGAAGTAAAAGTATATTGCGTTAGGTTTAAATCCAGAGATTTGCATCTTTATTGTAAGTTGTTTTTAATTGACTTTCTTATGTGTATAACAGGAAAATATTTTTATTGCCCCGTAAGACATAAAAGTGGATAATCAAAGCAATTTGCATTAATGAACAAACACAGATGTAGCAGGAAATCTAATTACTAAAGTTCAAATCAAATTTCTTACGTAATAAATGCATTTTAATTATTTTTTAATTGTGATTGAGTATGGGAATGCTATGTTTGGCCCATCATAATCGAACAATAACGTGAAATTTTTAAAAATATTTCCCACATTCCAAGTTATCTAATCATCGACTTTAAAATACGGTTGTTTTCAATAGTAAACATTTCTCACTTTTAAACCGGTAAATTTTAACAATCCTTGTACGGAACATAATTCATAAAATTTAGCGAAAGTCTTCAACAAAACAAGATAATTTTATGTTAAATTAATTCTTATTAATTTGCGCGCCTAGATTTCGTAACAATGTAAATCAGTTGACTTTCAACAAATTGAACCGGAATTTTGTTAATTGTGAACTAATAGAACCATAGAGTTTTTGTCTTGACTTCGCGTTGAAGTCTCTGCGCTTACTACTCATAATTAAGCTCTTCTCAGCACTTACCGTTCATGATATTCATAATTTCCCAAATTTTCAATTAAACTGTAACAAACTACACTGTTCCATCAAACTCACTCAACCGCTACTAGCTAGTTTTCCTGACGTAAAAGAATGTTGCCAACACACCGATTTTAACCACGATGTTACCTTCTTTAAAGTCCAAAATTGACGCCACAAAGTAACACAACCTCCTCTCACCTTAACCCAAACAATATTACCTGCAATTCACGAATTCTATTGGAGGTTTGGAGGGGTCACTATTTCCCCCACACAACATCAAAACTTTCTTCCACACACTACAACCAGAACGCACTTTTCTGCTTCAGTTTGGTGCAAAGTGGAGGAAGAAGAGATGTGTTTACAATGATTTCCAGCGACTACGTTTTGGAGTTGTCAAATGTCTTCTATTCCGGACAGGTAAATAAACATAAAAGGCGTGGTTTCAACAAATCAACCTTTTTTTTGGTAGGTGGAGCCTGGATCATGTATGCAGAGACTTATGGGGAGTATCAAAACGGGAGTGATTTTGAAAGATGTGTCTATGACAGTACATTCAGGGGAGGTGATGGCAGTTTTAGGATCAAAAGGAAGTGGTAAAAAAGCTTTGTTAGACGTTATTTCACGAAGAGTTCAAGGACCGACGAGAGGACAAATACTCCTCAATAACCACCCAATGAATTTGAGTCTTTTTCAGCAAAGATGTGGATATGTCACGCATAAATGTGATCTTATCCCGGGACTTACAGTCGAACAGACACTTTTTTATACTCCTACAAAGGTAAGTATATTAGGCAACCAACATTATATTTTAAATCTACATTAGTTACAAATGATAAGATACTTTCCCATTTTAATGTAATTTTAGCAGTTCTAAACATTTTCTAGTTGACTGGTTACTTGAAGAAATCCAAAGTTAAACAAATAATGGCCGATTTGGCTATTTCTCAAGTGGCTAATCGTTGCGTGGAAAATCTAAGTCAAAGTGAATACCGCCGACTTATGATCGGAATCCAGCTTATAAGAGATCCAGTTGTGTTGCTTCTTGATGAACCCACATGGGATTTAGACCCATTAAACACCTACTTGATAGTGTCAATTCTATCTAACGTTTCTAAAAAATACGGAACGGCGATAATCCTAACAATGGAGAAGCCACGTTCCGATGTTTTTCCTTTTCTGGAACGAGTTCTTTATTTATGTCTTGGTGATGTCGTTTATACTGGCGGTACAAGGCAAATGTTAGAATATTTCACTGCTATCGGCTTTCCATGTCCTCAGCTTGAAAATCCACTCATGTATTATTGTGAGTTGTTAGCCATTGTAGTCTTTTTTTTTAACTATTTTATTGTAGTATGTTTGAGTACTGTTGATAGAAGATCCAGGGAGAGATTTCTTGAGAGTAACCATCAAATTGCGGCTTTAGTTGAAAAGTTTAAAATTGAAGGAGGAGTGTATAGGAAGGGATCGATTAATGGACCTAATCATGGAATGGAGGGGGGGTTGGGACATGGGAATAAAGTCCCGCTGCTTTTGAACAGGCCGGGGGCGTGGCAAGTAGGATGGATCTTATATTGGTAATAAACAACTAAAAAAATACATAAGGATTCTAATTGGCTGATTTGCAGTCGTCTTTTACTTGCGAATGTCAACATACAAAAACACGGCCTACTGCGTTTAACTTTACGTTTAATCTTCATACCTCTATTTTATTTATTTTTATGGATTTTCTACAGTGACATGAAAATGTATCAACACACTTTTGTCACTAGAAGCGGTCTAGTTTTTAACTGCTTAGCCGGTGCCAACTTTTTGGGAATACTAAATTCGATATTCTTATGTAAGATTCATTACAAAATTTCTAGAGAAAATAATTTTTGGTTTCAGTTCCAGTTTTCAGAACGAGATACTTCCAAGAGTCACAAGAAGGTCTTTATGGAGGGGCAATATTCCTTATAACTTATAACCTAATTTCAATACCGTTTTCTTTTGTTTCTATGATGGTAGCAAGTGCTGTTATTTATCCGTAAGTTCAATATTGGTTCCAAAAGAATTCAAATTTTTTATTATTTGTGATAGTTTGATAGGAAATTTTGAAGATCCTCTTCAGTATTTCTACTTCGCTCTTGTTTTATGGGCTTGCTATATTTTTGCTGAACAGCAAACAATGGCGCTGTTGATGGTGGTGAAAAATCGACTTACTGCTTGCATTTCAAGTGTTTACATCGCTTGTATTTGTCTTACTTTAAGCAGCGGAATTTTAAGGTACTTCCTCTAATAGAAAAAAAACCAAAACTCAAATTTATTACTCATTTCTAGATCTATCAAAGGACTACAACAATGGCTTTTCTATTTGACCTACGCCACTCAAGCTAGATACGCCGCTGCTTTTCTGAGTCGTCAAACATTTCTAATACCTGAACTTCTAGAGACCTTACCTTTCGACTCCAAACATAATTGCACCAATATGAATTTAATAGAAACAGCCGTTAGTAGTAATTTAGGACACTGTCGATACTCCAACGGTCAAGAATTTCTTGTTGAAAGATACTCCAGAGATAAGACTGATGTTATTTTCAGTGACGGTATTCTTGATTTTGATATGAATATAGGAATTACGTTTGCTTTTGCTCTTGGAATGATTGTTTTTAATTTATTTTTATATTTAATACCACTTCCAGCATTTGTTAAAGCAAAATTCAGAGAATAAATAAAAAAGTTTATTGGGTTATTTAAATTTGTTGCATTTTTTTCAAGTCAGATGAAATTTCAAATTTGCAGGCTGTAGATTTTTTAATATCGTCGACAGAAACGTCATCGGCGATTTCAACGAGGGTTAAACCTTTGCTGTGATCAATTTCAAAAACGCCCTTTTCGGTTATGATCATATCGACACATTGTTTGCCAGTTAAAGGTAAAGAACATTTTTCTAAAATTTTGGGACTGCCGTTTTTAGCATTGTGTTCCATACAGACTACCACTTTGGTGCCCGGAGCTGCCACCAAGTCCATAGCTCCACCCATGCCTTTGACTAGTTTTTTCTGAAAATTGAATAGAATAATAAAAAAAAAAAAAATGAGTGAAATTGTATAAAACTACCGGAATCATCCAATTAGCTAAGTCTCCATATTGTGATACTTCCATGGCCCCCAACATTGTCAAATCTACATGTCCCCTGAAAAAATCATCAAAATAAAATAAAAAATGTTGAGAAACTTTTTACCCTCTAATCATGGCAAAACTATCATCACTTCCAAAATACGAAGCTCCAGGTACTACTGTTACTGTTTCCTTACCAGCGTTGATGAGATCAGGGTCGACATTCTTTGGAGTTGGAAATGGTCCCAAACCCAAAATCCCATTCTCTGACTGTAAGAAAACTTCCATATTGTTTGGGATATAATTAGATGCTAACATTGGCATACCGATACCTAAATTAGCTGGAGAAAATTTTAGTTTTAGTAGTACTTTTTTTCTAAACTTACCATACATTCCATCTTTAAACTCTAAAGCCGCCCTTCGTATAATCTTCTCGCGAACTAAAGCTCCAGCAGATTTTTTCGCAACTTCTTCATTTTCTTTCCTAACACAAACACGTTCTATTCGTTTTTCATATTTTGCACCTTTTATTATTCTATCTACAAAAATTCCTGGTAAATGCACTTCATCTGGTTTGATATCACCAACATTAACAATTTCTTCTACTTCTGCTATTGTAACTTTTGCAGCTCTTGCCATTGCGGGATTAAAGTTCCTTGCTGATTTACTAGAAATAATTATTTTAGAAAAGTAAAAATTAATACTTTTTTAGAACCAACTTGAAAATTAAATTCCCGCAAGGATCAGCTTTCCATGCTTTAACTAACGCAAAATCTCCTGTGATTGCTTCCTCCATAATATAGTTCTTTCCATTGAATGTTTCTGCTTTTCTTGGAGGACTCGCTATTTTTACTTTACCATCTTTATCATAACTTATAGGCGCTCCTCCTTCATGTACTAGCGTACCATAAGCTGTTGGTGTGTAAAAAGCTGGAATTCCAGCACCTCCAGCTCGAATTCTTTCAGCTAAAGTTCCTTGAGGTGTTAGCTCTAATTCTAATTCTCCTGATAAATATTGACGTTCAAATTCAGCATTTTCACCAACATAGGATGATATCATTCGTTTGATTTTTTTGTTTTTGAGAAGAAGACCTAAACCAAAGTCGTCAACACCGGCATTGTTTGAAACAACAGTGAAATTAGAAGCAGGATGAGCGAGTAACGCGGCAATAAGATTTTCAGGAATGCCGCAAAGACCGAAACCTAAAAAAATAAAGTGGAATTATGAAGTTTTAATTGAAACAAAAGTAGTACCTCCAACTAATAGTTTTGAACCATCTTTTATGTCTTTGATTGCTTCATTGATGTCCTGATAGATTTTGCTGCGTCGGGATTTTGTGGAAAACTTGTAAGCTATTACCTATGATGAAAAACTTTTATTGAAAGCAGAAAATTTCAAACCAATATAAAAGATAGTTTACTGATATGGTTAGTGAGGCAAGTAATGCAAACTTTTTTGACTAGGTAGAAAAATGCCAGATTTAGAGTCTTCAAAATCAAAAGCGTTTAAAATAAATTTGCTCGGCAGATGAAGAGATAAATCGCGTCCGACATCAAACCGTTGTTCCAGCAGTGTTTGTTGTTATGGTTACGAAATGAATATTATTTAAATATGAAATTATTACATAATTTATTGTTCACGTCATATTTTATCTTCACGATTATTTCAGTAGCAAAATAATTATTTTTTAATTTTTGTGCCGCTAATTATCTCTATAAACAACTATTTAACTTTTGACTTTTGACATCCTGGACAAGAACCTGGAATAGAAACTATGCTTTTTTTAATATAACCTGCGTCAATGTCTTTGGTATTAAAAAAATATTTCCGTTTAAAAATTTAAATTAACTTGTATTAAAGAAAAAAAAAATCATTTTTAGAAAGCACTTTATTTTTTGCATGACTATAGTAATTAGTCGCTTGTTGGTAAAAATAAATAATAATATTACTCAAGATAAATTTTAATACAATGAAAATTTCGTAACAGTTTTTTTTTCTAATATTTGCTAAATTAAATTACAATAAAACAATAAAATGTCAAGGTATCAAGAGCAAAGTACAAATTTAATTATACATTCATAAATGTAAAAATAGAAAAAATTACCTAGTTGAAATGACATATTTACAAAAAATGGTAGGTTGATGTTGGTAAACAAACCACTGACCATTAAATTATAAGGAGTAAAAATAACTTATTTACATGAGAGTTCTCTCACAAAGTGACGATAACATTACGCAGTTTTGAGTCTCATTTGAAAAATAATTTTGATCAATTTCTAATAATTGATAAGTAGCAATAATCAATTTGAGATAAAGGCATCATTGTATTTTAAAATATGACTGTAGCAGAACATCTACTGTAATAAAAATCCATTTTTCTTTTCATGATAGCATTATTCGATGAAAATGATTACGAAGAAGTTTATTTCACTCACAAATCTAACCTTTAACGTTCATATAAATTCTTACCTTGCATAATTTCTGCGAAGATAAATCAACAATTTCTTTGCGTAATCCATTCCTTCCACACCTCAGCGTAAAACAAAGTACGTTTAACATTTTACAGTAACTTTGATGTAGCGCTGCCAACAAACATCTGCTTCAAACCGCAACAAAGCGATTCCATTTCTATTCACAAGGTTATCATGTTTTCACTTTATCTTTTATTTATATACTCGTCGTGGGGGGTTAATAAAGAGGCAATACTTTATAAATCGTTTTTATTTCAAAAATTAAAACATAACGCAAATTTTTCTCATTGTCTAAATGCAGCCACACTGGCTATTAAAATATGAAAATGTATAAATAAAAGAAAGTGGCACTAGATCCTCCCATCTCTGGCATCTGTAATCGCTCCCCATAATTCAATTAATAAATCATCACTGAAACCCATTTCATCCAAATCGGAATTATCAACAGCGTCTGCGAAATCCATCGAATTAGTTTTGCCTAGAGCAATTTCCCAGATTCGCGTTGCCAACTCCTCGTCATTAATTCCCAAGAAATTCTCTAAAATTGCGTTAAGTTTCTCAATAGCAGCTTCCAAGACATCATCCTGTAAAAAACTGATTTAAAAGAACTTCTACCAATTTAAAAATTATTACTTTCTCTTCAATTTCTGCTTGACCTGAAGCTTTGAATCTAAGAGTTTCTCTTCCCGATCCAAAATTGGATTTCTTAGCTCCTTTAGTGCTTTTTGGAGCTATACTGTTAAATCCACTCTTCATCGGTTCAATAAGTCTAATCGTGAACGTGGAACCTTTAGGAATGTCTTTTAGGATTTTAGCGACTTCGAAATGTCGCTTGCCGACCATTAACTCCCCATTGAGTTTCTCTATATGATCACCTACTTGAATGTGAGGAATACTGTGGATAACTGAACCTTCTTTTATGCGTTTGATGAATGCATAACCGGCGCCATTATCGGTGATTGTTAAACCAAGAGCGTCTTCGGTTTTTACCAGTTCTACTTCTTTAGGACGACCTGCAACAGGGGTCAATGGATGAAGACTTATAGCAGTGGAAGGAGACAAGAGGTTTCGGCTTATGTATAAAGAGAACATTACCCTAGAATTTATCAAAAGAAGGTCAAAGTATAATTATTAGTTAAAAAAGCGGAAAATCGACACGAAAATGATAAGAAATTTAGGGTAATATTATTTATCGTTTGGGACGTTTTCAGTTAAAATTACTAACAAGAACTGATAGTTACTGTTAAACTAATGAATTTTTCAAAAAAAACTTCAAAAAGTAAACTGACAGTAATTACATATTAACAACACAAGACAAAATTATGATATATAGAACCGTTATCGCAATTATTGCTGATTTTTCACAAATTACATTTTCTGTTGATAGTTCATTGAAAGATTAATTAATGTAGTCTTTTTGTCAAAAAAATATGTCATTCTTCATGATTTTTGATTCATTGTTGATTTTAATTAGGTAAATAATCTATTGTAAAGTATATTGATACTCAAATATAAAAATATTTCTTAGCTGCTTGTTAATTTTATAAATATGAAACTACCAGATAAAAATGTTTGGTTATTCCAAAAAATACGGTTATTAACCGCGTTGATTATCAATTAATAATTTTGATAATTGATAGCCTTTATTAATAAACTCGACCGTCAGATACAACAAAGCTTGAAATTAGATATCCATTAGATTTGGGAATACAGAAAAGTTTAAGGTTTAATGAAGAATTAGAATCAACAGAAAAATTCACTTAAGTATCTAAATTTGTTGCACAAGAATTTTATCCTTTTTTTTGAATAGAATGCAATCCTAGAGTATACAATTAAAAATTAATAGAAATGAATAAAATATTTTTGAAATGAATCTCTGAATCCATGACCCAGTTAAGAACATTGTGATTCACCAAAAAACAAAAAACAGTTTTGATTTGAAAGAAACTCCCCAAAATTGACTAATTCTTCTTAGAGAACAATCCACCTAGCTTCACTAACAAAATATATAAAAATTTTATCAAAGACTGGAGATTCAAGAATAAATTTTCCATTGATAATTCTTGCCTGTAATCAGCGACACAAATAAATGTTTGATAGAGTAAAAACAATCTTCGACAGGTTTTCAAAATTATCTTTATTTTTTCCAACATTATCTTACGTGAGAGCTTGTATATACACTTGGTACATTACAACCACTTATGTAATTATGCTAATAGCTTCCGCAAAAAAATTAATTACAAAATAAAAATAGAATCAAAGCTACGTAAAAAGTACGAATTAGAATGTCTGTAGACAAATCTCAACAGAAGCTGGATTAACAAAAACTGTATAAATTACAAAAAAATGAATTTCCATTTGATATTTTTGTATAAATAAAAAGTATTTATGCAATAAAATTCAAATTTAGCTTTTCAATAAACTTTTAAATAAGCCAGTTAGATAATAAATATTATGTTCGTTTTTTCGTCAAGGTTTTTCGTATTTAACTGAAAAGACAATTACAGATAACAAAAATCGATTCTTACCGCATAGGCGCCCATGAACCATGAAAAAAGTAAAATTACTCATACGCAAAAACCGGCTTTACTATACATCCAATAACAGTTTAACTGCATAATTTGATAGAACAAAAAATCATTTATTGCACCATCTGGAAAGCTTAACTTTTATAGAAAATCCCTAAAAATCCGTTCTGATAACAACAAAGCTCATATTTGAAATAAGACCAATTATTGACAGTTATCTTGTTGTATAGTGCTATTTTCATTACCCACTCACACACGGTCCATCCGCAAGTACCGTAATGAAAGTAATTTTGATTGTCGTCTCTTTTATACACCGTAAAAGAGCAACGGTAATAATTCAATAATTGCATTTCAATTAAACTCACCTTTTTTATGTGCAAAAATGAAATCCTCTAAGCCGATTTGTCCTCCAAGTAACTTCTTCATATCCGGTTTATATGTGTTTAACGTACAGAATAATATCTGAAATTAGAAAAAATTGGATATTTTTATTAACAGAGACACCGGAAACATGCTGCTTGCTTTGCAGGATGTTTCGATACAGTTTATTAGTTTCGGTCGGGGCTAAATGTGCTCGATAGAAGTACAAAATTTTAGATTTATATTGGATTTTTTCTGTGTGGTTTATGAACTAAATACGTGAGTTTACTATACGGAAGAGAGGGTAAACTTCACGGCCAATTTTATAAGAGAAATTGACTGAAAATTTATATAATTTTCAATTAATTGCTGGAAATGTGTTTATCTAATGAGATAATTAAATTATCACGGTATTGATATCAAAGGCATTGTGTCTTAGATTTAGAAAAATTGGATAAATACAATTCAAATAGAAATTCTTGTTGTGAAACTTAACAAAAAGAGTCTCAAGGTAAATTTATGTCAAAGTGCAAAAAAATTAGAAATCAGAGATTTTTAATGACAAAAATGTGTTTCATTATCTCTCGCATTATCTTATCATTAGTCCCAAGGTGGGCAAATATTTTATAAAAAAACAATAGAAAAAAAGTTTCGAACATTATAGTCGCATAATTAAATAGTTTACTATTATGGTATTTTTCTCGTTGCATCATCGATTGTTATAAAAACTAATTTGAAAATTTCCGCTACCTCTGAAGGTGAAAAGTCGAAAGCCTCCGCGATTTTCTGATACAGTTCCTTGACATTGGAAAATCCGGAGACAAAAACTGTGGGACTTCCATGGGCGAGTTGACAGTGAAACTGCAGGGTAGCTTTACTAACAGGTGATACAGGCGATGGAGGCACATTTGGTTTTTTCACAAAATTATTATTCTCAACTGAGTCACTATGAGCCAAAGTCGGCTTTTGTCGATTTTTTTTAAACATTTTCTCGCCCAACACTCACTACAAAAACAGTCAAACTAAATCCTAAACTAAATCGGATGATTACACATAGTTTATCGAGATAAGAACGTTGTTATCACGATTTACGCTTTTTTCATATTGGAAACATAACTACAACGCGTTTTACTGCTGACTGAAGTTGAGGTAGGAGTGCGCTGATGACTGGAAAGCAGTTTTGGTGTGGCGACAGGTGCGATTTGATGCAAGAGTCAAATGATGAAGAACTATACTTGTTTCCAGTAATTAAGGATGATTGTTTCAAAAGATGCAGCAGTACCGGTTTGGATAACCAAAAATTTATAAAAAAAAACACACAAATCGTATTAAAATATGTATAATTGGTTGCATATACTATCTACATTTTATAAGTTTTTTTCCTCGTGGTTTGAATCTAATTGAAAATCATGTTTTATGTAGGACAAAAACACATTATATAACGTCGTAACCGCATTGATGTATAAAACTTGGTATTTGCATGGAACAAAATAAAAATTGATAAACTGTGAAGGTGGCCATACACACCAATCCATCTGAAACACAAAAAATAACTCCATTTCAAAAATAAATAAATTGAAAATTACTGCATAAACTGTTCTAAATTTGCTAATAATTTCCTCATTAGCTTCTTCAAATTTCTTCTTTTCCAATATTCCTAACGTATAAAAGAATTGTGCTATACATACAGGCGAAGCTATGAACTGATCCGCTAAAATTTTTTTAGAAATTGACCTAATATCCCTCTTTGGCCAAATTTTATTAATATATCCATAATAATAATGATGTACTGGTCCCATCGTCAAACCGACAGTGAACATTCTAGCTGAAAGAACGTATCAAATTACATTACCTTTTCCATAATTATTTACTTCAGCTGTTTTAGCTAAAGTAAACATTTTTTCAAAACCCTACCAAGACGCCCATAATCATATCTGTCATTCTGCTCTATACTGAGGTCATGATTCAATTCCTGTTCAATTAAATCTCCCAAAAGCATCAATATCCCCGAACTTAATGTATTCGTCGTTAATAAATATTTCCCAAATGCTGCTTCAACCGTGCATTTGATTTTAAACCGAATGTTGTTAAAAATCGAGGCCTTGCGTAAGATTTCAGTACTTTTTTTTACCATTTTATGGTTATATCATCCCACTCAAAAACAAACTTCCACAAATATTTTATTTGCTCTTAATTAACATTATTTACAGATAACAAAACTACGAAATCATGTTGAAATTAAGCAGGTGATATAATATTTACACTTAACCATTTTGAATTTGACATATGACTTTGACAAGTATCAAACTTAGCTTAAGCTACTGAATAACAGATGGCGAGGATTTACATCAGTCAAACAGCTGTCAGTTTTGTTTGTTTATAAATGGCGTTTCAGTTAAATTATAAATAATGTAAATTTCTCGTGTATCAAAATTACGTGTTTATTCATTTCTTCATCGCATTTTTACATTCGAACGCTGCTGGGGAAGGTAAGATTCAATTGTTAGAAAATTACAGTATTGATTATTTTTTTTATGTGTAGGTTTGCAAAACCCGGTAAAAACGGAAGGAAATTGCAACGGAATGGTAAAATTGCATTTGAAATGCCGAGTTCACCTGCAACTACGCCTCCCGCACTCGTACAGGTAATTTGTTTGTAATTTCCAGCTGTTAACAGGGCCGGATTCGCTCAGCTCAATAGGCTGCTGCTGTTAGCTATTTTGAGACTTTTAAACATCTATCCTACTATGCTGATAATTTTTTGGAAGAAAGGTACTTTCACTGATTATCAAAGATTAAACTGATTAAGTTACACCATTGGCCACCTTTTTACGAATCAAAACGATAAAAAGAAAGCGATGCGAGTTATTCGTAAAGTCGTAAATTAAAGGAAAGTAAAATTTTGTGGCATTTTAAATAAAATCGGTTCTAAGAAAAAGCAGTAATAAAAAGGGGGGGGGGGACAAAAAAATGATGACTTCTTAGTTTACTTAAAGCGCAAAAAGTCGCCATGAATGTTCTCTAATATTAAGAAAATATATTGAGTGATAATGTTTATACGAATAAATAATACTATTCCCAAAATTAATGTTGTAACGAAAGTAATAAATATTTGATCGTTGGGAGTTTGCGTGCAGAAAAAGCTCATCGGTGTTTCAATCACTCAAGTTTGTGGCGAGCTCTGAGAAAAATATTATTCAGTTGTTGAAACTGATTTTGTAAATTTATTGTTGCTTTTCTCTAAAGTTTTAGCCCGGGTTCTCTTTGTCATTACATTGGCCACAGTATAGAGATGATACTCTGTCTTGGCATCACATGATTGGCATTTGTCACAAGCAAAGTAAGATTTCAATTATGTATAAATGTCCAAGTGAAATTGTTTATTATGCCAATAAGGGGACAAGTGCAGGATTAATAATTAGCTGAAAGTGAAAATTGACAGCTTACTTTCCATTCTTATTCAATTTTAACAAGTTGACAGCAAATAATAGATACTTGACGGTATTTAAATCAAAACGTTTATATATTTAAATAAATTTCACTTTTCTCGATGTACTGGGAACTACAATTACACAAAGGGTGAATGCTGGTCAAATCCCATTCAATTTCACCCCTATATTAATCCCACATCAATATCAAATTTCATCTCAATCCCCCATGTTTCACACTTCTACTTGTTTGTTTTATCATAAGAATGTGTTTGCGCCGGAATTTATTTCCGGTTGTGGTCTATATTTGTTCGTTTTGTGACGAATTTCTACGTACATTGACTGTCACTTTCTCAATGCAAATAATTTTACGTTAGAATTAAATATTTTTTATCGGTGAAGGTAGATATTTTTTCCAGTTAGTATCGATGACTTCTAAGTGTGGGTTAATCGCCTTGATAACTGTTGAGCTTCTGAATTACGTTCAGTGCTTATATGTACTTGTGAAGCAGGCTTTACTAGTTTAACAACTCCCAGTGGATTTTTTTTTCATTATTATTATAATTAAGAAGAGATAAGTTGCTTCAAATAAACATTAAAACTTTTTGTGAGTAAAATCATAATTTTTGAAAATTAATTGATAAAAAAACAGAATCATTGACCTTATTTTTTGTAGTTTTAGAAAAGTTATTTTAGTGTTATTTTTATGTACAACACGTTTGATAGTATCAAATTTGTTGTTTGTTTATTTTCAAATGGTTATTTAGTACTCGGATTACGATTTATGAATTTCCGCAAGTCTATTTTTTACATGGAAAGTACTATCCATAAAAAAGAGCATGTTTATGATATAAAAATTATGTACTGTTGATATCTTAGTAGTAAACATTTCCTTTCATCAAAAGAAATTTGATCTCGATTTTTTATAGTCATGTAAAGTTGTAAATATTAAAGAAAGTTTCAACCTATGATTTATTTTTTTTTAAGATAATAATTGAATGAAAAAGGAGTAATGATTTCAGAGGAATAATGTGATAAAAAGCCATACGTGGGTGTGATTTTTTGTCACGAATACATAATATTAATTTGTATGTAACAGTGTCGTGAACAATAGTTTTTGAATAGAAATTTTCAGAATTTAATTGCGTTATACAATTTTAACTGCATAATTAATAAATTTAATTTTGAAACAACTTTCCAGTATCAAAATCGAACACATAAATCATATTTTTTAAGTAATGTCAAAATTACACATAATCGACGTAAATAGACGATGCTCTAAATTTTTATCACGGTTTATGTTTAAACTGGTATACGCTATATTTTTATTTAAATGAAAATACGTAACAAGTGCAAGTTTAAATACACTTGTGTTGTAATTATTAGCTTTCCCTATGTAGGTTCTTTTTTTTTATTATTTCCTTTACAGTATCGAACTAGACAAGTTTTAATTTTTTCTACTTATTTGTAAATGAAATGATAATGTACTTATCGTTGAGAGAAAGTACAGTTTGAAAAAAATATATTATGGAATTAGAATAATTATTACAAGTGAGATATTTGTTTGACCTGTGAGCTGCAATTGTCGTTTGTTTTTTTTTTTTGAATTGATTTTTCTATAGATGCTGCGGGTAAGATAATTAAAAACATTGATTCAGGCTATGAAAATAGATCTTGATTAGAAGTTGTTTACAGTCGTCTTTGATCCAGAAAAACTCTAATAACTTTTGAAATTTTTCTCACGTTTTTTTTAATTTAGTAATGAAAATCTAATATTAATAATCCCCATGCGTTTTGCTTCTATTCTCCACTTTCCTCCTCCTCACCAAGAGCTGACTGTTTCGTTTCCATCCTCAGTCGTAGCCAGTGTGTTGAGAGTTTCACTCGCGAGTTTGATTTTTAAAGTAAAACTGACAAACAACACGAACTTTGGCACCGGTGTCCGTCCTCCATTTATTTTTACGTCAGGGACATCGTCGATGATGATTAGCACTAGGAGGTATGTGTTAGGTTTTTATTTAACATTCAGTGATGCAACGGCGAAATGTGGTGCTGTTGTCGTTGGAAACGTCGGGATAAAAAGTATTTTACAAAGGTAGTAGTAAATCGTTGTCATCATTTAAATCGGAGAGTGTCGTAATAATTACAAGTTAAAAAAAAATCTTCCGGTGCATGTAACAGGTGGTTTTATTTACTCCATCCTAGAAAGTGTGCGTATTAATGAAATTTGTTAATTGAATTATGAAATTGTGTAAATTGTTCCTCGTTACGCTAATGAGTTTGAGTAATAAGGGAAAAATGAGTTTATCATCCAGATAAATGATTTGATATTTACAATATCCAGATAATTGACTGAAAATAGTTAAATATTTGTAGTAGGTACACCTTTTGTGTGTATTCTATTATTCTAGAACAGTAAATCACGGTTTTTTCCGATATGAAAATGAAAACAACTGATAAAGATTGCAAGGTGTAATGTTGGCGTTAGTCAACAGACACAATGCCGTTGTGTAAAAATAGACATAAAAATCTTAAAATGGATTGTTGCAATATCAACATGAAGTGACAGTTGGTCAAGGTATTAATTTGAAATTTGCTCTATATTACCAACTGTTGTCTTTTTTGTTGTCATATATGATTTGTATTGAAAGCAACAATCAGCGCATAAACATCATATTAAATTTCATTTTATTGTATTTCATATTTGTTGTGAAAATTATTTATTTATGTGTACAATATTAATATCTGATTTTTTTTGTTGTGTTTTTAATAGCCTCATTCTATGGATTTAATTATAAATTGGTATGTTTGGCCAGTAATTTGATTAATGGTGCGTTTTGTAACAACTTTCTCATCTCAAATAGCCTTTTAATTTTTTGATCATAATTAATTTACTTTTTATATGTTGGATTTCCTTTTTCAAATTGTTAGGTAAGTGCTTTTTGTCATAATTTAGTTTTTTCATTTCAGAGAAAATAGTCATTTTTAATTATAATTACATAGTTAATTTAGTAAATTTCAGTTAATCTTTGCAAAGTTATTATTTTCTTTTGAAAAAAAAAAATCGACAAATGAATGCTTCTTCCTGACTCATAAATCATCAACATATTTATAAAGAAATCATGGGAGGGCAAAGTTAAGTAGGAATGAATAGCAAAATTTATAGTTCACTTCTTCAAGTTCACCTGAGGCTTCAAATAGATCGACGTTTATAACATCTTTCACAAAGTGTTAATCCTTTTCTTGAAAGCTTTTGCTAGACAAAAGCAATGTAAATTTTAGGTGTTGTTCAACCATTTCTGACTCATGTGCAAATTTTCAAGGTTGCTGTTTTAGTCCGTTCAGGTGCAAATATAAATAAAGACATGGCAGAATTCTTATTGTAATTAATCGAAATGTCCATGACGAATAAACAGAAATAACAAAAGTCAGCTTATTTATCCGCTAATAAAAATAACATCTATTAGTGCGGCCATGGTCATGGTAAAAACCAACTTATATAAATACCTATGCATGGTAAACGCAATGCATTCTAGAATTTAACAAAAAAATTTAATCCACAATTTTTTTATGTGTTGAAAGTTTCTTAAATTATTCAAACTTCCTAAATAAAAATGCGTAATGATACTTAAATTATATTCAAACAAATTAAAATATTTTGACACACGTCAGTCATTTCGTTTCACTTGATAAAAATAAATTTCTCTATATAATATGTAGTTGTTTTATATCAAGTGCGCAAAATTTTCTAACAATGCCGGAGAATGACAATTTTGAAAAATATAATACAATTGCTTTCAAAAACGCAAACATTCATATTTTAGGGGTCAATAATGGCCTTTATCAACACCTGCATCGATATCCACCCTTAGTTGAATAAATAAACTGCAGCAAAAGTGAAACCTCTCTTCATACTCATTTACTCATCATTGTTCTCTCCTTATACAAATATGGGAAAAGCGACTTTCAAGTAATGATATGAATAAAAATATCCTCTGTTTGACGATTTTCTTCATTTAGCATTCACTAAAACGGATTTCACGACATTACTTCGTGACCGATTCAAAAAAAAAAAAAAAAAATTCTTAACTACACATTAACTGTACAAATTTGCTCAAAGCAGTGTCAGTTTTCACCTGGTTTTTATCGTTCCTCTTTACCTGTTCGAATCCTCAGGTAGTCGTTGGTAAGGAATCTCATCGAACAGTTGGAAGAAATAATACAAAGTACGTACGAAGTATTCAAATTACATTCAAAATGTGTTTGTGTGAGTGTAATTTTTCTAACGTGAAACGAGTTCAGTGTTGCTGACATGAGTGGATGTAATGAATTATGGAAGATTTGAAATAATTAAATGCGCGCATTGCGAAATTACCTGAAGGAATTTTACATTAAGCAAGTTTTTATCTTTTTTTTTTGTAGTGTTGATATACATTATATTGTGTTTGAATCTTATGAAACCAAGTCAATATTTCACATGTGATATAATTATTTAATCTCATTACTTTGGCTTTGTTTACTTTTGTTCTGTGGCGGTGTCTTAAAAAGTTTTCGATTTAATAAATACACATCTTTGTGAAACATAACATAAAGCTTTTTGCACATTTATTCCTTAATAGAATATTCACAAAAAATTTAATTAAATCTCAAGTGTCAATTCCGATTGATAGAATCACTTTGAATCATTTTTCTAAAATAGATAAATTTTCTGTTTTCATAAAAAAAATGCTAAAACTGGATGTAATTTCTCAGGAACTGAAATTACATCTTTGAGAAATTTTAAGTACGTTTCGCAATTTCCTAGTTCTAATTGCAACAGACTGATAACTTGCGATTTCAGTTATATACAGTGTCTAAAAATTTGTTCCGCAAATAGTATCGCGTTTTATTTTAACCAAAAATACCACGTAATCAATTACAGTGTAAAATTCCAACGGAACGAAAGTGTGAGTAAAAATTACATAATCTAAACAAAATCATTATATGCAAATTTGTGCATTGAAAAATAAAAACTTCAAAGTCGCTTCTTCCTTGGTATTATCATAATTATAATCAATTACTTCAAGTGTTAACGAGTGGATAAATAATTATTTTTTTTTGTGTTCATGACGCTATTGCTTGTTTCTGAGTAAGACAAACATCAATTAATCAAGAAACACATTTGACCTTATAAGTACTGTGCAGTATACAGACGTCCATTCAAATCGCCCGTCGTCCATATGACACAGAAGGTCTCTAGAGATAGAAGAAATGACATCAACTTGAAACCATCTGAAGAAGTTGGACCGGAATTTACTCTACTTACCTTAAAACGTTCTTACGACAACAAATAAATATTTATCGTTGGTATACGTGTCGTAAATGAAAATCTCCTATCGTTGTTTATACAAATTATTGTGGAAGCATTGTTAGAAGGTCAAGTAATTAAAGGTGCAAAGGCAATAAATAAAAATAGAACAAAAAGAAACTTCGATTTTAAAAATTCACTTGAGGCGTGGTTAGGGCCGTTGAACCTCTGTTCACCAGATGCTGTACCATCAAAAAATGACAAAAACGAGAGTGTCTCAGATAATTTTCCGAAAAAAAAAGTTTTCATCAAAGGAAGCAATTCCATGGTGCCAGAATAATTGTAGTTTTTAATCATTGGAAAATCGGGGTTTTTCCGTACGTTTCCGTTGATGAGACATGACAGTCTTTTGTGCTTTATGTCATTTATTTTTAATAGAGCGTAGATTTTCGTTTGTTTGACGTTCGCGTGACAATTCATTCACACTCTCTTTCTTTTTGCATACATATTTGTATTCTGGCGGAGGCGCGAAAGAGGAAACATTTTATTTCAGACACGAACGATCTTTAATGTCTCGAATGGAATTGAAACGAAGATGAGGCGAATATTCAAAGACTGGAATGTCTGTTCAAATTGCAACATTATAGTTTCCTGTATAGTGCAAAAGTAGCGATCCTATTGACAATAAGCTTAATTAATTGTTCACAGGGGAAATATTATGAATATGACCTTGTTTAACCCTCTCAGAGTTGCACACCAGGAAGTTTCTCTTTTATGGTGGAGGAACGGAAATGTCGCGCGCGATAACGGACGAGATTCAAATAATCGAGTAAATAATCCGTTATTTAGTATTTTTATGGGCGTAGCAAATTCATAATTTCGAAGGAGGTCACCTTCATTAGGAAAAAAATTGAAAATAGCAAGAAAAATGGTATCAAGGGAAGGGCAACGGAAAGTGACTGGTAGTAATTGCTCCACCTTTAGAAAGCTACAAAGGCGTCGTCGTTAACCCGTAAAGAATGACACTCACGAAGATAAATTTGTAGGAATTTTGCGATGGAGTTAATTAAAGTTGGAGCGTCGCGACGCTTAACCACCTGTTGCACAAAGTTTTGGTCACACGCGCGCTCTGATTATTTGTTATAAGGAGGATTTGTCATATTCTCGGCAAAAAAATCTGTTTGGTTAGGGAGCGCGCATGACTATGCCCTCAAAAACAACGGGTTGTTGTAGTTTATATGCGTAATCACAGCCGTACACACGTGGTTTGTTAGATAATAAACTTGTGGTATTTGGTTCTGGAGTTTAATCACCCAATTTTTTAAGTTGATGGTAGGCACCTAATTTTATTCTGGAAACTAGAAATATTTTTTCTATTTTTTCTTTTTAATTTTTGCCTCTATTACATATGATAAGAAAATAAACTTACTTTCAAGGTAATGAAAATTACTTGACGCAAATATTTGTTGAAAGCGTAATTGTTGAAATACGTTCCAAAAGTATGTAAACCTATTTTAACTCTTTTTAACTTGAAGACAAAATAATAAATATAACACCAATCGAAATAATGGGCAAAGTGAAAATAATTTAAGCAAAAGCTTCCACTTTAATTTTTCAAATAGAAGGTATATTTTGATAGAAAATTTATCAGATGTTGGAAAACTTATTTTTTGCTTGTTTTTCCCCTTATTATTAGTATTAACAAAAACTTGATAATTATTTTCTCAAAACATTCCTTGAAAAATGCATTGCTAAATTTTTATTGGCAGTGTTTAACTATAAACAAAAAATTTTACAGATTTGTATAATGAGATTTTAATTTTCTTTCAGGATTTGACGACGAAAGAAGAGCAGCCGATCAAAACTCAGAGTACCATCGAAGAACTCAAAAGCAAGTTAAGCTCAGTCGAAACAGGTAAGTGATTGATTTTTCTGGCGTAAATCCGTTCTTGACCTATTGTAAATCCGATAATAATTCAGCCTTGAACTAGAGTTAGAGTAGGCAGGGCATCATGACGCGAAACAGTAGTATATTAAATACGTTTTTTCGAAAGTTGTCTAAGAGTAAAAACAATTATCATTATCTATTGTTTTATTTTTTTCAGACGAGTCTTCCGTGACGATGATTCCTGAAACTCAAAGACCTACTCATCACCATCCACCTCCTCCTTTGCTCAACGAAGAAGGTTTAATAATTCCTCGGAAACCGCCTAATCCAGTAAAGGAAAATAGTGAAAGACAGAATCTTCACCGAGAGATGTTGTTTAATCAAAAAATGTAAATATATAAATAATTATGATCCGGTCTAGTGATTTGTTTTTTATAGTGGGAAAAATGTACTCAACCAAAAATCCGAATTACAAAGAGCACTAGAGAAACAAAAGGAGAATATGGCGAAAAAAGAGATGGAGAACAATAAAGCGGCAAAAACGCCGGAATTGGAAAAAGTCATAGCCGATAGGGCAAAGAGATTGCAAGCGAATAGCAACGAAGAAAATGTAAGACCGACATCCTGAAATTAATAATCACTATTCTTCTTTGTTTTGTTCCAGAAGGAGGATGACAAAGTCATTAACAAAGAATTCATTCAAGCTCGAATGAAACTTAAGAATCGGAACGATTCCAAATAAATTAACTGAATCTCAAGCATTTATTCATTTATGTGCGAATTATGCATTTGTAGGTTTATTTTATGTGATAAGCATTCGACTAAGTTAGATGTACTCATTAGGACTTGTGTAATATGTATCATACTATACATTATACAATAAAATTATTTTTTCAAATTTTTTTTTCTTAACAGCGCCATCTAGTACTGAATAGATTTAAAAGATAGTAGGGATACCAACCTCACAGCACTTGATATCTTTAAATTTGACATCTAAACAATGGCCGTGAAACAGTTGAGTAGTGCTATTGATTAAAAAGTGTGCGTGTGTGCATCGGTGTTGTTAAAATGTGATAAGTGATAAAGATCGTACAAAATGTGGATTCCAACTAAAACTAAAAAATACGGTGTTGGTGAGTTACAAGATTTATTAATTGTCATTACTTATGTTCAAATATTGCTGACATTAATAAAAAAAACAATCATTTATTCAATTATTAAAAAAAAAAATTGAAGTGGAGTCAAGTAGATCTGTCCATAATTGTAAAAAGTTAAACGCTTTAACTTTATTATTATATTATTATAGATCATTTACAGAAGCGCTGTAATTAGTCTGATGGGTGCAAATGTGCATTTGAATAAATAATTTTAGTGTCCCGCAGAGCGACTTCCGGTGCTGCTTCTTCTTAGGATCTCAACACTTTATATTTCCTCTATGGTCATGTCTGGCATATATAATTAGAAAAAGTAAAAATAGGCGTCCCACCTGGTGTGGCCTTGCTTAGTTATTGACAGAAGTAATTTATATTAACTATGAATAAAATCAATCGAAGTAGCCAGTGGAATTTCATTATTACCTGACAGTGTAAAAAAAAAGCGATAACAAATAATGTTGATAACATATGACTAAGTTACTAATTACAGCAAAAGTATTAAAAGGGATGTTGACTTTATTGAACGCCTTGTATATTAAAAAGCTCATTACTGATTGATAAAACCGTACATCCGGACATTAAATGTAATCATATTGTCGGTTTGTCGGATGTTGTGATGTGTCTTGGCTACGTATGTTTCGAGGAATTAACGTCATAAACACATGTGGATTGTATTTATTACGATTGCAGACGAAAAACTACACATTTCGTAAATAAATTAGATTATTAAGTCGCATTCATACGAATGAAACATTTACGATCAAGTCGGCGGTAAAGATCAAAAGTCAAAGGAAACTTGAAATCCACATTTTTATTTTTTTGAACACTCTGTAAAGACAGTAAATAGTGATAGATTTATCCCAGTTTTCTGGGTAACAAGATAATCTTTTTAGAAATTTGATTATTCGTTTGAGATAATGTTCCCAGTGCAGATAAAAATCGAAAAAATATGTTTGAAAGTCAGATAATTTGAAGTCTTGAAGGACACCACAATACTATTAGCGAAACTCGGGAAAATTGAAGCAAATTCAAGCTAATTAAAAATCTTGGCACAGAAAATGATGCTCAAAAAGATTTTCAAATCTTCCAAATCAAAAATGATACTTAAACTGTGTATGCGTTTAACAGTGACAAAAGAAATCGCTGTAAAAAAAACATTTTTCCAAATGCTTTTTTTATGCCAAAATCTTCAATTGTCTTTTTTGCATTTTCTATAAGTCAATAGCTTACTTGCATGGTAATTTTAAAGGGCTTCAAGATTATCTAAAAGTTTCCCACAAATAGGAACTTTCACTAAAACAAAAAAACTTAAGTTGTTTATTTTTGATAATCCTGTTTACCTTTACTTTTTTGTAGATGAGGTGATTCGTTATGATTTTCTCATTTTTTTCTATATCGATACATGTAAACAGGAAATTTGTAAAATTAATATTATTATTAAAACTTTTTTGTGAGAATTTCTTTTCTCTTGAATTAAATTACTGTCTGGATTATAAAAGAACAAAGTACTTTATTTAATGAATTGCAAGTCAAAAACTAAATTGTAGATCCGCCTCCATTCTTGTTAACACAACAGGACCTGTAAACACATTTAATTAATTCATTTTGTCTTGTATTGTAATCACAAAATTGGGATGTAGAATTTCAATCTAGTAGTTGCTTCAATCAGTGAGTAGAAAAATGTTATTTCTCATAATAGAAAGTCATCAATCTTTCTGGACTATTCAGTCTTGACATTAAAATAGCAATAACGGCTGTTATGCACGAATATAAATTAAATTTCGATCAACCTCAATCTTGTTTCTAATAATTTACTTGATTTATTGCTTTTCTTATAGAGATAATTGTATCATTTGTTGCTTTGATTTTCTTAGCTATTTACAACTGGAAAGGTGACACTCGTTTTGGCTTGCCTCTTGAAATAGGCGAAACTGTTCAGATTCTTGAAGAATGCACAGGATGGTACAGAGGTTTTTCAACAAAAAATCGTTCCATCAAAGGTATTTTCCCGCAGACTTACATCCACTTGAAACCTTGCAAAGTAGACAATGAGGGTCTTTTTGAAAGTGTCGTACCTCTTGAAGATCCTGTCGTGAGAGAAGTCACCCTTGTACTTCGCGAATGGGGTGATATATGGAAGAAGCTTTATGTTGTAAGTGTCTTCGCGGTTTAATCAAATCATGATTAATGATCCACTCGTAGCAAAGAGAACAGTACAAGTTTGAAACGGTGGGAAAAGTGATGAGGGATCTTTTAGAATGGAGAAGACAATTAGTTTCCGGTACGTTGACACAGGATCAAACGAGAGAATTAAAAATGAAAATCATTGCCAAAATCGATTGGGGCAACAGGTAAGTGTTTTAAAGGCGCTTATATTTAAAGAAACAGTCTCACCTATAAAAACAAATGAGCGAAGCGAACCTAAGTATAAAATAATCACAAAATAAATTTTATAAAATGAAAAGGAATTGCTATATTTAGCTCAAGTTTCAGTCTCTTTTCCGTATTTTTCAATTTCCGGATAGATCGGACTCATTTCCAAGGTACTAGGAGCTGACGGTAAATTACAATTACTGCCAAAGTTTAAGCGTCGAACAAATTCATCCAAAATCTCGCCAAACACCATTAGATTCATGTTCTGACCCAATAAATGCAGCAGTAGGAAATCGCCAACCTAAAACAGTTACAATAATACTCAACATTTTATTTTTTTATATTTTACTCACTTGAGTTTTTCTTATTATGGTATCAACAGCATTCGGAGCTCCAAATCTGAATCGTCTTTTCAAAATCATTTCGCGTGTACTTGGTAAAAGTACAACCGCAGCTGAATATACAATCGCCAAGCCGGAAAATACCGCAAGAATGATAAACCAAAACCATAGGAATATGTAAATTTTTTCATTGAGAATATTTAAAGCCAACACACATAAAGCATCGTGTTTTTGTATGGTTCCAGACGCACCATATTTATGAAATGTACATTTAGTCACTCGAGGAAATACTGCAACCATAGGATCTGTCCGATTTTCTTGATTCATATTCGAAAAGTTGATCACGTCAGTTCCGTAACTTAAAAACGCACCACCGAGGAATTTGTCTGTCATGAAAATATTAAACATCTAAAATGAAAAAAAATCTTAATTATTCTTTTTTGTGTTTGTTATTACATACCACATTAATAAAATTAAGTGCTTCACATGCGAAGTACCCAAAAGCGTAAGTGTTGTGCATGTGCATTGTCTCAACTAAATACTGAACTAATCTCGATTGACGCCTCTCTCTTTCTTCTTTGACTCCAACTAAAGCGCCTCTCATTCCTTCAGAAATCATCCGAATTTTATCATCTTCCCACATTTTCCATATCCAATGAGGCATATAAAAAAGAACACCTTGGAAAAACAAAACGAACGGTACCCATTGATAATAACTATGGTATCTTTTTTCTTGATTATCGTTGCCTAAACCCGGATGGGCTAAGTCTGTACCAATGTATTTTCCTTGTTCGTGGGGAAGGGTGAATGTATAAGTGATCCAACAATAGGTGTTTATCACGTGACCGGGAACACCACGGTCGTTTATGCATTGAATAGGATACCCTACAAAATAAAAAACTAGTCTTTGAAGTTTCTTGTTTTATGTGTACCTACCAATAAGATTATTCGCCGTTACTATGATACAACAAACGAAAAGAATGGCAGATGTTACACGGTAATGGGCTCGAAAAACCATATTATCAATCATGGCCTTATCCACAAGGTATCGGACTTTGATAAAGCCCGCAACAGCGGACACCATACCAAAAACGCTCATCTTGGAAAAATGTCTGAAATAAAATATTCAAATTTTAGAAAAACGGAAATCACTATTTATGCGCGACAATTAATTTGCCATGGTCAACAGTTTACAATAGATTTACCTCAATTTAACTTGACGGATTTGTTTTAGTTTAATGGGATCTTTCTACATAAAACCCTAATATAAATTTAGTGGGTTAATGCAATCAGAGTTTATTAAACACCACGTGCTAAAAATTTATCGTGTGTAATGAACTCATAAATGTTTTTTAAACGATATTAAAACAGATTTCTATTTTTCATGTGATTTGCCTTATTTTACTTGGAAAGATGACTAAGTAAAATTCTTTGCTCTCTAGTGACTAAGATTCAAACAAAGAATCAAGATTATAGTTCTACCTGTTTTGTGCCTGACAAAAGCACGTGGTCAACCCTTCATTAATGCATCTTAATAATAACTTTAAAGTATAGACAAATTCTCTCATTATTTGCTTGACTGAAATGTCATGTTTGTTAAATGATCTTGTTTCTTGAACATATGCGATTGTTTCTAGACAGTATGTCCTTGAAATTTTTTTATATAATGCAGAAAAGTGGAGCTTCATGCTAAAAATTACGTTTTTATTGTAATGGAAAGAATTTTTGTCTTGAATTGACTTAAGCTATATCAAAATCAATCGAACGTTATCAAAACTATAGTCCGTCGTGGACTTTTCACCGTAATTGGAATTAATCGCTATAACACAATTGCACAACTGCTTACGTATAAAACATGAGTTTTTCGATAAAATTTTTGATAATTAGGATTTTTATTTATATCATTTATAGTCAAATTTATCAAAACTGTTTTCTGTTAAAACAACGACCCAATTGAAATAAATTACCAATTGTAAAAATGATAGTAACTATGATATTTTTTATTAATGAGTTTCAATTGTGGCCACGTGGATACCCTAAACAAAACATTGAAGTGATAATTAGCGTGAATTGATTATGATTATAGTAATTACAATAGTGATAGTATTTACCTTTTTTATCGTTATCAGTTAGAGATGATTAGAGAAAGTGATATCCTATATTTGGCACTATTGTTGTTAATCACTTATGGATTTATCACTGTTTTGGTACCATTTCGAACGGGAACCTTCCCCGACAGTACACTCTCAACTGTTTCGCTTCTATTCTTCGTGTTAAACGAGAACCAAGCGGTCGAGAGGGGATTCACTATCATTGTCTAACACAAAATAAAAGTTATTCTCTGTCCTTGCAAAGCCAGTTGGAGCTTTGTTCACAAGATGAAGTTGAAGAATGCATACTTGCATGCCAACGCCATAGGCGGAGGATGGAAGTTTAAAA
This sequence comes from Latheticus oryzae, assembly GCA_030157265.1. Taxonomy (NCBI): domain Eukaryota; kingdom Metazoa; phylum Arthropoda; class Insecta; order Coleoptera; family Tenebrionidae; genus Latheticus; species Latheticus oryzae. The sequence continues at coordinate 12,593,466 of CM058050.1, forward strand.
AAATAATAATAAAAAATGTCTGTTTAGAGTATTGATTGAAAGAACAAAATTATATTTTTCTGCTACTTCGTTTCAAAGCAGGTGTTTCCTATTAATCGACATTTTTCTATGTACAGTCAAATCAAAAACCGTCTGTTACCTCGGGGCTTGCTTCAATGCTACTGATTTTCTAGTAGCAATGCGTTTTTAATTGTACATTTTCGTGGTACAACGCCTTGAGATACATAATATTGTCAAAGTGATGATGTTAGAGAAGTACCATTAGTACCAGTGAGTCTAGTTGGCCTTGGAGATGAGGGCGACGACCGGAGATGGTACCTGCGGTACTGTCAAAAGCTATGAGTCAGACTTACATAGTCTGCGACGATTTGGAAATATTGCAAGATATTTCGTTATGTTTCAGGAAATTGGGTTTAGATTTAGTACCAAGACAAGGTGCTCAAATGATCGATCCAGATTCGATGTCAGTTGTCGAATTATATCATTATCATGTTTCGAGTGCGGAGAACTCACAAGGATTTTCGGTGGGTTTTATCTTGAAGAAGTTCAAGAAAATCGAGGAGGGGTTGTTTAGGATCAATTAGCATGTCTGAGAGAAAAAAATGTAATTTTAAAGATTCTTTTGTTGGGTGTTGGGTATAACAGTTTGTATGCAAAATAAATTGAGTGTCTCTTGTAGTTCAATACCCGCGTATTCTTAGAATTTTAATTTTCTTGTGTGCTAACTGAATATTGGAATTTCTCAGCCATTTACATGTTACAACATCTTTGTTTATTTTAATAGGAAAATGACGGAAGTTTGGTTTCATAAAAACCTCCTCGATTATTCTACCTAACTCTAAAATATCAAAGTTTATAAAATGTAAATTTTTAATCAGTCTCGAGGTACTATAAAAAAGAAGGAGCAGAAGAAGACGCTAACTCACCATTTGTATTTCTGTATGCGCGATTTTGGTCATCATATCGGCGAAGATACAGAAATATATTTTTCTCTTTATGACGCTTCAAAACAAAAATACATAAGCGAACGTTTCCTAGTCAAAATTTCCAAAGAAGGCTTCTCGAATTATGTGGAGAAACTCCACAGTAACTGTACAGTGTTCACGGTAAATTAAAAAATCAATGAAAAAATGCGAAATTTGATATTCCTTTTTAAGGATTTGGGAAATTCCGACTTGAATAAAGATATATTCTTGGTAGCTCATGTAATGCGTATTGGCAAAATGATTTATTCAGATAGCTCAAAAAAGACTGATAAGAATGCAGTATTACAACAGCAGGTGTTTAAACGTCCACATGGTGTCGCTGTACACAGTTTAGGCGATTTCCTCACAGCCAAAGAAAACGATTCCGACGAAAAAGAATTGAATTTGAAAGTTTATCAAGGCGAAGAAAAAGATTTTCATCAATTGCATGAATTTATTATTAGACAGTCAGGGAAGTACAACGCTTTAGCGTGTGCTCCAAATTATGGTATTATGACATCTGTGAAAATGTTACATGGTGGTTTGAATACTCTCAAAGAAGAAAATGCTATGTTGTTTAAAAATGTCAGTTTAACTAGTAAATTGGGATTTCCCGATGTGATAATGCCAGGAGATGTAAGAAATGATTTATATTTGATACTTGAAAAGGGCGAATTTGAAAGAGGAGGAAAATCAGTAGGAAAAAACATTGAAGTTACTATTGTAGTATTAGACAGTGAAAAAAATGTTATTAAGAGTTGTTTATGGGGAGCGTCTGGACAAGAAGGCGCTTCTGAATATAATTCTATGATTATCTATCACCATAATTCACCAGCTTGGGCCGAAAATGTACGATTAACTCTACCGATTGATAAATTTGCCGGTGCACATGTTAGATTAGAATATAGACATTGCTCAAGTAAGATATATGTTGTTTTTTTGTTTTTTGTTAATAAATCTTATGGGATATTTCAGCTCGCGAAAAGAATGATAAGAAACTTTTCGGGTTCTCTTTCATTAGACTCATGGATAAAGATGGTGCTGCAGTCCAAGACGGTCAACATGAATTATACATCTATAAATGCGAAGATCCGCAAAAATTAGAAAATTGTGGATATTTATCTTTACCTTCTTATAGTAAAGACTTTGAAGGAAATCACGAAAGTTCAGGACAATTTTCACGAAGTCACAAAGAATTAGTCTTTGTCCGCACACTCCTATGTTCTACTAAACTCACTCAAAACGTTGATCTCTTAGCATTGTTACGTTGGAAATCACATCCTGAGAAAATTCAAGATTCTTTGCAAAGAGTTCTCCGATTGGGTGATGAAGAATTAGTAAAATTTCTTCAAGATGTATTAGACGCACTTTTCGCGTTGTTTTCAACAGAAGATGGGAATTCAACAGCTCATAGTGGACTGGTTTTCCACGTTTTAGTGTCAATTTTCAATCTTCTAGATGGTTCTAAATACCAACATTTTAAACCAGTTCTAGATGCGTATATTAAAAATCATTTCGCTGCTGCTCTTGTGTATAAAGGATTGTTAACTAGTGTTCAACATTGCGCCGATTGGGTTTTATCTTTCGAAAAACAAGAACCGATTCAAAAATGCTTCAAAAGCTTAGAATACATCTTCAAGTTAATTATACAAAGTCGACTTTTATTCTCACGAGCGACTTGTGGTCAATTTGAAGATAGCTTCCGAAGAGATTTATACAGTGTGTTTTCTTCACTGAATAAAATGTTGACAGTTAATGATTTGCATATAATTAATACACAAGTAAGGGTGCATGAAGTTTGCTTCAATAAGGATTGTGTTAATTTGTAATTAATTTTTTCAGGTTGCTTTATTATTATCAATGAGTGCAGTATACGAGCAGTTGATTGAAGTTCTGCCAACTGCTGAAGTGACAAAACTCGCTGCAACTCTTCTAGACTCAATTCCTAAAGAACCTCCCGTGCTTTTAGTTCAAGCGAAACTATCATGTATCAAAAATTTAGTTATGAGTAAGCTGTTCCAAGACGATGAGTCCCGAAACATACTTCTTGCGAATGCGTGTAAACACTTGAGGATTCAGTTGCATAGACGTGAAGAATTGAAGCTTTGTACTGAGATTTTAGGAGAGATTTTATCTATTCTTTTCAAACAAAAGAAACAACTTGAAGGACAAGGCAAAATTAATAATTGCGTACATCATGACTTGGAAATTTTGTGTACGAGCATTTTAGATATGTTGGTACAAGCAGTTCTGAGTATAATTGACAGAGATACTAAAGTTTTAGTAAGTTTAAGCAATTGTTAGAAGTGGAATATAATTGAAAATTTTAGGGATGTTTAGTCGCTTGTTTGATTGGAATTTTACAACTTTTAGATGAATTTCATTTTAAGAGATTGTGGGAGGTGTTAACTGGTCCTAATTTAGATCGGAAGCCTCTTAAAGATTTCCTTTTGAGAATTTTCTTAGTTTTTCGAAATTTAGTAAGACTAGAAGTGTTTCCTCCTGATTGGTTAGTGATGAAGATGGTTGTCAATAATGTGATATTAAAAGCGTCTCAAGAATTGGCTCAACCTTTAGCTTTTAAATTCTTGGATAGTCGTACTGGATACTTTGATAAAGAAGTAAATATCATAATTTCGTTAAACATAAAAATATTATATTTCTTTACAGTTATGGACTGATTATTTCAATTTAGCTGTCGATTATTTAACACAACAACCCCTCCAATTGGAACACTTTTCTGAAGTGAAAAGAGAAAAGATTATTGAAAAATATGGAGATATGAGAGTGTTGATGGGCTTCCAGATTTTATCGATGTGGTCACAATTAGGTGAATGCAAACTACATTTTATTCCGTCAATGGTTGGACCTTTTCTTAAAGTAACACTTGTTCCTGAAATCGAATTGAGGAAAGCCACTTTACATATTTTCTTTGATATGATGGAATGCGAACAAAGAGCACGTGGGAATTTCAGACAAGTAGAAAGTGAACTTATTGATAAATTAGACATCTTGATATCGGAAAATAAAGGGGACGATGAATATCGACGTCTTTTTAATACCATGTAAGTAGATAATGCTGGAGATTGTTTTATTTTTAACTGAATTTAATTGTGATGCTTACAAAGGGAGCACTTAAGTGCGGTGTAAGTAAACTATTTTCTGCTTCTCCAATTGCTAATTGCTAATCGAAAAATTAATTTGTTTCAATTTTCTAGCTTGCTAGATCGAGTACAAAGTGAAGATTTAGCCTGGAAAGAAAGCGGTGCAGCTTTCATAAGCTCAGTCACGCGACTTTTAGAACGCCTTTTGGATTACCGTAGCGTGATTGAAGGTGACGAAAATCGTGACAAACGAATGTCTTGTACTTTCAATTTATTAGTATGTTCAAAAATTGAGTAAGATTAGTTATCTAATTTATCGTCTTTATAGAATTTCTACAAGAATGAGTTTAATCGGAAAGAAATGTATCTACGATACATTTATAAACTTCACGATCTTCATTTATCAGCTGAAAATTATACAGAAGCTGCTTTTACTTTAAAGTTATACGCTGATCAGTTAACTTGGAGTAGTACGACTTTGGTAGCCGATTCTCACTTTCCTAATTTAACAGAATGTCAAGTGAAAGAAAAGTTATATAGACAGATTATCAATTATTTTGATAAGGGTAAATGTTGGGAAAAGGGTATACCCTTATTAAAAGAATTAGCAATTTTGTATGAAACTCAGTTTTTTGATTATAAAGCTTTGAGTGATATTTTGAAATCCCAAGCGAAATTTTATGATAATATTTTGACACAGCTCCGTCCAGAACCGGAATATTTTCGGGTGGGTTTTTACGGTCTTAGTTTTCCTTTGTTTGTTAGGGTAAGTTTAAATATGTTTCATAGATGAACTTACTAACTTTTTTTATTTGGGGACAGAACAAACAATTTATTTATAGAGGTTTAGAATATGAACGTATCGGTGCCTTTACGCAAAGACTTCAAACAGAATTCCCTTCAGCACAAATACTCATGAAAAATACACCTCCTGACGATTCAATAGTCAACTCCGAAGGACAATGTATGTAATTATTAATCATCTTCTCTGTTTAAAATTCTAATTTTAATAGATATCCAAATCTGTAATGTTAAGCCCATTCCTGAACCCAATCCAATCACATTAGCAACGGATATTCCTGAAAAAATATCACGTTTTTATTATTATAACGATGTGAAGCGATTTCAATGCGACCGTCCTGTACATAAAGGCATCATTGATAAGGAGAATGAGATTAAGGTTAGAAGCGAAAATTTTATACTTTGTTTGTATGAATAATTTGTAGACTTTATGGATCGAACGAATGATTCTTGAGATCGAAAGTCCACTTCCTGGGATTTTGCGTTGGTTTGAAGTGATCAATCGGCAAACTGAAGAGATACCTCCAGTGAGGTACGCCTGCGAGACTATGCAGTCGGTTGAACATGAATTGAGACAATTAGTTACGATTTATACTGCTGAACCGAAACGAAATCTTAATCCTTTTACGATGAGACTTCAAGGTATAATCGATGCCAATGTCCAAGGCGGTATCAGCAAATACCAGCAGGCTTTCTTCACTCAAGAATTTGCCAAACTGTTTCCTGAACATATGCCACATGTATTCACTTTGAAGAATTTAATTTTGAAAGCTATGGAAGTAATTGAAGACGGCTTAGATTTGCATGGTAGATTAGCGCCATCTGGTGTATTACCATTACATCAAAGGTTATTAGAACGATTTGCTCAGATGAAAGAAAGTTTAGGAGCATTGAGTAGAATCAAACGGCAAGTCCCGGAAAGTATAATTAAGTAAGTAGGGTAATTTGAGTTTTTTTTTTTTTTTTTGATTGTTTGTTTTTAGTACCCCACTCCCGCCCTTGCCAATTGAGAAAAGACTGAGTGAAAATGGTACTCATCGCGGGACGTATGATTATTTATCTGAACATCGCACACTAGAAAACGATGACATTTATACGAAACCCATGGTACCTAGTAGAAAGAAACCATTTAGTTTAACATATTTAGCACCCCCATACCTTTCTCCTAGATACTAACAAACTTTTATTTTCTTTTGCTAACGATTAATGCATGTTTATCGGAGTAAGATATTAGATGATGAGATGAAGAAATAGTGATTATTTAGTTTTTTGTTTCACAGGAAAACGAGCGTGTTTTTCCAAATCGAGAAAACTTAACACTGCCGATGACAAATATGATAACAGCGCCACCGATACCTCAACGTGAACTAAGACCCAGGTCTCAGGGATTTAACAATAGTTTTAACGAAGTGCAGACACCGACAAGAAATTTAGAGTATAATACGTCAAGTTTGCCATTGATGAAAAGTCGGAATTCGGAATCGTATGATATTCCTTTACCACCAAAACCAACGCATTCGAGGGAGAGATCGTTGACGAAACCACCGTCTCCGAGATTGTTAAGACATGCTTCTATGACACCAACAGATGGCGCGGTATCTTTGAGAAACTCATGGTCAGATTCAGGAGTGGAAGAAGCCCCACCGTTGCCTCCCAGATCGCATAGTAAGTTTTTTGAACTGTTAGTTGCGATTATTGTTAAATAATTCCTCTCTAGCTCCAGATAAACGCTTTGAAGCTCCACCTAACATTCCAAAGAGAGGTCAGAAAAAATCAACGTCGTCGCTAGTTGGTCCTGAAAATATAGCAAGTGGAGAGTGCGGTTTTGAGCTTACTCCTGACAGTCTGCGAGATTCGGGTATAAGCATGTCGGAAAATTCCAATCTAAACAATTTAAATAACACTTGTTATGAAGATTTCGATTTAAAAAGTCATCAACAAGAAATGAACATCTGCAGTAGTCCGTTTGGAGAAAGTCCAAAAGAAGCGGAAAATCCTCCCCCAATTCCACCAAAATCAAGTCTTGTATGCAGTTCAAGTCTGGAGTTAACAGGGAGTTTAGAGCGAAAAAAGGAAGTTGTAACTCCGGATAACGAAAAGGATGAAAAAACTTCCTCGTAATGAATTTGTTTTTTCAATGTTGTGATTCGTACCTAAACGTTAGATTAGAAACCCCTTTAGTTATTCATTCCATCAATAGAAGAGTATTTTTCTTAACTGTAAAATAAGTGTATTTATAGCGTTTAGTGATGTCATCTCTCGTGTCATTTTTTTTTGTGCCAAATAAGGCAATTTATATCAAGCAGGTTCACGGACCAATGTCAGGAACAGTCGGACCTTTATACTCTCATGAAACATATTCTATTACATCGAAGTTTTGTATATAATGGTGCTAAGTTTTTATCTACTATACTGTAATGGATTACAAGTTTTTGATTGGTTGTTTTTGGTATATTTTAATCAGCGGACTAGTCATAAAAAGGATATTCATAATTATATTTTATATTAATGAAGTGTCGTATTTTCCCATTCATGACTATCATGTAGCTTAGAGTATTGTATTAGAAAATATAAATGCTGGAAAATAGAAGTTTATTTTTAAACAAACCTTTCGCTGCATTATCAATTCATAAGATAAAATAAGTAGAAGGTATTGATTGGTTTGAATTTTTTAATAAAGGACAAGTTCCATGTTATTGGAACTATTATTTCAAGAGAATACATGCATAAATAATATCTACAGATCTTAAAGGGGTGGACATCATAAAAATGTATTATGCATTTTCACACTATTAAGATATTTTTGTATCTTTCTAAAATGAATTTTATGAACTATTCAGTTTAATTTTTTTTTTGTTTTGCAAGTATCTACTGTCGCCAACTTATGAATTTTCTATACAAGTTCAAGGAGTTTAATCGATTCTGATTATATATTAACAGAACTGTATTCATTTCCAATTTTTATTATTTGGAATTTTAATCAACCGTTTAATTTTTCAATTAACAGAACATATAATTATAATAATTGAAAATCTAATTTGAAAAATAGTTTTATTCACAAACGACTATCAATAATCATAATACATAGTAAAAATTTCGATTAAACCTAAATGCCTATTATTAGTTTACATTCATAATGGATAACATAAATCCTACGACTCAGGTTATTCATTAGCGAACAAATTCCATATTTTACATACAAAAAAAAAATTAAATGAACAATAACTTAAAAAGGAATCAAATTTCCTGAAAGAATCATCGTAAATGTGCTAATAATATTACGAGTGCTTATTACTTGGTGAAAATATCGATACAAACTTATCCAAGTTATAATCTAATCAACACAAATTAAGAAAATGACAATGAATTGATCACAACTAAATAAAAAAAAATTGCACCCTCTACCATTCAGCATCCCCGTTGGCCTTCTGGAAGACATAATCTTGTCCACTCAAATTCATAATTCCATCTTTGAGATAAAACTTCCACTTATTTCTATTTCTTATGATTTTATCATATTGACAAACAACGATATTATCTGTATCAAATAGATCAGTAGGATCATCATCAGTGACATCATCTTCTGAATTTAATGGCTCTTCTTCTCCGCCTTCTTCTTCCATTTCTTGGTCATCTTCTTCTTTATCATCATCGATGTCATCGTCGTCGTTATCATCGTCTGAACCATCTTCTTCATCGTCAGAAGTATCAACTGGTCCATCAACTTGGGCGATCTTTGCAATTGTTTTCTTCTTAGGAAGGACAAACTCAATTTCAATACCCTCTTCATCATTAGCCCCATCCGTTTGTACCACATTTCTATTAACAATGGTGACTGTTTGTTGCTGTTGACTGTTTAGAACAGCATTTACATGTTGTTGTAAGACTGAAGAGGCTATATTTGCAGGAAGATTCATTGTTGCTGTGATTATTTGACCCGTAAGAATTTTCTGTAATTGGTTTCCTTGAAGTGCAGTCGCGGGTACTTGTATTGTTAACACTCGTGGTGGCTGATCAGTTCCGGGCTGTGCCGGAAGAGTGATCTGAATCGGAAGCATCTTCGGCTCCACGATTTGCGTAACAGAAGGCTGCACCTAATTAATAGTAAATAAATAAATGAATTCTTTAGTAGATTATAGAAATTTTTACCTGCTGAACCCCCTGCTTGGGAAATCCATTGGTGGCACTTAATTCCGGTTTCTTCACCTTTTCTTCTTGCTCATTTTGCACTGCTTTGCTCGCCTTCAATTTAGACTCCCATGTTTGTTTCAGTTCTTGGAGTACTTGTTCATCAACACCGTCCTCCAGGAAGATCTCACGAACAGAGCTTATCACGTCGTCAATCACTTCCTGGTAAATTCGCAGCACTGATGTTTTGCACAAAGAGTTCGACATTGTTATTGTTTATTTAAGAACAACGCATAGTAGGGCGCGGACAATATGTGCAAAAGGTGACACTACAGGTTCACTTAACCTTGATGACTTCGATGGATCGAGATGAAACGTCGAAGTGAAAAAATTACACGATTACGATTAGTTACGATTTATAAGATAATAAAACAGAACGATAGATTATGCATTGTAGTTATCACGTATGCACTTTTGAGGTTATGGAAAAAAAATCAGTTGACTGCCGACATATTGATGGACGTGAAAAACTCGAAAGACTGTTAAGAACAGGACGCGATCGAAGGCGGCGCGCGAGCGTCGCAATTTATCCGAACAACTTATCAAGGAAATGATTGATAACAATTATTGAAAGGCAGTTTTCACAATCATTACATTGTTGTTACCTTGATAATTTATTTTAAAAAAATTATCCACTGTTAGTTACTCATTGAATTTTTTCAATATTGCGTTTTACTGGTTGCATATGTTATTTCACATCGCAACAGAATTTCAAAAATTTTCCATTGAAAATTAATTTTTCAATGAATAATTTTTCACAGAAAATTTGGTTCTTGGAAGATCCCAATATTCTTTTGATTTGGTTTAAAAAATTTTTGCTGCAGATTTTTGAGTTTTTGATTACTGGACTCTTTACGATACTTTGAGTTTCTGGGATATTTTGTGTAACGCATATTATTCAATTTTTGTAGATTTATGGATTTTTAGGAATTTTGTAACCCCTCAATTGCACTTTTTGTTCTTAATAAAATTAGTACAATATCTGACTCTCTTTTGATTTATTTAATAAGTATAATTAGGAATACAAATAAAACAAATGCAAATTATTAATAAACCAATTATTATTTTTACAAATAAATAATTCAGTCAAATCAATAATATCTAAGATTGTTGCTATCAAAACTGAAATATAATTCAAAATTTTTGTATCGCACCTTCTCAACAAATCATTAAATCATAAATTAAATAATGAATTTAGTGCTTCCAAATCCCTCAATCACGTAAGTGTCACTAAATAACTATTTCTATTTTTTTTTCTGCATCGAATGCATCATTAAGTCCAAAATTTACTTTTATTATCGTTTTGAATATAAAACTTTCCGTCTCATCTCCCACATTTCAAAAATCATAAACGACCGTAATTTTAAACAGCAGGTCTAAAAATTTTACGCTTTATACATTTCTCTTTGTAAAACTTTTGAAGTATTTATTACAATAAACGTCTCATATCGGTCTATTGACTCCTATTCACAAACACGTCCATTTTCAATAACAATACGTCCGACAGCTGATCTTCAAAATCAACCCTGTTGCAGTTATTTAATGTCACAATGATCATTCATCTATTTTATTTTTAGTTGTTTTTTGTCACATCTGAAGTCGCAAATTACTCACATTTTCGCAATTATTCCTCTATGGGTGTCGCAAAAAATCGAAAAAGTGAAAATGCGCGTCAATTGGAAGGCACTTGTTAGTTTAGGTTTTGCATTTTGGGGGCTTTTGTGTTGTACTGATCTTCTCGGTGAATCTACTTGGAAACGCTGCTCTTACAGTAAGCACTTATCCAATTAACATTAAAAATGACGAATGTTTGCAGGTCTTGACGATATTCTCAAAGATCAATATAACGAAATCAGTAAAATGCATCAAAGCAAATCTGAACCGGTAGAAGTCCCTAAACAAAAATTATCGTGGTCGATGCTCCTGTGGAACATTTGTGCCTTTCTCTGTTCTTTAGTGTTCTGTTCAGTCCTCAGGTCCATGTCGTGGGTCGTTTGGAGACTTTTCAAAATTTACAACGTATTTAGAAACAGACAAGCACTCACAAGTAAAATAGCAAGTGCTAAATTGGCGGAAAATGAAGAAGTTGCTAATAATTGTAAAGTAATTTTCAAAAATCAGCTTTTTGCTGGTGCTAAACCAGAAAATGTTAAAATACAAGAATATGCAATTTTATCGAAAGAATTAGACGATTTAAAAAAATCTAAAACTGAATTAGAACAACAGCTCATGATTGCACAAAAAGAAAATTTAACAGCTCGTCAACAAATTGAAGAATATAAATTAGAAACATTCATGATGAAAGAAAAGCTTGCTAGAACTGCTAATTCTTTAAAAGAGAATTTGAAATATAAAGATTTTGCTAACGCCAATCAAGAGTTGATTACGAGAAAAGCTCAGAATTTAGAACAACATTTAAAAGAAGTTAGTCGAGATAGAGACATTCTAAGAAGTAAATTAAGCAACATGGAAAGAAACTGCCAAAAAATGGAAGAAAAATTGAAAATGTATGAAAAACAAGACAGTGATGGACAATTTGAACAACTTCCTGAGAAAGATATTACGGAGAAAACAGCAGAAAAAGATGTGAGTTATATTCAAATTTTTATTATAAATAAATAAATTAATAAAAATGTCGAGCAGTTGAATCAAGCACGAGAGCCAGAAGTGGATATATCCAAATTCCAGAAGAAGATAATGGAGCTGCAAAGAAGCATCGGGACTTTTGAATCGCAAAAAGCAGATTTTGAAGCTAATAGTAAAATTTCTGTGGACTTGGAAGAGTCAAGCTTCACGTCGAAAGATAACGAATCGGAGGAAAAAAGTGAAAGCAAGAGAATTGATCTCAACACTCTCAAACAGAATCTGTTGAATTATAACGCTTATAAAGTAAAAGATGCCAATTTTTAACTATTTTGTATTCGATTTTCATTTTTAGAACCAAATGTTGCGTCCTAAGTTGAAAATGACTGGCGGTAAAGACACCACAGATACTACAGGTTCATCTTCGGATGAAAATGGAGGACCTCATCGTATCATTAGTAGCACTGCCGAATTTCAGAATTTTCTTAAAACTTTGACTTCAAATAGCAAGAGTAGTCTTAATTTTAACAGAAGTACTATGTTTTGAATTGAGAGAAATAAAGAGTGGCATGATTTTTGGGTGGTTTTTGTTAGAATTGAAAAATTTTTAAATAGGCAATAATAAGCCACTTCCTGCCTAAACAACAAGTAAACTGAACCGTTCCGAAATCAATAACAATTGTGTTTGTGAGGACCATTCATAGGTTTAGAGTACCTTCGCCCATCCATCGCGCACTTGCAACGGAATAATGGACTTTACAATCTACTACGAAGTCTATTACTATACAAAAGTCACGAATTCTTTGCTTTCTGACAGGTGGGAGATGTCCTTTGTGCGATTTTTTTCTCAAATTGAGGAATTTTGAGTTTTTATAGAAATTTCAAAGGGTGGGTGAAGGATCGGATTACGGGTGCTCTTTTTTAGCAATTCTCGCAGTTTAGACCGAAAAGGTCTTATTCTTCGTTTTTCTATTTTTTTTTATGTTAGACGGTCCTCCATTAACAGAGAACGTCATTTGGTGTTGTGAAAATGTTTTCAAATTAACTCTAATTATGGACTCTTGTTTTTGCAAAGAAACATTTACTTCATCGTTTTTGTTATTTATAGGTGATCATGATATCAATTCTTATGAGACATTCTCTATAATAAATTTGTTTGTTAAAGTTGGTGGCTTATATATCTATTGTTAAAAATGTTAAAAACTAATAAGGTTTAGGGAAAATGGTATATTTATAAATACATGAGTGAGTCAATTTTTGACAATTTATTTATTCATCATTCCAGCGATCGTAAACGGCTCCTCCTCTTTGCCGATTTCGTGGGTATTTAAACACCACAGATGCGTCGGTATGATCAAAATACTTTTCGGACTGTTTGTACTTTGAAATAGTGTCGGCTTAGTGAAGATTATCTGTATCATCCCCCAAAAAAAGACCGTCCAGTACTTTTAGGTGTGAAAGGGTAGGATTACTTACACCCTGTCTATTGTAAAACGACCGCTATTCAACATTCAACTTTTTGCGCCTACACAAACATGATCAAAAGATGGTCACTGTTGTCCATTTGGATCATTTCCTGTTGCGACACTTTAGGGTTTTTAATTGGTCCGAGTTGGGAGTATCCGGTCAAGAATAAAAGCATTGAAGCGTAAAAGAACTATTGCATATTAATGATACTCAGTTCATTCATAAAACAATCAGTTTTTGTATATCAAAAGAAAAGAAGAGTTGGCGGTGTGGAACGATATATTTTTTGAGTAAATGGCAGTAGTCGACTGTGATCAACTTGCTCAATATATTCAAGCGCCAAAAATTGTATATCCTGTCTAATCTATGAATAAAAATTCGTTGAAGATAACCGATATATTAGAATATACTGTCGCTCTCAATGTAAAAAGGTCTATAACGTACATCAGACAAAAGACAGGAAGAAGGAGGTGCTGCTGTAAGTTGAGAAGAGACAAGTGAACGTCGTTCCACTTGCGTTTTCTTTCAAATCGAAAAAGAGGGCAAAAAGTGTCCTTTTTTTCGTCTTGTTCGTTCTTTTCCAATAATAATCAAACGATGACATTCTCATGGTTGATGAACTTTGGTTTGAGCTATCAAGTGGCTACTGACATGATATCGTTTGTTTTCTTGGTGGTATTATTCAAATTGTGGAAGCACGGTCGATTGACCGTTGAGATGGGTGCAAGAAAACAAGCGAACGGAATAAATGAAGCGAGTCGAAGTGTGACTTCAACTCATGATAATCTTCTATGTTAAATTATATTCTAAATTACCTGAAGACATTGAGAAAAAAAAAAAGAACATCAAAAAATGGAACTGATCTATTGAACTTGGAACATTTCCAAACGAATTAAATTATTTGGTTTTTCAATCGTGAAACTTTAAATTTTTTGACGTCACTGGATGTATGCTAATGTGTTTTATGTTCCAGCTTGGGAATATGTTAATTGCAATATGTTAGAGCGTGTTGAAGCGTGGACAGAAAACAAAAAGCGTGTCTCAGCGCGAGTACGCTACCTGAAATACAAAAGCTCTTCAGCGCTCTTATCAAAGAAGCTTCCTTTACATGCAAACATTAACGGACTTTCTTTTATTGACTGTTTTCTGAGCGTTTGTGTATCACTACAAAGACATGAGTAAAAAATTAATATTGCATCTTTAATAAAGAAATTTTAATATTAAAATGTCTTTGGGACTATCAACTTTTCCAAAATTAGTAGCTATGAAATGTTTGTTCCTTGAATTGTGACTTCTGAAACGTATCTTTCAATATACTATTTGCTACTTTTCCATTATTATAGATTGTCTCAACCTATTTTTTTTTATAGGAGCCAAATGAATGCAGACTGAGAAAAATTTTATCTTATCCATTTGAACTGAAAAAGAAAAAGCCTGTTAAAAAAATGGAGCAATGATCTGACGTCAAAAAATTTGATTTGCATCTACAATTTTTTTCTGGTTTAATTTCCATTGTCATTTCTTGTATTTGCTTTGACGGGGAAAAAAAAAGCCTTCCAGAACTCAATTTTGTGACAGTTTTTGATATTTTCTCATAAACTTTATATTGAATTTTGGCAACATGTGGTGAAGCATGGAAAATATTGGATTTTTCCTATGTCTATTGATCGCTTGTAGACTTTGAAAAGATAATGTTAATTTAAAAAGGTAAGTCCCTGAACTGCAAAAACAAAAAAATTAGACGACTTATTCTAATAGTTCTTGTGTTCTAATAGAAAAAAAAATGTTTCAGAAAGAACGCTAAATCGACGGATAAAAAATAAAAGTAAAGTTTATCAAAATAAAAAAACTGAAAATATGCTGGGATTAGTGAATTTTTTAACATTCAGCTCTCAGAAACACCC
The DNA here is from genome assembly GCA_030157265.1 of Latheticus oryzae. Lineage (NCBI taxonomy): Eukaryota > Metazoa > Arthropoda > Insecta > Coleoptera > Tenebrionidae > Latheticus > Latheticus oryzae. The sequence goes on from CM058050.1 coordinate 12,608,478, forward strand.
GGAATAGGTCTAAAATATGACTAATAACATAAACTTTATCAGTATTTTTTCAATAATGGGACAGTTAACTATAATTGCCATATAAAGATGTCAGGTCTGGTTAAGTCACTAACAATTTCTTCACTTCTGCCATAACATTATAACATAAAAGATTTAATTTTTGATTAATGATTTTTTTTATCTCGATCACTAACGTGATGCTTGAATGAACTTTGGCATCACTTTCGGCATACTCTATCACAATAGCAACCATCATCTTCCATAAAAGAACCATATTTTAAAGCAATTTGACCATATTAAAGCAAACATCTGGCCAAAAGCAATATATCACAACGCCTTAAACGACGAAAAATCTTTAACTAATTGTTCAAAACCCGACCTTTCATCCATTCATAGACTACTTCTCCCAAGAACCTTCAATGTCATCAATGAGCTGCTGGCCTTTTTGTCATTTGTTCACGCAACCGTAAAGCATGGTAATATCAGGCTGGAAGTGATAGAGCGCGTGTATGGGCCCTCCGTGGGCGACTCGTCAACATTAAATTCCCATAAAAAATTAACAATAATTTTGAAAAACAAAAAATTAATCAATAGAAAATTGTTTATATATTTTACTTGGAAGTGATTTATCAAAGTAATGTGAACACGATTGGATCAAATTTTTATTGATATGGCAAAAAATTCAAGCACGCCTTAGACAATCAGCGTTCCCACCAAGTGAGCTTTTGTGTAAATAGTTCAACAGGTATTTAAGTGGGGATGAAGAGGGGGTTGGCAAGCTTCTTTAAGAACACGTGATTTCTTCTTGAAGTGATTCATTGGAAGTGAGTTACAAGTAGTGAAAACAAGTAAGATGAAGAGCGAAAGCACAAAAAAAGTCGTAGTTTCTGAAAATCGTAAGGTAAATTATTAAAATTTTTTATAAAAAAACTCTTCAAATTTCATTATTTTTTTTTTTAGATTCGGAAACCCTTGATGGAGAAAAAGCGCCGTGCTCGTATCAACGACAGTTTAGAAACTTTGAAACAAATTCTTCTTGAATCAAAGACAACACTTAAAGAATCAACAACAAAACGGAATGGACAAAGGACTGCAAAATTGGAAAAAGCTGATATTCTCGAAATGACAGTTCAATATGTTCAACATTTGCGGAATAAACTCAGTCAAAATGAAATTAGCGAAGAACATCGAAGCCGAATTTGTGATAGTTCTGATGTGAAGGTTGGGGTTACCTTAATTCCTACAAAACTTAAAAACGGAGATATTGTTTTTGTTATGCCTTCTTCTCTAACAACGAAAAACAATAATAATGGCAATAGTAATAAATTCGAAATGACGATTAATGAAAATGTGTGGAGACCGTGGTGATAAGTCTCAGGGAATGTGTAAAAAATCACAAAAAACTACTTTTGTTAATGTCTGTGATATTATATTGTAAATAAAATAAGTTGTAAGATTTTGTTTTTGTGATAAAGTGAATAAATTGTTTTGAGTTTGAAAAATAAGTTTTTTTTTAAACTTATTTCAGCAGATTTCTAATTTCAAAATTCGTAAAAGCAACAAAATAGTTTCGGTTCCACTTTTGGGTACAATGCATTAAAAAATTTGGTCTTCGTTTCTATCTTTCAGTTCTCCTTTTGGCTTTTAGACAGTTACTTGGACATTATGCTCACTTTTCCGCTGATTGTTTTGACAACGTTATCAATAAAAGAATCTGTTTAAAAATGTTCTATCGCTGTTTTGTTTTGTCTCAGCTTTGTTGAGTTTCATGAATTGTGGTAAACTTCTAACAAAAGACAAATTTGAATAACATTTTTATGTTAAAATATTGAATAGTTTTGCAATAACCTGTATCGAGCCTCAGAAGAAAACCGCTCACACATTAATGGAAAAGTGTGATAAATTAGAGATACTATAAACAAAAGAGTTCTTATGATTTAATTCTCAGATCAAGTTGTGACTAATTATTATGATAAAGCAGGGCGACGAATAAGGTAAACAAACAACAATCGCTTAGTAGAACTCGTGAACTATCGTGAAGATACATTTAATAAATCGGTTTTACGGTGAACATACCTATAGTTTTAGTGGTGTAAGAGTGGTTCCAGTAATAGCTCTTAGGGTAAGTATATTTTTCTCTCTGATTCTAGAAAAATTGATAGTCTGAGCTATTATTAAAAATAATAATAATATTGTAAAAAAAATAGAGTTAAAGGGAACCAAAAAATATTATTTGAATTATCGGATACTCATTTATGAATATCTCTTCATCAAAATTTTTTTCAACTTCCAACTTTACCAGCTACTAGTTTTGTTATTCCAAATGTTAATATTTCTAGACTTTTGAAAATATTACGTCCTGCTTTTATGCATACCTATATGTATATTCATTGAATGTACAGAAAAAATAGGTTTCTATTCAAAGTATAGAAAATCTATGCCGTTCTGCAAAAGTTGAAATTGAAAACTCAGTTTAGTCAGTTTTGCCAACTATACGGCCACACAAAAATAATTCCTTGATTTTCAATAATGAATTCTTCTGATTTTCTTCTATTTGTATTATAACAGAGAAAATAACATGCTATAGTAAAATTTCAATCATTCAAAAACCATTCCTTAATTTTCAATAATAAATTCTCTAACTCAAAAACACTCCTCTTCTATTTACATTATACAGTCTTTTTCTTTTGTTTTTCCTCTTTTGTCAATTGCTTTCCTCTTTTTGTCAAATGAGTTTCCCACATATCCAAATATCAGTGTGCTTCATCATAGTAGATTCTCTTTTTGTCAAATGACTTACTTTATATCAAATGCTTTTCCAAAATTGTAGATAAATAATAAAAGTAATTTTTTTCTATAATTACGAATAACGTCAATCGAATAGTTAATACTGAGTAGGTACTTAACATTAGTATTAACTAATTTGATATTTTCTTTTTCAGTAATCTTCTAAATGTTTACAAATGTTGCACAAAGTGAAAGCGATTCTGTCTGTATGGATTGCATCTGGGCAATACTGCAGAACAACTGTCGACAGTAACACAAGATGAGATCACAGTTATAGTCTAAAATTTTTGGTTTTGATCTTAGGTAGACGAATTTTTTTATAATATTCGTACCATTAAAAAAATAGCATCTACCATTGTATAATGTGAGATATTTAATAAGTGTGAAAATCATTTGTCAAAAAGTGAAAAGCAATTGACAAAATAGGAAAAACAAAAGACAAAGATTGTTTAAAAGACGAAAAGTTTAAAAGATTGTTTAATCGTTGGATGAAATCAGCTCTATGCAAAAGTAGAACACTTTGCCTAGTCGATATTTTTTGTTCGCATTCACAGTCTTGTCCACTATACAACCACACAAAAATTCATTTCTTAATTTTAAACAATAAAGTTTCTAACTCAAAATTAATCTTTCTCTACTTCTCTACTATGCTGGATTCAAATTCTAATAATTTGAGAACAGTTAAAAAAAAATCTAGAATAAAATACTATGATATATAACTTGAGTAGAAGATTAAGAAAATGCAATGAATAGATTTCCATTTGGAATAAAAAAACTATTGCCTTTATACAAAATTAGAACATTCTGTATAGTAGATTTTTTGTCTGCAATTACAGTTTTTGTCAACCATACAACCACACAAAAATTCATTCCTTAGTTTTCAATAATAAATTCTCTAATTCAAAAACAATATTTCCCTATTTACATTATAAAACAGACAGCTTCATACTGAATTCAAATTCTAATAATTTGAGAACAGTTCAAAGAAAATTCAGAATAAAATACAACGATATATACTTTGAGTAAAAGTTTAAGGAAATGCAAAAAAAATGAATAGGTTTCGATTTGGAATAAAAAAAATTTGTACCTTAATTCAAAAGTAGATTAGTCTCAAGTCGATTTTTTTGTCTGCAATCACAGTTGTGTCAACCATAAAACCACACAAAAATTCATTCTTTAATTTTCAAAAATAAAAACTCTAACTCAAAATCAATCTCTCTCTATTTACATGAGAAAAAAATGGGCTACTCGCTTATTTAACAGTACAAAAAAACCTAAAATAAAACAGTCGATATATAGTTTGAAATATAAAATTTGCATTTTGGTTTTCATTTGAAATAGAAAAAGTCATTAGCTTTATGCAAAAGTAGAACACTCTGTAAAGTCGATTTTTCTCTCTATAATTGCAGCTTTGTCAACCCTACAAACACACAAGCATTCAAATTCTAAAACGCAATATGACTGTATTCAGCTTAGTAAAGCAAATACAAAACATTAAATTAATTTAATGTATTTGAATTTAAAAATTTATAACATCTTGAAAAGTAAATTATATTATCATTAAATACAGCTTTGTCATTGGGCAAACAAGCAGCATTCAATTTAATCCGCCTCGATAAAAGATGTTAAAACAACTTCTTTGAATTGTTTAGCAATATGGTGTAATTTACTTAATTTAATTATGAAAAAAAAACAGATTGAGCTAATCAAGACTTTTATTACCCTTTCCTAAAATTTTTGTGTTATTAAGGTCCGATATTTCAGAGAAGGTAAAGCCTCTTTTAACTTAAAGGGATCTAGGAATGTGACATTGAAACTATCTTTCAAGTAATGACAGATTCAACTTAAAAGTCGATTAAGTTAAAGAAAGCTTTATTTTGATTATGGAATAGGACCTTAGTGTATTATTTATCACGTGTTGATCTTATATGTTACAGTGATTTTTTTTTCAAGCAATAACTCATAAAATTGATGTAAGCTGCTATGCGATTTACTTTCCAGAAGAACAATAGGTCTGATAGCAGTAAATGTTAATAAAAATAATAATAATTTCATTGCCCTGTTGTGGGTAAATTTACCACCATACTGAATTTTTGTTTGATTAATGCAAAATACTTTGTTGTTTAATTGGAGGAATCACAGAGTAAATTTGTCCACAATGTACCTAATTATATATAAAAAAAAAAATTGTTAGATCTAACAGCTTTATTGATAAATTAAATTAAGTCTTGAATAATGATTAATGCAAAACATCATATTAGAATAGACTGGATTAAATATCCATAAGTTTTTTTATACTATTGCCAAAATTCAGGGCTTCTTAACAGAATGAAATTATACCGGGCTTGGGAAAATGCTGAATACATATACTTTATAATTGCAGCGCCCTCTAGTCGAATACCACTTGAACTAAACGCGTATATTTTGAAATAAAAAATTATTTCAAAATACTTTTACGACTTTACCAAGCCTTTCACAAAATTGAAATCTGAATCCGTCTTCCAATATTGATGCCGAAATCGTGATTTTTTACGAAGCCCGAAACCGGGCTTAATACGTGTATAAGTATATAGTTATTCAATGGATTTATATATCTAACACATAATGAAAATCTAAATTTAGAAAAAGAAAATAACACGAATTGGATATTTTTCAATTGTTTTTTTTATAAACAATTAGACGATATGAAATGTTTGAATTGAAAATGAAAATCATGTACTAATGAACCAGGTAAAAGTCACAGCATTGTGGGGTTTCCTCCCACAAAGCTGATTTTTTCTGATATAGATTATCATTTATAGAAAAATTATTTCTCAGTTGCAGTAATACTCGTATCTATGTACATTGAGTAGATCAAATCATTCTCTAAATAACTGAATAATCGGCATGATCTTTGTGAAAAGTTTCAATAATCCAAATTTAGATGTAATTTGTGTTGCCTATATCCACATATAGGTACTAACGTTGTAGTATTCTATAATGACTTCATTGTGAATACGTTAGATGCCACTTTTTACTTTTAGATTTTTGAATTTTAAAATTTGATTTTCTCCAAAAAATTATATCGATTTATCCACAGTTCATAAAAACAAATTATTCAACACTGGTCTTAGAAAACACATAAAATTGAAAAACAAATTTAATTTAAAAATTAATCATATTCATGTTTTTTAGTTTAAAAATATATACATATACATATACATATAATAAGAAAAAGAAACGGAATAATTTAAACTAATCTTATTTCACATTTTACAAATAATTCCAAATTCCAACACAAATCATCTAGGTTAGTTCAACTCCATTACAGGAGGTGACATCTTACAAAATTTATTTTTAAACTAAACTGAGATGTAATCCCGAAAAAAAAATTAAATCACACAAAAAAATCCGTAGGTTGAATTTAAATATTATCAATTCATTTTTTTTTATTCACTTAATATTTTTAGGTTATCTAAATAGCCACAATGGAAGAACCCCCTGAAATCGAACATTGGAAACGCATCTCAGTTTTAGGTTCTGGAGCATTTGGAGTGGTATCATTATGGCAACATAAAATATCAGACGATTACATCGGTAATAAAACCCACTCACTTTATCACCTCTAATAAAAACTATTTCAGCAATAAAAAAATGTAAGTTCCAAACCATCAACCACCTCAGTGACCGACAGAAAAAACGATGGGAGAACGAAGTCGAAATAATGAAAACTCTAAACTGCGCTAACATTGTTTCATTTAAACCATTACCTAAACATTTAGAAGCTGTTCTACTGAAATATAACCCAACAAAATTGCCTTTATTATCGATGGAATATTGCATGAAAGGAAATTTAAGACATGTTTTAACATTGGTAAAAAATCTATCAGGTTTACAAGAACAAGAAGTTAAAGTTGTTTTAGCTGATATAACAAATGCAGTAGCTTATTTACATAAATTTAACATAACTCATAGAGATATAAAACCAGAGAACATTGTTCTGCAGCATTGCAACTATCGTCTCGATGGAATTATCTACAAACTAATTGATCTAGGCTATGCTAAAGAATTAAACGATTCTGTTGTCAGTTTTGTTGGAACTTTACATTACCTCGCACCGGAAATAATAAAAACTGTAAAATACGATCATACTGTGGATTACTGGTCTTTGGGGGTAGTTGCCTTTGAAATTATTTGTGGAGTGTTACCATTTTTGCCACATTATACACCTTTAGAAAGGTAAATTTTTTAACAAATAAGTACCGTTAATAACTTAGTGTATAAATAAATGTTAATAGGTTTCCGTATATTGAAAAGAAAAAACCTGAACACATCTGTATATACCAACTACATTCAGGCAGTGTCGCTTATTCATCTGAACTACTCAAAGAAAACAACATTTCAAACTGTCTCAAACAAAATGTTGAAGTTTGGCTTCGTCATGTCTTACAGTATGATGCAACCTCAAGAGGGGAGAAATTTCCAAACGACACCAACGTCTTTGATTATTTACTCGAAATATTAAGAAAAAAAATAGTAACTGTATTTTCAGTCCATACTCTTGAATATTATTCATACGAAATAAACGAGAGTACTTTAATTAGTACTTTGAAAGACTGGATAGCACGGGATACAAAAGTTCCAAAAAAAGAACAGGTGCTACTTAGTAATTTAGAAGTATTTAATGCAACCGATGAGAAGTACGTCGTAGACCTTCTATCAGAGGTATTACATCAATATACTGAAATTTAATTCTCTGTCAACTTTTTAACATTTAAAATCGCAACTTCTACTTTAATTGTCTTTTTCAGAACGATCTGAATCTTTTTGTTTTCAAAAAAGGTGTTTTTATACATCGAGAAACGTTCAAATTACCAAAATGTGTTACCATTTTGTTTGAAAATTGTACGAAAAGATATAATTGGCGAGATTTGCGTATTTTATACATTAAAGGGTTATTTTATCTGTCCCAAGAAGAAAAAATATTGTCTTCATTGAAAGCATCATTTCAGTTATGTCGACGTTATGTTTATTATTTAAATTCTAAACTTAAGGAAAGTATGCAACAAATACACAAAAGTATAAGCAACGTATTGATACGCGTAGACTGTTATCACAATCTTCTTACTAGTAGTGTAAATGTTAGATGCGACGAATCTTTTAAACAATATTTGATAGGATTTCATGAGTTGATGATAAATCTTGAAACATCTATACACAGTGCCAATGATTTAATTAAAAGAGTTGATATTCTATGCCATAGACAAATACTTTTGGATAAATTTTTAGCAGACGTTACTCGTATTATCAACAACTGTGATATTAGCAATGAGTAAAACTCAATCAAGTTTTGAATTATAACTGTTTTGATTTGTTTTAGAATTTTGAGAGCTAATGATTTAATACTAAAAACAGGGAGTAATAGTCAAGATTTAACTCCTAGAGATATGGTGAAAGTTTTATCAAGTGCACTTAAAGTTAAAGATGGTTTGTTGAATAATAGAAAATTTCAAAGTTATTCAAAGTATTTGTATAATTTTAACGGAGGCTCAAGGTAAAGGTTTTGTTTTTAGAGCAATGTTAGTTGCAATAAGAGATGCTGAAAGCTTGCAATTGTGGATGGAAGGATTTCATATGCATGTAAAAGGTTTATGGAAAAACATAGATGATAATCAAAAGCAGCAATACAAATATTTGATGATCAATTGTAGTAATCAAAGTAAGCTTTTGATTTGTATAAAAATTACCATATTTTTCCTTTTTTTTCTAGAAAGAAAGTCTGTTTTAAATGGTATTTCAAATAATTATGTCCACTGGGATACTAATACAATAATAGATGAAAATCAGGAGTTGAGATGCCAGTAAATGAATGAATTTTATTTGTAGAATTATAATTAATTTATTTTAGACTTGAAGATGCCCTTGGACAATTATCCATCGTTTTTCGGCAGGACATTGATTAAAAGTTGGTCAATTTTTTTGAATTACACAGATTTGAATTTTTTTGTTAGTGATTTTGATTTTCTGTATATTTTATATGTTTGTTATTTCATTAATGTGAAAATTTTCTGATGTATGAAGTTCTTATTTTAATAATTTTAAACAACGCTTACATTAGAGATTAACATTAATTAATTGTTACAAATAGCAGAATTCACCAATTAACCAGGAAAAAATCCTATAGAAGTTCCATAATCATGAACTGAGTTTTTTCAAATTCAGTTCGTTCAACTTTATATCTAATTGCAAAGATTTCTTTCTTAAATTGAATTCTTCCATTTTTAAATCGAATTCCTTGGCATCTCTCTCTATTCTTTCTTTTTTGCAAAGAATAATTTGAATTTGAAATATTGCTTCTTTAGAGCTGCAACTTCAGAATACTCTTTTGAAGTGAAATTATTGTGGGCTGGTTCCACTATTTTTGAGCGTCTTCTATCACGCCATGTTTTTCCCCTTGCTTTTGGGCTAACGGTCGTTTTCGAATATGTTGACTTGAAGTTTGTGCAATCTTCATTTTGTATCATGTGAGAATTAGATGGCTGTTCATCATATTCTTCATTAATTCTTTATATTCGGGATGAAAATATTCTTGTATTTTTTCATTTCAATCATTTATTGGTGTAATAGAACAGATTTCTTTTTCTTTCTTTTCAATGTCTAAAATAAATACATCTTCATCTACAGTATTGTCGAACTCAAATATAAAATCCTTATTGGTAATGTCCATAAAAATATCGAAACAAAGATTACTGGTTATTTCAAATTTCTGTTTTTGTGTTAATATTTTTCTTTCTGTCGGAAACATTTGATGACAGCGTTGAACTCTTCAGTGATTTTATCCCATGCAGCATTCTTTTTCGCCCAAGTACTACTTCAGTTTTCTTACTTTCATTAATATCTTGGTAAAAGCAAAAGTTTCTCTTTGAGAGTAGTTTACACTTCAGCCATCTCTCTTCACTCAAAGATGAAACTGAGTTAAAAACTTGATTTGAAATTTATCAAATTATTTTACATTTAATAAAAATATGCAAAAAAAAACGCACTTTTATCCATAAGGTCAGCTTTGTCTGGCTTTAGGTCCAAAACTAAATTCTTAACATCAATTGACAAGTATCAGGCAACCAGTTATACATTTTTTAATTTCATGATTAACTTATGCAAAAAATGAATTGTGTAGTAGAAATAGGCTAGTACAGTAATGCAAGAAATAAACTACACACAAAATTACAAAATTTTGAACATTTCATATTCTCAAGCTTGATTATTGGATAGACATTAAAACAACAAAAAAAGTGCCGTGTATCTGACTTTCTAACTTGAAACATAACGGATTTGAATACGTTGTAAGCACGTGCCAAAAATAATCACCCAAAATCATATTCAAATCTAGTTTGTTGATGTTATTTTGACGCTTTCCCATTTTTACGACTTTTTTATAGAAAATGTTGAATTACGCAGAAAGCAGAAGACAAAACAAGGAAGAACAAGCGGTTACAACTTGTTTTAAACCCGGCGAAGTTGATCTTCCATTATTAAAGCAACTTTTTAAGGACAATAATGAATTAGGACCTGATAATGTCCTCAGAGATACTAAATATAACACTCTCCTTTCTCCTTTCGTTAGTACTGCGCATCAAAAACCATTGACAAAAATAGTAAACATTTCAGGAGTTGGAATGGACCTTCGGTTTTGAAGTAAACGTACCAATAATTAATTTAACTAACGATAACAGAAAAGAAATATTTTTCACCGCCGCGAATATTGGTATTTTGTATGATTATTCAACTAAGAAAATGACACATTTAAAAGGACATGTCAGTATATCAAATCATTTCGAAAATAAAATAATTTTTTTTAGCAAAGCAAAATTGTCTGTGTGTCTGTGGACAGAACCGGCCGGTGGCTAGCTACAGCGGATAATGGTTCCGATAACGTTATCATGATTTGGGACACAAGCACTATGTAAAAAAATATTAAACCAAATTATCTGAATTATAACTGCTTTCTAGAGCGATAGTTTGGACGATTTTCAATCACCCACCAAGTGGAAAAGAATTATATCTTATTGGTCTAAGTCCGAACGCCAAACTGTTAATAACCATCAGCAATGAAAACACCAACACTATTGAATTTTGGTTATGGACTTACGGCAAACAAGAACCAGATGGTAATAACGTCAGTTTTGATTTTCTCTCAACATATCCCAAATTCCTTAGATAAATACGTAGATGAACATTCTTACGGATCTCCCAAATGCATAGAATTCCATCCCAATAAAGAAGAACACATCGTCGTTGTTTATGAAAAAGCTGTTTTATTTTTCTGCTGGGACTACGAAGAAGGGAAATTAGCAAAAATCATCCATCCTAAAAGCCCAACATCTAGTCATATTGGTTATTATACAGGAGGAACTTATGTCGATCAATGTCATGAATGTTTTGTCAGTACTTCCAAAGGCAGTATTCTTGTATTTGGAAATACAATTTTTACTAAACCCTACTCACACGAAGAAATCGATAATGATAAATTTTACATAAAATGTATAAAAATTAACAAGGGACCTATTAACTGTATAACATCCACGGATGAGTAATAGATTCTTTGTCTTTTGATTGTAATCTTAATTCTTCTTCACAGGATTATAGTAACAGGAGATACTAAAGGCACGATTATGTTTCTTGATAAACGCTTGAAACTTCTCTACTGGTTTTCACGGCAAATAACAAAAGCGATCAAATCGTTAAGTTTCAAATTGAATCCACGCAAAATAAAATTAATTAGTACCAAAGACTTAGAAGATGAAACTGGAGGATTTTATGATTGTTCTGATGAATATGAAACTTTAGTTATGGAAAAACTACCAACCGATGCGAGCTTAAATAATAGACCTTTCATAATCAGAGACTTTTTCTTAAGTAAAATGTAAAAAATAACAAAAAACAATCCGTTAATTCTTTTTCAGCAACTCTTGATGGCAGCATCTATTTAATAAATTTTGTTAATCAAGAATTTATCTCACTTTTCCCAAATGCTGATAGCACAGTTGCTGCTATTGACGTTCATGATGAAAAGTAACAATTTAATGTTGATTTTCTTGAATGAGAAATTTTTTAAGGCCGTTTTTATTAATTGCTTATGCCAAAGGTCGAATGGTACTTTACAATTACGACACTCACGAAGAAGTTATAACGGCGTTTCTACCTGATATCGATAATGAGACAGTAATATCGACAGTGAAATTTTCATCGCAATGTTACAATCAAAACATTGATGGATTCTTCATTCTTTTGTTCTTGTAGGTGTTCATTTAGCTTGCGGGAAGTCTAACGGCGAACTTTGGTTTCTACATCCAGCTGTATTGGCTCAAATTTATATTGAACCTTTTCGATTTGGGACCGATAAAATTATGAAAATTGCTTTCTCGAAAAGCTCCCTGCATATGGCTTATTACGTTAGTACATTGCAACAAACGATCTTGTGCGATCGTGGCTTATAGCAAATTCATATTTTATAATTTTTTCCCAAATGTCAAAGCCATAATTGCAAAATTAATTCCAAAAATTCACATTTCAAACAGTGATTTTAAGGACTCGAATATGACAGTTTATGGATTTTATTATGACACTGAGAGTGAAGATTGGATATTTAAAGGAAAAGTACGATCGCATTACAAGGAAATTGCAAATATTTTATTCTTAGATGAAGATCCTTACGGTCTCTACTCAATTGGAAAAGATCGTTATTTTATCAAATATACAGATATTACAGCAGAGTATATCAATTTGAACTATGTAATGAATATCAATTAAAATATTCTAGCGAAGAAGAACTTGATATTTCAACAAGAGACAGAATCGAACAGAAGGACATCCCATGTTATTTTATCCCATATCCTAGAGGAAAATTCAGCAAATGCGGATATTTCTTGGTAGCTGATGATAAAGTTTATGGTTTTGCTCTATGTTTTCAAACAATTTCAACAGAAATTTTTTAGCATAAATATAAAATTATAAGTTCGAAAACGACAATGTGCACTGGTGTCTTTCTAGGACCTGCATATGGCTGCTTCCAAAAAAGTGGTGTTTGTAAAATGGAAGTAAATTTGATTTCTATTGATAAAGTGAATAAAATTAATATTATTTTGTAGTTTTTGCCAAAATCCGATAACAAGTATTTAATTTTTATGACTAAAAATCGAATTGGGATTCAGTTGATGCCAGTCGATGGTAATCCTTTCAAATATGTGGGCTGCTTAGGTCATCCTGATGAAGTAATTCTTAGCTTAAAAATAATAAATTATAATCAAACATTTTCAGTTGATAGACTTTCAAATATCCCACGACGGGAAATATGTTTTCACAATCGGAAAGAACGATCGATCTGTGTTTATGTGGAAAGTGAAAACTACGTGAGTGGTACTAATACCTAATTTATTATTTAATTAATCTGCCAAGATAGGAGTGTAGAAACCATGCATTTGTTAGGAGGTGTCGAGCTGCAACCTTTTTATTGTCTGATTGAGGGTGGCAGAGGCGGATTTCTCTTTCAAGAAATGCGTGACCTTTTCTATTACATGCAAATCCTTCAACAGGGTGAACAGATCTGCGCGCCTCGAATTATCAGTAATAGTATAAATATGGGAGAATTGCCGGATTTGATGCGAGCTTGCGGTTATTATCCTTCGGAATATGAAGTAAAAAATTGAGTTTTCTTCTTTAAAATTTGAATTTTTATTGAAATGTAGATTGAAAATCTTCTCACTGAAGTACGATACAAAGTATTCGATGACACTGGTTTGTTGAAAGATAAAGTTACATTCTGCGAGTTTGTGAAATTGTTCATTAACCATAAACCTGCATATGGTTATACAATAGAGAGTCTTGAAGACGCTTTTGAAACAATTACAACATTCACTGACGAATATGGAGCAAATGATATGCCGAGAGATGATTTTATCGAAGCAATAACCACAACCGGGGAACAAGTTAGTAATGAACAAATATTCAGATGTATGGCTATGCTAATGCATGTTGATGTTTCGGCGGAAGTAGCCGGTGAAAGGGATTTTAGTTTCATGCCTGATGTGAGTATTACTAAGTCAAATAAGAAAAAAAAATGACAAAATATGGTTATTAGACGATAGATTTTGATGTTTTAACTGAAGATATTTTGGGGCTGAATATGGAAGAAATTGAACGAGTTAAAGCTGATGAAGATGAAGAAGATAATGATGATGATCAGGGTTATTATTCCTACTATTATTCTCAACGATCGAGATAATAAATTTTACACTTGAACAGTTATGTCTGATTTCGCGCTTGACTTCTTCCTTTTAGTTTGTCACGGAGTTTCTTATATTTGAAATTAATTAGGAAGAAAAAATTTAAAAACATTGAATTTGTTTGATACAACAAAAATTTCAGTGAGTTTGGGATAATATTCAATTTAAATTTTCTTATGTTGTTTTCTTGTATTTATTTTAGTTGGGTACAAATATCTAAAGAATCGATAAATAATATAATTTTGGTTTTTGCTCATTTATTATTTGTAATAAGATCAAAAATATTTTCAACTAGGTGGCACTTCTGTTTATAATGGAAACAACCACTCAACTTTTTATTGAGTTTTCAGATTTGTCCTATGAATTTGTCGTTTAAAAATATTTTTGCCACTTCAAAATTTTCAAATTCAATCTCAATGAATTATCGTTAAATAATAGATTTTCTAATTAAAATGTCTGAAATTATTTGATTAAGTTAAATATCGAAATTCTGCGGTAAATGGACTGTAAATCTCCCAAACCTAGATCGGCTATAATATTAGCTTTAGAGAAACCTCCAACAAACTCGTTCCACTTCCATTATTCTCCTTAAAAATTAAATATACTTCTAAACGCAAATTCAAACATATTAACCATGACATTGAAATTATCTATTTAAATTTCGGAGAAAGTTTTCTCCAAGGTTAAAAACAAAGAAAACTTTCATGTAGTAATGATATAAAAAAAAAATTTCTTTTGCTATCTACCTTACCATAAAGCACAAACCATAAGTAATGAATCCAATGAACTCATCAATTTACGATCTACCTTTTTCCCAGCGTGATTTATTTGTTTAATTTTCAATGAGATACCCCAGGGGTTTAGAGAAATTCAAAACAATTATCAGCCGAACAAGTGCGCATTGGGAGGTGGGATCTGATGAATACTTCGTAGCTTTCTCCAACGCTTTACTATCAGAACGCCTATAGCCGCTTGCTTATTACGACTCTTAGAACTGTAGTTGTTTTTAATAATTTGCCGGTAAAATGCGCGAACACTTGCACTTCCCTGTTTGAAAGTGAAGGTAGATAAGTGTGTCGTGATAGAAAAAGCTTAGTTAAGCTCAGCGAAGTATCTATTATCGCTGTAAAAAATAGGTAAGTAACTAATTTTTCAAAAAATTTTATACAAAATCCATATACTCCAAATTGAACAATAGTTCTCTTCACCGTGAGAATCCATTGTAAATCCATACTCTAACGCGTGTATAGTGTACTTAAACACTTATTTTACATTGTTTTGTATGTGTACACTATAAGTGTGAATTGTTTCACAAGTTGGAAGCGTCAATTTTCACAATTTGTGTGCAATATATTGTCCAGATCCGCTAACTCTTTAAGTATTGAGCACACAATCCAGTAATTCATTCCAGTGAAGTCCACATGTCCAAATAAGTTAACTTTAATGCACATTAAACACTGTTAATATTCTCCTCGCGTTGACTTTGCCGTAAGTCGTCCTTCCAGCAGGATGCTCAAGCAGTATCACTTATCATTTCCAGAAACTCGCATCAGAAATGCCAATGGACGATATTTACTGGAATTCCATCGACTTTGGAAGTGAAGAAGAATCTCTTCACGATTTTCCAACTAATAAACATTATGTGGATCCTTGGGATTTGGAGAATTATGCTTATATTAGAGAACATTTAGATTCAGCTGATGGTAGTTCCGATCCAAGTTCCGATGACTTCACCAATGATAATTCTATGTCTTTTTCGTACGTCCCCGTGCAAAGAGAGCAAAATTACGCGGCCATTGATGAAATCAGAGCATACAATCGACCAAGAGCTCGCAGGATGTACAGTGATGGTGGAATATACAGAGATAATTACTATCCAAGTAAGGAAAAATTTTTGCTATCTCTATAATTATTCAAGTCAACCCTTGAAATTCACCTTGAGTTGAAATTACAAATTACAACTTATTATGATAATAAGCTGCGACACGAGACCAAGTTTACTAAACTGTAGTTAATGGCCGCGTTGAAGTTACTTAATCGTCATTGATCAGATATAAAACAATGCGCAATTAATTCGACTCTTGTTTCTTCCCTTTATTGTTATACTGTGTTACGTTAGCGGAATGTATTTTATAATTACACTGCAGTTGCTAAATTATAAAAAACGCAGGTAAAAGTAGACGAAAATATTACTGAGGAAACGTTTACCGCACAACCGATTGCTTTAATAGCATGTTTTCTATAAGATTGTGTTAAGTTGAATTTAAAATGTCATTAGCTGTTCTCATTCCAACTACCACTAGAACTGTGGACACTAGCGCCAAGCTGAAAGTTTTTTTTTTAACCGTATATGTCAGAGAAATTTAAAAGCCGAAAGTGAAACACTCAAGAAAAATCCTAAATACTCTACATACCTATCCAAGTACATATTTAGAAATTCACTATTTTTCAATTCAGTCGAAGCATAATGTTGTATTTAATTATATCGTAAATAGACCACACTAAAGAAAAATTTTGAGAATAACAGGTCTTGTTTATTGCAATGATTTATGTTAACTACTCTCATTTTTCCAGAAAAGAATTTCAAGTACGCAATGTCCTACTTTGTCGGGTTTTTTTCAATAAGTGAATTCTAAATTGACCGTTTAGAAAAAAAATCATTGCTATGCCACCAGTCGATAGACCAATTTTAGAGTGAAGTTTTGAAATTTGATAAAATGAGTAAATGAAAAAAAAAAGATTACGAATTCCTTTCCCTTATCTCACTAGTTATCCAATAAGCGATCGTGATAAAACTGTGACTTAAAGTAGTCAACGTTGTAATGGTAATGTTACTAATGATTTTCATTTTAATAATTTTGAAGACACTAATAGTTCTGCAATTTTGAAAGCGTTTTTAATTAAACTAAAATGAGATAAATTATAAATTTGAAACGGTGATAGTGATCGAATGAAGTAACGTCGATGGAACTTTTGTCCATGCAACTTGTTTGTTACCTAAC
This sequence comes from Latheticus oryzae, assembly GCA_030157265.1. NCBI lineage: Eukaryota > Metazoa > Arthropoda > Insecta > Coleoptera > Tenebrionidae > Latheticus > Latheticus oryzae. Next base: position 12,625,528 of record CM058050.1, read on the forward strand.
TGCATTTTTTCCACTTCACATCAATAAATTTTAACATTAGACCCATTTTAAATGGTAGAAAGTGATGGGCAGTTAAATCTTTAGTCAGTGAAAGTATTTTTTCATTATAAACCGCGAATTTATAAAAAAATAAGTTTATATTCATTTAACGGTCATTAAATAGATTAATTAAAAGCTTTTTAATTAAAATGTTTTCACTTTGAGAGGAAAACACATGTTGCAATATAATAATTACCAAAATATTAAACCTCAATTGCAAAAGTTTTATTTTATCAAAGTTAGAAGTAGCTTGAATCTTTCCACCTGCATGCAGATTTTTGCAACATTCACTATCTTTAATTACAAACTTCTTTTTCCCTTTTCCTTTTTATTCATTCGGTTGTGCAGCATGCGTGCAGTTTAATTGCTAATTTGTGGATTCATTACCGAGCAGTCTATTTTACTTGGAAATTTAAAAAAGACAATGGAATGAATGCTTTGATACCATCTGGAAAAATTAACAAACATACGTTCCATTTTCATATAGTGAAATTTTATTTACTGTTTGTAGTCATAGCATGGTTGTCGAGTCACTAAACCATACAATAGTACAACCGTAACCGGCGGCTTAATTATGAATTATCATGCACGCGCAACGCTTAAAAATATTATCACGCAAAATAATAAAAGAGCCAACGTTGGATTATCATGAAAGTACTTTTACTTCCAAGAAAACTAACAAGAATCCCAAGTTTTAATAAAACGGATGGAAATGATTAATTTATTTGCATGTTAATTTCTATCTTAAGAAAAATTTGAAAACTCACTTTCACTTTTTCTTTCGAATACATGAGGCATGTTAATTACAAAAAATATTAATAAAATTTCTACGCATCTCCTGACTAAATTTATAGTTTTCTTAAAATATGAGATTATTATAATAAAAATTGCTAATATCCCATTTACGTCGTACTATAATAATATGCGTATGCTGAGCGTAGGCTCATGATGCAACAAACAGAAAATAATTATTTTATGATTCATCAATACAGTTCAAGAATTTGATGAGAACCCATATGAAGAATACATGAAGGACATCTCGCTACCCTACGCTCATGATCAGAAGGATAGATGGAGAAAAGTTCCTATGCTTTCATCACACGGAAGAGTGAACCGCGACCGCAGTATGAGTTTTTCTTATGGAGATTATGGGTAAAACTGTTGTATAATTAATTACGTATTCATACAATGTTTTTCTCTCAGGGCAAATCAAGAAATTTATAGCAGACTTGATGAAATTCGACCACGCCGTGAAACAGTGCCTATTTATGACGACATAAGAAGCACCAGACGAAGACCGAGAATTGGTTTGAGTAATTACGGACATTTGAAAATTGATTATTCATACAGTTGGAATAATTTAGACAGATATATTTACAATTAAGAAAAAAGACTGTCGTCTGTATTTAATAATTATCTTGTACAAAATTATTTATAGTTAACAAATTATTTTTCTGTGTTATTTTAACAGAAAAAAATCACCCAAGAAAATATGTTGGAATTATGTATCCTTATCAAAATCAGTATGATTTAAGTATGTTAAATCATCAGGATTAAACAATTTTCTTTTTCTATTACCCATGTTTTTATTGTTGTTATTATTTAAGCTGATTAAAGGTGGTAATGTACTTTGTGCATTATTTGCTTTCTCACCTTTATATTTGTACGAACTTCTATAAACCGGAACCTTTTTCAGGTTAATAGGCTTGTCAATTTGTTGCGTTTGGTGATTATTGCTTAAATTTATATCCAGAGCCTGATACTTATCAGAAATAAAACTATTATTATTAATAGTATTCAAATCATTTCTCTGAACTTCTTGCTCAAGAACCATTGAATGAGATTCTGACTCCGAATTATTATATTGTTGAAGTCGTTTCTGGAGTTCAAAAATTTTCTGAAAATTAAAAAAAAAATATTTGGGAATATAACAAAATCAGAAAATACTTCAGACGATGTTCGTTTATACTCATTAAACTGTTCTTTAACTGACATTAATTCCATTCTTAATGTATTACATGTATCCACACTGTCTTTCAGTTTTTTATTAGATTCATTCAGTTGTCTTTTGAAATCCGATTCTACTTTATTTAATTCAGCCACTGAAAAAACTTCAGCTGCTTGAATTTCACTATATAATTCTTGTTCTTTTTGTTCGAATTTTTTACGAAACATTTCCGCTTCTTTTCCTTTTCGTTTTATCTCCTCATCTTTTTGTTTTAATTCGTTTATGTAATAGTTTTTCACTTGCTCTTCTTTTTCAGCTAAAAACTGACCAGTTTCCTGATTTTTTGCTATTAATTGAATGTTTAAATCGTCATTTTCGTTTTTTAAATCAATTAATCTAGACTTTAATGCCTCGTATTCATCTGTAACGGTAGGCAACCAACTATGCACTTGTGTTCAAGAAAAGATAATATAAAAATTACCTTTAAGAATGGCAAATTTTGATGTGATGTTGAGAGTATCTGCTGTGGTTAAATTCAGAATCTGCTGCTGTAAATTTATTACTGTGTTTCGCTCATTTTCTAAATCTTTAAGCAAACTTTCAAGTAAGTTGACAAGGTGGGCTTGGACTTGTTCTTTATTAGTTTGGCTCTACAATGAAAATATTGTTTTTGTCAATTACAACAATATTAAAACTTACTCTGAAGGTGTTTTCCAACAATTCTAAAGAATCCAACATTATCATGAAAATTTTGAATGAAGTTTTCAGAAATTAGACAATTACCACTACTAAAAGCTAAAATACCTAAATTTTTAATAAAGAAACTATATTGAAGCCAAAAATATATTGGTCGATACGTGAGTAGTTGTTATTTTAAACGTTAGTAAAATAAAATGTTTTGGATAAATACTCAATATTTTCTAGTTTATTAATGCCAGTCACTCAGAGTGCTAGTGTTTTTTGTCGTGTATTTATTGGTAGTTATGTAAATTGACAATTGACATATTATTAAATGCAGAATAAATCAATCTGTCTAGGATATAAGTCTACTTAATGACAATCAAGGAGTTGAATGTTTCTAAATGGCATTTTTTATTTGAAAAAAAGACCTCTTTAGGGGTCTTTGTGGAGTTATGATTGGAGACTTTCTCGTTATGCGATTGGCAGCTCTGCGAAATGCAAATGCTTGTGGCTGAAATGGAGCGCCATTTTATTAACCTTTTAGGCGGGGAGATGTATTTGTTGATAAATATGTGGTCTGAAGTGTTAAATAAAAACGTCTATATTAATATTACAAAACGTTAATAGCACCTGGTATGTCGCTTAGTTAAGTTTTCAAAGTATATTTAGCTTTAGTTAGTTTCACAACATAAGACAACTTTCTGCAAATTGTGTCCCCATGGTGTCTCTACCATTATTACATAGCTAACACATGACGTGTATAAATTCGCATGGTCTGTTAATTTTGATCCGTAACTATATAAATGTGATGATTGTCAGTTGAAAAGAATTCATAACAAATAATTTAACTTGTTTAACAGATTTTCAAGAAAGTAGAGTGAAGTCGGTATGGAAGATGGATTGAATGGTATTAAATCGGAGTCGGAAGTACGCGATCATGTAAGCAATGGAGTAGCCTCCCCTATAATGGCAAATTTCTCTGAACCAGAGGAAGCCAGTACCAAAGAAGAAACAGCTAGTAGAGTTAATGGCGATTCGGAGCAAGTATCAAACCCAGAAGAAGACAGTTCGGAAAGTGATGCGTTAATAATAGATGAAAGTGCCCCATCGAAAAAGAAAATTGCAGATTCACCAAAATCAACAGACGTCATCCCTCATTTCAATCCTTATTTTAATGAATCACTTTTTGAATTATCACAACAACACCAACAAGTTGATAATTCCACTAAAGTTAATAATCCAGTGAAACTTCATAAACACAAACGCTTAAGAACAAAGAACAGTCCAAAACTACGAGAATATGCTCAATATCTCGGTTTACAACCAACTGTACAATTTAAGTGTTCAAGATGTGGCCGAGCCGGTTTCGAATCTTTAACTACTTTAAACGAACATATAGTTCAGTGTACAGATGAACCCAGTGCGGAGCCCCAAACTCAAGAAAATACTTCATCTAGTTTTAAGTTGACGCGTAAAGTGTTCTTGTGTTCGGCGTGTGGGACTTATTATGAAAATTGGAATTTATATCTGCATATGATTGAAGTGCATAGACGCTATTTATGTTTATATTGTTTGGGTATGTTTTCAGTATTAGACGATTTGTGTTCACATATACAATCGAGACATAATCTTGAACCTGGTCACAAAGATAATTTAGACGATTTTTTTAGTGCTTATTCTGAACCTTGCTACATCGTTTGTTGTGAATGCAATAAACTTTTCAATGAACAAGACAATTTTTTCTATCATAATTGTGTCGGACGTGATAAAAGCAAATCTAGTGGTGGTCAGAAAAATAAAACGAATTCAAAACCAGTGAAACAGCAAATACGACCTGAAGATCATGTTACAGGTGAAACTTTATTCAATGGGACGTGTTTAGAAATTGAAGATAAAGTCAGTAACGAAAAACAGAGTGACCTGACTTCGAAAGCAACTGATAGAAGTGACAAGCAAGTTGACGATTTTGACAAAGTGGAGGATATTGTGTATTCAACAGACGACGAATTGGATTTTAAAGGTTTCACCGAGTCAGGAGAACCAGTTTTTAATAGTAATGAAAAAATAGAAGAACATCCAGAATTATCTCAAGAAATTATGGATGAAGGAATGGAAATCGAAGAACCAATCGAAACACGGAAAGTTCCTAAATTATCTCTTAAGCTCAAACCTGGTTCTTTTCCTCAAATTGAACAACATGATTTTGATGACGAAAAACAAGAAACTGAAGTTGAACAGATAGAAAGTGAAAATGATAATAACAACACAGAAGAAGCTGAAGTTGAACCAGAACCTGAACAGGAAAACGAAGAGAAGATAGATGATAAAAAAGATGACGAACAACCTGAAATAAAAATTGCAGGTTCGGATATAAATATTGTCGAATTAGAATTAGAGCAACCTTTAGATAAATTCGATATTAGAGTATTATTGCAAAAGTGTCTAAAAGCTACTGCCCCATTTTGTATTTATTGCAATCATGCAAGGAAAATTGCAGTTAATGGCAAACAACTCGGTCTTCACGCCATAGGAGAGCATCGATTTTCGGCGGTGGTGCATAGTATAACAGCTGAAGAATTAATTCCAGAAAGTTTTGTCACACGAATTAAAGATGGTCTTCCTGAATTAGAAAATGTGTTTTTCAGTCTCGAGTCTAGTCCATCAGATGAAGGTGTGACTTTTTCACACACTTTTGAATGTTTCCAGTGCAGATATTCCACAACCATTCATAAAGAGTTATATTTGCATAATCGAAAATCTCACGCTAAAAATCTCCTTTTATGTATAATGTGCAAGTCGAACTTTTACAGTTATAGCGAATTGATTTGTCATCTTTGTCCTGGGGTTTACATTCTCGATTATGATGTTGGTTTTCGCTGTTGTATGTGTGTCGGTGACGATTTACCTTCAGCTTTTCGACTGATGGTCCATTTACGAAAACGCCATCATGTATGCGATGTCTGTTTAGAAATGTGCCATAATCAATACAAATTATCAAATCATGTCTGGAAACATAAACTTCATCATTTTTGTTATCGCTGCGGTATCGCTTATAGAAACAAGCCTGACATCACTCGTCATCTCTTCTGGAAACATGGCACTGAAAGTGTTCTTTGTAAAAAATGTCTACAAAAGAAATGGCCACATGTTTATCATTTTTGCGTGCCACCGACAAGTTTTGTTTGTGAAGAGTGCAACTTGACTTTCTCTAAAGCTGTTTCATTAAAAGTGCACAAGAGGATTCATACTGATGAAAAACCACATGCTTGTACGATCGATGATTGTCAAGAAAAATTTATTTCGAAGAAATTGTTACTAAAGCATGAATTAAAACATAAAGAACCGCCAGAAGAACCGAAAGTTGAAGTCGAAGAAACGAAAAAAGAAGAAGAGGGTGATAAAACCGAGGAAAATAATGAAGATAATAAAGAAGAACAAGCTGAAGAAAAAGAAAAAGTTAAACCAAAAGTAGATGTGTATGATTTACCAGAATTGAATTTATCTGAAAGTGACAGTAGCGATTCTGAAACAGAGAACGCAGAAAAAGAAAAAAAACAAGAAGAAGTTAAAGATGTGTTGTTTGAGAATCCAGAAATTGAAGAAACGATACAACCTGCGGTTGAAGAGAACCCAGATAATCCAGTTGAAAATAATAACGTAGTATTGGAAAATATATGGGATGATTTTAAAAATTATCAAGCGAATAAAGAAAAATTCGATAATATGTTTAGCGAATCGGATAAAGCTGATCAAAGTCAACAAGAAGCAGCTCCTATTGTTGAAAATGAGCCTTTAACTTTAGAAATGGTATTGCGAGATCATGACTATTGCATTGATCCTGACAGTAAACATGATGTTAGTTTTACTGAAGTCAAACCTGATTTATCACAGAGTGTTGATCACGATTATTGTTCAGCCAAAGATCCTGTCAGTTCTCCTAAAAATACGGAAATTAAAACGGATGTTGAAGAATGTAAAGCACAAAAGAAGGCGAATAGTTCCTCGAGTGATTCAAGCAGTGATAGTGATTCGTCAAGCTGTTCATGTGGTCCAAATTGTTCTTGTAGTTCTAGTTCAGGTAGCTCAAGTTCGAGTTCAGATAGTTCTGATTCTGATAGTTCAACAGAAGAAGGAAGAAAGAGACAACAGTTGAGGCGTGATAAACGACGACAAAGAAAAGGTAAAAATAAAGAACCAGAAGCGAAAGTTGATGTCGTTGCAAATGATAATCAAGCTGTTGTTGCTGAAACACCGATTTTAGAATCCGATTTAGAAACTACAGAGAGCGAAACTGATGAAGAATTTTACGATAAACAACCTCAAAAATTAGCGAAGAAAATTTTAGAAGAAAAACGCAATCAACTATTGGCTGGAATCGATCAAGCGCCGAATGGTTCTTTGCTTGATAATAGTAGGTCAGCAACTCCAAATCTTCCAGACGAAGAACAACAAGTCAAGAAGAAAAAATCAAAATCGAAAAAGAAAAAGAAGAAAAAAAGTGAACGAAAAGAAATGGAAGCAAAAGAATTCAGTACATCAAACATTCCTGCTCCGTATTATCAATACTACCAACCGCCGACTGTAGCACCGATTACTTTATCGTTATCACGAAATTCACCAGTACCGTCGCCGTCTGCCAAACTACCTTCTATTAATGTCTTTCCAAAGAGCGAGACTGAAGTGCCACGAGATGAAGGTGATGGAAATTTAAGAGCGTCAAAGAGACGAAGAGTCCCTAATAAGTTCTACGGTTATTCTAGTGACGAAGAAGAAGATAAAATGACAAATACTAAATGGCGTAAGACTGATGTAACATCTGTTCCTCAACATTCTTCAATGATGGTGCCACCATTAACAATAAAAACACCGGTGCAATCATACAGAACTACATACCAAAACAAAGATAACACACCATTGAAGAAAATGCCATCTATTAAATTGAAGACTAGCAAACTGGAAGATGGTGAAAGTGAAGTGGAATCTAATGATTCTAGCAATGAAGGTCGCAACATGCTTCAAGTTAATCCAGATGCACTGTATTGTTATTGCAAATGTCCATATGACGAAGTATCGGAAATGATTGGTTGTGATTCGCGTGATTGCAGTATTGAATGGTTCCACTTCGAATGTGTAGGTATCATGGTTCCACCAAAAGGACATTGGTACTGTCCCGAATGTAGAAAGAAAAGACAACAGAAACGAGAATCGCTCAAATTAAAAGGAAAAGCATCATGAAATGTTTCGTAGAAGTGAGTTTTACAATTTAGAAGCTTGTGGTATTGATATTATTGTTATTTTAAACGAAGGTACGCTTATAATTTAATTTTCGTTAGAAATTATCATCACTAATTTATTTTGTGTTTATTTCTCATTTTATTATTATGGTGATTTTTGCAATAAAACTTTGACGGTTATTAAGACATTTTGATTAGTATTTTTCTTCAATTTTTTTAAACACAGCTTTTAAATTAGTCGACTCTGTTAAGGTACTAAAATTGTAAATAATCATCCAGTACCTGTACATAGTTAAATTTGTGATTATTAATTGAAAAATCCTTTCAATTGTTAATGTATTTTGTAGACTTATACTTTAAAAAACTAGTTTATTTACCTGTCGTGTTAAATATAATAGAATTTGCCAAATTAGATATGTAAATGTGTAAATATTTTTAATATTAGCTCTCTTTTCAGAGAATTTTTCCACTATATGGAAATTACATTATTGTAAGATCTGATTTGATTTCAGAGTCAAATTTGATGTTTGTAACTTTCTGATAGACAAATAAATATCGGAAAGAAATTGGTAGTTTCTCTTAATTATTAAAACACCAAATACAAAAATATAATCGTTTAGTCATCAATTTGTTAACAACTACATTAAGATTGTTCATATATACTAAAAATAAATAACTGAAAGGAATACCAATCAACTGAGCCACTTGCAACAACCTTAAAGTATCATCCTCGTTTGGAAAAAACAAATTAGAGAGCTAAAATCAGTGTCTCTTAATAACAAGGAATTAGGTTCTTACAAGCAACAACACAAAAAATCTTCTAAATAAAATATCTTAAAGCATTGTCTAAATTATTATATCACAAGCGGTCATGTCATTTTCTACAATTACTCTCTCTCGCCGAACCTATTTAATAATTGTTTATAAATTGAATAATCTTTGGCACAGTAGTTACGTTAGCTAAAATTAATCAATTTTTTTTAAGTGTCTAAAATGGCTGAAGCTGCCAACTCGACGTTCCAGTTTGTGCGTTGTAGAGCTGCCATGCATTGATCGCGATTTGCAACACCCAGTCTAAAAAAAAAAACTTGAAAAAAATCCTTTTTTTTTAATTTATAATTACCTTAACAATTTATCAATTTTCAGTTGTTTAACTGTAGCTGCCACTTCCCACCGACATTGTTGTAGCGCTTGTAAACAATCGGAAGTACTCACATCAGGTACACATTCGCGCACTTGACTTATTTTATTATTGCGATATTCAGGAGTCATCAACCGTTCGGCATCAGCACTTAGCTGGAATTCAAATATTTATTTACTATTACTGAATATCGTCTTTCTTACCTGTCCTTGTTGTATTTTGCGTTGAATTTGCTGCATACTTTGCACTAAAGGAGATGGAGGTGCCGGCCGATGCGGTTTCAATGTTTCTTGAGGTACTTGACTATAAGAATTTTCAACAATTTCAGAATATACCCCATCAGGCACTTCGCTGTACTGTCTTATTGAATTATAAGAACTATAAAGCGCGTTTTGTGTATTGCACGAACTAAATGAATTTTGTGAAGAGTTCGTTTGGACTATACATGAAGTATTATTATAAACATTTTCAGCGGTTGTACTGTCGTAGAGATTCAATTCTGAATAAGAGTTTCTTTCAAATTCGGAAACTGGATCGTAATGGTGATAGAAATTTTGGCTTTGACTAGATGCTGGTGGAATGTCAGAGAAATTTTTACATTGTTTAATATTACCGTTTTCTTTGGTTAAATTCTCATACCAAATTTTATTAAAAACATTTGTAGTGTCGTATTTGGCACCTTTCATATAAGATTCTTCTAAATTCGAGTATGTTCCATTTTGAACTTTCGGTAAAATCGCTTCAGTTTTTTTCACTGGTTTTGTAGTTTGTGGCGGCGGTTGTAACACTGGGATTTCAGTTTTACTCGAAAGGTACTTTTCAAGATCTTGAACAAATTTTGAATCGGCATTACTATTACTCGGTTCTTCACTCAAATTCATTAACGCTAAATCGTTAGCTACTGAAACTGGAGTTGCGATTTCTTTTTGATTGGCGCTAACGCCTTTAGATGTTGCGACTTGAATATCATAATTGATGCTTCTATTCGAAATATCACTTTTTATATATCCATTAAGTTTAGTTGTATCATTATTAGAAAACAATGATGATATCTGAGAGTATGATTTGCGTGGTTCGGAACAAAAAACTTTAGAAGTATCAAAAGGATCATCAAATATTTGTTCAAGTATTTGAGTATTATAATAAGATGGAGGTTGCTGATAAGGAGGCGGAGCATTTGTTTGTGGATACTCATTATACTCTAAAACAAATGTTATCAATTATATTTACTAAACATTTTGGAATCTACCTTGCATGACGTCAATTGGTTCATCTAATAAAGACGTGCTTCTTGTCCCGTTATAACCAACATTACCAAATTTCGATAAATTACTTGCATCTGGAGACAAATCAATTAAAACTCCTTCTCGATTTTGTTCAATTTTTGGTTGAGGTGGTCTTTGTGGCTTTACTTTGATACTAACTTCATTGGTCAATTTACGATAATTGAATTGTTTATCGCTAGGCTTTTTATGAAAGCTGTTTGCTAAATAAAAAATTAATTAATGAAATAAATGAACAAATAAACATTTTCTTACTGTTCTTTTTTCTATCAGAAAGTTGAGGTGAAGGTCTAACGTCATGCTGTATTCCCAAAACATCCGGAGGTTCCATTGGATTTCTCAGGTACATATCGTCAATATAAGCGGGGCTTCCCCATGATTCCCCAAATGCTGAGCCATGGCCTGTGTGTATAAACGAATTTTGTAAAGGTCTACTTATATCTTCCGGTTGTTTAGGCCTCATTGGATCAACCAAACACCTGATAAATGACAATAGTATCAACTGAATTTCAAACTTTTTTTTTACCTAGCAAAAATACCAATGTCAAAAGTTCTTTGATTTTGACCTTTCCACCAATACAATTCCGCGCGCCCGTCTATAATCGCAATTTCATCCCCTTCTTGAATCTTTAATTTATTTGGTTCATCTTGACCAGCTACAGCTTTCATTACTGGTGTTTTATTTTTTCGAAAAAAATCTTTTAAAGCTTCGAAAGTAGGTCGTTCTGATGGATTTTTCAACCAACATTGCAACAAAATACTATAAATTGCAGGCGGACACGCTTCTGGTTGATGCAGTCTTTCCCCTTCTTTATCAATTTTTCTTAAAATCTCAGAACCGATTAAACCCATCCATGGGTCTTCACCGAAAGTGAACATTTCCCATACTGTGACACCAAACATCCACGTATCAGAGGCGTGGCTGAATTGGCGTGAACGTAAGGATTCTGGAGCACACCATGGAAAAGGAACTTTTTTGTGTTCAGTCATAACATAACAATCTTCTTCTTGTGGCAACGCCCGCATTAAGCCAAAGTCGCCAATTTTAACCTAAATTTTATAATAAAAGATTTAAATTGATGGATATTTCAAACAAACCTTGTCAGCTGAAGCCAAAAGCACATTTCTACAGGCTAAGTCTCTATGTAAAAAGCGTTTGCTTTCGAGATAAGCCATACCGGTTGCAACTTGAGTAGCGTATTCACATAACATGGGAACTGGAGTTTGTTGGCACTGTTTTCTAAGATAATCTAATAAAGAACCGAGAGGAGCTAACTCAGTCACCATCATCATCGGTTGTGAAAGAACTACACCATACAATCGGATTAAATTCGGATGACTTAAAACATGCATTGCTTGAACTTCTTTAATAAAATCTTCAAAAACTCCAGGTTGGCTTAAAGCATCAGCCTTCAAAATTTTAACAGCCACGGGTAGAATTCTTCCATTAGGACTAGCCCATTCACCTCTCCTCACAACTCCAAACGAACCATCACCTAATTTGATTGAAAGTGTAATTTTTGATTCTTGAATTAAACAAGAAGTAAAATCATTTACACTTAAGTTTTCATCATTCTTTTTTAACGTGGAGGTTTTATTCGACACTGGTATTAATTTGTTAATTAAATTTCGTTTCCTCAATTGAGCTTTTTTCTTTTTTACAGCTTCCAATAACCTTCTTGCGCCTGAAGGTAAAATGAGTGATAATTGTTAAAGTAAACAAGTTTTTTCTACTTACTTGGTTTACTTAAACCAATTTTTTCTAAATCCTCGGGCGTGACATAATCAAAGTGTTCTAATTTCGTGATTTGAAGATCATCTCGGATTGTTAAAAAAAACTGACTTAGTTGCACATCAACTAGAATTTCCCGGATCAGGTCCACACCATCTTCAGCCATTTTAGAATTTTTCAAAGCTGTCATGAAATATTCATAACTCCTGAGAAAAATAACGATTTAATCGAAATGGAAAACACTATGATGTTATTTGCGATAAAAGTGAAAGTACATCTTCCTAACCTTCAAGAAGTTTTTTACAGTATTAAGTAATATATTGATTCTGTTTAATGCGTCTATTTGCACTGATTATCACTAACTTAAATCGCACAGTTCAATCTAAACAAGAATTGTTAAGTAACTTTGCGATAAAAGACTATTGTTGAGAAACAGGAAATATGCTATTGTTGCAGCGACTTCTAAATGTGACTACTTTATTTAACTCAGATTTAATTATCTTTTGAGTACATTGACTTACCTTAAGGTTAATGAACATTCGGTCTTATTTGCAATAAAAATGTTTATTACAAACAAAATATACGTTCACTGTTACATATAAACAACAATAAAAAAACACAAGGACAATGATTTATTGGTAGACAGGATGTCAAAATTCATGCAAATTTACAGATTACCAACAAAACAAAACAATCACCCTAAATATCTTAATTTTTTTACTCGAGTTAAAATGCTGATTCCTACTCAAGTTTCAATTTTATGATTAATAATAGTTTTTGAGAACAATTTCCAGGATTATTATTTGCAAAACCAATTTGGGTTGTTTTTTGGAAATGTCAGTATTGACAGATATTTTCGAACCGAAAATTTGTACTTTGATCTGAGGAGTGGGCGGTAAAGATAAATTTTCACTAATCATTATAAAAAAAATAAAATAATCAAACAATCTGTTAAGTTTTTATTATAAACTGTTATATACAATTACATATTTACAAAGAAGATAACAGATCTAGAAACAGCGTGTCTGGTTGATCTTTGATCTTGTTGAAATTTTCAATAAACGTTTCTTTCTGCTTTTTGTTTGTTAAATTCTTATAAAAATCTGATCCAGCAATACATAACATTTTTCTATCTTCATATTCGTACCTACCAACACGTGTTTGTACGTATGGAAAAAATAATCGTAACCATTCATTTGGGCTTGCGCTAATAAAAAAACAAGTTAAGCACCATGTTGCCATTCCAATAGACAAAGATTGAGTAAAATTAGAAAGACTAAAAACTACCCAATCTTGTAACAACGGTAATTGTTTTTCTTCAATCGCTCTTTCAAAAATCTAAAAATTAATGTTACACATCCATAAAAAAATAAAATATTAATTACTTTAAAAACCACTTTGCTTAAAAGTTTCGGATGTGGTTGTTGTGGAGATAAAAATTCGCTAATAACTTTTGTGAGAACATCAGCTGGCGAGAAAAAATCATTAAGAATGTCAGGTAGAACTAAACATAAAATTTCCACTTCGAAAACGTATCCACGCTTTATGTGATCGAATATTGCTGATATTTTTTCAATAGTTTGTACTAAATTATCAGGATTTGTTTGAGAAGCTGTTGCTTCCAATTGTTCCGCACAATCTGTAACAGTCACTTAATTAGAACTAGTGCGTTTATGGCTTTGACTAATCAATAAACTAAAGTTTAAAGTCATAAACGCCCTACACATAACATATTTCAAGATCATTACCTGTGTACATATATGAAAGAAGCATTTGAATCCCCAGAATTGAAACATTTGGATTTTCACTTTTAGTTTTTTCTAATGCCAAGTTCATTACTTGTTTACCGAAAGTATCTAAAATATTCTTCTTAAAAATAATCAATCGTTCTAATGCCTAAAAAACTTCAATAAATTTTTTGTTACCTATTAAAAAAAAACTACCTTCATCAGCATTGACTGTAAAATATTTGTTAATTTATTATTTAATAAAATTTTAAAAGCAGTCTGTAGCGTATTTGTCACAAAATTCGATTCGATATGTGCTTCATCCACATTTTCAATCAAAAAAAATGCTAAAGTCCACACTAGAATAGTGTGTTCTTGTGATCGTTTCAATATTCTATAGAAAAATTATTAGTTTAAACAGCATTCGATTAAAAATAATAACATACTCATTGCTAGTATTTAAATTGCATTGCACGTATTCTACAGCACAAGGCAATAAAATTTGCATTTCTTCTGAAATTCCGCCAATACTAATATTACTCAATTTGCAACCTTCCAAAAGATATAATATACTATGCAAACAAGCCATTCTTGAAGGCAAAAAAGAACTTTTTAAATATTGCGTTAGCAGTTTTTTTATACTTTCGTAAGTTTCCAAATCCTGAAATGATAGTCTTGAGACATTCAATGTTGTAAATAAAAATGTAGAATAGACAGGTCAAAACATATTCATAAATTTTGCTTCCAGGGAACCACAAAGAGCAGCTTTCCTCAAATTTTCAATTCGTCAATTTACTGTTTGAAAATACCAATAACAAATTAAACTTTATCAAAAATTTCAAGATTTTTCATAATTAAAAAAATCGTAACAAATCAGATAATTGATTCTTTAGAAACTTATAATGATTCATCCTGCATTTCCAGACTTAACTATTCTACAATCAGAATGGAAAACTAAATCCACAAACCGGTGTCAATACAGCTGTCGCTTTAGCTATCCCGACGATTAAATATTGATGTAATAATTCATCATCAACTGTATGAACTTTGGATAATTCTAAAAATACCTCCAACATCCAACTAAACTGAGATTTGTCTGTAAAAAGGTCGGAAATAATAACTGTAGATCTGACAACTTCATGAAGAAATCGTAAAGGTGTTGTTGCCTATAATCAATAACTTTTATAATAAAAAATAAATAAATAAATAAAAAATTACTTGATTTTTCAAAAGTTGAGTGTAGTAATCCAACAAAAATTGTAGACATGAATTAATATCTAATTCACTTTTTTCTAAAAGACTTTTGTAACTTATGTGATTATCATCATCATCTTCAACAATTTTTGTAGCAACTACTAAATACCTTACAGACATTTGTCCATAAGAATAAGACTGAAATCTCTTCTCGAAATTTGGATGTTCAAAAACATTTAAAACTTTGGATAAATAATCAGTTTGAGAGTGTTTTTTCTCAATTGTGTTTTGGATATTTTTCAATTTTTCAATACTGAAATTGTAACTTGAAATAATATCTTTATGTTGATTAACTTTTTACCAAATGTTGGAACAATGTGTAGGTGTTGATGGATATCTCGAAACATGTGCCAATTTTGATACGTTAGTATTCCCAGGTACAGGAAAATATAAAGTTTGGACTAAAATTGCTGTGATAGCTTTGACTGCTAGACTAGAGGCATGGACAATATCCTGTAGCATTAGAGCGTCTTTATCTTCAAAATTGTTACAAAGAACACTTAATAAACTCATCCAAGTTTCTTCAAATTGTTGGCGTGACGTCCAACCCAGTAAAGTAATTCTGTAATTTTTTACAAAAATGTAAATGACTTAAAAAAAGTGTAGGTACCTGAAGATAAATTCTTCTAAAATATCAACTTCTTGAAGAAATTCTATAGGTAAAGGAGGAACTTGGGTATGGAAAGGACCTAACATATCAGGAGACCATCCGCTTTTCCATACTTGTGCAGGTATTAGAATATAAGAATTAAAAATTGGAAGTCTACTTAAATCTATAATAATATTTTTAATTGGCTTGAAAATAAATTCCGGAATATTCAAACAACTATCATCTAATTTATACAACCAAGTTACTAGAATATACAACTGATAACAAGAAACTCCAACGTGAGAAGTTTCCGACTTTTCAAGTGAATTTTCTAATCCGTATTTGGCAAATTCAGGTAAAGATTTTTTACTTAATAATAAATATTCTACAAATTTGTATAAACAATTAACAGCAGAACATAACCACGATATGTGAGTATTTAGACTTAACAGCGAGCAAAATTGTTTTTCTTTAAAAATCGTCTCAGAACAATGTATAGCCAAATCTATAAAATTTATATTAAAATTTACAGTAACACCAATTAAGTAATTTATTGATTCTAAACAAATCACACCAAATTTTACGAGATTTTCGGAAATGGTCTCTGGGAAATGTAATAAGGAGTTAATGTAAAATGTTATTGAAGGAATCACTTCATAAAGATTTTTAAAAAAATCATCTTCTCCAAATAAATTAGTTAATTTATCGGAAAACTGTTTTTCTGAATCTATAGCACTGTAAACCTAGAAAAAATATAACAATTGCCAAAGTAAAAAAGAGGTGCAACAAAAAATATATAAAAAAAACCACTAACCTCGTGTGGTTGAGGCAGTCTATCGATAATCTTCATCACTTCTTCCAATAAACACTCAACGCTAGCTCTAATTAAAGCTGGTTCACTTTCCGATTTATTTTTTTCCCTCAAACCTAATCTAATACATTCTTTAAAAATAGTTTTTGAAAAATTGCCGATTCGAAGAAAATGACTCAATTCTTCATAATCTAAACGTAATAAAAGTTGTGCTGTTTCTTTACTACAACACTTTTCTTTGATTTGTGACAAAAACCATTTTTTATCAATCTGAAGTTTTTTAATATAATCTGGATTCACCGATCGTTTTTGATCAAATTCCAAGGGACTTATGTCGTAAAACTGAGTGGAAAGTTTATTTAAAAGACTTGATAAAGCTTCATGCCTGTAAAAAATTCATTAAAAACAGAAAAAAAAACTCGATACGTACTTCTTCACTAATTTCAATGCAACCATTTTTTTAATGATTTCTAATAAGTCTTCTTTAATTAATTGTTCATTCACTTCGTTCATTGACATTGTAAGAAGTAACTCTATTTTACGACTTGCTAAATTTGCAACTGATCTAGAGATAGATAGTTTTTTGAATGTTAACAGTTTTGGTAGTAACAATTTTAAAAGACTTCCAATGTGATTAGGATGACTGTTTTCCACAGTTTTCAAAATTTTCAGCACAAAAACCGGATCAGAAGAATTCAAATCTGATTTCATTAAACTATTAATAAACAAACCACTTGCGGAGTTATTCCGATGTATTGATGAAATAAATTCAAACACTGGTTCTTCTTCGCTTAAGTCAATAATTTGCGTTACGTAATTGGACAAAAACCATAACAGTTGTTCCACATTAAACACATCTTGATTCTAAAATAAAAAGAAGATACAGACAACTGTCATATCTATAGTAATCCAAATCAAGTACGTTATATGCTACACTCCTTTATTCAAAAGTTAACAATGTAACAAAAAGTTTAATTAAGGTGTTTTATTAGGGCCATATAACGTTAGAATATTTAGAAGTCTATACTTACCATACAATCACAAAGTAAAATAATACTGCCAGTTGATATGATTTTCTGATTAATGGACAAGCAATCTCCATTGACTGAAATAACTTTTGTCCAGAAATCGTTCTCGCTGTAGTCAAGTAAAGTCAAGAAGTAGCACCACAACAATGTTAAAACTGGATACTTCTGAGCCACTTTACTAAAATTTTTACTTATTTCACTTATTTGTATAATTTCGATGTTTGATATAGTATAAACAGCAAGTTTACAATGACTGCCTGATTGAAAAATATATACAAAATACATCAAAAGAATTGATATTTCTTCCACGAAGAAATCATCTTCACATTTTGTACAATGTCTAGATGCAAGATTTAAAAGTTTGAATAGAAATTTCACAACAATCATTTCTGGGGGAATCCCTTGAAAAATGTCAACACTTCTTAAAACATTCAAAGGATCTGCTGTTGGAATACAATTTTCAAAAATACTCCCTGGAGCAAAATCAGCTTTTAAATCGTTTATTTTCGAAATGAGAGTATCTTCTTTCAAGGGTGATAATATTAATAACACTATGAGGATTTTGGCCAAACGTCGAGGAAAACAATCTTGCCAATTTTCCTAAAAGTCATACTAATAAATAAAAAACATAAAATACATTTAAATATTACATAAATTAACGGATCTTGAAAAAGCATCAAAATATAATTATCCAGTGGATCAAAAACTGATGGTTCCAAAACAAAAATTAATTTTCTCAATGAACTAAAAGCTTTTGAGTCATCTAACTTTATTTTATTTTGCTTCAGCATTGGTAATATAACATCAATAACTTGACTTGACCATCGAGACCATTTTTCCGAGTTGTTACAATATTTACTATCGTCCAAAATTAAAACTATCAAATCTATGACCTCAGGATGTTCGTATAATCTTAATAACATCGACAAAACGACATCTCTTGTAGTTTCTAGTTCTTTCATATCAACGGTATTGGATTTATTACGAGTTAAAAAAATATTTTCGACTATTGGACCTAAAGCTGGAATGCAATGAGTCAAGGGAGATTGTTCACTGGCCATTAAACCATCACATAAATGGATTATTTTGGGGACAGTTATGATACTTTTTGAATGCTGTTTACTGTGGGAGAGTTGGACTAAGAATTGGAAGATTCGTTGTATGAGCTCATCCGCGTACCTGGAAAAATATTGAGATTGATATTTGATAAGATAACAATAAAATCTTTGATTAGAGAGACATGAATTGATAATTGCCTAACTTACGGAATTTGTCCTTTTTCAATATAATCAAACTGCTTCAACACAAAACCTATGAAAATTTGTTCTGAGTCAAGAAGACAATAGTTTATTTTTAGCTGAATTAGTTGATTCAGTAACTGTAAGACTTTGCATTGTAGATGAACGTCGCTAGTAATTGTATAATGCTAAAAAAAACATGAAAACAAAAATTTTGCCAATTATAAATCTTACTTTTAACGATTTGATCACCATAGGTTCAAAAATTCTGATGTAATTCGCTAGAATTTTATCAGAGCTCCGCACTGGCATAACTTCTTTTCTATGTAAGTACCCCATAACAGTACTATCTCCATCACAGTCAATTTTGTGGATGTTTTTAAAAGAGTTAATACATGCTGATATATCATCGTACGGTTTATGGTACATGTTATAATAAAACCCATTGCGAATCTCACTATTTTGCTCTTTCATCGTTCCTGATTTTATTTCGCTAATATTAGTAGTCAGATTATTACCAAATAAACATTTAAGAAGTTGCTGGACACAATCTACTGTAGCTGAAGGTTCCAATGTGAAAGTAAAACGAAAATAATTCAAAATATCCTCTGCGATTGATTGGAATTCATTTAAAGTTCCAACTTCCATCAGGACTGAAAACGACTGAAGGATTTGTCGCAATAATCCTGAAAACTTTTCGCAACCTTCTGATTCTAAAGTCACCTAAATAAACAATTATTAAATGGTTCAAAAATTATTAATTCCAATACTTTATAATTAGTGTAAGCCTGGCGCAAGACATCAAAAATCTTCATGTAATGGGGCAAATGCACAAAGTTGCCGATTGTATTTATTTTAGTCCCGTCTTTCTTTTCTTTGTCATCTTTTTCTGGTGTTTTACTTGGACTAAGTACCTTTTTATCGAGATCACTTTTCCGGCGTTTGATTGGAGATGCTGTTGGTAAATTTGGCAAAATTGGTTTTGATTGAAGTTGATTTGGAACAACTTCATCCAAAATGTAATGAATAATATTGAGAATTTTCATTAAATGGTTTAGATATTGTTCAGAGAGTTTGGAAAATTTTGCGTTGGAGAACATATCCCATGATTTTGACGATGGATCTGCGTCGGAGACTTGATTGAGTAAACGAAACGCATATCCTACAAGTTTCTTTTAATCATTATTTCAATAATGTGTTAATTAAATTACCAGCATATAAGTTGGAAGACAAACATAGCAAATTTAAATGACACGTCAAATCGTAATTGATAACGGAATGACTTAATAAATATGAACAAACACTAAACAGATCCATAGTAACACCATCATCACCAGTTTCTAATTTGAAACAATTCCACGCTTTACAGTAAATAGTAGTTGGATAAGCATTAGACAGTAATGATAAAGTTTCTATACAACCAAACTAAAAAAAACCTCTTTTCTAATCTACAAAAAAAAGCCATACTTACAATGAATGAATTTGATGTTGCAGTTATTAAAAAATTAAATAAATTTGTTATAATATTTGATAGAGAAAATTCAATTTTATCACAGTTTTTTTGATCTATTTTGTTGAACGGAAAAGGCATATTGTCAATTAATTTTTTTCTATTTAAATTAGTGGCGCTTATATTGTCATTTAAGTTCGATAGGAATTTTTGTTTATAATGAATTGCTTTCGTCGTGACTGAATTTTCTTTTAGATGAAATTGTTCATAGTATAAATATGGAATCATTCTAAAATTTATATTTTTCAAAAATGTATTTTTTTTAATCATTTTGCTTACTCTACGAAGGCATTAGCAGCCCCTGTCCTGACTCTCATATCTTCATTTTTCAACAAATCAAATAATACGTTTAAAATTGTATCTTGGAATCTATTAGAACCTGTGATGTTGTGAATGGTGACATAAGGAAGCGAAGATATTAACTCACATAAGGCCACCTATAATGAAAAAAGAATATACTAATCTACTTTTGTATATTTTTTTTCATCATCTTACCTTAACTAACCAATATGGATTTGCCGCCAAAAATGGTAAACTACTCAAAACGGGCAGAACTACAACATTATATGAAGATTCAGCAATGTTTTCCAAAAAAGAACTCAAACTAATAATTGTTTGCCTTGAACAATTTGACGACTCGTCTTCCAGTCCCTAAAAAATCAGTTGGAAAATCAAAATAATTAAATTACTAAAACTTACTTTAATTATTAGCTTGATTAAATTTTCCAAATGAAACTGCTTCACATTATCGTCGCAGTTATTATTCACAATCCACTGATTATAATTCGAAGGATTTTCATTTAAAATGCTTGAAATAAAATTTACCAATAACACTCTTAAAGTGCCTCTTAATTGCGGATCCGGATGGTTTTCATAAAGCAAAACATCAGAAATAGGTTGATGGCATATATTTTTTGGAAGCTGTTTTGTGCAATTTCGATCCAAATATAACAATAGCACTTTAGGATAGAATTTGATGATTGATGCCAAGCAAGACAATGCTAATGATTTCACAGAAACGCGAACAGATCTATCGGAAGTATAAACTCCGGATTGTCCAGATAAAAGAAAAAGCTTTGATATTAATCTCGCGCAATAAATTAAGGAAATATCAGCATCTAGAAAACTTCCTATTGAAATATTTTGAAAATGTGCCGCTTCGCCAAATTTTTCTTCATCCACATACGACAGACTTTTTTCTGAGGAGTTATCACTAATAGTAAGCCTTTCTAAATTATCTCCAAGACTTTGACTTTTACTTGCAGAAACATAATCAGATACTTTATAATCGAAGTTTTCAAACTGATTCAATGAAATATCAGCTGAAGATGTTTTACTTTCGATTGAGAACGATTTTTCAAGCTCATTATTTTTGGCACAAGAAATATTCATTACGGACAGTTTTGATTGATCTATCCATTTTTCAATATCTGATCTGATTGTGTCTGTTAATTCGGATTCAGCGAATAAATCGTCGTTTGCAACACTTGTTGCAACACTAAGCTGACCTAAACAAAAATTGACTTTTAAGACATCCAAACAAAAAACTTACTTGGAGAACGCAGAGTTAAATTGGAATGTGACATTGGCAAATTAATTCTACTTTTACTAATTCCGCTTTCGTTCAATAATGCTTGTTTCAAATCAGAAGGACAATTTTGGAATAATGTATTCAGAGTTTCCAAAGCAGCGTTGATAATGTTATGATCCTTGTTTAAAATATAATACAAACATAATTCATAAATCTAAAAAAAAAACAAAAAAAATTATTCAAAGAATTGAAAAGTTTGCACGCAAAACCTGTAAAAACTTATCTATTGAAATGGAAATAACATCAGCTTCTTTACTCTTCAAATCATTTAAATTCATTAATATATTCTTCAAACAGGTCATTACACCTAATACCAGATGGGTACTTTGATTTTCATTGATTGGAATAAGCAAATCTTGAAAAAAAAAGTTAAAAAAAAAATAAAAGCAAAACTGCATCTTACCTAATAAATAATTCAAGACGTAAGCCATAAAAACTTGCGGTTTTTTACAGTTCAAACAAACATGTAATATGCAATAAGCAGCTGATCTTCTTATAACAGCAGATTGGTTTGGAATATTTTTTAGAAACCCTTTAAGAAGACTCTGAAATTTGAATAAACAGTAAGTGAAAATTTACTCGGACAATTTTACTTTAATATCAACTTCTGATGAAAAACAACCTAAAACTTTCATAATTGGTAGCATACTATTAGCGAGAGTTTCATGAACTTGTTCTTCAGGACGCTCAGATACTTTGATTAATGTTGGAAAAAGATTAACAACGTAAGGTTTGCCTTTATGTGGTCTTATTAAATGTGCTAACTGTGCAAAACGCTTTAAAGCAGCTCTTAAGGATCTTGCAGATCCATTTTGCTTAATTCCTTTATGTAATTCAATTTGTATTTTACCAATGTTTCCATCATTCATAGCCTAAAATATTATCGTAAAAAGTATTTACTTTGTATATACATTTTACTCTTATTATTCTATTTAAGCAATCTCCTGCAGTCATTCTAACATCAGATTCATGATCGTCACATAATTGAAGAAGCACCTCGATAGTTATACTCAGATAAGTGTGAAAGTTTGGGGCGATTTTTATGGTGGAATTGGATATTGCTTCAGTAACAACATGACAGTGTTGGATTTTGTCTTTTCTTCTAAAAAGTTAAAATTTTTATATTGAGTTTGTTTACTTTATTACAAATTGTTTACTTTGACGGATCGAAAGTTTGGTTAGAAGACGACAGATTTTTCAAAATATCTAATGATTTGAGTAATTTTTCTTGAGTTGCCATCTTCGGTTTCTTATTGAATCATTAAATGGGATTGAACGTGAAATATAAATTTGCAATCATCCTGTATATTCTAATACGTGTATTACTGTCACACACATGTCAAACTGACAACTGTGTCAATGTGACAATGTCAGGGACTTTAGAATTTCAGTACTACGAACAATAAATTATATTATTGATTCAAAAAAGGTTTTTTGGTCAATTTATTACTTGTATTTATAGCGTATATATTTTAACTGATTAAAATTGGATTGATAGAATTAAAATGTTTGGGGTTTTTTAATTTTTTAAGTTAGTTATAACTAAGAAGCTCAGAACGTCAGAGTTGAAATAAATAACATAACAGTTGTGTTTGTTTTTCCCAGAAATGAGTGTTTCTTATCATTAAAATTAATTTATGTATTGGAAAAATGTTGTATTAGTTGTTGAATAATCTAGCTCAAAAAATGGACAGCTTTCAAGGAAAAAAGCAAAAATCAGAAGGTATGTGCATTGTTTTAGTTTTGATACAGAATTTCAATCACTTGATTCCCAGCTGCGTTTTTAGTGTAATTTTAATTGCGTTTAATTTTTTTGTTTTAATAAAAAATTGCGTTTCCAATAAATAATTTTACGATTGGTACGGCTTATGTTTGTTTATTGTCAATTGTCAAACAAACGTCAACCTTTGCACGTTTTTTGAATTAAGGTTAGTTTCACAAAGCAACAATGTTGCGGCGACAAGCCCGGTTACGCCGTGAATATCTTTATCGTAAAACAGTTCAAGACAAGCAAAAATCAATTCAAGACAAAAAAAATCGAGTCAAACGTAGTTTAGAAGAGAATATCCCTATTCATGGTGATCTGCAAAAAAAAGCTTTGTATTACTCAAGAAAAGCAGAATATGAGGATGCCGGACCAGAATTAGCTGTCCAAATTGGTGGTGAAAGTGGAGGTGCTTTAGCAAACTCTCAAGATGATGAATATAGATATGCAGGCGTTGAAGATCCTAAAATTGTTATTACAACAAGCAGAGATCCAAGTTCAAGACTTAAAATGTTTGTTAAAGAGTTGCGATTAATTTTTCCGAATGCACAAAGAATGAATCGTGGTAATTACGAAATGAAACAATTAATCCATGCGTGTAGAGCGAATGATGTTACGGATTTTATTGTTGTGCATGAGCATAGAGGAGTTCCAGATAGTTTAGTAATTTGTCATTTACCATATGGACCTACAGCGTATTTTACAATGACTGATGTTGTAATGAGACATGATATTCCGGATCTTGGTACCATGTCGGAGCAATACCCACATTTGATTTTCCACAATTTCAAAACAAAATTAGGAGAAAGAGTTATGAATATACTTAAGTATTTATTCCCAGTACCTAAGGAAGACTCAAAACGGATTATTACTTTTGCTAATCATGATGATTATATCAGCTTTAGGCATCATACTTATAGGAAAGTCAACAAAGAGGTGGGTTTTTGTGTCTTTGATTAATTTGAAAATTTATATCGTGTATTTCTAAGTTTCGGTATATTTTAGATTGAATTGAGTGAAGTGGGACCAAGATTTCAATTGAAATTGTATGAAATTAAATTGGGGACTTTGGAAAATGCAGACGCAGCCGATATAGAATGGGCTTTAAGACCATACATGAACACGACAGTTAAACGAAGATTTTTAAGTGACTACGATGGATGGAAACAGGAAGATGACATAACTGATCAATAAAATATTTGTATTTTTTAGTTAATTAAAATGTTTTTTTTTTTTACATTTTTGTTTATTTGATTTATCAATTCACTTTACTTTCCTTTTATGCTTTTTTGTTTGACTGATTGTTAATAGAAACAATAAATTTAGAAGTAACAGGTGTCTCAAGGAGCGGCAGAGTGCGAAAAAAGTCATCCAAGTTGATGGATTTTGAATCACCTGACGAAATTGATCGATCGTACAAGAGACAGAGCACTGTAGCCCGAAAATCCGATTTTGATGTTCAACCGCCAAGAAAATTATCAAGACCTGACGATGTATTGTAAATCGTTTTTTTTGTAAAAAAAATGAACAATCTGTTGGATTTTAGGTTTTTGTGAAGTCTGAGCATAGTTTTGAAAATTATGATATGGAAGGTAGCGATTCAGAGTATGAAAGTGAATATGAATTGCCGGCAAATACCGAATCTAGTATGGATTCGGTAGATACTGATAGCGATTTTGACGATCAAGAAAGTGGATTTAAACGACTTGATACAGATACGTCGAAGAAACGATTGTTAATCAAAGATGGGAGAATCGTCAAGACAGAAAAGCAGCCAAGTAAAAAAGTAACTCCGAAATCAACAGGAAAAAAAACGCCGACTTCAAAGACTTCACCAGGAAGTCTTTCTTATGAAACTTCCAGTATTTCACCTCCTAGTCCACGAGGTAAAGACTCGTTGTATAAAGTGAGTGGGATTAAGCCGATTGATGTCGCTGCGCATTTGAAGTTACTAGGTGAAAGTTTGACTATAATCGGTGAGAGACTCAAAGAACATGAAGTGAGTATTATAGCTCATTTTTAAATATCATCTTATATAAATCTTTTAGGGTCAAATTGCAGTCTCCGGCAGTTTGTCAGTTTTATTAGATTCATTACTTTGCGCCCTCGGTCCTCTTCTATGTTTAAGTCAGCAAATTCCTGAACTACAAGAAAACTGTTGCAGTCCGGAACAATTAATGAATACTTTAGACAACGTTGCTTTTATAATGCCTGGACTGTAAATTTACTATTAATAAACTAGTAGACCTAAACATAACTTTATTACCTCACACTAACAAAACACACATATTTTTACAATGCACAAAACTAAACATTATGGATACCTTCCAGAGGGTTTCATCCCTGGAGGATGGTTAAAACAATGAGCTTTACACGGATCATCGTACAAACACGGTCCTTCTTTTGGTTTCCAATGTTTACAACAAGGTCGACAGCATGGTCCTGGTTCATATTTGTTTAATTTTTTCTTGCGGGGTTTTGGTGGGCAAGGTTGAACTTGCGCGAACCAAACTCCGCAAGGATCACAACATGGAGGTGCAGTTAACTTCATAGTGCATGGTTTAAAACCAGTTGGACATCCGGGAGCTGGACAATTCTCCTCTAATTTTGTATAATCCTCGCACCAACGTTTCGGTTTGGGTGGAGGACAATAAGGTTGTTTATTTTTGCCAACTTCGCGCCAATCCACATTATAATAATTATAAAAATTGTCGTAGCGGCTCCTTTCTGCTTCTTCAGGTGTCAGCTATGTTTAAATAAATTTATTGAAAAAAATATGACTATGAGGGTTTATACTTGTGGTGGACAAGACGGGCATGGAGGACATGGAAGCTGTAGCGGTTTGACTGGAGCGGGCGCAGTAGGTGCTAGACAAGGTGGAGGACATGTCATTGTCACTTGAGCAAAAGGGAAAGTGCAGGGAGGGCAGCATGGTGGCGGAGGCTTTGCTGCACAAGGAGGAGGGCTACGAATTCACTATTAATTTTGAATTATTCAAATTTCAAACAAACCTATTGCCGATTTGATTAACTAAATCTTTCAATTCCGTTAGAATAGTTGGTTGGACATCAGCACAGCAAGCCATTTTCCCCCGGTTTTACAAAGAATTTTGAAAAGAAAAACAGTAAACTTCAACACAAAAATTTACATCCAATTTTGACTGTTATTCCATTACTTAGCAACTATTCCACAGCTGGTACTGATGAAAATTTTTCCGCTTTTTTTTATGACCAGCATCTTTAATTAAGACAAGAATGTTACCATCATTAGACAAAAAGAAAAAATACAGTCTTGACTTTACGCCTGGCGTAAAATTATGCTGTACTCTCTCATATATTAACGATTATTTACAATTTCCATCTTATTTATTAAACTAAATCAAAGACAGCATAAAAATTCACAACACTTCTACTACATTTGTTACAGTAATCTTATATATTTCGCTTATTTTATTTTTTACAGCATTCACCGGAATCACCCAGTGGTGGGTCATACCGCTTGCTTTTTCTTGGTTTGGGTGGGCACGGCTGTATTTCTGCAAACCAAATCCCACAAGGATCACAACATGGTGGTGCTGTTAATTTCATAGTACAGGGTTTAAAACCAGTTGGACATCCAGGCAACGAACCATCATCACATGGCTTCATGCACTCATTACAACATGGAGATTTACCATCAACTGTTTGACCTCGCTGTTTTGCTAAAGTACATTGCGGGCGTGCGGGTTTATAGCGGGGACTGTCATTATGCCAATCTATATTATAATTATTATAAAAATTGTCATAACGATTCACTTCGCGTTCTTCCTCAGATATCTAAAAATTGTAAGATAGAAAATTATGAAAATTTTGTCAATTTTCGTTACTATTGGTGTTGGTGGAGGCTGGGGACATGGTAATTGTAAAGGTTTTACAGGCTCAGGTCTAGTTGGAGCTAAAACTGGAGGTGGGCAAGTCATTGTGACTTGTGCGAATGGGAACGTACAAGGGTAACAACATGGTGGAGGGCAGCCAGAGCAAGGAGGGCGGGAAGGACAAGTGTCGCAACTGGAAAGCATAAGTCATTTGGAAAAAAAAATGAAAAAATAATTCTACCTGTTTCCAATTTGGTTCACTAAATCATTGAGTTCCGTAATGAGAGATGGTCCGGGGATATCCATAAAGCAAGCCATTTTTCATAAACTAAAATTTTTAGAACACACAAAATTTTGAATAAATTTTCCAATTTATGGGTAACTTAGTTACAATTTTCCGCAGCCTGATTGATTGTAATGTAAAATCACAAAATTATGAAATGTTATTCTTAAAGATAACATCGAAACAAATAAAATTCAGAGAGAAAAATATTTTTCCGTCATAGGGATGAAATTTTACCTCTGACCTCCTTCTTAAGATACGTATAAGAGACTTTTCCGGCTGAATAAAGTATGCCAGAGCAAGTTTTTCAAAAAGAGCACAAAATTTCCTACCGAATGATCTAATAATCACTGATTTCTGAGTTACTTTGATTAAAAATACTTTCGGCTAATTGAACTTAGGCAGACCAACCTTATTTCGTTCGTATAAGCCTTTACATTCTATCTCCATAGAAATTTTCCAATTCAGCAATGACGGGACATTTAGTGTTGCCAGCTCTTAGACTATTTCGGTTTATTACAAATTAATAAAAGAAACAAAAATCTTGTCTCGCATCAAGATACTTTTTATGGTCATATTCAAAGTGCGTCCTGTAATTATTTGCAAGTAGGTGAAATAAAACAATCAGTAATCAATCAAAGATTTTTTCATCTGCCACATTACAGATACTTGATGGTACCTTTCCAGCATATTAGCCACATCGATTTTTGCATTTAAATTATTTGCGATGAAATCCAATCATTATTTTGAAAACTCATCATCACAAATAAATTAAAATGTATTGATTTTTTTATTTTATATAATGATAAATTACAAGAAAAAAGTGTGAAATGTTCAATTTTATGGTGATTTCAGAAATTTACATCAAGACAATAAGCGTTAAGACACTGATAGTTTAAAGTAAACAAACTAAATGAACTTGAAATTCTGTGATATTGTCCCAAAGTTCCTAAAATCACGTACTAATTTTATCTAATTATATGTATTTAAATACTTTTATTCGTATGGATGCCCTTTCACCCATAGAGCCAATATACACATATAAAGTTAAATATCAGTTAGAACAAAAAAAAGTCAATACTCTACATACTTTCCAAATATCTAAATAGATTAAGCATAGATTATACATTATAATGATTAACAAAAGATTTGCATTGCGTTATTAAACTAAATGTTTTATACCCAGAAAAAAAAAAAAAACAAAAAGCAATACAAAATTATAGAAAAACAAAAATTAGCAGAATTATTATTATTATTATACCATAACAAAAGAAAGCTTAACTGTGATAATTTTTTTGTTAAAAAAAAGTTTACACATTTGATGAACATTACAGTAATTCCATTCAAAACGGTAAAGTACTAGACAAAGTCTATTTTATTGGTGAGCTAAATTATGTAATTTGTTCTCTTTTCTACATGTGTATAGTTTAATAAAGAGCTACATAAAATGTCAAGTATGGATTTAATTTCATTTTTTTTCTGACAAGTAGTGATTATTGCAAAGATCAAGTTAATTTTTGGCTATATTGTCTCCCATGAGCAATAGCGCAAAGTCATTATTAAACAGCAAAAAATTTCTTTTTTTGTCAATGGAAACAGAATTGTTTCAACATTTTACATTAAAATCTTTACACGAATTCTGTGCATGATATTAAAACTGTTGCTTTACGATAACGGACAAGATTTAATGTCAAACTTTTGTTATACAAAACATTTTCAAAAATTTCCTTTTTTTTAATTCAGCAAAATGGTATATACCGAAAGGTCACGTTTTTCACAGTGGAAACCAACCATCCTTAAACCAACTTTCATTTCAAACAATATAAATTGTTGCTATTCAAACAACAATTTATTTTGTTGATCCAACAACAGATCTAAACGTATAAATACCATAAATATGATCACAGCAGTGCTGAAAGCACTCTCTCAGTCAATATATAATTATAACAGTTGTAACAAACATAGAAAAATATACATTATGCTCTCAAACAATCAGTCAGCGTTTCAGATTTATCTGAACACAGCTTAAGCAGTGTCGGCACCACTTTTTCTTCTTCTTTTCTTACAATATTTTAAACCTTACTATAAACTAACATACGCACCAACACTGCTTTTATAGATTATCGTTGTTGAGCTAAGTCGATTAAAAAATCAGTCACTATCGTAATCACGAGACACTTCCAATTTTTCCGCGGTGCCTCAAACACTTAAATTAATAGTCATAAGGCTCATAACACCACAGGTGGGTCTTTTATAAGTTCGATAACTAAAATATACTTAAATTAATTATAAAAAATCAGCGATAAAAAAACAAAAAACACAACACAAAACACTTCGGTTCGGATCTAATGTGAAGTATCGACCAGATTTGGAGCATCACCCTGACCTTTATGTTCATTATTCTTCAAACAGTCTTCCGACTTATCTCCAGTACATACCGTTCCATCGTTGTTTATAATTATTTCATCTGCTGGAATGTCTCTACAAAAGAGAATTAAACCAAATTATACAAAATTTCTTTAACTTAATTACCCGCTCTCTGTTTTAACCGTCACAGTGTGATGATGCTCTTGAGTCAACTGATTTTTGTTATTTCCTTTATTTGAATTGTTACGCTTCTTATTTGTCTAGAATGAATAATACGATACTTTTTTATTATATTTATGTAACACATTTACTAACGTTGCTTCTTCTATTGACTGGGAACGTCGGAGGTCCTGATTTACGCTGCTGCTGCTGCCCTCTACCTCTTACCATGTTCGGTTGATTGAAGTTACTGGGACCAGGAGGACCCATAACACCACGTCCTCTCCCTTGATACCCTACCATTGGTCCTTGTTGCCTTATATTTTGCTGATATCCATAATTCGCTCCCCATGATCCGACTACAACACCAGCAACTTGTAACTGACCACCTCTTGATGAAATCGGTCTTGGACGCATTCCTGCTGGAATTCTATTTGAAGGAAGCGGCATTGTCGGTAATCCTTGAGGAGGAGGCAAACCTTGTCTTATCATACCTAACAAATTAACTTTAGAAAAGACCATTTTTATTATTTTAATCAAATACCTGGGAATGGTGCTAATGGCATTTTAGCAAATTTTACATCCAAACCTTCCAATATAGCTTTTCTCATTCTTTCAACTTTAACCACTCGTTCAATATGATTTTCACAAACTTCCAAAATATTTTTAGAGTGAGCTGATCTATTTAATGTATGATGGAATAATTTGCCATCAAAATATAACCAAGGACAACACATAAGCCAAGGTAATGGTGCTCCACAAGCATCATTAGCCAATAAAGCCATTTCAACTCCTTGCATAAATAATGCAGCTAATTGAACTCCTCTACTAGTGACAACGTTTAACTGAAATTCATTTATGTACACTCATTACATAAATATATTTCAGAGCAACTAACCGTTAATTCTTGGAGATACTGAGGATTCATGAGATCAACATTAAAAGCTTGACAAAGAAAAGCATCCAATTCGTGCCGTCTCATAATCGGTTTATCCTGCGACATAATATATCGAAGAACACAAGCCATTATCAACATATGCTGAGGCACGTATCCGGTATTCAATATTAATGGCGTATCTGAATTCAAACACGACAAAAGAGCTCGCATTCGTCGTCTTTTGTCGTCCAAAGCAGGACCAAACCATAATCTTTGAAGTGTTGGCACAGCCCATGGTAACGGTTCTGCTTTTACGTCTTCAGGATACTGATATGGATTTGAACGACTATAAATCCATTCACGAACTACTATATCAGGCTGTGGTGAATTTTCCGGGATTTCACCAGCTTCTTTTTTCTTTGTATGTACATAACGTAAATGATGTAAATTGAACAATACTGCGTATACCCGTTGTCGTAATGGTTGATAAACATCATGAATTGGCGGAAATTCACGATTGCCTTCGTCTTCCATTAAACATGGTAAACGAACTTCTTGCGTACTCAAAACATGAAGAATCATAGAAGCCATTAAACCTTTCTGATGACGAAGAGATGCCGTACGTAATACATCCGGTGAAACAGTTGGAGTAACTAAATTTTGCGAAGCTGTAAATTAAAATCAAATAACAAAATATCCACTAAAGTAAGAAAACTTACCGGCAGCTGGACGAGTAGATTGAGCAGAATGTTTTGGCGATGATGGAACACTATTGGTACTCGAACTGCCTGAACTGACTAGAAGATTAACTCTAGTTCCGTTAGAAGTGCTAGCCACATTCTGGTTAGAGTTGGGAACAGATCCATTTATAATTCCATTGAAATGAGTAGCATCTGAAAATGAGAAAACTAATGTGAAATAACGAAACTAGAAAGTTAACATTGCATTAAGAAAATGGAATGTATAAACTAGGATTGAGGACTGAATTTACATAAAATATAAAGTCCATACCCAAAGCTTAATTGATCCTATTCCACGCAACAACTCATTTAGATTAAATATATATCTACAATGGGTGCTTAGAATGGACCAAATAACTTTTTGTAAAAAAAATGTTCTAACTCAGATTGAGGACTTGAACTATACTACAACCAAGTCCGCACCCAGAGTTAAATTAATATCCTTCCATGCAACAACCCATTTGGTCTAAAGTATAACACGAACGGGCGCTTTTAAGGAAGGGCTAAAACAGTTTCAGAAAGTAAAATGTTTTAACTCAGATTGAGGTCTTGATTTAGGATACAATCAAAGCCGCACCCAGAGTTAAATTGATTTCCTTCCATGCAACAACCCATTTGATCTGAAGTATAACTCAAACGGGCGCTTTTAAGGAAGGATTAAAACCAGTTTTTGTACAAAAATTGTTTGAATTCAGATTAAGGACTCAATTTTGAGTAAATTGAATCCGCACCCAAAGTTAAGTTAATCTCCTTCCATGGAACAACTCATTATTTGGTTTAAAATTTAACTCAAACGGGCATTTTTGAAGAGGGACAAAAACCAGTTCCCGAAAAAAAAAAAAATGTTTCAACTCAGATTGAGGGCTTAAATTTGATAACCATTAAGTCCGCACCCAGAGTTAAATTGATCTTCTTCCGTGCAACAACCTATCTGGTCAAAAAGCAACTCAAACAGGCGCTTTTAAGGAAGGTAGAATAATAACACTAATAATAATAAATTACCATTATGTGAATTTCCTATTGATCCGTTCTGATCCAATGAAGTAAAGTCTGAAGACATTACAAGATTAACAGTCGCCAATTTGTAATTTTGTAGTGTTTCTTCCTAAAACAAAAGCATTAATAAAAAAAAAAAAAGAACAACTAAAAAAAAACACTAAAACCTCTTGTTCTGTTGTTTCTGAAGCAAAACCTGCACCAGACACTTCTAAATCATTATCTGCCTCTTTGTTCGCTGATTCATTGTTATTTTGAATATTTTTCTTTTCCTTAGGTGCTGCTAAATTACAATTTCAGTAATTAGAACAATTAAAAGACGACTACAAACCAGGTGGAGTACAATACTTCAGAAAACCACCAGCTGTACCATTGAGATAATAATGGACCGACTGTCTAAACTTTGACGCACGATTTTCATCCATATATGTGAGCATAGCGGTAACTAGAGCATCCATATTTGACGTTGGTGGTAACGTTCTAACAAATTCGGCCAAAGTTTTAACGTTTGATTCGGCTGGAGACTGACATAATTTTTATAAATAAAAGAGATTGAAATTATCGATCAATTAACTTACTTTGTTATCTTTAACAAGATTTGTAATACCAATTTTTTTGTGAAAATCTTGTAAATCGCTTTCTGTCAATAGGAAATTGCCCATTAAAGCTGCCACTACACAGAGTTGTTCTTGAGTTAATTGCAGAGATTTTGTTAATTCATTTACCATAAATTCTCTGGTCTCAAGGGAACCCTAACACAATTAATATTCAATATTTATAATAATTCAAGAATTTAAAAGAATGTAAAAACTCAGATTGAGGACAAGATGATATTACAATCGTGTCACCACCCAGAGTTTTATTTTAATTTCCTTCCTGGCAACAACTTGTCTAGTTGTATTATTTGTCTAAACAAGTGACATTTTTGGAAGGGTTTATAATGTCTTTCACTCACTTTATAAGTTAATTTCAAATTTTCTGCTGAGAAATATCGTGGAGGATCAAAGGCAGCATATTCAGCATCATCGGCGAGAAGACCATGAAAACCATACTCTCTACAATATGCTATGACTTCTTGATGGTGATCATCCATTGTACACATCTAAAAAAACCCAGATTGAAGCATAGATTCCACTAATATTATATTGTAACTGCAGGTTCTAATTGTTAATTCAAAAATCAACAATCTGCTGTGCAGTAAATTTCTTTACTTCCATCACACACCACACTGGTGATGTATAAACCAGCATGGTACTTTATGGAAGGACTTCAATCATTTCACTTACCACTGTCACACCTAGATGTCTCAAAGCCATTCTTAATGCTGACCTTAGACAAGTTGGAGGAGTCCACCAAATTTTTGGAGGTGGTGTAGCTTTGGTATTTATATGTTTTAGGACCATTCCAACTTTTTGTCTTATATTTGCTTGTTCAGTTATCCATTCATTCATTCTAGATGATTCAATAGTTCCATTGAAAACCACAGCCAATTCAATATTACCCCTTTCTACAGCTCTGGTCAATAACGAAAGGAACTGAATCATACGATTCCATTGCCCACCGCATGCCCAATCTACATAAAACGGAATAATGACTTTAAGAATAACAACATTATTGATTGTTACCTGAGAAATAACCCCCGTATAACCTATCTAAACAGTTTTCTGCATCCACAATCAGTTTTAATTTATTACCAATAGGTCTAATTTTTCTGTTAGCATTTTGCGGCTGTTGTCTTTGTGTGACATTTCGAGCAATTTTGAGTAAGTCGACAGAGACTGCTCCTCCTTCCAAGCTAGAGCTTTCTAAATAAACTTGTAAATCGTGGACCCCCATTTTTAATTTTATAACTAGTTAATAATTATTGATTATCATTTCTCGTTAATCTGAAAATTGAATTAAATAGAAAACAGAAAATATTATAGTAATGAACAATCATTTTAATCACAAAAAGTAACTCAAGAAAACATTTCTGCTATTGTGAAACTTGAGCCGCCATCATGGACAGCACAATACCTTTCAAGTAACAAGGAACTGTTACATATACATCAAAATTTATTAAATTTAAAAACACATTAACAATCTTTCATTCAACCACATTTAAATTATTATTAAATTAACAAAATATTTTTCTCTAAATCTGAAAATACTTTAATTACCTCATCGAGACGCCTTCACATTTCAAGATGCCGGCACATTGCTTCACTTTTTTTTTCGACAATATTGTAATCGGAAAAATTGATAATCGGTTTATAAATTTTTATATTTTAGTATAAATACAACATAAAATGATTAATTTGTAATTAGAATTATTAATCAATTTAGAAAAATGCATGTTTTTTTAACTATCACGGAACAAAAATATTTACCGGAAACTTCAAGTCAAACATACACATGACGGAAACCTCCATCTTTGAAAAAATTCGAAAAAAAGCGGGAAAATATTTCATAGTTTTATTACAAAACAAGTTTATTATCAAATTTTAACATTTAAAAAAGTATATATAATTGCAAATATATATGTCATTGTTGATAAATAAAAATATGTGCACAATTAATTGATTATAAGGTGATGTCAGGTCACAGGTCAATCACTGGAGCTGCTGAGAGCAGCTGACGTAACTTTCCACTTAATTTATCTTGGCAAGTATTTATCATTTTTTGTTATTTCAAAATTGAAACATCATCTTTATCAATTTTTAAAACATATAAGTAAATTTTGCATTATCACTTTATTTTATTGGCTTGCTGAGTACCAAGTAAGTTTTTAAGTCTTCAAAGTCAATAGTCTACAAAACAATTACATACATGTCATGAAGTTACTTGAAAAAAATTATCATTGGATCATAATTATTGGGATTATATGTATAAAAAATTAACTATAAAAAACATTTTCAATCAATTTAATATTCACAGAAAACTGTTGTATCTACAAAATGGTGGGTAATTCAAAATTATCGATGTTGTTCAAATTATTGCTTTATCAGTGCTGTAAATGTGCATTGTCAATGTTGTTAATTGTTCTCATTTTGATGATAAAACTAATGATTTGCAATTTTGTAGAAACATGTCCGGCGAAAGCGAGTATCTTCCTCAGCCCAAAGGCTTTGCTACCGCAGCAATTCATTCTTTCCAAGAGCCGGAACAATGGGATTCAATGTCGGTAGTTACACCTTTAGTAGCGTCAACCACATTCAAGCAGTTTGCTCCAGCACAACCTAAGGTGAGTTTTAATTTGATAATACTTTTCCTCTAGTTTCATTTGTAGAAATACGAATATGGAAGGTCTGGCAACCCGAACAGAGAAGTTCTAGAGAATTGTTTAGCATCTTTGGATAATGGTAAATATGGTCTATGTTTTTCATCTGGATTAGGCGCGACTACCGCTATTGCTAGTATGTTCAAGAGCGGAGATCATATTATTTGTGGAGATGATGTTTATGGTGGTATAAACAGACTTTTCAGTAAAGTTTGCAGCCGATTTAATCTTGATATTGATTTTGTTAATGAAAATCAAATTGAAAATGCCATTAAACCTAATACTAAAGTACTTTCCGAACTTTTTATAAATTAAACTAAAGATTTATTTTTAGTTGATTTGGATTGAAAGTCTGACGAATCCAACACTGAAAGTTATTGATATACCAGCAATAGCTGCTATTGCTCGAAAACATAAAATTTTACTAGCTGTTGACAGCACATTTCTAACACCATATTTCCAACGTCCACTTAATCTGGGCGCTGATATTGTTGTTCATTCTATTACTAAGTACATCAATGGTCATTCTGATGTAATTATGGGTTGTGTCATCACCAACAATGAAGAAATTAATGAACAACTTAAATTCCTTCAAAACGGTAATATAATGTTTTCGATTCTGTCTGGTCTAAACTGGGTTGAAACCACTTAGCACGTCCTTAAGAAAAGCACTTGTTGACTCACTCCATCCTAAGATCACACCGGACACAATCAAACCAAAATAGTATTCTTTTTTTCAATTTTATCTCCATTATTTTTGTGATTTTAGCAATGGGCATTGTCCCTGCTCCATTTGATTGTTATCAAGTTACAAGAAGCATAAAAACTCTTGCTTTGAGAATGCAACAACATATGAAAAACTCTATAGAAATTGCTAAATATCTTGAAAGTCATCCTAAAGTTGAAAAAGTTTTACATCCAGGTTTACCTTCGCATCCTCAACATGAACTGTTCAAAAAAATAGCTTCTGGGTGCAGTGGTATGATTTCAATTTACTTAAAAAATGCAGGTCTTGAGCAATCTAAGAAATTTTTATCTTCGTTGAAAGTATTCACTTTAGCTGAAAGTCTAGGCGGATATGAAAGTTTAGCCGAACTACCGTAAGTTTTGG
Source organism: Latheticus oryzae (assembly GCA_030157265.1). NCBI lineage: Eukaryota > Metazoa > Arthropoda > Insecta > Coleoptera > Tenebrionidae > Latheticus > Latheticus oryzae. The sequence continues at coordinate 12,662,744 of CM058050.1, forward strand.
ATTTTATTAAATTTTGTCACTAGTAAATTAAAGCAGCTTAAATCATTCCAATGGAATCTGTTTAGATACATACTACGAATTTCACAGTTACTTCTAAATTGAATAACATATTTCATCCACTTGGTGTATAAATAACTATTAAACTGACTAAAGATTTTCAATTTTAGGAGTATCATGACGCATGCTTCCGTTCCTGAAGACCAGCGCAAAGTTTTGAGAATAACCGACAATATGATACGTCTCTCGGTTGGTTTGGAAGATGTGGAAGATTTGATAAATGATTTGAAACAAGCTTTACAGACAATCTAAATTTTCAATAAATACAAATTTAGAAAATACAATCACTCTCTTACTTGAAATGCAAAAATACTCAAATTACATCTTACAAATATATGAGATATTTTCAATAATGTGATCACAAGTCATCTTATTTAAAGTTCCACATTTTGCTAAATGCATTCTCACACTAGTTATATACTTTTCTAAATAGGTTAAAGAGTTATCTTGGAAGTACGGTTTACGAAAATCAATCCTACTCTCCTGGACACCTACAGGAGTGTTTAAAACTCTGCGAATATCATTCAAAAGTTTCTCTATACCGCTTTCATTTGAGACAATATCCACTTGATATTTATAAGGCACGAACTGATCTTCAAAATTTTCTTTTTTATCGACAGACATACAGCGAAAAGGCGATGCTATTAATGCCCCATGCGCACTAAATGGCGATAAAATGATACCCAAACATGGAGTTTTACTCCCAATCCAAGACTGAAAATCTTGCTGAGTATCTAAATCTTGTTGGGACGGTTCTGGTGCAAAAGTTGGATGAGAATGGAACCAACCCAGCACATCCAAACCTTTTTTATGAATCAATTCAACTGCTTTGGATTGAGAAATAGGGCACATATCGCAATGTGTCGCAGACGAGGCGATATTACGACATGGCTCATAATGCGAAATCGTCAAAACTTGTTTTTCTGGAGTCCAACTACCAGCAACTAGACCCATTACTTCAGTTAAAGATGTATGCGCATGGAAGTCCATCAAAAGCAGAGTCGTTAAGTGCATTTTCACTCTGTATTTTTGCTGAAAAAATCTCTTAAACTTGTTTTGTTTATAAATTAAAAAAAATCTTACAGGTTTGCCTTCCGGAAATGGTCTGCAATAAATCAAACGCACTGCGGGTTTTTTTGTAGAAATTTTAGTTTTCACAGGTTCTTCATTAACAATAGTTGTGTTAATAACATCGCCTTTTTCGTCATGGGTTAGAGTACATCCACCTTCTCCATCCTAAAATCACAAAATTACGAAAAAGATGAAAAATTTTAAGCGAAACTTACATTTCCAAATTTTCGTTTAACTCGAGACCGACAACCAAACTCTAACGTTTGTTTTGGCAAATTTTTCTCTTTTGAAGCTTTTTCGCGATTCGAGCTGGCAAAAGTCTGAAATACATCCAAAAGTGGCCGAATATAATTAGTTTGGGCTGAAAAATGTCTTATTTCTAATAAAAAGAACACAGTCTGACCCAGTCACTTACCGCATCCAAAATTTATAATCCCCATTTGTTCTAAATAGCAGTGAATGCGGCTAATGCAATTAACATCTCCGCAGTTTTTTAAACCTTGACGTATTGAAGTTTTTGTTACATAATTTGGTTTAGCTGATAGCCAACAGTTGATTATATGGTTTCGGATCTACAAAATGACAATTAAAAACTATAAATTTTGTTGATTTATTACTTTAAGATATCTGAGAGGTGTTTTTGTGGGTCTACCTTCAAAAAATTCTGAATGTACAACTTTTTCTAGCTCACTTATAAAACTCTCATTAACTGTGACCTCTATTTGTGGTATTTCTAAACTCGTAAGTTCTTTGACAATTCTTTGATCCAGTACTGATGTATCAATGCATAATTTTTGTTCTTTGACAATGTTTTCACTATTAACGTTTCCAACATTTTCAAATTTTTCGTTATAAATGGGTTTAACGGAAGTTTTATCGTCATCAGAATCTTCAATGTCGACTTCCACATCCAAATCGGACTCATCTTTACTTATTTTCACCTACAACTTTTTGAGTTTTTGTTTTTATTAAAAAATAAAATACTTACAATTTCCTCTCCTTCACAAATTGGCACTGCAAGTCCTTTGCCAGTAGTAATTTCAACTCTACTAATCTCAGTTTTTTTATTTTCTTGATTCATTATTTTAATAGTTTTTTGCTTAACCTGAGTCATTGGAAACTTTAATTTAGTTTTTATTTTAAATTTCACGTTTCGTTTCGCTTTACTCTTCAACTTCTTTCTTTGTTCATTTTTGCTAATATTTTCAATGATTAATTTAGAATTCTGTTTTTTTGAAATTTGTGTTTCAATATTTTCATCCATGTTGTCATAAGATACATTTTTTTTATACTGTTTAATGTCTACTGTCGGCTTTGCTGTGCTTACAGCTGCAATAACTTCCTCAATACTAGCAGGAATCTGTAACACAATTTTGCAAATTTTGTTCAACATCAGCTAATAGTCACCTGCGTGTCATCTAAAATATCGGAGACTAAATTTACTTCTTCAACAACTCCAGTGTTGAAGTTACTACAACTTTGTGCTTCCATATAAAAATTTTTGAGGTAATACTTCACTTCAGAAGGGGTTCTTGATCCAATAAATTGAGATAACCTTGCATTACTTTTACCGAATATCTCAATACCTCTTTCTAACAAATTTTTCTCTTTTTCTGTCCAACCGCTTTCATCAGTTATTGAATTTTCTGTGGAAACGTGGCCTAAGACATCATTTTCGTTACCCCCACAGTCTATACTTGTTTTTTCTGAGAAACTTGAAGATAAAACTGATCCATTGTCATACCAACAATCAGGATTTGCGCTAGGCTTATCCAAAAGCCACTGTGGATGTATAGTATATTCACAATTTAATAATTCCGAATTTTGAGACACTAAAGATGTGTTCTCGTATCTAAAAATATAACCTCAAATCAAATAATGAAAAATTTATAGTTTCTGATGCAAAATGCCACTTTAACAACACCCTTGAATTTGAAAATTTTTATAGCAACTTACATTACGGAATCACTTTTTGATAGAAAGTTATTTAAATTAAAATCTCCTAGTATGTCAATTTCATCATCTTCGGCCATTTTTGTTGTTGTTTTTAATTGTTAGAGTGAAGATAGATGCATACGCGACAGTTGTTTTAAAGTTGAGATAGGGAGTTTTATTAAAGTACTACAATGTAAAAATTTGTTTTACAAATGTTGTGCATAATGATTATTTTGATTGTTAAAAAATTGAAATTATTATGAAATCAATTAATCAAACAAATCATGTTTTGAATTTTTAAATTTTGTAATTTCGAATTTCACTTTTTGTTAATTGTTGATTCTAGGGACTTTTGTTTTCACCTAACTTCGTTGTAGATTAATTCAACTGTTTTTCTGTTTAATTTGCACATTTTGCTTTTAAACAAAAAAAGGGGCTGTGAACATGGAAAAACTTACAGAAAAAGACTGCAGAGCATTAGAACTGATAAGGCGTGCGAGACTTGATGAAAACTCTAATTTGCAACAGTGGTTAAAAATGGGTGATTTACAACTAAGTGATTTAGAAGAACTTCGAGACCATCTGAAATCAAAACTAGATTTTTATATGAAAGAAAGTATGTAATATTTGTTTACAAATTATTTATTCAATAATGTAAAAATACTAACTTATAGTTGCAAAAATGGAGGCAGCATTTGAAAAGTTACATGTGGCTCTTAGTGATTCAGCTGAATATGCCAATATCTTACAAAAACTAAAAAATATACAGAAGAAATCGAATACTGTTGACCTTTCATCAAACGCTCTAATACTATCTCATACCAACAGGATTAGAAAACAGAATAATTATTTAGCTAAAATAAAAATGTGTTTGAAAATGTATATTGAACTCAATGATGGTTTAAAGAAAAAAGTTAAACAACTCAAAAGGTAAGAGGTTATACTGAAGCCTCGCAGTGCATTTTTGTTAATTTTAGTGTTCAAGAACAAGTTCAGAATAAATTTGATGAGAGTTTAATTGTGATGGATGACATAAAGACAACTCAAAAGAGAATCCAAAGATATGAAAATGAAATTACTAAATTAGAAGTAAAAATCGAATTTCTTAGTTTATACATTCTTTTAATGTTCTTCTTCAGAAAAAACACCCTTGGTTGAAAAATGGAGAGTACAATCTTCCTGGAATCTCGAAAGCAATCAATCTCTTAATATCTTTAAGAAATGAAAAAGAAGAACTCACCAAAGCTTTGAGCTGTTATCATGGTTTGAAGCCCGATTTACAGGAAGCAAGTGAGCAGCTCAATGAAATTAAAGAGGAATATGAAAAAATTACTGAAAAATTAACAAAATAAGTTGAAATATGTTGTTCCGTTTTTTTTCTATCGATAAATGTATTTTTTTCTATTAATAAAAGTTTTTTGTTCCATCTTTGTGTTTTATTCACCAAATATTACTTATGCAGCAATAATTGGAATGTTTAATTCATGCGGCGTTTTTATTCAAGTGTAAAAAAAATCACTGCCTTAGTGAGAAGTCAATTGAAGTCTGTGAAGTCGGCCGCTTTGAGAAAAACAGTTACAGTTATAATTTACTAGTGAATAAAAGTTTCTTTATCATTATAGTCTTAACAAATATTTATGAGTGACAGCTGCCACGAGTTTGATAATGTAAATATCTTAAAATGTGGAAATTGAATAAAAAATATTTAATTTTTGATGACAAAATTGAGAAACGTCATTAGATTCACGTACTTTCCAGTTAATTACTATCGATTAGAATTTAAAAGGTTTCTTGGGACTTTCAGAACATCACTTGAATGGCTTCAACCAATGCCTTATTAAATTAATGCTTGTAATGACGTTCATACAACAACGCCGAGACGCTGCACTAATTAAGCTTAAGATACATGTAGATTTTTTTCCACCTGAAAATTTCCAAACTCCCTAATGAATTTATGCCGAATTGAACTAAGTAAATAAATTTACAATGTATCAGGTAAGTTACAAAATCCGTAGTCTAAATACAGGTGGTCGATCCTCTGAATAAATTAAATGTGATATGATCACTATTGAAGAGCCACTTGACCAAACAACTTTTATTTAGACAGTAGAATTCATCACTGTTGCGGGGTTGGATAAAAACAACAATGGGAAGAACCCATGGTCGTAAGTCCTGGCACGTGGCTTTGTGATATTTAACACCAACAATTACAACCGCAATCATTTGCTAAAGTGGTTGTAGATAAACATCGATAAGTAATTAAATATTAGTAATACTTGATTGAGTATGATAATTTCATCAACATATCATCAATGGGTCTTAAAAAAAAAAATTGTTAAAAGTAACGAAAAATCAAAGTAGAACATTCACGTATTTTTTTGTTGAAAGTTTTATGGAGTTATTGATTTTTGAGAGATGAAGATTTTACGGCTAACACACACGTGACCATTTAAAAGGATGAGTTCGACGACATTGCGTCTAACGTGTGTCAGTTATCCTCTTATCTACCACAATATCGTAAAGAGTATCATGTATTACAATGAATCAAGTGGCACTTTGCTCTTCAGATTAATTTGTTAGATAGTTATCAGAATGTACCACTACATGGAATAGGTACTTATTGTCCTGGAAATTCATGTTAAGTGAAGTTTTAGAGTAGATGCTCATTTAGCCTTGATTTTAAAATTTTTTGCAGAAGAGAAAATCTAAAATTGGGATAAAAATTTATATTCAAATTTATAAGTATATCAACCAAATTGGTGTTTTTTTTTTAGAATTTACATCAACAGGAAACCTTTGCAGTCGTGGCGAACAAATTTTCTGTAGGGGTATAATAATATAATATAAGCATAAAATTTAAAAATTTTATTGAATTTTCTCCAATAGATATTTGTACGTATAACAGGTTTAAAAAATTCGATATTGGAGAGGAGCAGCTAGTTAAAGAGTGTAGAAAAGTACTCCACTCATACCAAAATAACAAGCCTTTCAAACATTTTCTGGACGTGTAATCCAAAATTTTTTTAATGCACACAAATTTGAACTCAAAAAATCATCATTTTCCGCAATCTACCAAAGCAATTACATCAGTTAGGATTTCTGTAAAAGTATAAATTTGAACTTACAGCGATATTACGACTACATTTGCATGAAGATAAATCAAAAAGAACGTGCGGTTTTGAGTTCTTTTTTTGTTAAACTTTGTTTTGTTGACAAGCTGACATTTAGTAAATTTTCACAAATTTACTTTTTAAGTGCTAGGCCGATAATTTAATGTTCCCAGCCGATTTTTATTCAAACAAAACCGTTGAAAATGGTTGAAGGCATGAAAAATGTATTATTGCAAACAAAGCAACAGCTCATAAATTAATATAGAGGCTGTTTCATTAGTATCGGACAGAAGACTGCGGCGTTATAGTTGAATTTCGAGAAAATGTAACTACTGAACGCTAATTTATGTCATTGACTACTTTTTAAAAATATTTTTGAGTTTATTCTTTCGGTTTAACCGGAAGTCTATTCAACTTTGTTTCTTTGAAATAACACTAAATTTATCTCCGAATATTTTAATTCTACTCTAAGTTGCTTATTAAAGTTATATCTATTTTTTCAAATTGGTCTTGAATCGTTTGAGTTATTGATAATTAAAAAAAAGTTTCATTTGCAACTTTCCAGGAAAATATTGATATCTTTTGTATTTCCTTCTAGCATAAAATGGAATTTTGCGCGCACGAAACTAGAGTAACGATTCATAATATACTTTGAGAAAAATTTTGAAATATCTCAATAAGAAAAATTTGGAATTTTCTCAAAAAATATTTTGTTTTTTATGTCAATTTCTACATATTTCAAACAATAAATACTTTTTTTTTCAAATGGAATGCCCTATGTTTTATTGCACAGTTAATTTTGTTTTTTTATTTTCTTTTTTTTGATATACCATAAGCTATACTTATTTGTTTTTATTTTTGAGTTTTTTGATGTTCTTTTGAATAACTATTCAATTACCTGAATTTTCTCAATAAGAAGTCGTTTCTATACCACTTGTCTAATGAATGAAACCTTTGTGATCAACATTTTTGTCAAACTGTCTATCACAGAGTAAGTAGTCATAGAAACAATATTTCTATCAAGAAAATACAGATGAAAATGATTACTTTTTCAAAAAATTTGAATATTTTGGAAACTGGAAGAAGCAGGTAGGTCTTATGCTACATCAAAAGAAAGCAATTTAAATAGCGAAAACAACTGTGTATTAAAATATGGGTTATTCCATTTGAAAAAAAAAGTTTCAGGTGTTTGAAATTTGTCGAAAGTAAAATAATAAAAATAACTGTTTTTTTCGGACGTTTATAAATTTTCTTCTCAGAATAGGGTAGAAAATTTTTTCAGCTAAGTGCATACCAAATTTCATTTCATTATTATCAGCTGTACGCTTTTTTCTGAAGAGTTGCATATGAAACTTTTTTGGAAAAAAAAGTTGCTTAGACTTTTGGTCAAACTGGAAATGGAAATAATGTAAATATATTTTTAAAATATGGAACCTAAAAAGCAAATTGACATTCCCTATTTACTTTTTTTCAAATTCATTTACAACGCTGTAATCTTCCGTGCCGATACTAATGAAACATTCTGTATATGTATACAGGATGTAACAAAAAGATAGGCACAAAAAGCAACCCTAGATTCTCCATGTCAAAATTGAGGAAACTGACACAACTTATCTATTTAAGTTGCACCGTTTGAAAGATAGTGGCTTCTAAAGTTTGAGAAGTATTTTTGTCTATCTCCAATAAAATTATTTTAGACTGATCGATTTTAACAAAATAATTATTTTTTTGTCACATTCTGTATAATTGTATAATTCAAAAAGTTGAGCAATTTGATTTTAGGTATGCCCAACTATAATGTCAAGAGAGAATTACAAATTTGCACCTTGTCTTAATTATCATTGTTCGTTAATTTTAGGCATTTTTCTTTTTCAGGATTGTATAGGAATATATATTTTTTTATTATACATTTTTATTTATTTTGCTTAGTTGTTCTATTGAATAAAAATATTTTAAAGTAAATGCATATAGTATCCCCTACAATATTTAATGCTTCTATCTTGACAGTTCAACGGTCAAAATATGGTGCAAATTGATAGCGGAAATACCACTCGAGAAAATTGCCGCTTAGTACAAATATATATAGTCCATTTCATAAAAATGAATGAATCTAATCAGACGAGAAAATGTAAGCATTTTAGTACCTACTTCGAGTTTCTCTCATTATGGCCATTTTAGGAAGACTCAGAAGAGACGAACTGATAATGATTTTAACTACAGATGGGCTATAGACAGTTAATAAAAATACTCTTAGAAGTGTACTGACGAGAAATGAAATGAAATAATAATTTCACGAAAGATATCTCAAGGTCTTAATTTTTTACAAAAATTTAACTGAACAATGAGCTGATTGCATTTTCAATTTTTCTGAATTTGTTTACTACAAGATCAACAATGCTGATATCAGTTACACGTGTTATTCTATTGTTACCTACTCGAAAATCATTATCAAATTTATTTCTATGCAGCATAGATTTTTCGAATAAAAGTCGAAAAACATGTCAAATTTGCTTTTTTTTTACTCACTCAAGTATAAACAGTTGAAAATTGATACTTACAATAGTGTCAGGTCAGGACGGGGTGTAATTCAACACCGTCTCAGGCATTTTACGAAAAATAATCCCTGCATTTTTTATAATTATAGGAAGTACAGTTTGCAGGGTGGGAAAGAAAAATCTTCTTTTAAAAGAATGTATTTGATGTTATTGAAGGTTTAATATAATAGAATCGATTAGAGAGAGCTGTACGGCCATGTCGACAATAATAGACTGTAGAGATATTCTGATTGGTTGAAGGGCTGGCGAAAAGACCAAACAGAGGGGATTAACATGAGACAAAGCTCCGCCTATTTTACTTATAGACATAAATTACTATTGTTTTATAGAAAATTGAAATTGTTTGAAATTATTGTTGGAAAGAGTGTTAATGGTTGGAAAAGTTAAAAGGACTTCCGGATCGAGGGTTGAGATGTCTTTTATTTTCAAGTCAGTTGGTTAGCGCAAATTATCGACGTCTTTAATAAGACTACGACCGGAAGTGACGAAATTGTACACTGAGCAATGAAACCATGTTAAAAAAATCAACAAGAAAAGGACAACTACCAAATTATTGTTCGAAAATATTTCACTCATGAACTTTTCAACCAATCACATAACATTCAACAATTGAATTGAAATTTCAACTGAAAAAATAAGCTATCAAAATTTATAATGCCAGTCAATAGCCATACCTAAATGTAAACTTTATTCGAGAAGTGGACGTGACAAATATCATCCAAGTTCAGATTTTGCTTTAGATTGTGGACTCGAATTCCACAATTTGCTAAGCAAATTCTCGTAAGCAATGGATAAATTTTTATGAGAAAATCTAAACTTTTATGATATTATAACTGACAATAACAAAAATTTTAGTTTTTTTTTTTATTATTTGTAATTTAAAATAAATTAAGTATCAAACTCATCACCAATTTTTGTAAAATTTTCCTAATATTTTCGCTCAGTCCGCGATCCAGAACAGATAAACCGCTCAAATCAAGTGGCTTGTTGATGTAATAATAGAAGACACCCCCGGCAGGAAGGGGCGCGGGGACAGTATTGGACGCAGATAGGGTGATCGGTCACTCATACTACTGTTTAACAGTTTGAATATATAAACTGCAATGAGCTGATGATCGAGCGGGAAAGTGATTTTTTTTAAACGACTGAAAATGAATCAAAGTGCAGAAAAATCAAAAAGTCATGACTTTTATTGTGTTCTAAATAATTAATAATTATATCAAGGTGAGTGTTTGAAGTGTTTTTCTTTTGTTAAGATTTTTTGTTTGTGAGAATCTCAAGTGGATTTGGATGAGATTAGTATAATAAAGGTTTGTTTAGAAAGATATAGTTGATTTTTATGATAAAAAAAATATTATTAATACAAATTATTTTTTTAATGTAATTTTTGAAATTTAGTTGTTTATTATAAGGAAGATAATTGTTTATATCAAGTCGTTCCAATTTGGGCACAATAGGTTATACTCCTTTGAGTTTAAATCTGAGAATAAGATGCCAAACAAATTCATACAACGTACAACAACATTTTGCTTTTGTTGATTATACCTATCGATCTGGAGGTATCCCAAATAAACAAACTGAAAATGAGATATTTGAATTAGAAGACTGAGGTTTAGTAGTAGAAGTATCAGTAGAAATCGGAAATAATCCCAGTAATAAACAAATAAAAAAATTGTTTATAATATAAATAAGAAATTACATTAATACCAATACCACGAAGAATGACTGGATTTTTTTGGAAAAAGCTTTTCAATTATGGGCGCTTTGATCAAAATTATCAATCTTCAAGCAATAGATCTTTGATTAGGACGCCATTACCCTTCAGTTAGAATTCATTTTATTTATCGAAATTTGCTCGCTTTAAAGTCGCTGCTAAACTCGTCAGTTTCCTCTACTTAAATAATACAATAATAACAGTGGCAATCATCATTTGACTCAAAGATTTAATACAATTTATTTACTTAAAACGGTCAAACATAGAAGTGTTTTTTCGAATATGTAAACGTATTAACTTTCAGGTCACAAAGCCAAGTTTAAAAAAAATATATTACAAAGTCAATGTAATAAAACTGATTTTTTTAATACTTACAAATAGTTAATACTTTCCTTGTTAAAGATACAATTCAAAATTTTGTATTTTTTATTGTTTCTTATCCATTTCTGAAAATTTCCTTATTAGAAATGAAGAAAATTTGTTTTCAATTTCAACCAATTTATTAGTGAATTATATCATTCCAGAAAATATTATTTTCAGAATATATCTATAATAATTATAGATGCATTTTATTAAATTTTTCTTTCAGATTTTATCAAACTTTAACTAAAAGCTTTTAGATTTTTATAATGTTAAGATATTAGAAAATATTAAAACAAAAACTGATCTAGTCTGCAAAAGCTGACACTATTCTCAAAAATAATAGTATATTATGATATTTGATCATAATGGAGTCTTTCTAGCATGTGCAGGTTTAAGGACATGAAGTTTGATTTTTTCTTTTCAAAAGTATAACATCAGTATTGGCATAGAACCATTTCTGCAAACTTTGTTGTTTATTTCAAACAGCGGAGATATGAAATCGATTGATTCACTATATCTCGTGAAAAATTTAAGGATCTGGAGTAGTTTTTAAGTAAAATTATTGATTTGAATTAGAAGATTTTTGTGTAATTCCATCCTTGTTTAGATAGTGTAAGTCAAACTTGACCAACAGAACAAGTAAGCTCATGTGCTTTAAATATTGAAATTCAAGTTTAATTCGGTTAGTGCGAAATGATTACTAATTCTGCAATTAATAGGATATAACAATTAGTTAGTGATGTTTGAAAAAATTAGACTGGACACTAAAGATGTTTTTCTTCAAAGGTGAGTGGAAAACCTGCTTACAAAAAGAAAGTTTTTCATAATGACGATAATTTAAAAATTATTCAGAATTTCTCTTTAACATTATATTTTGAACTTAAAAAAAAAATATATATATATCCACAGAGTTATGAAGTCGAATTTTGCTCAAAAGCTGAATGCATATTTTTTTCCGTTTCTATAAATATGATATAAAATTATAGATTCTCAGTTGACAGATGTCAAAAATTAAAGAGCTTCCAAAATCTATCTTTATACAGAGTTTCAAGTTCATAAATAGGTATAAAATTTGATGATTTGACTACCATAATTTGTAAAAAAACGAATGATATTTTGGTCGATGGTTTGACAATTTTAATATCAGTTGAATGAATGCAATAGCCATAATGCAAAATTTTCCAAATCATAATATTTTGTCTCCTGCATGATTTCATTTTTCAAGAGCTAATTGTACCAAACAGACAAATCGATTCAAGAGTGAAAAAAATTGACAATTTAAAAAAATTTTAACAGGCCATTTAAATTCTATAAAAAAGCAAATCATATTTCTATGAGTACATCCTTACGAGATTAAGTGTACCTGCCTAGGTCAAAAAAAAAGGTCAATTATTATCCAATATAAAATGTATCTATAACAATCAATCATTTGACATTATAATACTTTGTTCTATGACTTATTTTTATCAATTGTTTGTTCCTTTTGTTATCAGTGCAATCTATTAATTCGAATTCTTTAAAAAAACTTTAATTAATCTTTTAAAGTTTAAATTTATTTTCACACAATAATTAATAACGTAATTAAATACCTACGCTTTAAGGTAAAAATGCTGTATACTGCAACTCAAAATGGCTTTCATAAAGTTACCATGACAACCAATTAATAGCGAGCCGAATTTGTAAGGATTCAGCGGTAGATGCAATATTAGTTTGCAGGAAATATTTTCAGGAAACAAATTTCGAGCTTCCTTCTATTAAATTTCACGCACTTCCGTAGCAAATCAAAAGCTGTTATTGATTACAAAAATATGTAATAAAAAAATGATAAAAGCAGTATTTGATAGGGAAATTAAAAATTTCTATTTCGAATAATTATTTATTATGATTTAATTGATTTGTTTCTTAATATTTGATTGAGTTTTGAAGAAATTGTTTAAATTCGTAATGTAAATCGCTTAGCTCGAATCCTTGGCAATTCTTACAAGGTTTCTGTTTTGCAACAGGTGCGCAAGTTCGTCGTTTTGGTCCTCCTCATCCAGCTTCACTATGGATGCCAGTTACGTCCCTAACAACCCCCAGTTCGGTCTCCAACTCGAATGTAACTGGAATTCGGCCCCCGGCGGAGTCCAACAATCTTTGTGTCCGGACGATCTTTCCTCCTGTTGGAGTGAAGATATGGGTTCTTTTTCTCTACCATTAGACCTTGAACCTTTACCAAGTCTCTTTCCTTTTTCACCTTGTAACAACACCTCTAATTACAAGTAAGTGAAGACCGTCGCTGACCGTTTCCAAATCATTCATTTCCAGGACAGAGCCTTTAACACAAAACCAAACTTCTCAGTATATGTTACGTGAAAATAAACAACCAACATCCGATATGGCGGATGTATTGTTATCACTAAAGCATGCAGTTGTGCATCCTGGACAAAACTCTTCGGAAAAATACGACGCTCAGCAACATTTATATCATCCTCAAGTTCTTCTATCTCCAAGTGGATATTCTGGAAGTTTGTGTGAGCAAAACTTCAGTCAACAACCGCCTATGTTTCCTAGCATGTCCGTGAATGTTTCGATGAATATGACTATGCATGGGTACCATCCACCCAGCAGTTATCCAACTAGTGAAATTTCTTGCCCTCAGGTATTTGCATCAATATTGAATTGTGCTTTTCGAATGTGATTTTAAAGGTGCAGTGGAATACTACACCACAAGGAACATCACCAGCGACATATCAGACGCAAGGACTTTTGAGCCCTTCATATGGTGGCACAACGTATTCATTTACTGCTGACTTTAGACCTCCACAAGAAACACCTGTGTTAACTTCCTATAAATCTGTTCCTATGTCATTTTCTTCGCCAAGGAGAAGACACAGTCTTAATCTTTTAGACGATGATAACCAAAAACCTAATGTTTGCCGGATATGTGGTGAGTGTCAATAATTGTCTCAAACTTATTGAATTTATATTTTCATATGAAAAATTCTCTTGAAAAATAATAAGTAAGTAGATGTATAATTTCGAAAAAATGATTGTATGTATTTTTTATTTTTTTGGAAATCTAGAAAATTGATTTTTTTTTCATATCTGAATTATGAAGCCTTATATCATCGGTTGAGGGTCTGCAAATCTTACCGGTCAATTCGACCACGGATTTTAATCTGAAGAATAACACTTAGAGGCGCAGGTACATTGCAGGCCCAAAATTTGATCCTAAAGTGACTCGCAAGACTAAAATCTGACCAGATTCACCTTTTTTACATCTTAGACATTACTTTTTAATAAATTTCTTTCTAGACAATGACTGATTAAACAAAAACGTAATGCTTTGCTAACGTTATCATGATTAAATTACTGTACAATTCAAAATAGTGTCACGGAATAATATTTCATATTTTATATTACGTGAGTACTAAGTTAAAAAAAAGAGTAATTGACAGTAATTATGAATTTCAAGCAACTTATTGATTTTGCCATCAAAACGTAATTTATTTCAGAATTTTTGCACTTATTTTTTACTTAGAGAAATACAAAGTCCACGGATGGAGGTGACCATAGAAATAAAACTTTTTGTAAATAGTTTTTCGCCAAAAAGTCAAAAATCACAAATCCATTAACTTGCTATCAAGAAATTGAATTTTTTTTTTAGAATTATTTATTGCTTTACTAAAAACTTTAATCGATTATAAATTCAATGATTAAAAATAAACTCTCTATAAAAATTTTTGAAGTAAAATTCAGAATTTTCATAGAAAAAAATATTAGTTTTTTTTGAAGCATTTAACACAAAATCAAATTGCATAATTGCCACTCTCAATCTTTATTTCAAAGAATATTTGCGAAATAAAAAAAAAAAGCAATTCAGCTGTAGAGTCATTTGCGGAGATAAATAGATAATGATAATGATACTTTTTTCTTGAAATTTTCCTCTCTAATTCTTGTATTTTCTTATTTTTTTGTTATCGGAAATTTTTTTTTATTGCAATCTTAATTTTTCAACAAGCAAATTTTCTTATGAAAAATGACTTTTTCTCGTGAGGCTAATAATAGAACATTTCTCTCTGTCGTTAACTCTATCCGTGGACAAACTATATATTATCTAAAATAATTACTTTAAGCTCTGTAATAAAATAAAGTCTGATGATTTTATCGTCATCACCTCATCAGAGACTATACGATTAAGAGTAATTTTTAGGATCATTTTTGCTCCAACAAATGAAACTGATCTTTCTGTAAAATAAATATTTTTTGCAATTAAAATTGAATGGTGTTTGATTTTTTTTTATATTTAAATTAAATAAACATATTAGGCGGATTCAAACTATTGAATTTTAAAAGTCTGACAATGTGTAAAAATATCATAAGTATTTTGTGAAATTAAATTAGGATGAAAAAGGATTCCCGTTTGTTTTGCCATAATTTCGAAGCTAATTTTTGACGAGAATTCTGTAAAACACTCTATAATATTCTGAGGTGTTCTTTTCATCTGTATAACGGAAAATAAAAATTGCGATATATTATAAAGTGTCCCATTAAAAATAACAAATTTAACATCTTCTCTCGGTAAAAAAAGTGAGAACAAGCTTAAAATATTTCGAAAATTGAGTTTCTAATTGTTCCTACACATGATTAAAATTTCAAATAGAAATTTTATTATTATCTCCATAAACTCCGTTCAGTGAATCATCCTGTATACTTATAAATATTAAAAACTATTATGATCTAAAATTACTTCATTCAATTGTAAATATTTGTCACAATATACAGATAAATAGTTACATCCAAACATAGGAAAATCTTTTTAAAACAAGTTACATAACAAGTATTTTCTCTGTCAACAACATTGATTCGTAATTTATTTCAGTGACAATTTTAGAAGATTTCAACCCAATATGAATAAATTATGCTTCCTTACTATTTATCTGACACACAATGATATATCAAAATGGGAAATTTTTCATTATAAGCAAGATTAAAAGTTGTTGAGATTATCCCATTGAATTAACAAACCGTAAACTAATTAAAAGTATTGTTTTTTAATCCTTTGAGACTGACCCTTAATCTTTTATTAAACAATCTTGTTGCTAACTTCTCGTCAATTTTTTTTCGAATTTATCATTGTCTTGAAGATTTATTCCTGTGATAGCCATTTTGCTTTAAATTTTCAGGAAAAAGTTACGCCCGCCCCAGCACTCTAAAAACCCACTTGCGCACGCATTCAGGTGAGAAGCCATACCGCTGCATCGACTGTAACAAATCCTTCTCTCAGGCTGCCAACCTAACAGCACATGTCCGGACTCATTCCGGTGAAAAACCATTCCGATGTCCGGTATGCGATCGTCGCTTTTCTCAAAGCTCATCAGTAACAACCCATATGCGCACCCATTCTGGTGAACGTCCGTACAGATGTCGACTTTGCAAGAAAGCGTTCTCTGATAGCAGCACTCTTACTAAACATCTTCGAATACATAGTGGAGAAAAACCTTATGAATGTAAATTATGTCTATTGAGATTTAGTCAAAGTGGTAATTTGAATAGACATATGAGAGTACATGGAGCCGCCAATATGATGCCTCCGTGACGAGGATTTTATCTTCGAAATGTGTTATTTGATACCATTTTTAATAGATTAATTGAGACTTAAGTGTGGAATGTTTTGACCACAGAGTTGCATTAAAAGACCGGATTTTTATCAGTTTTTACAAAAATAAGAGATTTATTTAAGTTAAGACTTTTTAAATATTAATTTTTAAACAATGTACAACTTTATGACACGTCTAATTCTCTTCAAATAATGTTTAAATCAATAGCTTCGGGTTTTGACAAGAAGACAGCGAATTGTCAAAAGTATACTTCTATGTAAAATGTTTACAAAACAAATAAAATAAACGGAAAATATTTATATTTTTTGCATAACATTTATCAAATGTTTTGCTTTTCAAACTGTTTATTCACATAATCAGATTTTTACATTTCCGTGTTTTTATTAAAATAAAAAACTGAACTCATTTTCACGCTCACACAGTTTAGGAAGTAAAATTAGAACTTTTTTGATAATGATGGTTCATATCTTTTAATTTTTCCATTTTAAATAAAAACAAAAACAACAACATTTTGTCTTCTAGAAATTAGATCACTTAAATAATTTAAAGAATTAGATAAGATTTTTACAAGCTCTAACGAAAATGTTTTTTTTTTCAACAGAAATCATAAAAGTGTTAATATTCTGTTATTTTACAAAGTGTATAACCGACAGAATATCTCGAAAACGTGTTTATTAGATTAATTTGAAATTTGATAATAGCAATTTCAAGAATTATTTCTGCTAAAAACAATGAAAAATCTAATAAATATAAACACTCAACGTTAGTTTGTAGTAAACAAGATAACTTAAGAGAGTGCAGTGTAGTGCTATACTGATTGTTATTCATTATTTTTGAGGTAAATTTTAATATGAACCAATAGTCATTATTTTTGAGGTAAATTTTAATATGAACCAATAGTCAAAACTGAAAACCATAAGCAATTCTTTCCTTCAATTTACGATAGAATCTAAACCTCTTGACTTTTCCATGTTGAATTCAATCACTTTCAATGATCTCTTATTAATCTTGAAAATTTTCCACAAATTCTTTTATTGTCTATTTTGTGGTCAAAACAAAACTTAATAAAAATGAAACTCAAATGCAACGATTTATTGTAATCGAAATAGAATTTATGTAATTACCAAAGACAACTTCAAGTATTGATTACTAGTCATTTTTTTGTAAATTGTAAATAATGAATAAATGTTGATATTTTTAATAAAATACTCATCTGGGATTTTTTTTCGGTACGACATAATTAGATTCATTCAAGGCAACTCTTGCTAAATCATTTGAATAAATATGAATTTTTTAGACACGTTAGCGCTATATCAACTTGAACTGCAATAAATTATCATTTATTTTTGTGGACATTAGTGTAATACACCCGTAAGTATTTTATTAATTTTTTTTCAAACATCTAAAGACTTGTAAATTTACACATTCATTGTAGTAAAGATTTCTATTATTAAATTGGGCAATAATAATCTTAAAAATATTCAACCAAATCTTTAGTTAGATAAAATTACAATTGTTTCGTTCAATAATAGAAAAATGAGCTCTTGACACATCAAATAAGATAAGGAATTCAGGGGAAGGGTAATTGTTTTAATAAGAACGTATTTAAGACGAGTAAATCATATTAATCCGAAATGTTAGTTAATCCTTTTGATAAAAAAATAATTTCTAAAATTAATAATAATGGATCATGATGCAGATACTGAATCTCCAATGCTACTCCAAAGCAATCCTTCCGGACCTGCTGGCCAGAAGCTAAAGCAATATTTAGCAGCTACTTCCGGTAAGTTTATTATAGCTATTCCCAACTGATAAATTTTATCTTAATTTAAATCAATTTTCAGTGTCTTTAGGTGCGCTTTGTGCAGGAACGTGCTTAGCATGGAGCTCTCCAGCTCTAGCCCAACTTTCAATCTTGAACAAACCCGACAATTCTTCCACCGAAAGCTTTTACCTAACCAACTCTCAAGAAGCAGCCGTTGGAGGAATGATTGCAATCGGCGCTTTATTCTCCGCAATTCCTGCTGGTTTCCTCGCCGATAAATTTGGACGCAAAGTGATCGTTTTTATTCTGTCATTAACATTCCTGCTGAACTGGCTCTTAATAATCTTTGCTCAGAATGCAACGACTCTTATAATTGGTCGAATTTTTGCTGGAATCGGAACTGGAGCTATTTGCGTTGTCGGTCCAATGTACATCGGAGAAATAGCTGAATCTTCAGTAAGAGGCATTCTTGGTTCTTTCTTAAACATGTTTCTTTGTTCCGGGATTTTAATAACTTGCGTGTTTGGTTCATTCACAAGTTGGCGAGTTTTGTCAATGATTTTAGCAGTAATTCCTGTTATTTTTGGTGGAAGTTTTCTACTAATGCCTGAAACTCCAGTTTATTTAGTGAAAAAGAACAATCTCGATGCAGCAGAAAAAAGTTTGGTTGAATTCAGAGGTAGTAGTTTTGATGTGCAAAATGAGTTGAAAGAAATTCAAAAAGAAGTTGAAACTTCAAGACAGAATTCGGCGAAAATTAGAGATATTTTTACTTCTAAAGCGAATAGACGAGCTTTTATGTCAGTGGTCGCTGTGTTAGCTTTCCAACAGTTGTGTGGAGTTAACGCTGTTGTATTCTACACAGTTCCAATCTTTAAAGCTGCTGGAAGTAGTATCTCTCCGGAACTTGCAGGAATCATAATTGCTTTAGTCCAAGTGTTATCCGCTTATGTTTCTATTTTGATTATAGAAAAAGCCAACAGAAAATTCTATTTGATGCTCTCTTCCGTTGGTATGTTATTATTCCTAACAGCACTTGGAATGTACTTCCATCTTAAAAAATTAGACGTTGATATAAGTCATCTTGGATTTATTCCCATTGGTAGTGCTGTTATGTTTATGATCTCATTTTCAATAGGATACGGTCCTATACCATGGCTTCTTATGGGCGAATTATTTGCGCCTGAAGTAAAAGGAATTGGAAATGGGTTTGCTATAGCTACAAATTGGTCATGCGCTTTTCTCGTTACTTACTTTTTTCCAATTATTAACGGTAGTTTGGGGGCGCACATTTCTTTTTATATTTGTGCTGGAATTATGGCTTTTGCTACGATTTATGTTGCATTAATTGTCCCAGAAACAAGAGGTACAACGTTGCTGCAAATACAGCAATTTTTAAATAAATGAAAATGACAATATCTCATTAGAATATACTTAACTAAGACTGTTTTAGATTTGTATAGATAAATTATTAAATATTTTATAATATACTAAGACATGTAAATATTGTAAATTTATTATTATCAATAAATATGGAATAAATTTTGTCGTTAATTTATTAAAAGAAATATTGTAAATAAACAAAACCTGTAAATTTTATTGAGAAAATTTAATACTTTAGAATTTCAATGAAATTTTATAATTTTATAATTCTTTCAATTTAGATGCTGCAATAAAAAATAGGTTGTTGATTTAAGGAAAAGGAAATTACTTTTTTTGGTGTCAATAATGTTTCTGCTTTGAATAGAAACAGATTAGAAAAAAAAACCCATTCAATTTGAGACCAATTTTAAAAAATCAATAAATACTGAATATGAATTATTTGATGAAACTGGAGCTGTGTTTCGGCAGTTTATCAAATATTTTGATGAAAATTTTATAGTCTGACTATTTTTCGAAAAACCAACTATATGTAGGGTGACCCACAACTGTCCTATCATCTAATCCGCCAAACGTAAGTATAAACTTAGCTTATATTGTTAAATAGCAAAGACTTCAATAAGTTATTTTTATCAACTTTAATGTAACCAGATAAAAGATCATTATTTACCTGTGTACTCACAGTAAGCAATGTAAGGTAAACGACCCAAATTCAGACACCTTACGTTTATAAGTTTTCAGTTTTTAGAATAAATAACATTTTTTCAAAAAGTCTGATTAATTGTTTGATAATGAATTACCAAAAATAATTTAATTTATTTTTTTATGAATCATATGATCAAACTCATTTTTATCTGATTCCGATACTATAAATAATGTTTTATTCTGTTATTATATTAATAGTCAATTTTAAATAAATTAGTGAAGTATAGCAAAATACCACTTTATTTTTCTCTTTGTCAACTTTTTTATTTAGTAGCCAAATTTGATGATTTTTATATTACTCTGCATAAAGCAATTTTTAAAAACTACCATCTATCTTTTAAACGATACAAACTGGAAAATAGAGTTCGAATGTAGCTTATCAAATTATTCGGTTTTCAATTCATTTTTTCTAACAGCAACATTTTCATGCGTCATTTGAAATCAAGAAGTTGCATACTTATTACATAAATATATCTTATTGTTAGCATTTTTTTGTTTTTCCGTTGATAATAGAATACATAATTATAATCAATCAATGTGACTCTTTTGAAATTTTGTTATTTTAAGAGACAGTGGCGACATCAAACGATTAATAGCTAGAATGAAAGATAGAAAGCTCGAGAGTGTGAGAATTTACAGTAACATTTACAATACATCTAACTCGTATAAAGACAAATAAAAGTAAAATAATGAGTGTACTTGCATTGTTTATTTTTTGTATAAAAGTATGTAAACAATTTTTTAGAAACATTTGGATAGTTTAGCATTTCTAATTTTAGGTTATTAATCATTTTTCTCATAATTAAAACTAAAGTAGTAATATGTTAAAATAAAATTATAAAAAACTGAATGCGGACAGAATTAATGGTTGAAATAGTTTTTATATAAGGCTAATGCACAATCGTGCAAAAATACAAACTGATCAAAGTTGATAAAATTATAGTGAGTCCTCCGTATAGATCTTATAGATCCGACAATGTCACATTTCCTCAACTGTATCATTTTTTTAGCCATATAAAAGAAGCAAGCTACTAAACTGCTGGAAGTAATTCCATCACTAAAAAAAATAAGATTATTTAAAAAAATATATAATTTGAAGATTTACTAATAACTTACTCGCAACAGATTACAATTGGAAAATTTTGTACTTTCTCTAAAAATATATCATTCCAAATACTGATTAAACTGTCGGATGATTCGGGGATATTTTTGATTTTTGCCCAATTTTTGAGATTATAAACTGAAACATGTTCAGGATTTTTCCCCTTGAAAGAAAATTTTAAATTTTTTAAACTACAGTTTTGAAAATTCTACTTACCCTTGCGTTAACTCTCAAAATATATTTGTTATAGTATAAGTTAGATTCATAGTTTTGAAGATAGATTTTAATGCTGTCTCTATCCATTATTCTTGACTGCATAATTGGGAAATATTGATCCTACAACATGAATTATAAATAAAATAATACATAAAATTTCAAAATCAAATCTACATTTGGATTGTCAATTTCGTGTACATTTATAATGAATTTAACATGTTTTTGTAAAACCATCAACCAGAAATCATCTATAGTGTTAGGCAAAGGTTGTTGTGCCACTATGAAACTATTTTCTTTCCGAAAACCATCGACATACATGGCGTGAATATAATCCGATTCTCTATTCTTAAGTCGTACTCGACAACGCTCAACTGAAAAGAAAAAACATTAAATTTTTTAGACATACATTTAAAAAGCATACCAGGAAGACGGTTGATATTATTTCCATAGCGATTTTTCAGAGAATCTTCTGGATGCACATCATAAGAAATCAAAGCTTTTTGTAACCATTTTGTATCTTCTAAATAATTAGTCCATAAAGATTTTAGTGAATTTCCTTCAAAAACATGTCTAAATATTTCTACAAATTGATAATCGACTTCAACTGATGAATCTGTAAAATTTGTAGTTTCGTAAACAATCAGATGAGCTAGTTTGTAATATTTCTGAAAAAAAAATCATGATTTAAATTTAAAGCTATATTAAATATTACCAAATCAGAAACAACATTAGCTCTATTATATCTCAAATGTTTTGTTATTTCAAATAAATTGTAGGACTTTGGAACAGATTCTGAACGTAAAGCTATATCACACAAGATAAAAGTTCCAGATTTATCCACTCCATCTCTAAAATTTGTTTTTGTCAATAAACTATTAAATTTATTTAAATACATTACTGGCAGTGAAAGACAACTGGATTATTATGAGATATCGATAGTAAATGATTCATGAATTCTACAAAAATATGAGTTGACAATTCATCGGGGGACCAAAAATAGAAATGTAAATGATTTATCTAAAAAATTAATCAAATAAATATTAGAAAATTACGCGCTCTCACTTCAGGTAGATACTTCTCTAATTTCTCCTCCTTTTTCAAATCGCAACACACGGTGATCATAAAATTCATACGATTTAATTTTCACCAAGTCAACATCCAACTCTAAACTTTTATGTGTTGTTATTTTTTTCTCATTTGGCCAATAAGAGTGAAACTTTTCATTAGAAGTGCTGATCATCACAATATTCTGAACGTTTTCTTGCCATATCATCTGCAGAAAATCTTCAACTGTGTTTTCTGAAGGATTTTGCGTTATGATATATTCTCGAAGCTTCTTAGAACTCTAGAAACTCTTCTTATTATTCGAAAATATTCAAAAAAAACTTACATGTATGTAACTGGCATTTATATAATCAGGAGATTTGGAACGTGAAGATTCATTCTCAAGTTTTATTCTGTTTTCGTCATCTGAAAGTTTTCATAGAAAATCATAGAAGTGAGAAAAAACAGAACTTACATGGAATAATATCTTGGAATCTATTTTTAGCTAAATTTTCAACTTTTCTCCCTTCGGTTGCAGGTTTCAGATATCCAAAAGGAAGATCCTAGGAATTTATTATAATTTACAACATAAAATGAATAAATCATACTTGAAACTGTTGTTCCAAAGTATTATCTTGTTGATTTGAATCAAACATTTTTCGCACATACTTTGAAAAATTAGTGCTTTTGATGGATGGCCAGTTCTTTGGTATTATAGTCTTTATTCCATCTGCATTCTTATTTTCATTTACTGCACTTGCATCCATTAAACGAATATTTTCCATATCTTAAAAATAATAAAAATAAAGTAAAGAAAAACTTCAATTAAGGGTATGACCTTGAGTTGATGTCTTCTTTTTATATTTAGACCAACCAAAAGCAGCTATCGGTACAATTAAAGCTATTGCAATAATAAATGACAAATACAAATAATTCAAAGAAGAGGTTTCTATTTGCATTTTCTGAGTTGTTTCTGTTTCGTTAATGATTTTGTTTTGATAATTAATTTTTTCGTTGAACGAATTTTCGCAATAAGTATTACTTTCGTTTGCATTTATATATCTTTTTAGAGTTTCACAGCTACCATTCCAAGATAAATAACTTTTGTCACCGATAGCCCAAAATGGATCAGATGTAGTCGTATATGTGATAAGAGTTACAGAAGAACAATTTGAAATGTCATATACAGTCATACCTTCAGTATTCCATCTTCCAGTTCCCTGAAAAATTACAGAAAATTTTAGATAGTTAAAACCATATATTTATTTTGTAAATCACTTTTATAGTCTTTGAATTCTTGCTGTTATTCCAATCTAACTGAATTTTACAGTTTTCACACATTGCTAGATACAAAATAAAGCATCCTTCTTTAATTGTAGTACATTTAGTTAGATCTTTATGATTAGTTATTTCTACTTTTGAATTATTCTGCTTTGTGAAACTGTAGACGTCTGGAATTTTTAAATGAAGACTAATTCATGAGTTAGTACACTCACATTCATGTATTTTCCAAAATAGCGTATTCATTTTATCAGGTGCAGTAAATTGGTTTGTGCAACCATTCACTCTATTTGGATCACATTCATAAAAGAGACTTGCATTATCTTTACTTTGTTTCAGATGAAGCCACTGAAATAATATTAATATTCAATCAAACAACAATTCGTATAAACTCTTTGACTTACTTTATCTTTGGATTTTGTTATGCTATTGTCTTCAGTTTGACACAACTTAACACTCCAAAAAAAATCAACATTTTTTGCACCACTTCTAAAGTTATCTATTTCCCGTAAATAATTGTGATTGTTTAAAAAAAACTCCCATCTGTAGTCTAAAACTAACATATTCGCAAGACTAAAATCTTTAGTGGAATTAAGAATGTCCCAGTCTGGATGAATAATATTAATTTCCCAAATTTCATATTTTTCTCGATATAAACTAGATGCTAGAAATAAGTTGAATAGAAAACCACGGAATTTATAAGTATTCCATTTTACGCTCTAATTGATTGTCTTTATCACATTTTTTATCATCGACAACATGAATTCCAGGGTGGTTATAATCCACTACACAATATCTGTTTTCACTCGAAATAAATGTCAAAAAACAAGAAACTGCCAATAAGAATTTAATTATTATCATTTTGTATAAAAACTTTACTATAAAAATAAAAAAAATAATTATCTAATTTGATTCATCTAATAATACTGTGCGATAATGATGTGTTATCACTAAAGGTGTTTCAAAATCAATTAGCACTTAAGACATAAAATTATTGTGAAACAGTTCTTAAAGATTAAAGATAAAAGTTGATATTTTTTTTTTTTATTACGATTACTTACATACCTTACGTTTTAGCTTTGTTTGTTAACATGAATAATATTTTTTAGGCAAATGTAGAAAAGATATAAATATGTATTGGCTCATAAATTTTTTTAAAAGAAATATTTTGTCTAGTGCGCAATTAAGAAAATTATGCCTTGAACTGAGTATCCAAATTTCTAAAATAAAAAATAATAAATAAATTCAATCAAAACTAGAACATTTACTATTCATAATATGATATATTTATTATTTTTTTTTAGCAAAAAATGACTCCACTTGAATTTAATAGTTATTAGCGTTTCTATTATTTTAGCAACAACTGAAAGCTGTTTTTATAGATCTCTTCCAGGGTTACCTCTAACGTTTGGACAGTGGCGGCATCAAACGATTCGTTGTAAGAACAGTAGAAGTGCGCTTAGAATAAAGAAAAATGGAACAGATTTCAGAAATGCTCAGTAATAATTATACAGAGAGTTTGAATGAAATATGTATATTCAATCAAAATTTTAAGAGCTCGCCGACTTAGTTTATCAGCTAATATTAATATAAAAAAAACTTATAGTTTTGCTGTTGAATACACGGTAGCGCTGGCTGATCAAAAATAACATTAAACACCAATGTCTAGCAAAAAATGAAAAAATAAGTCGCAAATGATTTATAGGTGTCGGTGTTTTGAATTTTAATATTTAACATTTACTTATGACTGATAATACTTATTCCCATCATGAAACAATATATATTTTTATACTGAAGGAAAAATATTATGTTTTATTGTATTCAATGATAAATTAATGATAGTTGATTTGTGAATGTGAGTAACATCTATCAATAATCGGAACTTTGCTAATAATAATAAATAAACAGAATCAAACAATTTAGATACTTTCCATACTTTCAAGAATGCATAATAATTGTGAATTGTATAATAATTTGATCTTTGAATGTATTTTTGATGAGAGTTCAAACTAGTCGAATCAGAAAATTGTATAATATAGGGCGAGAAAAAGTAAAACGTCGTCTCTTCAAGGATCAGGTACATATAACCTTTTATGCTATTTTGGAATGATTTTGGGTTGGTATTTGTTTTGAAGTCAATTTGAAATTATTACGTTAATTGAATGTTACTGATATCAATTTTGTAAATACAGAATGTTCCATTAGTATCGGAACGGAAGATTATGGCGTTGTAGTTGAATTTTTAAGAAAATGCGACCGTTGAACGCTAATCTGTGTCATAGACTCTAGTTTTTAAAAATATTGTCAGATTTATTCTACTTTTGGTTTAACTTTAAGTCTATGCAAGCTTGTTTCTTTGAAATAACACTCAGTTTATCGTTGTATTTTTCAATTTTACTCTAAATTCCTCCCTGAAATGATATTTATTTTATCAAACTGGTCTTAAAATGCTCTAGTTATTAAAATTTTTTTCAAAAAAAATTTCATTTGCAACTCTTGATATCTTTTGTATATCCTCCTAGAATAAAAAGGGAATTTTGCGTGCACAAGGCTAGAGCAACAATTCATAATATCCTTTAAAAAAATTTTGAGAAACATTTTGTTTTCAATTTCAATATTTTTTAAAAAACTAACTTTTTTCAAATTAAATGTTCAGTATTTTATTACGCTGTTGATTTTTCTTTATTCTTATATAAGCTATTTTTTTTTGTTATTTTTGAGTTTTTTGATGTTTTCTTGAATAATTGTTTAATTACTTGAATTTTCTCTATAAGATATTACTTCTGTAACTACTTGTCTAATGACGGAACCTTTGTGATTAACTTTATTGTCAATATTGTTGATTAAGAGTAAGATGGATTTTATGCTGTTTCCTTTATTTCATTTATTTCTTCAATGTAAAAACATTACTATTACTACTTTCTTAATAACATTGGTTTTTGGCAATTTTCCGTTTTCTCCGTGTAAGGACTAATTCGTAACATAATTATAGTTTTAACAAATCAAGTATTTAAAATCCAAAAAAAATTTTTCTGTAAACTGCTCTTTATGTGGCAAAAAGTTAGCAGGAAAAATGTGGGTTTGTATCCTAAATTCCAAAATCATTTGCCAACTATAATTTCTCATGTTTAGAAATGAAATTCGTTGATTCGTAAAAATGTCATGAAAAAAAAATTTGAAATTTTGTATGCCGATGATTTTTAAATTTGATATACACTCATGATTTCAAATAACTTTTTGTCGTATTTGCTACAGAAAAACACTTTACAATAGAAAGGTTTTTTGAATTTTCAAAGCATACGTGATTCTTCAAAATAAAATTATACTGGAAAATTAGTCTTTAAACAAGCAGGGCTAAACTCTAAAAAATGTGAATTCACTTTGTAATTTTTTTATTTTTTACACAAGAATTTTTTCACCTCTCTGGAGACAGCGGTACATAATAACAAACAACAACGAAGAAGTATATTCAGTAACAATATAGTAATTATTTAACAATAAACTCGCAATAAGAAAACAAAAACCAACATTAATAATGACTTGGTTTCTTATAAATTATCAATAATCACGAAAGAAACAAAACAATTTAACATTTAATCTATTGATTTGAGAGACTTTGAGATTACTTTCTTTACATTTTTTTCTAAAAAAAAAGGGTCATCGATTTAAATAAAAAAACAGATTTTGTTTTGATAATTTATTTTTTTGTTGTAAGACATTTTGCAAAAAGTGTTACTTCGGTTGCAATTATACAGGTCCCACCTGTATAATTCGTAATTCTTCCATAGCGTAATTACCGTTGGGAATATGAAAATTTGTTCTGAACAAAAGTTGTTTGAATCTTTCCTAGAATTGTTTTAAAAATATTTTCAAAAATGGTGCACTTCTGGTTATACCGGAAATTGACACTAACTTCGTTACTTTAAATGCAACACTATAATTTTTCCCTTTAGATTCTTTGTTTAATTTAAGCATCACTTTATGTACCATATGTGACACTTTGAGTGAACCATTTTCAAGAAAATCAAGGTTTAAAGAAAAAATATGGATGTACATAGATCGCCATTATTCTAAATATCTTGAACACAAAAGCATTTACAGAGGTACGGTTTCAGACCTTTATTTTAAACATAACAGTCTATTTCTTAGACCTGATTATCTTATCAAATTTGGAAATTCAACATTTTTTGCAGTGAATGTCTAAAAATGGCATTTCTAAACGGAATTTCGAAAAATTCTATTTCAAAAAGTTGTTTGTAATGTAATTTTATGGACGTGTGCAAAATTCTAAAAACCTATCATGAAGTTGACATTTTAGACATTTTTGGCAAATAATTCTTTTCTAACTGGTTTAAATTAGTTTATTTCAATAATAAATACTTTTCTTTTACTTCAATTCTTTTAAAAATTTCGATTTTAGTCACAAAAAAAATTGACATGAGCGGTGTAAAGTTATCATAACATTAACGTTCTTTGAATAATATTTAAATGCAAAACATTGTCCAACATAAAATTAA
Organism: Latheticus oryzae; assembly: GCA_030157265.1. Lineage (NCBI taxonomy): Eukaryota > Metazoa > Arthropoda > Insecta > Coleoptera > Tenebrionidae > Latheticus > Latheticus oryzae. The sequence continues at coordinate 12,691,162 of CM058050.1, forward strand.
AGTAAGTAAGTAGAGATAGAGAAACTGTCAGAAGCGGCACTAATTTGTGTAGGTCTCAGTTTTTTCTGAATATTTACCAATCACAAAAATTGGTTTTCAGATATGATCATAATATTGGATCGAAGCCTGTTTTAACAGTTTTTTCATACTTTTACAACTAAAAAATACTATACATCTAAACCTTTTTGACAGAACGTTAAAATTATAAAATATTTTTTTTTCATACTATTCCCGCAAGAAATGTTAAATTTGCAGACAAACGAACGCCGTTTAATCACTTTTGTTATTGTCATTTTTCATCTAGTTTGAAGCCAAAATTGAATTCTATATCAAATTTTAACTACACGTTATAATAAAAAATTTTCCTCTATGGGGCCAACTTTAATGGCGACACTGAAGAAGCGTCATTTCTAAAAAATCACTTTCAAAGTGGTCGTCTTTTGTCACTTGCTGTAATTTTTATACTACAACAAAATATTGTTAACAATTTAATTGACATTTTGTGAGTACTCTAGCAAGGTAAAATATTTTAGGAAGTTGCGTTCTTATCTAATCTTAGCAAAGATTACTCAAAAGTTTTTTTTTAGAAAATAAATAGGAACATAAATATTGCAAAGTTACTAAACATTTTTGGTACAATTGATAAAATAAACTCTATGTAACGGATGGAGATAACGATAGGAAAAAGATTTTTATTATTGGTTTTACGACAAAGTCATTCTTTATAAAAATTTATGCTTGTTGAAAGAATAAGTAATCTACTTGCAAGATTCAAATAAGTAACACCAAAACAAACAATTTCTATTAATTAACTTTTTTATTAAATAAGAAATACGAGCGTGATTGCAATTTACAAATTTGTGTTTCATTACAATGATATAAATAAATAACTTGAATCATTCCTTTATAAAATTCTCTACAATTAAATAAATTAGCAAATAATGTTCCTGAAAAAAAACATTTTGACAAAATTCACATTTCTGTCAGAACTTTTCTTTACAAATTTCAACAGGTGATAGACCCCTCAGTTTCAGAAAACATCTATTGAAAAATTTTCTTAAATATAGAATAGGTATAGAGTGAAAGAGACCCTAATTATTTTTGCTTTGTTTTTGGACACTTCCAACAACAAGAATTTTGATACGCTTCTTTACGAAGCTTTTACTACATAGCTGTGTTTATAGGAAAATTCTGTCTTAAAATTGAATGCTCTATCACCTTTGAGGCAATAAAAACAAAACTCCTGTGTTAATACTTACCAAAGTATTTATAATATTTTTTTCAAAAGTTTTAATTCTTTTCGTAGCCGAAAATATATCAATAGTGTTTGTAAATGGAATTGATCTTAAAATTATATCACATAAAACAACAATTCCCGATTTTTCATAACCATTTCTTAAACAATATCATGAATAGCTTTAATTAAAATTATAATTTATACAAACATACTTGCAATGAAAAACTACTGGCGCAGTATAATGAGGAACTTTCAGCATTTCACTGATAAATGGTAATATTTCTTGACTTAATAAATTGATGCTTTTATCAATCCATTTTACAAAATGTAATTGCTGGATCTGAAATTATAATTTAATATTTTTCATTTATTTTGATAAGTTAAAACCTCTCTTTCTTCTTTGTTCTTTTTGACTATAAATTTTCGATGTATATAAGCTTCATTAATTGTTTCTGATTGTAAATGAACTTCAAAATTTCCAAATGTTTTAGCATTTGATCTAGGCCAATAATAATAAAAACTTTCATCTAGCGAAGATATCATTATAACAGTAGTAACATTATTTTGCCACAACATTAACCAAAAATCATAAACTTTTTCTTTGTCGGGATGAGATGTTATTATATACTCTTTATAATTATAACATCCCTAAAATAAAATATTTATTTCAATTCTTTCTAAAAAGCTAATCAAAAATACTTGTAAATAAATAGCATCAAAATTATAATTCTCAAAAAACATTTTTCCTTTCAGTTTTACTTTATTATCTACAACACATGGAAAAAATATTAAATTTTTATTAATCTCAACCAAACTCACACCAGACTTGCCCGCATACTGCTCCTCATTTAGTAACTCCAAGACTTGGCATTCAAAAATTAGAAGGAAACATAAAAATACTTACAAAAAACTGCTCTTGGAGGATTTTCTTCTCGCTAGTACAGATTTTTTCAAAATAATTAAGGAAATTGTTTATTCTAATTTCTGTTGGTTCGAGATCAATCACTTCATAAAGATGCTCGGTGCTTTGCCCAACTAACAGAAAAAATTGAAAATTTTCAATGAATTTCAGTCAAAGAAAAGAGACGAAAATACAATAATAAAAGTTTAAATAACTGGATTACCCTCCTCTTTTCTCCTATTTTTGATAAACACAACAATCCATACAAGCACCAAAATTCCAATAACAAGAGCTACAAGCAAAATAAGTTCTTGTAAAAACCAACTATCATCATTATTCGGCGACGATTCATCAGAACGTGAACAATTCAAATGTATTTTCTCATTAAAAACATTTTCACATTTTGAACCGTCATCAACAATTCTGAAACGTTCACTGTCTTCATTTTTGTTTTTAGAACAATTCACAACATGCCCAGTGTTATCAATAGCCCAGAAGAGATCTTTAGAAACAACAGTTCCTGTTTTTGCAATTATTTGGAAACATTCAGTATTACTTTCTGTAAATAAATCTATCTTTTTCCATACGCCAATTCCCTTAGATAAAAATTTTATCTAAAGAATTAACATCCAGAGATAACTTACTTGCTCTTTTTTTAAAAATTCCTCATCTGAATTATTGCAAGATTTCTTATAAAAAGTCATGTTACATTTTTTACACATTGCTAAATAGAAGTAAATGCACATTTTAGGCATATTTTTGTAATTCGCTTGTGTTTTTTCAAATATTATAGATGTGGAGTTATTTTCTTTAGTAAACCAATATGTGTAGCTATCTGCAAAATTGAAATTCTTTTAGTTTGAAACTAACATAGGTACTGAAATCATAATCCAGATAACCGTACATACAATCGTGTATCTTCCATATTTTTTCTTCGTTATTCTTAAAAATATCTTCAGATGAACTATTGATGTATTGTTCTTCACATTTATAGAATTCATTATTATTATTTTTACAATTGTATAAATATAATGCAGAATTATTTTTTTTTAAATGTCGCCACTAAAAGAATAATATAATTACGAGAAAAAATAAAGCTTTCACGTACTCCACTGGCTTCGAAACAGTTATTTTTGTCAATACATTTTGTTCGTAGGCTAAAAAATACGTTTGAAATATTAGGCTTTAATATACTGTTAATTAATTTAGGATTATCATGATTGTTGGGGAAATTTTCCCATCGCTGATCCAGAACAGGACTATTCACAACAGTAAAATTCAAAGAGCTAGTATAAGTCCAGTTCTTTGACTTATCTAAATTTAGGTTATCGCTCAAATGAAATTTTTCTTCTTTAGAAATATATTGTGAAACGTTACCTAAAATGATAACCGAAATAAAAGCATCTAATCATTCAAAATATTCTTCAACATTGAAAATACTGTTTTTATTATAAGAGAGTTTTACTTTCTTAATTGATTTTTTACTAAAACATAAACTACGTCTTTGAAAAAAAAAATTAAATAGACAATCCACATTATTCAATATTAATAAAAATTGAACTCACTTAGATAAGTATAATCTTTTTCTTCATTTGCATTGTAAACAAAAATTCCAGGACTATTTGCAGGAACAATGCAAGCACAAATTTCATTGCATAAACTTCCGCGAATAATAAAAATGGTAAAAGCTGCACACAGCAAGTACATTTTACACTGCTTATTTCAAAGCTCGTGAAAAAATAAATGTAAAAATATTGATATGTGATTACTTAAATACTACTAAAATATGTGATAATGCTTTATCAGTATTTTAATTTATTACATCATTACATTAACTGAAATGAAGTAAAAGGATGCAACGAGCTTTTTTCAGATCATTCCCAAACATATAATTCATTCGTATGAAAAGTCTCCGTAAAAAATGAAAACAATTTGCACTACAAAGTTCTAAAAAAAGAAAAATCATATTCCCGAATAAATTCTAATTATCTCAAGTTGAACTCGTGGTATGAAATAGAATGCGTTTTGTTTGTATTTTTCGTTTCGATGAAAAATTTCATATTCGAAAACATTAAGTTGAAAAGAGATAAACTTATCACACAGCATCAGGAATGACGTTATAGAAGAATTTAATAGAATGTCGAAGGCACGATATTGAGGTCGTTCCAGTACCCCACTCGAGAGTGCGAAGAATGAATTCATAGGAATGCATCCCCATTCCATTTCGTCTTAACTTAAATGAAATTTAACCCTATACTTTTATTCATAACTTCTTCAAAGCATTAAGAATTTTTCACTCAATTTCTTAGAACTAGTTCAGAAAAAATATAACTAATATAAAATTCCCTTTCTTGAGTTTGATTTAATTTAAATTATTTTATCACCAAAGATATAGTTTGAATGGCTTTAATTTGTCTTAAAAGCCTCTAAAAACTGAGATATTTCTATTGTTGTGGAAATAGAGATCTTTATAAGTCGGTGATTGGAGCGAAATTCCGGCACGTCTGACGTTTGAGCGAAAAGTCAATTAGATGGAGAAGCTCTTTTGTGGTCGGGGATGCAAAATTATTAGGGAAAGAAATGCGACCGAGTTTAGAGGGATATTTATTTTCAGAGTTAAACGGTGGCTGTCGGTGGTGCAACTAGTGTGGAGATCGTTGCAACCAATCAGCAACAGGTAGGACTCATTCTTTCAACTTTTGTATCTGCTTTAGAAAATCTAACAAACTTTGTTAAATACTTATGAATAATTTTTTTTATCAGTAACATTTTTACTCTATTATTTAAACATAAAACTTTATTTTTAAATTCTATTTAGAGTAAACTGCATGTGAATTTCTAGAAATCGGAACGGAACAAATACCAAAAAATTTCACATTTTTTGATAAAATTTTCAATATTGCCGTCACTGAAAGTCCATTTATTTATTTTATTAAAAAAAATACACGTGTGTAATGAGGCTTTAATATTTACTTATTTTGAAATTGATAACCTATTTAATAAATTTCAAAATATCTTATTTACTGCAATATAGTGTGCAATAAAAAATGAAAACAAATAGAATTAACTTTTTCATCAAAACAACAATTTAATTAAGCTTATAGATTAGGACAAGTTTTATCATCAAGTTTTAAATATTTTGAAACTTTTAATCAATGACCTTGATCTTAGTGTGTCCATTAATTGAAAATCGAATATTAGAAATGGATTGCAACGAGTTTAGATTCAGAGGCAAAGAGATGATTGATTACATCTGCAATTATAACGAAAACCTCCACACTCGTCGCGTCACTCCCAACATCGAACCCGGCTACCTCCGTAAACTTCTTCCTGAAGAAGCTCCTCATAATCCAGAAGATTGGGATTCAATTATGCAAGATGTTGAAGCTAAAATAATGCCAGGTGTAACTCATTGGCAACATCCTCGTTTTCATGCTTATTTTCCATCAGGCAATTCTTTCCCATCAATTTTAGGTGATATGTTATCTGATGGTATAGGTTGTATTGGATTTTCATGGGTATTTGTTAAACCCATTTAAATATTCTTATGAAATTTAAATGAATTTTAGGCCGCCAGTCCGGCTTTGACAGAACTAGAAACTATAGTTCTTGATTGGTTAGGTAAAGCAATTGGATTACCCGATCAATTTTTGGCTTTTAAAGAAGGAAGTCGAGGAGGTGGAGTTATACAAACTTCAGCTAGCGAATGTGTACTTGTATCTATGTTGGCGGCTAGAGCGCAAGCTTTGAAACGATTGAAACAGCAACATCCATTTGTTGAGGAAGGATTACTTTTATCGAAATTGATGGCATATTGTTCAAGAGAGGCTCACTCTTGTGTGGAAAAAGCAGCTATGATTTGTTTCGTCAAATTGAGGATTTTAGAGCCTGATGACAAATCAGCTTTGAGAGGATCTACATTAATGATGGTATTAAGAAAACATAATCTCATTTATTTCCCAATTTCAAAAGTTTTGCAATTATTTATCTGATTTCAAATAATAATTTCGAATTAAACAAATAATGAAATTAGAATTTGTTTCATTTTGTTGTTAGGCAATGGAAGAAGACGAAACGATGGGTCTGATCCCATTTTTTGTGTCTACAACTTTAGGCACAACTTCCTGTTGTTCTTTTGATAATCTTGAAGAAATCGGTCCGATTTGCCGCAAATTCCCGTGTGTTTGGTTACACGTTGATGGTGCCTATGCAGGAAACGCATTTATATGTCCCGAATTAAAATATTTATTATCTGGAATAGAATACGCCGACTCTTTCAATACCAATCCTAATAAATGGTTATTAACAAATTTCGATTGTTCAACAATGTGGGTTCGTGACCGGATTAGATTAACATCCGCATTGGTGGTAGATCCGCTTTATCTTCAACACGGTTATTCAGATGCGACCATCGATTATCGTCATTGGGGTGTCCCATTGAGTCGACGATTTAGGTCATTAAAACTATGGTTTGTTCTAAGAAGTTACGGAATTTCTGGATTGCAGAATTATATTAGACACCACATTAAGTTGGCGAAATTATTTGAATCTCTAGTTTTGCAGGATAAAAGATTTGAAATTTGTAATGAAGTCAAAGTAAAAACAAAAATTTTGATATTTGTTTCTAATTTGTTACATTTTAGCTTGGACTTGTCTGCTTCAGACTTAAAGGTACTGATAAACTTAATGAAAAATTGTTAAGTAATATTAATGCTTCCGGAAAACTTCATATGGTTCCCTCTAACGTGAATGATAAATATGTCATTAGATTCTGCGTTGTCGCACAAAATGCTCGCGAAGCAGACATAGGTAGAAATCATTGTTAAATTTATATCCATATTTGAAATATTTTTCTACAGATTATGCTTGGAAAGTTATAAAAGAATTTTCAGAAGAACTTCTAGAAAGTCAGACTGAAAAAGAGCAAGTAAGTATTTTAATTTAACATTTATGTCATCATGTGCTTGCAATGTCAAACCAACTTTTTCTTCATTATAATAATATACAATGTGATTAAAAACAGACATGTCACGAAACAAACGAAAAAGTTGCATGAATCATGTCTAAGCCTAGAACCTCTTCCATTATGAACAAGATGAGATAATTTATATTTATAGCTGACAGACTTCAACTAAAACACTTCAGCTAATTAATAGTAAATAGAAGATTTCAAAATCCATTCCCTACTACCGACAGCCTAGTAAAAGCAAATTTTCAAATAATCAAATCATTAATCAAAAATTTAAACAGTTGTTTTTAAGATGCTGCTTTCACATTAAAATATTTCAAATTCTAAAATATTTCTCAAGCAAAATAATTTTGTAGGAACTGCAGGATGAGGTATTTGAACTATTAGAGAGAAAGAAAAAAGAAACGTTGGCCCATAAACGATCATTCTTTGTCCGAATGGTCAGTGATCCAAAAATATACAATCCATCAATAGCTAAAGCTTTACCATCAACTAGAAGACATCTCACAGAAACTGCCGAATCACCTGACGGCAATGTCACAGTTCAACCTCCTCAGTAATTTTAACGGAAATAATTAAAATTCAATGCAATTTTAATTAATGTTTCAGGAGCGCTTCGTGGATCAGCTGGCCTTTGGCGTTTTTATTTCAAGGAATTACTGACGATGGAACGAGCAGCGACGTTCCCATTAGGTAAATAGTAAAACTACAATTATAATTTTTTTTTTTAACAATTTTGTAGATTTCGTCACCTTGACACTAAAGTTCGATTGAAGGCAACAGGGAAGTCTACTAATGGCCAATCACCATCTCCAGATGGAGAAAATAGCAAATCGCCAAAACGTTCTCCAGTTTTAAATAGAAAATTACAGTCTAGTCACAATCAAGAAAATCGCTAAATACTCACTGTACCGCTTATCTTACAACAATTATAATAAAATAGGCTTGCAGAGTAATAAAAAGAACAATTATTTACTTTATGTGAAAACCATCCGGTCAAAAGTTCCCATTGTATTTGTTTTAAAGCTGATTTAATGGACCGTAAAAGTAAAATGGAAAAGGAATTTCAAACTTACACAAAGATCATGACGACGTCATTGTTGACAAAATAAAAAAGATTTTAATTTCAATAATCAACAAAAAAAATCAATGCATAATTCTAAAAAAAAATCTAAAAATAAAATCACAAGATTACGCACTTTTTTCAGCGCAACTTTCAGCTTTGACATCATTCCTCGCATTATTTATATGTCAGTTTTCACATTATTTTTAAGAGAACAGGTGACAAAATTCAAATACAATATTCATTTAATCATATTTCTATTTATATTTTCTCACGGCCAGACATCAAATGTTGGATCTGTTTTGACTAAAATACCGGTGGAACAGTGACAGCATTTAATAGTGCTATCGCTTGTGACTATTGTTTGCAGTTTCCAGTAAATTTAGACTGGTGTAAACATACAAGCTGCAGGTCTACCTATGAACACGTCATTAGACCTACGTGGATGATGAAAGCTAGCCAAAATAGCAAGTGTCATCTAGAAAAGGAATCTTGGCTTATGCTTATACCAAAATTGCGTTGAAAAATAATAAAAAATATAAAAAAAGTTATAAAAATACAGTTACTTTCTGAATGAAAAAACTGCCTATGAGTAATAACCGAAAAATTTTTGATAATTAATTAAATATAATGTCATGGAATTCGTAAGCAAGGTGTCACACTTTTCAACACTTTTTTTATTAAACCGGAATTTACATAATAGATTATAATTTATTTAGTTCCTGTTATAAGCCAATATCCTTGATAGCACGTGTTTCGATACAATTTCAACAAATGAGTTATATCCATTACACCAGAAACTGGACCTTAGCCAATGTCAAGACCAATGTTAGATATTTTGAATGACTAAGTAGATGTCTTATCTATTGTTTTTTTGATTATTATTATTATATCACAATTACTTGTTGGATAATACAGTTGTATTGTTTTACAATTAAGCGTGTAACCATTTAGTGCAATAACGTTCTTTGTTAAAAATGTAGAATCTGAAAATATAAAGCTATTAACAAGATTTGCTGTTTTGTGGATAATTTTAATTTTTATCCTCATAGTTCCTACGTCAATGTTTTATTGAATTCTTAAATAGGGTAAGCGAATTTTTTGGAAATGATTGTACACCTTTTAATAGATACATTTCGCAAATATTTGCTCGATTAATCAACTCGAAAGCCTAATTTTATTTTCAATTTATTGATTAATTTTTATGTTATAAATTACTCTGCTGTAATAAACGACGATGAATTTATATTAAACTTAACAAGATTTGCAATGTAATTATATTAACAAATTTTTCAATTTATTTAGAGTATAATCTGGAAAATGTAAAATTACAAAACTACTTACTAGAGCATTTTTTATTCAATATAGAATACACACTGACGTCAGATTTATTGTTGCGTAAGAGGATATCGAATAAATTTTCAAGAAACGAGAACATTTATATTCATTGATTTATTACGCAGCTCTTAACTAGTTTGACATTTTTAAGTGAACCAAAAAAGTCCTCGGAATTATGAATCACACGGAAATTCAGTGCACTGGAGTGCTGTAACCAGGATAAAAATCTTACTACTTTTTCCACAGATTTGAATTTTTGCTTTACTTGACTAATAACTGTTGAAACTTCAGTCGATTAGTAATGAGATGGTAATGACAGCTTTTGTTTTGTCTGCTTACAGTATCAAGACTAAACTGAGTGCGGAAGGTGAAGAAGCCCAAGCCTTAGCAACTTACCGGCAGTCATTGACCTTTAAAAAAGTGACTAATTTTGACAATATTGTAATAATAAATGAAAAATTATATTATATTTATTTGCCTTGGCAGAATGTTTGTTTTATACAAAAAATAAGGAAATTCAATAACTCACAGTTGAAAAATTTGTAAATATCACCTACTTCCTGAATCGTATTATTCTTAGGTCCTGTTAGGAAATTTAGAAAAAAAAGGATTTACCATTCACGTTTTTTGCCACACCAATTTGCCAGATAATATCGCTCTAACAAAAGGTTAGTATATCCGCATGTCTGTATGATACAAATAATAAAAAAAATGACAATGCATTTATGAAGTTTCGTCATGTTTTTAACGGAGATCCTGCAATTTCTAGTTCGCTGACTTTCCAAAATCAATTATTGTTATAATTTTACGGATGGAAAATCACTTTATTCCGGGTTTTTTCTCCTTAGAGTTTGCACATTTTAGTAGTACACATAAATTAATAAACGCGCTTTTTGTTTAACCACACAAGTACATTTATTACTTTAATGGGAATTTTTTTTATATGGAAAAATTAATTATATTGTCAGATCAAGCGGTATTCATACAAAGATGTGCATTTAACATTGGGGAATCCACCAATGGATGGAATGAATCAAGTCTAGGTTTCCAGGAAAACATTATATTTATTTGCAGATTTGATTTAATTAACATAAGAATTTTATTAAGCAGGTAATGGTTTGAACAATAAAACGACTATTTAGTAGTAGCAAGCCTAATTAATTTTTAATTTAACATAACTCAAAGATTGATTATTTAATTAGGTATAAGTGTCAATTACTATGAAGTATTAACTAGGGACAATTTATTAAAAAAATTGTGAAAACTTGATGTGCTTTTGCAAATGCAAAATTCTTTTACGTCATCAAAATTGCAGTCGGAATTCCGGCTGCTAATTTCAGGAATTTCTCAGGTGAAAGATCAAACCTGTTTTAGAATAGAATGTATTTGAATTAATACAGTCGTAGTAGTAGTATCTTATAAAATATGCATTATATCTTAGTGTGAAATTATAGTTTTTCTTGAAAATGACAATCTTAGAATAACTAAAAAAATAAATATCACTTAAAAAATGCTCTTTAGAAATAATAAACTTGCTTTGGAAAAGGCATTCAAAATTAAAAAAAAAAATAAATAGATAGTTATTAGGAAGATATAAACTAAATTTAAATACTATAATTACTACAATAATTAGTTAAAAAACAATTACAAAACACAACCATTAGCTATTTGTTGGAAAATCACATTTTTTATAATAAAATACAAACGCAAAGAACTTAACTGTTTCACTTCTTCATCTGACTACGTAGGATGTTGACAGAGTAATTAAAACTTTCACTAATATCCTCCCAAATTATCTAGGCACAGTTATAATTAAGAAACAAAAGCTGCCTAAAAAAATAAGTAATTTGCAAAATAACGGATCTCTGTCATTTTATGATGTATTAGAGAGTTGATGAGTGTTCAACGGTACTTCAATCTTCCACACATAAAAATATTTTTTTTTTTTATTAGATAGAAAATAAATCTGTAAAATTTTTGAGTTTAGGAATGAAAATAAAGGCGATTTTGCTGAAGCTTTGGAGAAGCGATTCAGCGTGCGAGTCCCCACTCCTATAAGTAACATATTATAAGCAGGGACCACTATAAGTAGATAAGAAGCGACAGAACTGCAGGAGTGTAAACATTTTGAACATCTAGTGCTAGTGTATCCAGTTGAGTGAAAGACATTTTTCAAAAAATTCAAACATGGATGTCGAAGAATTTCGAACAAGAGGCAAAGAAATGATCGATTATATTTGTCAATATTTATCAAATATAGAATCACAAAGAGTCCATCCAGATGTCGAGACAGGATATCTTCGTAAATTACTTCCAAACGAAGCTCCACAAGATCCAGAAGAATGGGATAATATTATGTCTGATGTGGATAGGAAGATAATGCCAGGAATTACACACTGGCAACATCCAAGATTTCATGCTTATTTTCCTTCCGGAAATTCCTTCCCATCTATTCTTGGGGATATGCTATCGGATGCTATTGGATGCATTGGTTTTTCATGGGTGAGTTTTCGTCATTTTCATATTATGTAACTTCAACTATACGTAGTAGACTTTGAGTATAAACAAACTTATAATAACAAACTCTCATAGTTTATTTTTTATGTTACAAATTAAAAGCAAAAAACTGATTTTTCTCATGACATGTTATGGCAATACTGACTTTTATTCACAGTGTTGTTTGTTTTATTTTTTTGTGTTAATGTTTTCTGCAAACAATTCTAAATTACATAAATTAGCAACGTGATTCATCAAATTTGTACTATACTGCAAAATTTTTCATTTTTCAATTATTCTTGTATATAAAATCACCTCTTTAATTTTATTGAATTAAAATTTAAAACAGCTAACGTTGCTGTTTTTCAAAGGCTTTGCAGAAAGGGTTTCATTTAAGCTAATCATTATTTACGTCAAATGGGTCTTTATAAGAACAACTTTCACTGACTGACGTAATTATTAAATATTAAAGTCTCATTGTTAAGTTCTTTACTGAATTTATCCTTTTTAATTAAAATGTTTCAAATCAATGAAATCGTGTCGTGATTTGATTACAATCTGCAAAACGTTTTGTTTCTGTATCATATTTCCATAATTGTGGGTTTGAATTTTGAACTTTAATTATAGTACAAAATTCAGTTTTTACATCCGGTTTATAGACCATGAGAAAGATTGCAACATTTTTAACAAAATTGCACCATGGAAGCGGCACACAGACTCCTTGTGATGTTTACTTTTATTGTGTATTTAACAGACTTTTAATATTAAGCAAATAAACTATGAACTTTCCACAAAAATTAGAAAGCAAAAAAATTTATTGCAGTTTTATCTTAAAATTGAAATTTTATTCAATAAATAATAGCGACAGATTTACAAATTCCACGAAATGTTGCTTGTAAAGTCGTGTGTAAGATTATCATAATTAAATTCCACTTGCGGGATTCAAAGTTATATTTAATTACCTTATTATCTAACAAAACACATTACTGTTTACTTTATTGGAATTTTTTTTCTTTAGGCTGCTAGTCCCGCTTGCACCGAACTAGAAACCATTGTAATGGATTGGTTTGCTAAAGCTATCGGCCTCCCAAATGATTTTATCACATCTTCCGAAGGAAGCAAAGGCGGAGGTGTGATTCAAACATCAGCAAGTGAATGTGTTTTAGTATCAATGTTGGCAGCAAGAAATCAAGCAATAAATTATCTTAAAACTGAAAATCCTCAAACAGAAGATAGTGCTTTTCTTCCAAAACTTGTTGGTTATTGTTCAAAAGAAGCTCATTCTTGTGTTGAGAAAGCAGCAAAAATTTTATTAGTAAAATTACGTATCTTAGAACCAGATGAAAATGGAAGTCTTCGTGGTGATAAATTAAGAGAAGAAATGGAAAAAGATAAAGCAAAAGGATTAATGCCATTTTTTGTTTCAACAATACTAGGATCTACAGCATCATGTTCATTCGATAATTTAATGGAAATTGGACCAGTTTGTAAAGAGCAGAAACGTTGTTGGTTGCATGTTGATGCAGCTTACGCTGGAAATGCATTTATTTGTCCAGAATTGAAATATTTATTGAAAGGTATAGATTATGCAGACTCGTTTAATACAAATCCCAACAAATGGCTGTTGGTTAATTTCGATTGTTCTTGTTTATGGGTTCGAGACAGAACTCGTTTAACTCACGCTTTAGTTGTTGATCCTTTGTATCTTCAACACGCTAACGCCGACGAAGCAATAGATTATCGACATTGGGGAATTCCTCTAAGTCGAAGATTTCGATCATTAAAATTATGGTTCGTCCTGCGAAAATACGGTTTGAATGGACTCAGATCGTACATTCGCAACCACATAAAATTAGCTAAATATTTCGAAAAATTAGTGAAAGAAGATTTACGGTTTGAAGTTGTTAATGACGTTCGATTAGGATTAGTATGTTTCCGTTTATTAGCTAGCGATAGTGCAAACCAAAAACTATTAGCGATTATTAACGCCTCAGGCCAACTTCACATGACACCATCCGTTGTTAAGAATAAATATATTATAAGGTTTTGTGTGAATGCTGAACATGCTCAAAAAGAAGACATTGATATTGCTTGGAGCATTATTAAGGAATATGCATCGCAAGCTTTGACTACACCAACTAAAGAAAGACCGCCACTTACCAGACAAAAATCAAAGAGATTTTCTTTTACAAGAAGCATTTCCAAAGAAATGTACAAGAGATCTTTGAGCAGGTCAAATTTATTAGATGGAGCGACGCCGATATTAGTGGCAGATTCCGATGAAGAAGATATTTTAGCAGCAGATAATAATACGATCATAACAGATGAAGATGATGAAGTTTTCACGAAAGAATTTGTAGAAGGATTCAGAATAACTGATAATGAAATTAAATATAATGGTGTTAGTTAGGAAAATTCATTGTTCATTTTTGTAGATGAAACAGTATTATTAGCTAATAAGAGACTGTACTGCAAAAAGGGTAACAAAAAAATACTCAAATATTTTTTAGATTAATTTTTTTAATTTTCAAAATGTGGATCTTCTAGTGCTTGATATTGAATCTAAAAAATTAAATTAATACTCAAAAATACTAAGCTGGTTTTATACTAAAATACACAACGCGTTTCGAGTACTTTTAGTTTTATTCTCATACGCCCAAGAATGAGTACTTAGCTCTCGAAACGCGTTGTGTGTTTTTGTATAAAACCAGGTTAGTGTATTTGGGTATTAATTTTTTCTTTAGATTAATTTTTTTGCATATGTGCTGGAAACTGATGAAGCTTGATCTGAATGAATCTTTTTAGAGAGAAGTTTTATGATAGTAGTTAGTTACTTTACACTGCTGACTGTACGAATTTGTTGATGTTGTTCATTGCTATTTTATATTTATGAAAATATTGTCAATGTCAATGGATTTATTAGCCATTGATCAGAATAAATATACTCATTATCACAGGTAATCTCACAGAAACGGCCGACAAATATTAACTTCTTTCACAAAACACTAGTCGTTTTCCGTTCAAGTTGATTTTGATCAGCAATTCGTATTTTAATTGCAACATTGTATAAACAAGCTAAATTTGTCAGTTTTAGATAAGTTTATTTTAAGTAGATTTTATGTCGAATATTTTATTTATAAAGAAAGTTATGTAGCTTGGAAATTTTTATATTACTTAAATATATAAAGTCTTTCACCTTTCAGATCTGTTTATTTTCTAATTTAAGATCTGTGTATTAAATATATCTATAAAGTAAATACGAAGAGCAGTAGAAAGTGAAACTTTCTTTGCACTCAAAGTTCATTGCCGATCGTTTCGCTTCTAATTCGTATTACATAAATTAAGGCAATCAATTTATTCAGTTACGATTTAGGAGAAAGTGGGGGAATATCGCACAGTATGGCTATGAAGCTAATATTAGTTTTTTGAGCTTAATTTTACACTCTTTTATAGCTTTCTAAATTTGCTTTTACCAAACATTTTTGGGACACGGTTTTTTAGAGCAAGCATCTTCAAGAATTGAGATAAATTAAGCAGTTGATAGATTTTATATATAAATTGAGGCTTTAAATTATTAAAATTAGATTAGCAAACATAAAACATCGCATTTACGCCGTAAGTAGAAAATAATTAAATTTTCAAATTTAAAATTTCAATGTCGCCAACTTTAGCAATCTAGTTATTCACACGTCAGTTGTCAGATTACTGTCACTGTCAACGTCAAACAGCGGGTGCACGTTTTTTTAGTAACCTGCAAGTCTGAACATGTTCAATATTTTTAATATATATTTGAAGTTAAAACGGTGTTTATATTGATTTCATAATTAAACTTTTATCTTTCAAGAAGCATTAGTTGTTTGCACCGTAAGTACTAAACTCAATCATGTTAAAAAGATTATTTTGAAAAATTGCAGGTTAAAATGTCTATATTTTCCTCCACGCCAAAATCATCGACTTCGTCGATTTTAAAGAAGACACCCAGTATAAAAAGCACACTTAGTCAGTCAGTTAAATACAATACGCCCAGTAAGGTTAGATTTACTTTACCTCATTCAAAAAAAGTGCATAGGATATTGAAAGACTACATTAAAAAGAACAACGTAAAAGATTATGAAAATCTCATATGTTTGATCAGAGACGCTGAATTTTTCGATGACGATATACTTTCACTTTTACAAGAAGCTAATGAATGTATATCAATAATGAAAGAAGAATTTCGGCTTTTTGTAGAAGCTATTCTTAATATTAATTGGATTGAAAAAAGTGATAATGTTGTTAAACAATACCAATTATTTATTTCAAATTTAGTGTCTGCGCATAATTATCACGCTGATTTTGTTATAGGGAAGTTAGTTGCTTTATTCCTTCCAGGTATAATTTTTTGTTGCATTAATTTTTAAATAATTGTGTTGTTTTTAAGATCCTAACGATTCTGAATGGGAGAATGGAAAACCAAGCAAAAAAGACTATAAAAAATGTCAAAATGTACACACACTATTAATTGAACTTTTGAAATTAGTACCATTGTAAGTATGGTATTCAGTTTTTTTATGTTTATATAATTTATCATATGTAGATGCAATGGATTGTTATTGCAAGCAATAATCGATAAATTTCCTTTTATGAGTAAAAGTACACACACGCATGAATATTACATACAGAATCTTTTATGGGTTATTTATTACCAACCCAACTTAAGGCCTGAAATTTTACATTTAATATTTTCAAAATTGATAGTGTTAGACGTGAATGCTCCTAGAGAAGGAATTTTGAAATCAGAAGAAGAAGAAGATATTTTTATGATGGATGATGATGCAAAAACTAACGCTACTTTAAGTTTAGACTACATCCATGCAATTGCTCATACTTTAGATGTGTGTCTTGATAAGCTCTTCAATTATATTTATTCGGAATGTCATGAGCCTGGAACATCTGAGTTGAATTGGACAAAAACGAAGTCTTTATATCAAGATATATTGACAGTTTTTGATAAACTCATTCTAACAACTTACAATACTCATCATGTACAGTTTATTGCGTTTGTTTTATGTTCGTTTAAACCTACTTTAACAGAAGCTTTTTTGAATTATTTATGGAAGAAGGTATGCAATCCGAATGTACCTTCAGTTTTGCGGCAAGCTGCCATAAATTATATTGTCAGCTTCATGGCAAGAGCAACATTTGTACCATTGCAGTAAGTTTTTCTTTTTATTAAAGCAATTTCCTTGTATTCAATAAATGCATTTGTAAGAGTGGCAGCTCATAATTCGGTCTGATTTAATTCACACTTTCAACGATTTGTTAATTTTTTAGAATGGTAAAAGGAACATTGCAACAAATGGCTGATTGGATTCATTCATACATTGCAACGCAGGATGGTTTAGAATGTGTTAATTCGGATTTAAGAATTCATTCAGTATTCTATACAGTCTGTCAGGCTTTGTTTTATATAGTAGCATTTAGGCATAAAGATTTAGTAAAAACGAAAAAAAGTAAAGTATAATATTGCGCTAATTTTTATTGATTTGTTTTTATTTTAGATATGGTTTTCCTGGAAAGTTTGAATTTATCGAAAATTGTGACGAGTAGATTGAACCCTCTAAGGGTATGTCAACAAGCAGTAGTTCAAAACTTTGCAGCGGTTACACGAAAATACCAATTAGCTTATTGTTATTCTGTTATTGAACATAATTCAAGGAACACTTTACCGTCAGTGTATAGAGATGAGAAAGGTTTTGTTACTTTGTCTAATAATACTCTGGATGCTTTTTTTCCATTTGATCCCTACGTTCTTCCACGGTAAGTGGAATTTTTAATTAATTTTAGTTTTTATTTAATTCCATTTCTTAGATCGGGGACGAAAATTGAGCCACATTATCGCAATTACACAGAAATCAAATTTGAAACTTCCGATGTTGAAATGAAGGAAATTTGTGATACTGATGATTTTCTCGAACATGAACCTCAGAAATTTTCTTATGGAACATCACCAGGTTTTAAATTTAAAGGTTGATTTTGTTAGTGGATGTTGAAAAGTTGTGATAATTTTTTAAAGATTTTATTGGGTAAAAATTTTATTTATTGGACAAGAAATAAAACAAATCTGTAAAATAGGATTATTTTTTATTTTTGAATACCGTTATAAACATGAATATATTATAAATATAACAAAAACCATAAATACTAATTTTTTTCACATTAAATGAGGCACATTTATACAAAAGAATTTCCCTAAAAACGTAATATTCAATGTTATTTAGATTGGGCTGCTTCAAGTTCTTGTTCAACAATTTTTCTATATTCGTCGAAACCTTCTATACTTCGGACTGAACCGTTAGAACAAACCCAAAGTTCTTTACAGACTTTTCGGATTAGTCTTTCATCGTGAGAAACTAAAATAACGCCTCCCTGCAACAAAACTACATTAAATTTTATATTAAAAAAATAATGAAAAAACAACCGTGTATTTTATAATAGCATTTCCTAGCGCTTCTATCGTCTCTATGTCCAAATGATTAGTAGGTTCATCAAGAACTAAGAAATTAGGCTGTCCCATGCACATGCGCGCAAAAGCTACTCTCGATTTCTGTCCCCCAGATAAACTAGCGACTGTTTGTAAAGCTAAATCACCAGAAACTCCAAAACTTCCCAACTGTCTTCTATACTCTTCAATCGGTTTTCCTAAACTTTCTGTTAATAAAATTCTTTTCAATAAATTATTCAAATACCTGGATAAGCACTTTGCAGCAGCTCAACTGAATTTACATTCATATCAAGTTGGTCCACATGATGTTGACTGAAATATCCAAATTTCAAATTTCTGTGAACATGACGCATGCCCGACGTTGGTGATAAAATTCCCATTATTATTTTCAAAAGTGTCGTTTTACCAGCACCATTGTCTCCTACCTGATTTTATCATAAGTAAAGAAGACAAAAAATAGAATTCGACTAGTCTTACTATACATATTCTTGAATCCATAGTAGCACCAAGGTTAACATTACTAAAAATGACTCTATCTTTGGTATATTGAAACGAAACATCGTTGATTTGTAAAATTGGCGGTGATAGAGGCTCAGTGTCTGGAAATTTCAAAACTACCGTTGTTTCCTTTTCGACTGGTTTTAGTTCGGGCCTATAATAAATCATTATACTTGTGAATTTTAAAAATAAAGTCTTACAGTTTCTCTAGCATTTTAATTTTAGACTGAACTGACGCAGCGCGATTTGCGTTATATCTAAATCTATCGATAAATTCTTGAACATGTTGGCGATGTTGCATTTGAGCATCGTATTCCCTCTGCTGATTTTTCAATTTTTCTGTTTTTGTTTTCTCGAATTGTTCATAATTCCCTCTATATGAATCTATCCTTTGCGAATGTAAATGTAAGATATCTGTTGGAACTGTATCTAAGAAATTCCGATCGTGTGAAACAACAAGTAACGTTGTAGGCCAAGTTTGTAGATAATTTTCCAACCAAATAATAGCTTTAATATCCAACATATTTGTCGGTTCATCAAGCAGCAATAAATCAGGTCTGGAAAATAACGCTCTAGCTAAGGCTAATCTCATTCTCCATCCACCTGAGAATGTTTTTGTTTGTTGTTGTTGCATTTCCGAAGTGAAACCTAAACCATTTAAAATAATCGAAGCTCTAGCTGGAGCTTTATCAGCTTCAATATTTTGTAATTGTGCATAAATTTCTGTTAATTGATTTGATAGATCAGGATCATTTGAACCGGAATTAATCGCTGCACTTATTTCCTTTTCTTTTATTAATAAATTTTCGCGAACTGTGTCACATTGTAAGACACTATCAATAGCTTTAGTGTCGTCTCCTATTACTTCTTGTTCTACATGTAAAATTGAAATATGAGAAGGTATGCGTAATTGTCCGTTAGAGATCATGCGTAAAAGTGTGGATTTGCCTAATCCATTACGTCCTACCAAACCGTAACGACGACCAAAAGCTAAACTCAAATCTGCACCTTGAAGTAAAACCCTAAAAAACATAAATTGATAAATATAAAAAAAATGAAATAACTACCTATCGCCATATGCCACATCGAAATTTTCTATTCTGATATCTTGAGTTCGATTATTTCCTTTAGCTTCCATTTTACTCTCTTTTTTACTAGTGACTTGAGATGCTGTTGCTGATTCCAATTTCACAGGAGCTACAGCTTTTACATCCTTTGATCTTTTCTCTTGTTTTTCCTGTAATTTAGCTTCCGCTTTTTCCAATTTTTTAGCGTCAACTTTCTACAAATTATCTCATTATTATATGTAAATTTTTTAAGATTATTTTTACCAAAGTATCATCTCTTTGCATCACCCAAATACTTTTGATATCATCGACGTTATTTTCTAAATTAGCAGCCATAGAAGCAAGATGAACTGGAGCATTTAATACTTTATTAGGTCCATTTTTTGCAGAATCACTTTTATCTGGTTTCATCATGTTTAATAATTCGTTACATATGTTTCTGTAAAAAACTTTGATGGAAAATTTATACTTGAATTGATTAACTTACCTAATGTCTTCTTCGGTTTTATCACTTGATACTTCTTGAAGTACTTCGCCAATAGCATCATATACTTCTTCGCTGTCTTGAAAATCATCAGCTCCATTTTCTAAGACACCTGAAACAGAATACTGTAAAAAAATATGTAAAAAGTTGCACAAGGTTACAACCTTCCACGTAGTGTTTTAAATCGTCGTCTATTAGCGGAAATACGTTTTTAATATATTCACGACAAGTCGTCATTGTGAAATTTGAAGAATTTTCGAATGTAATCAAATAAAAGGCGTTTTAAACGATTTAACCTAGAAATTTTTACTATTAAATGACAACTGATGACTGAAGTTTGCTTTTGATTGAATATAGTCACAAGGATTGCCAACACAAATAATATTTTAATTTCTTAGAGTTCACTTCTCCATTTACTTTACCCATAAAAATGAAAATAAGTTGAATAAAACAAATGGAAATAATAAAAAAAAGTAACATTATGAAAACTATTTTTTTACAAAAATATTTATGGTAAAAACCAAAAAAGTTTTTTTGTATTTTTAGTTGCCTATATAAAATTACAAAAAGGTTCAATTTGGTTTAATATTTTAAGATTTTTTATTCTTTAGCGTTTTTAAGGCAGTATGTTTTTCTGATAATAATGTGATGATAAAAAGATTTTTTAGTATAGAAATGCAAACAGAATTTTGATTTTTTCAGTACCTAATAAAAACAAAAAAAAAAAAAAATTATAAGAAGCATATCAAACCGGAAAAAAAGGATCTGGTCGGATCATAAAATAGGATCTACAGTGTTTAAAGAAATAATTTGTTCAATTTACATACTTTCAGAAAATTTAAAAAGGTGCAGTAGGAAGAAGTTAAATTAAAGAAAAGCAAGTTCGAATGATTTTTCATTTATTTTTGTATGGAGTAATATAATAAAAAATTAATTACTTATTTATTATATACACATTTGAAGATGATAATCCTAGGTAAAAAGATAACTATAACAGAGATCATCCACAAAACATGCATTGGAGTGTTGTCCTTACAATTCTGTCATAAATGACAAGGTAAAAATATAAAAAAATAAATAAGTGCATGGGTATCTAATAGATAATATAATATGAATATGCACAAATCATTACATATTTTCTATTTTTATATATCACATTAGATAATTTTTGCTTTATACAATAAGCTGTGAAGCCGACTGTCAAGCAAAACGATATATAGAAATAAAGAAACATTGTATCCAAAAAACTTCAGTTAATTTAGAAGAATAAATCAAGTCCTACTCTTTAGTAGACAAAGGATATACCGTTGAGCTTTAATACACTGATTTATAATAATATGTACATAACTTTACTACAATAATTGTAATCTATAAACAGATCACTCTTGATTGTCTTAACTTACTCTCGGAAGCCGCAATTTTTTATACAAATTACGAAAGAAATGAGACCATTTTCAAATTTTCTAAGGGGTGTTATTTCTATAAACACCCAGTATTGTAACACTGTTTGTGCGATGAAAGTCATACAATTTATAGGAAATAATTAAATGCTCACGCTTTACAATCGCCATCACAATAATAATACAAAATATGATTTCGAGAAGAAAGTGACTATCAAATGTGTCCTATTCTAAAAAAAAGTATTCTATAAAATTGTGTGCAATAGATTTTTTTATGTAAAGACTAACACAAAGTTATTGCTTATTTATTTCTTTAATTATTGTAATAATAAAAATGTCTAAAATTTTGCTTCAACTCTTTTCATAAGAATATAGAATTATTTTTAAAGTCTGTACTTAAATTCTAAGTGCTATTATTTTCACAATTACACTATGATTGACTCATTCTCGAGTGAGAATGAGGGATTAAAGCTTGAAGTGAAAAGTTTGATTTATATTTTCGACATAAGTTCCGAATTGTAGGAATAAAAGTAGTGTGAACGTATGTTAATTATACCATGCAAATATTTATCTATTAAAAATATAATGTATAAATACTGTTATATTTATGTTACGATAATCCGGGATCTATAAGTGAAGAATAAAATTTTTCTGCCGTTATATTCTCATTATCTTTTTGCAGATGTTACAACAGCCCGGTGCTTCCACCAAACAACAAATAAATATTTCGAAAAATATCTAACGCTGATAGAAATGGAGATTTATACGTAAGCAGGTGGCGGCTTATAGAAAGGAAATGGACAAGCCATCCAACATCTCCATCCTATATATGAGATGACTCTTCTTGACAAAACATAATGCCACTAAGATCGACGAGGTTCTAGTTTTTGAGACATACTTGTCAACACTCTCTGATTGTCAATTACCCGTAAACACGAAATGTAAGATTTCACCTCTCCTTCGCTCTTGGGTGATGGCGGCTCCAGAACTGTCAGATATAATAAGATTAATGACAAGGTTAATGAAGCAACATTCGATCTAGATAAATTTGTCAAACAAGAAGATGCAGCTTTAAGACTATCTGCTTTCTAAGTGGATGTGTATTAAATGGCTAAAGTTAGAGAGTTTTATCGAGTAATGAAAGAGCACTTGAAGAGTTTCCTCATTTGAAAATTTTGATCGTAAAAATTTATTAATATTATTCTTACCTAAGTGCCTACTTCTACAAAATCGAATGGTCCTCATAGTTTGAGCAAGCATATGCATTTTTTCAAAATTAACCAAACCATCCAAACTAGTCTTATTGCCTTCGTGGGTGAATGTCATATCTTTGAGTAACAAAGGCATAAATGGCACTACAGGCGGCTGCAATTTTCCAACACTAACTCTGTAAGCCCTATGATTTCTGCTCGGGTCTATGAGCGATTCAAATTCTGTATAAAGCTTCCTAAATTTTGATGGTAGTTTCTCCCAAGTGAGCGACAAACGTGACACTGCTACATTGCTTAATCCCATCACTATAGCACAGAACGCATTCAAATTCTGATACTCTTTACAACTAATAAAAAAAGTTTTTAGAAGATAAAATCTTTAAATTGCAAAAGTACTCACTATGCTGCTAATTTGATAAACTTTCGTAGAAGAGCGACACGTTTGCTTAGACTAGTTGTCATGCAAATTTCAGTCACTACCCAAAATTGAATCTCGTTGAAACGACGCAAGAACACGTCCAAGTTCGCCGTTATTTGCCCGAAGTGATGACGGCCGAATGTGTGATATAAAAGCTCGTATTCGTGAACGCACCTACGATTTGAATATTATTGATATTGGGATA
Source organism: Latheticus oryzae (assembly GCA_030157265.1). Classification (NCBI taxonomy): domain Eukaryota; kingdom Metazoa; phylum Arthropoda; class Insecta; order Coleoptera; family Tenebrionidae; genus Latheticus; species Latheticus oryzae. The sequence continues at coordinate 12,714,933 of CM058050.1, forward strand.
GAAAGGTGTCGAAGGGTAAGAACCAGAAGAGATCCCAATCGAAGAGTGTCATATAGTAAGCGAGTTCTTTTGTGCTGAATAACTCGATATCAGCGTCGATTCCTTGCGTTGGCTCCTCTTGCTCGGAAAGGCAAGTCTAAAAGTAGGAAAAAAAAAACAATGAATGATAAGTCAATATGTTTTTTACTTAGTGAAACGGATAAAATTTTCAGCAGCTTGATCAAAGTTTTCCAGACAAGTATTACAGTTTTCGACTTTTAATCGAAGTTAAAAGTTACATTTAAAGTTTAAGTGTGAATAGCAAGAGAAAGAGACGCGAGCAACAAGTGATAACTTTCTTTGAAATTCTTATTCACTTTTAATTCTTATAAGATTAAAGTAGTAAATAAGTCTGCGTTTAATTTTGTTCTTTCATAAAACGAAATGGTAAGTACTTTTAGTCTAACTGCACTATTCCAGCAAAATATGTTTTTATTTTATTAGAACATATTGTAAACAACTACATTTCATCTTAACTGCGTTGTTGTTGCAGAAGTACTAAAAGGGCTCCAGTTCTTCTTTGGAAGAAAGGGTGTAATTAAAATCGACTGTTTTTAATTTGTTTTTGAATAAAAAAAACGTGTTTTTATAAAAATGCGACTGTAATTACAAAATCATAAACATGACAATGAATACGGTGAACGAACGGAACTGTTGACAAATAAATTTTTTTTTATCACACGTTCATTTTATTTTCTTAAATTTTTAATATCAAAGATGCAGACATTTTTATTGCCGAAGAAGTGTTTCTTTGTTGGTAAGAATTTAAATGTATGTATTTTACTGTCTGTTAGCAATAAAAGAAAATTACAGACAAATAAAAAATTCCATTTTGTATCATTATTGTCGCCATGTCTTTTTCTTTTTAAATGTAATTTGCTCGTTTCAGAAAACGTAAGTACATTATACCTTCAAACAGCATCTTTAAGATAACATTTAGAAAAAAAGAATTTTATAAAGGAACTGACATGAGACATTGGATTAGTAGCCCAATCAAATAATATTAGAATATTGGATGTCGTTGGTGAATGTAGAGAAATTGGATTTCGAGATGCCAACTCTTCCTATTTGTTTTTAGAACAAGTTGGTAGTCAAGTTTTCGGTATGCATCTGTCTGATAAAAATTTTGTACGTTCTGGTGCATTTTTAATGCCACTTAGAGAACCTACAATCTTTTCTTAATTCTAAAGATTCTTTTACCTTTTTTTATCGGATATCTGTATAGTTGATTGATATTTTTGAAAAACTAATTTTCATATGATTTTTAAAAGATAGCTTATGGTAACTTCACACTGAAAGCGATGGCTTGAACTTTTTCAGAAAGAACAAAGGAGAAAAATTAAAAAGCGGGAGAAAATTTTAATACTGTTATTTGTAATTATTTCTCACACAACCAAGGTGAGTCTTTGTACTTTGCCTCTCGACATCGAAGTTTTTCATACGAGGCCAATCCCAAAAAAAGGTCTCATATAGTTTTATGTTTACAAATCACCGTTTATTTTTCATTATAATTAAACATAATCTTTCATTTTGATATCAGAGTAAAATCCCAGTCGACAAAAATGTTATTTCAACTTAGGGAAAAAGTGATAATGTGATATAAAAAATTTGTGTTTATTGTTATTGTCCATTATGATTAAAACTTGACTGATTGTTGTTATTGGGTAAGATATCAAAAAAGAATCACGCACAAGGTATGGTATTTTTTTTTAAGTTGGTAAAAGTCGTATTTACATGAAGGAATTTTCCAACTGATACTAATTGATTCAAGTTTTTAGTGGAAAACAGAATTTTTCGAACTACGTCATAAACAAAGACTAGAAAAATTATCTGGACTTTCTGTCTGAAATCTTATCAACTTGGATTTCAAATTATGTGGCACCCTCTTAGATTGTATTCCATGAGAAATTAATTAATAAATTTTGGCCAGTTCCATTGCCGCAATCTTATTTGAACAAAACTTTCTAATAGTCAAAAATTTTTCAGGCAACCTAAAAATAAAAATTCACTGCAAGAAATGTTAAATTTGCTGACAAGCGAACACCGCTTAATCACATTTGTTGTTGTCATTTTCCATTTTATTTGAAGCAAAAACTGATCAATTTTTAACTAAACCTCATAATAAAAAATTTTTCCATATGGAGCCGACTTTAATGGTGACATTGTATACAAGCTATACAGCGGGTGGATAACAAGATTAATGACATTCGAACCAAACTTTTGCTAGAAAGCGACATTTTGTTAGGCTCAGGAAAGACATCTAAGCAAGCGTTAACAAGAAAAATGCTGAAGCCTTTTCTCAAATTGAACATTTTTAGTTTAAAGCCCTATTCTTTTGAAAATCCGATAACTGCTCACTTGGCGGTAGCGCTCAAAGCATGCTTCATTTCGAATAGCTGCCAAGCCAAAACTGAGCAACCGAGCTCATATGGCAGCGAAGGAAACACCAATCACAACATTGTGGTCAATACGTCTGTTGACTGTTTCTTCATCTCTCCACAGAGCAGAGGACCTGGCTTTTGGGATAACTCTCGTAATATTGAAAAATTAATGATATACCTACTTATAAATGTTTTTTGGCTAGATGATTATCAAAGCTTGACATTCATTCCGGTTTCGAAAGTGCGATGAATATTTTATACACAGAAATCGTCTACAAAATTGTTTTAACTTCATGATTTTTTTTTATCCGTTTATTGCAAATTTACACAGAATATTGTTGATACTATTCGTTAATGTTGTTTATATTTTGATAACAAAGATTGTCATATTAGTTTCTTACTGCATAAAGTTAATAACATGTAGCTGACATTGTTGATTCTTATTGAAACAAGGTTTTATTACTTTGGTGTTACATAAATTTAATTATAAGATGTACGCGTAGTTATTTATTTTTCTGATGAGCTTGATTGATAATTCAAAAATCTCAGAAAAAATTAAATTTTCTTTTATGAAAAATTTGCGTCATAACTTGACATGCCGGCCTTATTTATAATGCGGCAGATCCATTACCTTCGTTAACACTTCATAAAGTACATGGTTGTGCTTTTAACTGAGAGACTAAAAGTACTCAACTCGACACACGTGCAGTTATGTTATCCACAAACTTCGCTTATTATTTTATCTAACTACTAGTAAGGCTTCTTCAGTACACATCATTTTTTAACAAATATACCGTTTTTAAAGATTATTTAAAATGCAAATACCTGAATGATTTAGTCTTAATTTTATAAGGTAGAAGTTGTGCTATACAAACTCATATAACGCTTTTACCCTGTTTTGAATTTTGTACTAGTAGGCCCCTTGATTACACTTTAGTTTTTAATGGAAAACCTGATTTTCAAGGTAACTTAAAAAGTGCAAATTTTATAAGTCCCCTTCAAACCACTTTGTTTTTTTTTTTTTTGATGATTTTGCCGTGTTTCTGTATTTTAGATATGCTATACAAACTCATGTAGATGGGTCTGTTCAGCACAACAGTAAAATATATTTTATCAACGACCGCTATTGAAAACAGTCGAAATCGTACAAGCAATCCCTTTAGTAAGGGCCTCCTGAAGCGTGATTTATAGTTTTAACGCAAACGCAAACGTAAACGGCGACGGAAACATATAAAAGTTGAAACATGTCATCTCCTTAGATTCATTCATAGTTGGCTTACAGATTCCTTTGCGTTGGACTATAAATGAATACAAGGAATAGATAAGCTTCATCTTTCACACGTTCCCGTCGTCGTTTACGGTTGCGTTTGCGTTGAAAGTATAAATCACGCTTTACGTACGTGTACTGTAAAATCAACTCAGCCCACAAAAGACTTATTAACCTAGGAAAAGGCCTTTTGTATTGTCATTGTGATTATCGATGATTGAAATTGAATGAAATGCAAATGTGTGGTATCCTAGTAACAGTGAATGTCGTACTTTGACGTCATTTAAAATTCAAACATTGTTGAATATTACTTCTTCGCACTAAATAGCATAGATCAAATATTAATATCGTATATAGATGAGAAACTTCGGGTCATTTCGGAAAAATTGAATATTTAGTTCTGACTGCAGTCACTTTTGCGTTGGCAACAAAAAAAAAAAAAAATAGCGCCACAAACTCAAAATTCAATCACTAAATTATTTTTTTTTAGTTGCAGAAATATAAGGTACATATACATATTCTTTATTATTCAATGTTCTATGAGCATCCAGGAACAGTACTAGTAAACACCGTTTCCAAATTAAGAAAGAAAGTATTCACTTAAAGTTTGTTCACGTTTCCACGTCTAATCCACAGTTTTCTTAACATCAAATTCAAATTAACAAACGGATAAAACTGATTTAAAATGAATGACTTTTTATAACAAACTATTTCTGTTTTCAAAATGCAAAACTTATTTATACTATTAACTATGACTATTAAACTTTGACGGTATTTTAAGTTTTTCATTTGATATTTAAACTTCACGCAAGCGTATAAACCACAGCCGCTTAGATCTAATATAATTTTAAAATTTGCGACTACAACGCCATAAGCGATTGTAGTCAGAACTAATCCTAAATTTTGTTAGAGTGGGGATGTGAACAGCTCCTGCTAAATAGTTTCAGTGTGAGTGAAAAATGTGCAGTGACAGAAACATCCTGTATATTCTACCCAAAATAGAGACCCAAAATAAATCTGCTTCAGCTAATACCTGTTACCTGCAAGATTTCGCAGAAATGAGAAGCAAGGTATTTTTTTGAACCCTTTGAAATGTTTTTATATAGGAATTTTGTTGGAGTTGGGCGATCGTAGAAAAAGTATAGTACGCAACTGGAGTTGTAAAGCAATTACGTACGCGTGGAATGCATTACTCGCTCTCTTTGGTCGCTCGTATGCATCTCTTCCGCTACGTAAATATGCTTTTTACAACTCTTGTTACGTAATATGCTATTTCCTCGATTTTTATGTGGGTAATTCAATGGGAATTTTTCCACTGAAAACTTTGTTAGTCTTGAACAAAACGAAAGATTTTAGTTAAAGGAATAAATTTGTAATAGTTTTTTCATCTTTCCAAATATCCTTTATTAACTGCTAATTTATTTGTAATAATTTTTGAAACAATAGTTTTTACATCAACTTCTAAATCTTCAAATTTTTCCGATTTATTTTGCGCATTATATTTATATTGAAAAGTATCTGCTGAATCTGCTGTGTCTAGATTCCAACATAACTGTGATGCTGAAGTATCAGATACACCTGCTGAAAATTCAGTCAGATTTGAAGTTAACGCAGCAATACCCACATAATTTGTTTCTTCTATTAATACCTCTTCATAGAATTATCTCACATATAGACTATAACAGCCAAAATCGTGTTTATGACAAGAGAGTTATTCTAAAAAACTTTCATGTAATACCATTTGGATATTGATTATTTTTATAATAAATTGAGTTCTTTAGTTTTAAAACACAAAAAAATGTATTGCTGAGGAACTATTTTTTTCTATTCTAATGAAATAAGTAATTCAATGTTCCCGCCAAATTGCACGTATCCGCTTGTGCTTGTCTTGGGCCGCTATCTGAAGGTTGTATGTGCCGCTGCTATCTGAATCGCTAAAAATTTTAGTCTACCTATACTCCGTTCGTTATTAGTCTGCATAAGGGGTGGCTATGAAAATCAGATTTTATGGTGGTCATACTGGTGACGTTGGTTCATAAATCATCCTAGGTATTTTCTTTACGGTTAACACCAAATTTGCAAATTTCAGGCAGATTAAAGCTTGCCAAGTTACTAACTTAAAAAACAATGCTGTCAATGCTTCACTCATGAGGACATTTCCGAATTTGCTTGGACGAAACCGTTTTCTTTTTTGTGTTGAAGCAGCTCAAAAGAAAAACAATGTAAATTTCTTAAAATTTTAATTAAAAAAAAAACTACTTTGAAAACCGATATATTTTGCAAAAAAATGTGTGCAGAACAAGCTTTTTTAAAAATACTTTTGAAAACAAAGTGAAAATAGTACTTATCAAGTTCTGTATAACACAATTAAGATGTTGCCGTGATATCTAAGCATTAATGATTGTCATCCTCATTAGCTGAAATTCAATAGAAATATATATGCATAATTCAAGAGCATAAAGTTCGGTTCGAGTGATTTAAATTTATTGCATTAGTCGCTCTTAGCGGAACTTGGTCTTTAAAACCCCCGGGTGGACGTCGAATCACTAATTGAACAGAACTTACCAGAGCATCTAAATGGTCTTTGGGCGATACGAAAATCCTTCCATTTATTGAAAGCGCCGTCGGTATACTAATGTCGTTGTCTTTGAAAGTGACCCTTTCACCATTCGACTTAACTTCAACCAGTAAAAGCTCATCGGTCGATCTCATTTTGAGCTTTTCAGCCGCAACGATCTTGATCGTTTCAGCTGATGTGTCGACAGGTAGTCTTAAAGTACAATATGTATGATCAGCACAGTAAACCCTGAAAATGACTAAAAACGGAAAATTTAATGCTCTAGAGATTTCAACTTTGTAAAAGCTTTCTTACTGTCGTCCTGAGGCATTATTATTGTACGGTTCGTGTCATTTCCACTAAACAAACTTATCGGTTGGCCGCATGGAGGGAGCTTCCATTTTTGTCCTTCGTGCGCTTTTCTATCTTCTTGGTATCTGATGAAGAAAATTAACGAAATTGAAAATAAAGTAGAACGATTTATTTACCGTCTCAGTTGTGACATGACGTGATGCATAAGTGAGGCTTCCTCTTGTAAAGCATTCCATTGTACACAATCTGATTCCAATTCTGACGCCAAATCTTCGAGGAATTCAACAGCTACGTCATCCTCAAATACGGGTTGACGGATAGTAGTAACCCAACGGTAAACAAATTGGATTACTCTTCTTTTACAAGCCAGGACGAACTCTTTGTCTTGATTTGATGGATCTATTCGATAAGTGCGCAAATTAAGGAAAACACTAGAAACACTCAACATATAATTGATTAAATGCTTTTAACGTATCAAAGGATATTATGAATCTAATTCTGCAGCGAGTTGATGAGTAGGCATGAACACAATATGCGTTAATAAAAAATCATCCAAAAAGGGATCTTGTGCAGAAGTAACTATGAAATTGTCTCCACCACCCATGGTGCCTCTTCCATCGAGTCTTGTCTCAAGCAAATGCTCAAGCATTTTTTGTGGCGTACCTGCCATCACAGTATACCTAAAATTCACAATCCAATATTAAGTCGCAAAAGTTTAACAAAAAATTACTTGAAATGCGATGTGAAAATCTGTTTGTTCGGAGTGTTGATTTTCTCCAAAATTAAAACATCTTTACCGTGCTCTTTCAGTCTAACGGTATTTGCTTCAACATCGCGTAATATCCGGTTGAAGTTTTCTTTGTCTACCCGTAAAAAGTGACAGTTATTTTCTCTTAAAACTATAGTCGCAGCTCTAAACAAAGAAATTATTTAATATTCAAATGGATTTTCATTTATACCTTGGAGCATCATTGATTAAAGCGAGTTTACCAAAATCATCGCCTTCATGTAAAGTATTAACAGTGCCTTTGCCGTGTATCACAACATCTACAGAACCACGGACTATTATATACCAGGATCTACCCTCGTCTCCTTGATGAAATACTGGAAATTATATGTTATAATAAATAGCAGGCAATAAATTACTGAAAAACTAAGTAATGAAATTGAAGTTTGTAAATTAAAAATTTCCTGGGTTGTCTTTTTCTAGCCCGCATTAATTCAGGTGAAATAATGTAATACTTTTTCGAAGCATTACGAGCAAGAAATGCACAAAACATGAGTTTTAATTTTATTTAAAATTACACTTGTGCTTGAATACAATCTTGAGTGATTTATGAAAGCATTTGAGTGTTTTTGAATCCTACTTACAAACAGTTCCAGCTCTTGGATGAGCTTCAAAAACGATGACTGAAGCCAGTTCCCTCTTGACAGAATTAGACAGGTGAGCTAAAGCGCGGATATGAAGGAGCTCTTCATAGATTGTCTCTAAGTCATCGGGTGTCCTTTCATGGCTCCTGAAAGTTCAAAATGTAACAAAAAACAAATCGATAAAATCTCGAATAAAAAAAAATATATTAAAAAAGGTCGTACTGTTTCCTAAGTATCATCCTAAGCATGGCATCGGGGCCTTTATGTATTAAAGTCCCCAAGGAATCTTGTATTTGCTCTTCAGCGGCCGCAACATCCTCTAAAGGAGGAAGCGAGCTTGGTCCCTCTTCATCTTGCCAAAATCGGTAGAGGAAACATTTATCTTTAAAAGGTTGCTCCTTGTTAACTGTAAAGTAAATTGGCTTGTTTCAGTGAATTAATGAAAGGCATAAATTTTGGTTGATTTTTTAGACTATTCTAATTTAATAAAAAAAATCCGTTTAAAAATCCTATTTTGTTACTATTCCCTTGACAATCCAAGTGATTTCATTGTTTCGCTTGGAACATAATTCATGTCTATGTTTTTACAACACTAACCGTGAGAAATGACGCCTTCTTCTAGTAAAGCCTGCCACATTCCAGCCGCTTGAGCTCTCGTGTGTATACTAGAGGACAGACCTAATAACCAATCCACTAGCTCGGTCCCTGGAGCGCACCTCCTCACCAATCTTCCTGACACTTTCCTGTCCTTCAAACATGTATTTTGGGCTAAAATCACGCAATGGATTTTTTTCCACCTCAACATAATTTTCACTTACACAAAAGTAAAGTCCTTAGCGCCCATCCTATTCTACCCATTATTGCACTTGGAGATTCGGTTATTGGTTCGGCGGGATTTGGTTGATCTGGAGACATCGATCGACGAGGAGGTGGTGATATTGGCTGTTGCATTCCACTTTTCGTTCCGCTTACTGCTGTGCCAAAACCTGAAAATTCCGTTTAGTGATGCTTCTGTATTTAATGTTTGATTATGTTTAGAGATTGATATATTTACGGCCTATTTCCAATGAAATTACCCACAGATTAAGGAGATTACTTACGATTCAGTTGTTTAGCCGTAAAGTGATTGATAATAGTAATAATTCTTAACAACCATAGTTTAATGTACATACCAGCAGCTTTCATTAATAATTTCCTCATGAAATATTCAAACAAAGATATTAAACCGTGCAATTTGTTACAGGTGGTAATGGTTTGGACAAAAATTTAAAATTTGCACGATAAAAAATGGCTCCAACTTTACACTCATAACTAAATGAAATATCCTTCTTTACTGACAGCTTATTAAAAATGTACTCAAGCTTAAGTGTCTTATTTATCACTAAATGAAGGTCTGTTAAGTTTTACATTTGAAAGCCGATAATTACTATTCACTATTTTTATATTATCGCATTTCAATTTTATTTTATTGGATTTTGTTGTATTTATTTATAATTAGAAAAAAAACTAAAATTGTTTGTAAACAATTTGCATACTAATACAACTCTGTTGCAAACAATTTATGTAGTGTCAACACAACGCTAGACGCTTAATTTATTCATCGACGCCGATTGATAATTATGATCACAAATAAAATGCAACAAAATTCTTAAATTGAAAATTATTACCTTCCAAGACAAGAAATATTCATCCATAAATTTTTAAATCGTAAAACAGAAGATAAAACAGCGCCCAATAAATTTCGCAATCCGCTTTTTGAAAGGAAAACCACACTGTAAATTTTATAACCAAGCTAACTATATTATTTTTCACAACAGTTTTATCCACTTGGAAACTTTGAACATAATATGTAAAAAATTTGCAACAATATATTGACTCCGAATCACGTAAAACTCCACCTAGAAACTGAACGTAACTGGTTCATGATGGTTGTGGGGTTGAATTTTACCGGATGATGAAGCTAATTAGTCCAAGCTTCGTCATCGTGAGGGGTTTGTTGAACGAATTAGTCATAAGTCACCCCCGCATCTCTTAACTAGCTCGAATTTTCCCCTGACGCACGCAATTTTGATATAGTAACAAGTATGAGGCAATTGATTAAAGTGGATGAAACTAATCAACTTGAAGGGTTTTTAATTTTATTTTTCATTAAAAATAAGTTGTAGTAGATGTTAGTTAGGTTTTAATTAACACAGAAATTCTATTTTGTAGTAAAACGGTAATTTACGTTTACCACATAAATACATCGAGGAATGTTTAAATTAGCAAGTAAAAATCATATACTGAAAGGGTTGAAAACTGTTGGTTTAATTCATAGCAATCAAATATTTACTCATTAAAACTTTCATTTATATTTGATTTCAGAAAGTTTTAATTAATTTTATTGAGAAAGATTTTACAAAATGTATTGAGTTTTGTTGTATTCCTCCAAAAATAAATTAATGACGTAAACAAACCAAATTTTTATTTTGTGTATTAGAAAATGCTAGAATTATTCTGATACTAATTTGGCGCTTTAAGGGCATTTGATTTTGTGTCAATTTATTGTGAAATTTTGAATGTAAGTTTGAAAGTGAATTTGCAGTTTCAGTTTTGAACTCATTCTAACACTGTAAGAACAAATAATTCTAAAATAAAAAAATAAGGTATGCTTATATTTACCAAGTAGACAAAAAAATCATTTTGCGTTTTGAACAGCCACTAAATTCTGCATTTTTGAACTTTTTTCAAAATATAAATGATTGAAATTCGAATCTAAAAGCGATTTCATGTAAAAAAGTTTTATTTATTGTGAAAAATTGCTTTGCAATGAATCTCTTTTACCATTTACAGTAGCTTTGTTTTTGGTCATCTTTGTGTTAAACAACAGTTCATAAATAAACCACTTTTCTGTATTTTATTCGGTGCAGGAAATTGTCCTAATAAAAATCGATTTCTTAATAATAAATCAGTACAGTAGAGTCCTTAGAGAGTAATGGAGGAAATATTGGCTTGAAGGAGTTTGATGATGACAAGTTGATTGATTAATTTCGGATGTTAGGTGTTCTTAACACATCAATCTTGTTTATGCGACATAATTAGAGGATCAAATTATTTAGATAAATAAATACTACTCACCATTTTTTAGCTTGCAGTTAGAGACCAAGTCATTCATTAGCTCCTTGTTTTTCTGTAAACAAAAAAAGGGCCACATTTAACCACTGGGACACATTTATAAATTATTCTCTAATTATCTCCACAACATATATGTCGTACAAATTAACTTACACCAAACATTAACACTGGGAAACTTTGCAATAAGTAAGTTCAAAGCCATTCACGTTTTAGTCATTCTTTATTTGTTATGTGTTCGTAATAATAATGATCTGATAAGAGATAAATTATTCGACATTAGTTAGGATAAAAATAAATGACCTTGTTATTATCACAAATGCAAATATTTTCACGTTTAGAGTGAAATTATCAAGACAAATTTGATAATCCAAAATCTTTTTAATGTAATTATATTGTGTTGAGGTTTTCTTTAAATTAACTTATCCGATTAAAGCAACTTTGCTATTAAGGCTTTCGTGAGTAAAACGCTAACTTCTATTATAGAGCTATAAATATTAAACTTAATTAATTAGTTAACCGACTACAAAACTAAAGTTTTTGATTTCAGACAAGAAAAAAGGGGTAATGTAAACCGAAAAACTTCTTTTGGTAAAGTAGTTAGTTACAAACTTAATTATAGCCAGAAAAGGAACTACTGTAGAAGTAATTTGGGTAGCTAATCTTCTCTTCAAGTGAGAAGTTAGTGTTTATAAAATTTATTCCGAAACTTCCAAATATAATAAATTAAAATGAACAAAAAAACTTTGAATGACTTTTTATGCTCAGATGGATAACTAATTTATCAGCAGTTTGTCAATTATCAGCAAATTGGTAAGAAGGGCTTTTTTAAATTTTTGATTCATTCAAATCCAAGATGATCTATAGTCAGAGATGAAAAAATTTTAAGAGTTTTTGAAACATGCACAAGAGTCCAGGTATTTTGGTAAGATAAACGAAAACCATAATTTCCAAACAGAGCCTTGTGTAGCAAGTGCCTACAGCTGAATTTCTTGAATGAGTTTGTGGTTGTGTTGTACACAAATGAAATTGAAGCACACGCGAGTGTAAAAAGGATTTTTACGTAGACCATCAAGCAAACAGTACCCAACATTCGTTTTGAATCTAAAGAAATACGTTTTTTTTTTTGCATTATTTTGGCAGTTTTTCTCAAAAGTTTATTTTCTTCTATTATCCCTAGATATAACAAAACAAAGTCCAAACCTTGTTTTAGTTTTTGCATTGAGTATAATGCAATAAAGGATTTAGTCTTTGTCTCCAACATTTTCTATAAGGAAGAGCTTCAATTTTCTGTTCCAATACACATAGTTTAACGTTGTAAGAGAATCTAATTGAATTTTTGAAATTATTGTTTCTAACTTTCGATCTTCTTTGTAGTAAATAAAAAAAAATGTTTTGAATATTTTTTATCTTTTGATATTTTTACATCTCTTCAAAACTTCTAAATAAAATACGGAGTTTTATTATTTAATGAATATTAAAAACGATATTAATTCTGAAACTTTAATAACTTGAGAATTTTTGTTTCACCTTCAAGTTTATTTTAAGACAAATAAAAAGTTTATGCTTTGTAGTCGTAAAGTTAAAATATTAAATGTCACAGTCAAGTCTTAAATTTTGCATTCAAGATAAATTTAATAATTATCTTATAATTTTACTTAAAGTTTATAAAAAAAATGAATTTTGATTTTTTCAAGTTCATTCAAATAAAAAATATTGAATTAAACACATATTTATTGTAAGTAATCTACAATTATGCTTTTCTGCAAAATTAGCTGTATGTTTAGAGATAAATGTGTATACAATTTATATTATCCACAAAATTTCCCACAAACGTGTTTCAAAACGTACATCACATATTCATTAGTCACTGTCTATTTACCGTCCATGTATGGAATTTAATCGCGAACTCTCGTTAAATTACTTAATGAAAACATTCATATTCCATCATGTCATCTCAATATTGTTCCTTTTTACACCATTTAATATAATTTCAAATGCTGAAAACTAAACTGAACGCAATGCAGAAAATAAATTTGCATCAAATAATACCCTTCAAACCACATTTAACGTTCGTGCAGTGCAATATTAAAACGTAAATGTCAGACATTTACGACAATGTTCGAAATAACCTGAATTTCTACACTCCTTTTAAAGAAATTGCCACCAACAACAATAAAATGAAGAAGTTTGATCTTCATTTCAAAGAGTAAGACTTTTTTTAATACGTCAAACAATCGATTTAATCCATCTGTGAAAGTTTGAAGTTTTTTAAAATCGCCTCACCTCCCATATAAGCTTGAAATCGTGTTGTTCAACCCGTAGTAATTCACAAGTTGTTTGCGTAACGACCGTTGTATCCCGTGGTAGATCCTGAAGAATTGATTCGCCGAAAGTTGCTCCAACACCCAGTGTACATAATGTCACAGGTATCTGGAAAGAGTAAACACGAAACTTTTTTATTTTGATGAGAATATCAAGAGATACATTAATCAAAATAAAACAAAAAGTTGACACTGTTTATAGACTACCGTTTCAGGGCTTATGAAATTTTTGCAGAGGCAGTTTAGCTTTATTGATTTTTAATTTGCAGACTGAGACTGATTAAATAATCAAAAAGATGTAAATAGAAAGGTTAAAATGAATGCAATTAGAACTGACATTCAAAGATTCAATATCTTTTTTGGTAAAAATAAAATTGATTCATTTTATTATTTTTCTGTTCTGATGAAAAGTTGAAAATATTTTGTTTTTATTCAATTTAAAAAATTTGGAGCAATTACTTTGGCATTTACATTTTCTGTAATTTTTTGACAATAACAACCCGGCGCATCCACCAAATTTAAAAACGTTAACAACAAAAACTGCTTGAATAAATTCTTTTTTTTCTAATTTTGATAAATTTGAGTGTTTAAAAGAATAACGTTCCTAAAAATTACACGCATTCATTTTTTAAAACAGGTCAGCAAAATTTTGTTTCTCCTTCTCACATTCTGTAACTACATAATTGGTGATTATTCTCAAAGGAGTTGATCAGAACCCATCCTCTAGCATATCTAGATCAAAACAGTAATTAGGAATACAAATAATATTTCAGTGAATAAATTTGAACTGAACGCTGGTGTCAATATTTTACCACATGAAACAAAAAACTTTTTAATTAATTTTTTTTTAATTTATTTCTAGTTTCACATATCAGTAAAACCTGTAGCTAATAAAAATGCACTTTTTCAAAGGTAATCCAAAGTACAATTCAGAACTTTCCACTATCCCGCTGCAGAAAAAAAATTCCCTTTCTATCAATCCGATGTAATTTAAGTCTGACTTTGTTCTCTTTCGATTTCTATAGTATTTACCTTCAAAAGAAAAACACAAAGCGATTGTTCCGAACTTGAAAACTTGTCTTTTGTTAAAAAAAAAGTTTTAACCGAAAAAATTTTGAACTTAAAATCGAACCACTTATTTTCTGAAGCTCCATTCAAAATTAACTAAATCTACATCTTAATGAGTTTGTGTTGACGCTGACGTTTTATGCTTATAAATTTTGAGAAACTTGTATTATCTTTAATTAAGTATTTGCTTTGTTGCCTTTCAAAGAAACCTTGTTGGAAATTTTTAATAATCTTTTGTTACAGATTTATTAATGAAAATTTTTCACTGAAACAATTTCTGTTTGATTTTCAGCTAGCTTGAATTGAAATGAATTTATAAGAATTTTAACAATTCCATTATGTAACTCACTGTTCTGTAACAAGTCAAGTAGTTTGCTTTGACGTATAAGTAGCATTTATTAAAGCTTAATAATGCATAGCGGCTGGCGTCTTTTTGTGTGTATAAATGTCGACTTGTCTGAGATTTGGATTGTACGGTTAAAACTGACCTATATTTCATCAACATGTTTCCAATTTATTTTCCACAAAAACATTAATGTTTTTCAAGCAAACAAAGTGTGGAAAAATTACAAAAAATAACCGCAGAAAAATTAAACGCTCAGTTACTGACTAGGGTTGAAATTAATAATTCGTTTTTGTTTCTACACAAACCAGGTACATAAATCATGTTTTCTCCCCTTTGTCCTTTTTTTCAGTCAAGGATTTTTATTCCTGTAACATTCAGTTAATAAATGATTTAAATGTTTCTATTGAAGTACTGTTTTTGTAAGCTACTCCTATTACTGTTATCTTTATAGCTTTAATAACTACTAAATTGAAACGGAAATTCTAACGCTTAATCCGGAAAAATTCCAGTTGAGTAAATAAATTTCTAGAGGATTAATGCTGATCACATGTACGGTTTGTGGCAAATTATTTCTGTTGTTAAATTTTAAAACGTATTAAAATTGAAACTGTTCTAATTTTAATACTATATCAATAATATGCAAATAACTTGTTTTAAAATTTCAAATAAATATGTTTTAAAACAGAGGAATAATCAACGTTTGACAGTTTTCCCATTTACATATTTATAAAAAATTGAGAGAAGTGGAGTATTTATTATTAAATACACAAAGAGAATATGAATTTGTCGTTGATAACCAGGTGGTACAAGTGGGATTCCTGGGAGAAATGAATTTTTTATTGACATAAACCAGGTGCACATTTGTTGATCGCATCATCAAAATTCGTTACTAATTCTATAAAACAGGATTTTCGTTTAATGTACAGATTTGAGTTTAGTGGTTTGACGCCATCCGATAAATTAACTGTTCCAATCAATTAGTCATAAAAAGTAAACGCAGACTGAAGGAAGATAGTAAATCCAACCAATTTCGCTACAAATCCAACAATAATCCGCTTTTATTTGCATCACTCCATTATCTCGTTCGTTGATATCTATAAACAAACGAATCTCGATTAACTAGAAAAGTTTCAAAAGTTGAAACTACCATTTGTTAAAATTCGACGCCTTACTGAAAAAAATATGAAACGTCTCAAACTTTATACTTTTATCTAGTTTCTTTGTCGTATTATTGCTGATGCATCAAGACTTCAATAACCAGATCTTGGTGAAACTTAGCTTCAAAGCTACTTAAATTTTTTATGTGCTTCACATACATATGGCTTTTTATTTAGTTGGAACATTCGCGATATCGATGTGAAGCAGGTGCTAGAAAGGACTAAATTCTCATCCTAGAACAACTGCAACTAATGGCTTCCACGTGATTTCGAGAATATTACTCGGATAAGGCTTTTAATAGCAAACTCATTTTTAATACTGACTTTTGTGATAAATTGTTATAATTACAAAGTGACACTACTATTTGGGCTTGACCCTTGCAAAATTACTTTGATAAATGGAAACCGATTATTGTTCGTTCTTACAAAAATAAGCTCTGTCGTCAGTTGAAACCACAATTTCGCTATTAATTAAAAGTTAGCATTATTGTCAGTTGAAATAAAAATGTTAACGTCAATTTGAATTAATTCATTTTCTGCGTGATAAAACTACAAAATACGTTCGTAAAACGGAAACAGCTTGTCAAGTACATAGTTGAATTTTGTTTATCTGTTTTAATATTGTTCCCATAATATGAGCGAAATCTAGATTATTATAAATTATTGGAAAAATACTTATTTATGTCATAATAGTCCCAACAAATCAATGCAAAAATTATCTTTGTTCTAGGTACCAACCTAATTGGTACTTTTTTTTGTTTTTGTCAAACATTTGTAGTCATGTTCTCTGATTTCACTGATATTGTGTGAAGGCGTTAAAAATATAATTTCTTCATCATAAAATTGTGCCTCATTTTTGATTTTGTTTTCTGTAATATAAGAAAAGTCTGCCGTGAATGCTGGGAGTGAAATTATTTATAGCCTTATGACTTGAAATGGATTAATGACCATCAATAATTATAGACAAAATCGTTCTTTATCATAATGCAAAGTGTCATTTATGAGTTTGGTTTTGACTGACGAATGAAATGTGTGTTTAATTTTGTCGCCTATAAATTTAATAAGGAACTGAAGCAATACTATACTGTCGGGTTTTGTGTGCGTTTGAGAAAAAAAAAGCAATAGGAGATTTTGAAATGTTGACAGACGTTTAGAAAGATCCTTGTTCACTCATTTTTTTTTATGATCTTGATAAAATAAAGATTTTACGTAAGTTGTAAAAATTACAAATTGCAAGGTAGTTTTTGTGGCGCTTACTAAACAATTCTTTGTATAGACTTACGTTTAATGTGAATGAAAACATTCTGAACTGGAGAAAAAAAAATCATTATTATAATGCACGTCTGCATATTGCATCAATAGTCACAGTTCTTTTGTACTCAAACTGCGTTGCTTCTTTCCTATATTTCTGACACTGACTTGTTAGACTTCTATCTGTTTTGTTAAACAAAGAAACAAACAGAAAAATGATGTGTTAAAGTTAGAATTTAGAAGAAGACTCTCAAATAACAAGTCTTCGAGTAGCAGCAGGACCGCAGGTTAAAGTAGTTGCATTTAGAAGGGAGTTTTTAAAACTTGACAGAATTCTCTATTTAATAATATTTAAACAATTTTCGTGGACTTAGTCCCAGTTATTATTAAAGACCTTTCGTACTTGTAAGAAAAGCAAGGAAAAACCTTGTTGTCTTATTTTTAATCTCTATTATTTGAAAATATGAAGAGCAAGCACCAGTTTGAATATCATTTCAAGGAATCCAGTAAAAATAAACAGAAAAAAAATTACCAAAAAGAAAACGCATAAATGTTATCAAAACAAAAGTTTAGTTAAAAATAAGGGAGAATCTCATTTATGAATAAGGCTTAAAGATAAATACTTCACTTGGAGAAGGACCAAATTTTTTTATTTATAGGGTCGCTAAAAAGTATGGATACAGTTAAATATTTTAAAAACTATTCATCAAAACTTACTGAAATTTGGTATAAACTTAGAAGTATAAAAATTTTATTAAATTTCTACATTTGTTCTGAGGGTATAAGGCTAACCTGATTTTTTTCAGAATCAAATTTCATATTTGAAAAAAGCATTTTTTTCTGAGTTCTATGATATAACACTTGCATACCTTGTTTTAAACAAAACTTGAAATTTTTTATCCATACCATAAAATTTTGGAAAATGTGAAATTTTGTTAGCCTTGGAAATGTTGATTTTATCTATTGTTAGCTCTTTACCGCTTGAATTTTGACCAAAAATTGTAAGTAAAAGATAATAATTGTTAAAATAATACTTTCAACTGAAAAAGAACACATTTTAATAAAAAAAACGTTTAAGGATAAAATACATTCCATAATTTTTTTTTTGTTTTTAGAAAAGAATGAAGGTGGGAATATGTTACATCACTAAAAAAAATGCTATCCAAAAAATTATTAATTTTAACCCCTTCAGTCTTATATTTTTGAATCAAATGAAATATATTATAAAATTGAATATGATAGAATGACAGAATTTAAACACATTTAGCTGTGCCCTAAATTTCAGCCTGCTCTGAACCGTTCTGAAAATATTTAGCTGTATCCATACTTGGTAGCGATAACAAAATCAGAAGCAGAATATCTAACATAATTCTAATCATTCAGATAAACACTGCATCATTTTTATCTAAAGCGAAGAATATTAGAATGGTTTGATTGCGATCTCAGCCGATAAAAAAAAACTAAGCAAACTGTTATTTTATTTACAAAATAATAATTTTTAAATTACAAAATTCTAAAAAATTCAAATCTTGTTTTTCTAAAACGTTTGCCTGCATTTATTTTGAAAACTTTCATTACTCCATAACTTATAACAAAACTGTTTTTGTTTTTATTATTCGAACGTAACAATATAAAAAAGCAAGATACAACATTATATAATATTAACATACATAATGAAAACATTGTAAGATTCCCAGACTTTATGAGACGTGAAATCAACAACCAGCTCTTATTTACTTAATTAAGATAAAAAATGAATACTTCATACCTTTTTAGTTGGATGTATCCTATAAAGTCCTTTTCGATGCCACATCTGTATACACTTTGTATTCACAATTTTCAATTTTGAATCCATCAATTTATTAATACAGCTTTCACCGAACACTGATTCAAATGAAAGTGTTTAAGATAACAGTGATAACATATGGATATTGGTAATTCTCGGATAAGAAATATAAATATATTCTATTGTAATAAAAGACAATTTATTTCTATAGCTTTCAATGTTTAAACATTTACCAGTTAGGGTTTTTGAGTTGGAAGACAATAAAATGGAAGAGAGAAAATCCGTTTCAATAGAAGGAGGCACAATAATTTCGCTTAGCATTAATCAAATTAATTATTGAGAGATGAAACACACGGTTATGGTTTTATAGAAAAAATTAAATTCAATGACGCGTTTTCATTATCACAAGTAAACATACAGTGTATATTATCTAAACATAATACGGTAAACGCGCATCATCACTTCACAACAATCACTTGCAATCTGCTGTGCAAAATTCACCAGGAACATTGCAAGAAGATTAGAATAAAGTACCTTAACGGTGGTGAGAACCCATTGTTAGTCCAGCAGGAATGAGGTCTTTATTAAATGTTACGATGAGAAAAATTACTGTTAAAATAAAACAATATAGTGTTTATGTTAGCAAATTATTTATAAATTCTAGTTGACAATTTTCCAAATCTAATTACATTTCCATTTACCACAAATCGTCAAACCCAAAATCCGGCAATTATATCAAGAGATACAAATCATTAAACTCCGTATATTTATATACCTGAAATTAGATTCGTCGAATAAACAAACTTTTCTCTTTACATTTCATCATCATGTGCTTAAAATAAAACTGTAAAGACATAACAGATCGTTTATAAAAATCTATTTTACAAGTTCTATTTTCAAATTAATAACTTCCTCTTCCTACGTGAAATTGTAGGAAGTAATTTGTAAGTCACTTAGTTGATAACAGGGTCAGTGTAAAAGTATAGGATGCGGGTCAGCTCGTTGTCTCTGATTGCATTTAGGTCATAATAGTGTCTTTAAGATAACTATTTAAACACTAATACAATCGTTTCTTGAAAGTTTCTCAAATCGTTTAATTTGGATTAGGTTCCATTTGGAATAGCAAAACTACAAACTTTATTTTTTAATAAATTGGAAAATGCCGACACAGTTGTTCATTTAAAATTTAAGAAATTTTCTCGCTTTATATTGTTCATTCTGAATTTGTTTAAACAATTTTTGCTTTATTCGATATAAAATAAAACATTAGCTGTCATATAAATGCTTTTCCATTTCCCAGTTACAATAAAAATTACAATCTACCAGTTACAATAAAATTTATAATTTAATAATTTTTTGTCCTAAGTTTCTTGTGACATTTTAAATGCAAATTGTTCCAATTTATTAACTCCAGACATCGTAAATTATTGAAATACTTCCATTTCCCAACGAAAGCCACAGCTCTGAGCTTAATATAAATCGATTAATGCTTTGAACAGCATATTAAGAGCTCTACATCTCCAGCCGCTAAGTACAATTTATGAACAATTAATGTATATGTATTGTGGAAATATCAAATGATAAAATAAATTATTAAAGTATGATTGCTTTCGAAGCAATTGAGAACAAGAATCACAAAGAACATATAATATTATAAGAAAAAACAAGAGCAATCAGCTTAAGGGTTTTAAACATCTTGGTTGTCCTTGTTTCAGGCAATGTGGATAAATACACAAGAGACTGGCAACAATTTGCACACGTGAGATAAGATGAAATACATACATTCTAGATTCATGAATTACATTAGTAACATTGCTGACAACTGAAATGGATCTGGAAATGTCTGTTGTGTAAAATTTCAAATTATGTTTTGCGATATTAGACATAATCGAATAATTCAATACTTGCATGAACATGCCTTGTTTAATTTTTTATGAATCAACAAATTGCTCTAAATTAGCATATTTCAACTATGGTAATCTAAAGGATTACTCAAGTATGGATTAGAACAGATTATTACTCTGGTTTATATTAAACGTATATATCTTATAGCCCCAATCTTGTAAGATGGAGAGATTATGAAGTAGCGTTTAAACCATATTTGGGACATTTTCTAATTTCATAATTGCTTCTTTAATAATAAATTTTGGTTTAATTAAAATAGCACTACGCTTGATTACATTAATGGACTTAATTTGTTCAAAATAGATTTTGGAATGTATCATTATTATTATACAAAGTGTGGTGTTGTAATATCATTCCGCAACTCCACTCCTAATCGAAAATAGGGTTTTAGACATCCTGCTGAATATTATAACAATCACATTAAACTTTTACACGTGTTTCGGTTTTGTTGGAGAAACTCAAATAAATGAAATGAAATTTAAAATTTAATTTAAAAAGTTTTGAATATAACTGTATGCCTATGAATGCAGTTTATTGATTATATTTCAGAAACAAACTTTGTAAAATTGCAACTGACAGAAATGGGCATTAATGTTGCTAATAAATTCCTTCCTCACCCGCTATAAAACGATTATGGTTCAACGAATGCAGAAAACCGCAAACTCGTAAATGGCTAATTTTCAATTATCATTCATACATAAATTACATGTGAAACAAACAAAAGATTGAACAGTAATAATTACCATTGAATATATCCATCAAGCTATTAAATTTTACAGTGGAAATGAATTTTAAAATAATACCATTTGATCCAATGAAACTTCGTCAGAGAATGTGTGTGACACTTTTGTTTGGCAAATTTAGCTTATATTTTCAACAAAATCTTTACACCACATTCATATCCACAAAAGACATTTTTTTAATTAACCATTGCTGTTGATGTTTTTAATCTTAGTCCTAGAAGCCTAAGTGTAGAATATTTGCAATTATAACTATAAATTTTCTGGGAAATAAGAATGATTATTTTGTTACCAATATTTTTTTAGGCTGCACGATTGTTGATCACACGTATGCATTCGTTTTTTTTTATGAAAATGCAAAAGCAAGATAAAAAGTCGCCTAGACAGCGTTATTACAGTTTTGCTTTCACCGAATTCAAATCAAAAAAAGTGCATGAAATTTGTATGCAAACCCACAATTGCGTATTTTCGTATCATATTCCATGACTTGTTTGCAAACAGAAAGTTCATATCTCACATAGCTTTTCTACAAATTCTAAAATACACAGAGTTAAACTTCTGCTTTTCATCGTCCAGTTGATTTTGAATTACAACATTCACTATTTGTGGAACAACTGAATAAAAGTAATAGCAAACAGTACAATTCACAGACATGAAACCGAGCGTTCACTTCCTAATGTAAAGAAATATTCACGGTCTGAAGGGTTAATGAGAAACTGACTGAAAACACTTGGATCTTTTCTAGCGCGTCGTCTGGAATTAATGAGGATAATCAGAGTTAAATCCTTTACTACAATATGGTTCTACCATTATCAGGTTTGTAAATGTTTTCAAAAGAGTTTTGAACGTAATTATATTAAAGGAGGGAAAAAATCAATTGAAAGGATTGTCTGAGTTGTTTCCTGTCTTGAAATGCATTGAAGCTTGCTTCTCACTTAACGTATTGATTGAACAATGTCGAAATAATTGTGTCAATCATTGTGTGAGTTTCAAGTTTTCAATTATAATCGATTCAATCATTGTGTTAAACTAGGTAGTTAGAATCAGAACTAAATGAAGGCTTTTAATGGAAGCGTTATGGAAACTAACTCAATTTCGAGAGTAAAGCTTCCAATTTAATTCTACTATTTACCAAATAAAATTATCAATAAGAAGTAAGTAAGTGCCTACAAAAATCACAGTTTTTATGTCATGCCAACGAAAGACATGGATTTAAATCCCATATTTCATTTTTCTCATATTTATATTTCCAACAATTGCGTTTTGTTGGAGCGCAGCTTTTCGTTGATAAAATGAACCATTTTTATTATACCCACAAATCTTGCAAATTTTACGACAAAATGGATCTACTTTACAAAACAGATTGCTACCATTGCTGACACTATTTATCATAAGCCAAATATTTTTTGTAAATAAACATTCATATTTCTTACACTCAAGTTTGGTCGAGTGATTTATGTAAAGCTTTGAATTTACACGAAAATACCGCGTGCGGTTCTCTCCAATATTCAGCAGTTTGATATGGCATTATATCCAATAAGACAAAGGAGAAATGCAATTAAACATTATCATTTAAGTGAAGATTGTACCGGAATTATGTAAAGTCGCTTTAACTCAAGCAATGAAAGTATTTGCATTTCAATCGATTTCAAACGGACAACCATTTCAGGTTTTGCGTATTCATATCCATATCAATTTTCACATCTGGTCCATGGAACATTATCGAGAAATTAAAATGCTTGAAAGTATGCAAAAATGGACGAATTTTGTTTGTTTTTCAATCATCGATCGATGGTGTAAGTTCTGCTTCTATTAAACGGCAAATCAATAAATTTCAAACTAATTCCTCATAAATTATTTTGGCAGTGTTTTCATGACAAGCTTTCCCAGCCATTTACAGCAAAGATTAAAAGTCATCGAAAAATGCTTTGCTCCCAGTCTGCAAAAATGTGAAGACACAGACAAAAATTTATTCTAATTTCTCAGTAATACAGGGTGTGACAATAATACTGATAGACAAAACAAAATTTAACTCAAAAAAAAACACTTCATGTGATCTAAGTAACGTTAACCTTTTCATTGTACAAAAATTTCCACAGGTGAGTCTTTCGGTGTAACAAAAATAAGTTTGTGTTTAACTTATTCTAGAACATAGATGGAATAGAATAGAATTTCCAATACTGTTAGATTAAAAGCATTCTAACTTTTCCATCATTCTGGTTATGACATTTGCAAATTACAAATTACTGAACTTCATTCAGTTCTAATTGGAGAAGCCAGACCTGATGAAAACCAAAGACACAACTGTTTTTACATTCGTGCTGACCTTAAAAAATATTCCTGATGACCTAAAAATATGAAACAACTAAAAATGACAATGAGAAAATAATTTTGATTAAGTTACACACTGCGAAAAATTCGAAATATTTTTTTGTTTAAATTTTCTCCAATAACTGCTTGTTTGAAATCAGACTTTTTGCTTTTCACATAATCTGAAGATTTTTTAACATTGCTCTACTTAATTGGAAAAAATAATCTAAATTTGATCATTATTATTGGCTCACCTTGTTTATAAATTAAGAATATGACATTACAAATACGTGACATTATGAAGACATAAAAACAATAATTTGTCCCAGAGAATTCAGCGCTCATATTTATTACAACATTTCAAAATAAAAATTCAAATTTATTTTGTAAAAGACGTGCTGTGTCACATTGAAAAAATCCTTTTTCAAAGTAGCATTTACCGTTGTTTGCATATTTATTTTAGTAAAACCGTCCATTTCGTAAAATCCTAATACATGATTTGCATACCTTTGTATCACTTTCCGGTTGAATTATACGAACTTCCAAAGTTCCAGCCATGACAGCGTACCAGCATTTTCCCTTGTCGCCTTGTCGAAACACTGCAAATAAAAACAATTGTTACAAAAGACTCTGTAAATTTAATGTCCACTTGTAACTAAAGCCTAATGAAAATATTACTTTTAGAAACCGATAAAACTAAAGAGAAGAGATAAAACGTTTGAATTATCACAAACGTGTCAGAAATTAACTTGAACAATAGAAGTGCCATAAATTCTTTAATTAGAAAAGTTCTCAATGATTAAGTAAATTGAAGTCGGAAAAGAAAAACTTAGCTGGAAGCTTATTGCTTGCTCTAAATTGTTTATTAAACTTTCAACTACAGTATTATGATGCAGAATAGGGGAAAAATTGATCATAAAACTGCGGTACATTGTTGGTAACAATGTATCTAATTAAACTGGAAGTACACAGTGTTTGAAATTATTATGAACATTCGACAAAGTTTTAAAACTGTCTGCAAACTTGAAGTTGTAACAATCATTCGTTACAGACTAGTTTGTATTATTCTGACACCCAACTTACACTCAAACTAATTGCCAGTTCTACCAAACATTTCAAATATAAAAAAAAAAAAATTGATAGTTACAAAGAACCATCTGCTACTGACACGATTCCAGATAACAAAGTATAACGACAACCAAAAAGCTTCATTGTCTTTGATTTTATAAAGCTTCCGGCAAAACGTAACGTTACTCTCGGTGCTCAGTAGATTGACGTTTTAACTTCACCGTTTAAATCCTGACTTTATCTTAAAATATTATTTACATTTGCAAAGAAGAAAAGCAGCACTCGCTTTTCAGTGCTATTGAAACGCCAATAGACTCGTTGCGTTGAAAAGCAGCTGGTAGTAATTGAAGGAATGTAGCTTTTCAGTAAATCTCACACAAAGCATTCGTATGTTGTTTTTATTTTTTTGCTTTAAATAGAAATTTTTGCACAAGGAGTCTTATCTGCTGGTGCAAGACAATCATTTATAAACAGTTAATTAATGAAGAGATTTGCAAATAACAACGTTTTCATTTATACTTTATTTTAATTAATAGCACTGAATTTTTTTCGTATATTTTCTCAAATTAGTAGAATGGATTTGCCAACTACGCCAAGTGGGTGTTCACTTAAACAATATCTGCAGAGGTAATGAACCAAACTGTTACCAATGTTGTTTATATCGATCATACTAAAGCTTTTGATGTTGTCAACTATAGTAGGTGGAATATTCACTTAGCAAGTTGTAGTGTACTCTATTTGCTAACAAGTTAGTAAAACTATTCTATCCAATATTTCTTTGTCTTGTCATCCAATTCTCATATAATAACAACTAATGTTATAGCCCTCCATAATAAAAATGGGTATGAATTCTCAAAAATTCATATTAAAACGGACTGGAAATTTACCTAACATTGTTCATTTAGAAACATCAACAATAAACAAAAACTTTTAAGATTAGTAAGTTTAATTTTATAATATCTGCAAAACTGAAAAAAAATCATCAAATTAGAAACAAACTGAATTATTTCTTACTTATATGGTATAGAAAACACACTATTTTATTATAGTTGGATTTTTATATAGATAATGACATGATTCATGCCGCTGAAACAAAAGTGGCTTATCGGCATGGAGACTTTTTCATTAGAAAAATTTTGAAGTTTCAAGATTTAAATCATAAACTTCATAATCTCAACTTATAATATATTTTTACTTTTTTGTATTCCTTATTCAAATTAAGCATGACTTTATGTACCATATGTGACACGTTTAGTAAACCAAGAAAATCAAGATTTAAAGAAAAAATATGACTTTATAGAAATCGCCATTATTCTAAATATATCGAACACAAAAATATTTACAGAGAAACAAAATTGTTGTCAAATTTGTATTTTTTTTTCTTAATCAGGACGATTTTAGACATTTCCATTTGTAGTTCTGTTATTTATTCAATACAGTATCAAGATAAATCGAATATTGAATTATTTCCTTTGAAAATATTGAATTGAAGTATTCTCTAATTTTGCCTGTTATGATTTATGAATTTATAAACCATTTAGCTAAAATCAGTCGCCAAACGCGAATACCTAAACTCTATTTTGTTCACAGCAATTACAAAATTTGGGTACCTATATGTATTCACTAACAAAAAATTCTGTTATCGTTCCATCATTAAACTTCTGAGTAAAATGTGCACATCACTTTGAGTGTCTTAAAATTATCATTATTTCAAAAAAATTAACCAATCATTTGTCATATTCTGTATTTTGGTTATTGCATCCTCAACCAATTGAAAAACTTTAATACGAAAGTTAATATAAAAAACAGTAATCAACGATTCTGTTATTATTAACTTATGACAAGTTGCAGAAACCTTCATCAAAATTGAGGGATGATTAATTTCTCATTAAATCAAAATCCTGAATGGTTAAAAAAAACGTTAATCGTAAATGGTTCATCAAATTTGATGAACGTTTCTGCAACTGGGCCTTAGTCTCAAGCATAACTACGTCTTAGGGTACAAACATGGTGCCGCCACGCGATGCAATATCCGACGCGATAAGCTTTGACGAGGCACTAAACAGATATTATATGGGATTTTATGTGAAGTTAGAAAAATGATTTCAGGTAGTTAAAACGATTTATTATATAGCAGTGTTGGACTACGTTCTCTGGAGGCTCAAGGTATACATAACTATTCAATGAACCTAGTTAGTCGCCAGAAATTTGAGCAATGCCAAACCTTAATTCACTACCAAACAATACTCCCAACAGTTTGCTGAATACTTGAAGATAGATATTATGACGTCTGGATATATTCTAAATGCGTTAGAGTCTAATTTGCAGCAAAATTAGACCAATTTCAACAATCAAATTATTTGAAAAAGAGAATTTGGTTAAAAAATCTCAAAATGAGGAGCTTGAGGCAATGACCATTGTAGGGATATCTCAGGATGGGAAAATAATTTTTATTACTATTTATTTTTCACGTGCATTGAAGGACCTTAAATCTATAAAGAAGAATATTTGGATAATGTAAGATCATCAACTTTACTTGGAAGTTTCAAAATATTTTTTTTAGAAGTGACTGAAAATAAATATCTTATTTTCTAGGCTTTTGTCATTGTATATTGCATTAGTTTTCCAAAGATTTTCGTATTAGCATGAGGTTTTAGAAAACTTCAAGGAGTCAGGCAATAAAGTTTTATTGTTTAGAGGAACGGATTCAAAAAATCTGCTATATCAGGAGTATTTTTTTAGTTGGTCAGATATGGTAAGGTGCTGCCCAGATTTCTGACGACGTTTATTAACTGGATGCATCGAATAGTTTCGTAGAACTGTATCCGCCAAAAAACTTAGTCATTAACTAAATCTTTTTTATTCCCTGAAATCATTCCTCTAACTGCACAAAAAATTGCAAACAGTATGTGCTTAGTGTCTCACCACTTTCGCTTGTCGCGTCGCAAATCGCATCGTGTTGCGGCTCTATGTTTGCACTCTTACGCCACTCCTTACTTCTAATATAAAAAATTCTTATTACCTTTGTTGATTTGCAAATTGATCATGCTTTTATTATTATGATACGTGTTCTAAGCAAAACTCGCAATTCATACCTTACTACTCCAGAGTTAATTGCTACTTAACCGCTTCAATCAATCATGTGCTGAAAATATAAAAGCATGAATAAGTCTTCAAACATGTTATAGTTGTTTTTGAAAGTTTTTGATAAAGAACGAGTCTATATTCAAGATAAATAGTCGATTATAAAAATAAAAAATGTGAATAAACTGCCTTTCTTAATATACTTTTAGAATATTTTTTTCTTGTTCTTTTTTTTTGTAACAAAAATACCGAGCCCATCATTCATTATTAATAGTATTTTTTTAAATAAACTTTCAATGCACATTATCTCGATTTTTCAAAAAAAAATCATTTAACATTATCCCTACAATTTTCAAAAGATAACTTTCAACTTTAGCTAAACGTTTTTTCCATTTTTCTTAATTTAGGCAATTATTAAAAATTTGCAGGTTCTGATATAACATAAGTTTTGGATGAAACGAGCTCAAGTTTGTAATGCAACTTTGGCGATTGCTCAAACTATAACTCAGAAATCGCTGTGTTTATTTTTTACTTAGCTACTTTGTGAGTTTGACCATAATACTAAAATAGTACCTACTTCCACTAAACAAAAACTCAAAAGAATTCCCATATTGTAATCATTATTCATATGATTTTTAAAATTGATGTTGAAGTAAATTGGATTTAAAGGTTGATTTTTTGTTTTTGTTATAAAATATCACAATACGTATTGTTTTAGCAAATATTTATTAATCAATAGCTAATTAACTTCGTTAAATTTGGAAAAACCTTATAAAATTTCAGTCTGTGAAAATTTCAGTTTTGTTGCATGCCTAACAAAAGCTGCAATTTATTTTTGTCAACAAAAAAAAACTGCTTCAATCAAATCAGACACCACAACCACCGAACTAATAAATATAACGTGAAGCGTAAACTGAATAAATCTCAATAAATGAATTAACTTGCCAAAAATTTTCCATCATTTATGCTTTCGCTTATATTTGCCTTCCTTTCAAAATATTAATAATCACCAAGCTGAACACAGTGTTTTACATCATTAATTGTACAACTACATCAGCGAAATGTTTATTCGTATAATTAACAGAAGCACCTTTATTGTGCAATATTTTAAGCTTACATTACAACTCCTGGATGTAAATTATACTACTACTAAGTTCATTGCTGAATTGCCTATTGTTCAATAATTCCGACTCTCGTAAAACAGCTTTCTTTGACAATCAAAATTTAACTTTTCATCCCGCTAGAGGCGATTATTCAGTGAAAAGAAGAAAGGTGACAACGTACGTTTGAAAGATTTGATTCACAGAAATAAAAGAAGCGTATAAATCGATAAAGAATTTGAAAGAGACTAATAATTGCGATTTTTTGTACGTTTTTGTGAAAGCTTCCAATTGCCGAAGTTAATTGAAATCGAAGTAAATTCTTTGCGTAGGCTAAAACCGTCTTCAGACATCTAATTACTCTTTGATTTGCTATTAGTTTTCAAAGTTTTTTTTATTGCTATATCAGCACACCCACTGTATAAAACAGTAAATTTTTGAACAGAACTTCAAATATTTAGTATACTTCTACAGACTAACGTCACCTTTAACATCTGCCAGAGAAAGGAAAATATCGAAGGTAAAGTGAATACGATCGAAATCTGCCACAACTAAGTTTACAGCCACTTATGGTGAAGTGAGGATCTGAAAATAACATCTGTTGGAGTATGAAATGCTACAATAGAGCTTTTTAGAAGACAGTTATACTTTTGTGATTCGATAAAGCGATTGAGTATAAAACATCAAATTCCTGAACAGAGAATGAAAGAAAAAAAGAATCTGATCGACCTTTTGCCATGATAATTCGGTTAGAATTGTTGAAGGGGAAAAGTGCAAACAGTGGTTGAAAGAATGCGAAATTGGTTTACGAGCTTTGTGAAACAGAATTATATAATTGCAGAATTTCATATCAAATGGAAGTGATTTGATAATTTGTTAGAATTTTCTATTTAGATCTAAATTACTGTCGGCTTTTTATCTTCTTGAAATTACCATATTAGAGCTTTTGAAACCTCTCTATTGCCTTGTAATTGTGTTTCAAATCTACATTTCAGAATATCCTCAAACAAAATATTTTTACTACCAACAGGAATTGTGTCAGATATCAAACAGGACAATATCAAAACATTTTTGCAAATTCTAACATTTTGTATCTGTAAGCAAAATACATCAGATAATGAATAATTTATTGTGTAATTTCCGGTTTAATATTCATGGATGAAATTGGTTGTTAAATCAGCAGAAATCAACATTTCGATAAATGCAACATCATTCATGGTCTAAATTTCGATTAATGAAGTAGAGACAGACTCCCATGTGTCCCGTTTACTCTGAAGAAAAACACCTCTTATCAGCGTTTATCTAAAATTGAGTCATTTTAATTGTAGACTACGACACAATCTAATTAAACCGTCAACCAATATATTTTATTTAATTACCCCTTTTAATCGATGATGTTTTCTAGACAAAGAGAATCTAAAATGAAAGCTTGAGCTTAACCACATTTAATAATCCCTTTGTATAAATTGGAATGTAAATAGGAACCCTTCTAGTAGAGTAGAGCAAAAGCAGTAGCTTCAACCGTATAGTTAGTTTTATTTTATTATTAGTTGATTAAATTTCCAAACTTAGTAAAATACCGAACTAAATCCCAACACTTGACGTGACATGAAAGAACTTTATTACGTAATACCATTCCCTTGACTTATTTCTAATGCATACAACATCAATGCCACGTGACAATTTTTAATGAACTGGGACTTGGCGTAATAATTGGGTTGGTGCAGGAAAATTATCATTTGGCGTTAGGTTTATGTTAGTGTTAGAAATTATCTAAAAGCTTGTAATTACAACGCCTCCTGGAGGAAATTCGGACATTCTCTCGAGGATTCCACAGGAATGTGGTTTAAGGTTTGTTAATGCGGTTTGAGTAATCAGGATTTTCGTAAATTCTCCCAGGTACAATCAATTAATCTAAACGAAGTTGATGTATTCGGACAAGTTGGGGATACATTTAACGAAACGAGAAATACATTTAAATTGCATTTGGACGACAAGGTCTGAGATGCGTCGGAACATATCTATGCGAAATCAATTCGATAGAGAGAGAAAAGATCTTCCATTTATTTCATCAATTGACAGAACTTCCATTTTCTACTGTTGCTTTTGTTTTAAATTTTCTTTCTCTAGGGAATAAATTTAAAGGAATGGGATGAAGAAAAAGGAAATATGGGGACCATTAATAATTTATTTATTTATTTATCTTCTGACTGAGATGATAGAAAAAATACTTTGAAATTATTAACTACAATGAAACTTTTTTTCGTTTTTAATTTTAATAAGTACTGATGTAGGATTCAGTCCTTGAGTCATTATCTAAGGTTACTTTTTAAATTATGGTTTTAAATGTAGGTGTGTCTTGACTCTCAGAAGCATTTTGAAACCAGTTTTTTTTTACAAGAAATTCACAAATTCATAAAGTTCAAATTTAATGCCATTTATTTAATTACTACTTTTATTGTAATTATATTTCATCAGAAAGCTCTAATTAATTAATTTACTTTAATTGGCGATAGTAAAAAATATAAAACGGAATTACGTAAACTAGGTTAAACTTTTAATTACAAACTGTGAGCAAATTTTATGATTTTGGATTTTTTCACATTTAAAGCAACACATGACTTTTCTAACTGTTCTCTAGAAAAATCTGTTAGAAATTCAAAAAAACAACCTAGTTAATAGGAAATGAAAGCAATTCCAAAACAATGTTTTACTTAACCACTCTTGAAATACAAATTTTTTAAAAGGGTGATAGTGAGGTGCAAGAATAATTTTGAAACTGATATCAAGTTTCCAAATTAAATTGACAAGTTTTAGCATTTTTTAGAAAAGAAATCTGCAAACGTTAGTTGGTACACTCTGTATTTTTGATTACATTTTTTCAATCATTTCCGTAGATTTAATTTAATAATTGTGACTTGAATTTCTTCGATTTAGTGATATATTTTAAAAAAGCACTGAGTATTAATACTCTCTAATGTAAGTAATACTAAAAATAGTAAACTTCCAGCTTACTTGGTTTTTGAACAATTTTTATTTTTCTTGACCTCTTCAGGAGTTAAATTTTCGGAAATAACGTGAATAACTCAAAAACTATGGATTTTAGATGCCCTAAGTGGTTATTAAACCTAAACTAAAATTTATTAAAGAATTCATAAATGCAATAATTTATAGAATGTTCCATTTAAAATAACAAAGTTAGTACCGACTTTCGGTATAAGTCGCCATTATTTTACTTTGATAGAATATATTCAAGAACCTCTATATGCAAAATTTCAGTTCGATTGAAATACGTGTTCCCTATAAACTTCTAATAGGCCAGTCTATAATTTTCAATATTCAATGACTGGGAAAATATGAAATTTAAATTATTTATTGAGTGTAATATTAATAAACTCCGATGCCAAATTTATAACTATTATATTATTGAGTAACTGGGCTTAGTTTTGACTTTCTCACAATAGCAAATATTCAGTAGGACCTATGAGTAAAAATTGTTGATTTATATTCTATTATACACAACACCTTATGGATATTGAATCATTCTTAAGACATTCACAATCATTAATAGCGTTAATGTTTAAAAACAGCTCTAGGTCATCAGTAAATAATAATGTTTGACAGAAGCTGTGCTGGCTATATAATTATATCTAAATAATGAAGTAAATCTGAAACCTTGGGATTTTTTTGAAAAAAAAAAACTTATAGAATTATTGAAATTATTGTTTACTTTTACACCACTAATGAAATATCGTAAAATTATATTATTCATTCAGCAAACAACAACATTAATAGGATATGTTCACAAAATAAATATATTGTTTTAAACAATAATAAAATAGTTTTTGAAGAGTTGAGAGCTGAAAGTCATTTTACTCAACAATGGGACGACTACATATTTTGTTGACAAATCCATAAATTTTATATATAGATACATAGTCAGTTACATTTATTAAAATAGCAGAGATTATTAATGAATCGTACATAATTTCAAAATAGTATTGATGCAAACGGCTCTAAATGGAGTAAAGTAGAATTATTATGGAATCAATTTATCGTAAAATGTTATGCCTGTGAACGTATTTCTCAAAATTAATGTGCATGGTTTCGAACAGTGCTTGGAAGATATGACTACTTTGAAGTCATGTAATGTAATGTCTTATTTTCCGAACTCAAAATAATGTCGCAAAGTTGTAAACAATATAAAATAAATTTCAATTAATTGCCGCGCCTTTGCCAATAATAACTTACGTAACATTTTCAGTTACCGTTCGAATTCATTTAAAAGTGAGTGTTTTTCTAATAACGAATATGTCAGAACATAGACGGGATACGAAAACAAAACAGAATATTCGTCTCCAAACAAAACTAAATTGAATCTTGTATTATGAAAGATATGAACGATTTCAAGAAAATATAATTCTCTTTCGTGTAGTTCCCTTATTCCATTATTAGATAATGTAGGTAAAATTGTAAAATATACTAATGAAACATAAACATAAATTTTATTAGAATTTATTTCAAAAACTCAGTACAATACATTGAGCAGAAGAAAAATAAATAGTAAAAAAATTGAGTAAAACTGAAGGAATCATCAAAATATGTACAAAAGAAATAAGAATGTAAAACAAATGAATCATTTGCATTACAACTGCACGTCGAAAATTCAGAACCACCTGATATTATACTGAATTTTCTAGGAATTTAAAGTTGTACGTTGAACTGCTTAGAAAACTTTAACGTGGGGAGCGGCGGCGGCGTAGCCGAAAGCTGGAGCGTGAGCGTAACCTAAAGCTGGGGCATGAGCATAACCCAAAGCTGGGGCGTGAGCATAACCCAAAGCTGGAGCAGCATAGCTGATGGCTGGGGCAGCAGCGATGGCTGGAGCAGCGTATCTAACAGCTGGAGCTGGGTGGACAGAGACAGCGGGAGCAGCTACTTTAACAGCGGGAGCGGCATAAGCAGCTACGGCTGGAGCGGCATAAGCGGCTGGGGCGGCGTAAGCGGCGACGGCTGGTGCAGCAGCAACGGCGGGAGCGGCATATCTGACAGCTGGAGCTACAGCAGCTACAGCTGGAGCGGCGTAAGCCACAGCGGGTGTAGCTTTAGCGGTGTAAGCGTAAGAGGTGGCAAGAGGAGCGGCTTTAGCTACAGCCACGGCAGGGGCAGCAGCATAGGTGGAAATAGCTGGGGCAGCAGCGTAGGAATAGGCGGGAGCAGCAGCATAGGTGGAGATGGCTGGAGCAGCGGCATAGGTGGATACGGCTGGGGCTCCCAAGTAACCGGCGTTAGCGGCGGCCAAAGCGGCGAAGAAAACTACAAACTGAAAATTGGGTTTTCAAATATATTCAAAAAAATTAAATTTTTTTACCTTAGCTGCCATTTTTGTGTATTGGTGGTGATATTGCTGTAATGCAAATGATGCTGAATCGATAGTTAGTGGTGGCTTTTATATCGAAAAAATTGACAAATTCGGTGGGTGTGTCCCCCCAACCACTTCAAAACGCAGCTCGTAACCAGTTTCGGTAAAGATCATTTGAAATGGTACTCTTGTTGTTATTATTTAACCACTTTTTCGGAGTATTACGAAATCTGATTTATTATAAAAATCTTGCACTACATAACTTAACGATCGGTTTTCATGGGCACTACCATTATGAACATACAATCAAATTTCACGGCCAGAATAATTTATTTTTTTTTAATTGAATTCTACATCAAATCGGAGCGCGAGATCTTTATTTACATAAAAAATAAAATGTTTCATTGCCATACACGAAAAAGTCGCCTTGTACACATACTTAATTTTCACCAAATTAGGTAGACTTATATCATACTTATTAAATTGCAAGAAATGCATTTAGGATTTATTCATCAATGAAAGCCGAAATAAGTAATGAAGAAAACAAATGTAAATGTGCGAAGAAAGTATAAAATGTCACAAGCGTGAAAAGATTCTGCAATACTACACCGAACTTCCTGCTAAACAGGTAATATCCATTAAGAATATCAATCATCAATGACTTCATTACTTATTTATTACCACACACACGTGCTACGCCCCATTCCTTTAAATTTGTAAAAAGAATTTTGTAAGAAATAGAAAAAAAATTCTGAAAAATTCATTTCAAAATGTCGAGGACTCCAACGTTAAAAAAATGCATTAACTGTAGGTGTACAGCTATACGTTTGATAAACATTCAAATTTCATTGTTGGAGTAATAGATTACATAAAAAGTCATCTGAGCTTTATTGAAAATTTGTAATCCAAACAAGAATAATAACATGTTTGGATCGTAGATCGTCGATAAGTGGAGTTTGAGCTATAGACATGTTATTGACAAGCTGACACACCTTCTTATAACTAATTCATGGGAAATCATTGCGTACTACTCACAACTACAACAGCTACAATTTGTATTAATAAATCTTTCAAATTTGTACCAACAGTAGACTGATGCATGTAGTCAGTAGCTTGAGGATAAATGATGGTAGATTAAAACATGATATTTGGTAAAATACGAATCATTAAGAATTGCTCCAATTCAACGCAAAACCAGTTTCATTCGATTGGAGTTCTTACTAAATATATTTAACGACTTGTTCTTTTGACATTTAATAAATTGGTACAAAAGTTAATTAGCTTCATTGTGTTTCAGAGCAGAGGTTATTCTTCCCATTTCTAATAAAAAAACTCATATTCCCACCAAAAATGTTCATAATAATATCTCGTACGGAATAATCGTAATGGTAAAAGTTTAAATTGGAATGGTCGTCGGTTCTTTATTCAGGTAACCGAAATAAAGAAAATGAATTTTAAAATTGCAGAGACAAATCCTTCCGGACGGAATCACTGAAACATTCCAGTAAATACTGCCAAATAAAAATAGATCTCTTTTTACAGCATCTTTTTGTTTGAAAGCGCACCGAACCGCACTATTTTCCATGCTGTTGAACATTGTTGATGCAAACGAGACCTTTCTCGTCAAAAAGCTTCAAGTTTGCGTCTTTTAAATATGCTATAATAGTAACACAAAACCGAAAGCTGTCTACACAACCACAGCTTGCAAACTCACCCTAATTACTATGAAATATAGGGTGAAGGTATAAATTACATTTTGCAGGAAAGCAAATTAAATTATTCTGTCAGGATGTTTGCATACATTGACTTTTTGTTGGCTAGATTGTTCAACACACACACACAAAAAATACTGTTTATAATTTCAAGCGAATATTTAGTGAAACTTGAAGCAGAAAATTTGCATTGTTTAGTGGAGAAGTTAATCTTCTTGCGGAACAAATAGAAATTGTCTAAGCTGCAACTTTTATAATCACTTTGAACATGTAAATGAATTCCGAATCTTCATCGTCAAGATAACAAAGTGAATGAAAACATTTCAAATTCTTATACATTTCAACGATTTTCAGCTCTGATGAACAACAAAGCACAAAAATTTCAAGAATGTTTGAATACAAAATTATAATAAATAATTATCATTTCTCTTTATGAAACAGTTTACGGAGATTTCATAAAAACTTATCACAGTTATTAGAGAGTCAGTTGGACTTGGAAAGAAATTTATATTCACAATTTGTAGTGCTGACTTTCCAACAAACTTTTCGAGGATTTGTACAATTAAGTGAGGAAAAACTTTCAACTTTTCTATATTTCACATCCATAAAAAGTTTTGTAGGAGTGACTTGTTATTGTCTATTCTATTTTATGTAACAACTTTCTGCTGTGATATCATGGATTTTATAACAATAACCAAAGTAGCAAAGAGCGAAATAGAAAACTAACGGAAAATACTACAAAATTTTAATTTGACTGTCAACGAGTCAATTTAATTTTCTTTAAAAACGAATGAGTTAAGCTGACGACAATGTATTTCCGGCTTATTTGAATATGATAATCCGTTCAGATATTTTATTTTGTTAAGATCGTTAGACTTGTTTTTGTTTGTTTAGCTTGATTATTTTTTCTAGGAATATTTTCAATTAATGGAAAATCGGTTAAAATTAGTCATATTTTGATCAGATACAAATCATATGTAATACGATAAGTAGCCAATGTTATGTTGATTATTTTTGTGGTAATGCTACGAATGTCAACGGCGCTGAAGCGAGTCCTTGCACGAGTCGAGTTTGAAAGCGCCGCTGTATATGAGTAGCAGTACCGGAAAAATGATTTGCAGAACATTTATGACTATTTATGACTGCGTTATTTTGACAACTGTCAGAAAGCGTCCCATACAAATTGTTTTCAATACATTAATTAATTGTTAAGTCTCTCAAAAAGTTATTGAATTACGATGTTAAGTGAAGTGAGATGATTTGGCAATAACAATGATGGGGATTATTGACGCTGTAAGTAAAGTTTTAAGAATGATTTTCTATTGTTAAAAATATTCACCCTTAAGGCTATTACAACATTCGATGGAATTATTACTCTGTAGCCCAATATTCGCTGCAATTCTTTTATAACCATAAAATTGAATTAAATAGTCAAATTAATTAATCAATTCTAATACTAATCATAGTTGATTGTTGGTATGAAGACGATTTTACCTGAATGATTCTTAAAAAAATGAAACAAAATTCAGCTCTAACTGCAGTCACCAAGACTTTAAACAGTATTCCAAAAAAAAAAACAAATTTGGAAAAAATTATTCAGAATTAGTGAGAACTCAAGTGAAGAAGACCTTTCTAGAGCAGTCCTTCAATTTTTCATTAAAAATCTCAAATTTCAAATACATCTCAGTTCTTTGAAGCAAATTGAATTTACGTTAGGCACATAAAATATCATTTCATTTCACCTCTTTGGCATCCATTCTAAATTTTCCCATACTTCACTAAGTTTTGATTTCAATTTCATTTTACAATAAGTTACATTGAAAATCTCACAAATTCTTGAGATTCTGTTCCATAATCGAATAATAGACTATATATATCAAGGGACTGACAATAGCTCTTAATCTCCAGTCTGAAGTTTATTGGCAAAGACAAAGTGGAGAGCAATAATCACACATGGGATCAAAAGACACTTTATTGCTCAGAATGCTTTTAGCATTTTTTCATTCAACTTTAGGTTATTCTAAGAGTAATCGTAACAGTATTCACTAAAAAGTTGTTGTTTTGCTCTGAATTTTTCATAATTAACACAAACTGTGTCAGTTCTCTTGTGGGTTCTAGTCATCTCTTCTGGGGATCAATCACACGGAAGCCTAGAAGTTCTAAAATCCCCATTGCTGTAAATAAGGTAGGTAAAAACACAAAAATACGGAAAAGTGTTTATTGAAAAATAAAGTTTGCTTTAATAACAGTAGAAAAAGTAATAAAAGCAGAGTTCGAGTTCAACAATAATTTTTCAACAACTGATGGCAACTACTTGAAAAATTCATTTCATGTTGACTTACGTTTATTCCAATAAGTAATAAAAGCAAATATCTAAATTCTGTAACAGTAACGATCGCTACTTCAGTCTATACGTTCCAGTGTGTTATTATTTAGAGTGATATTAATGTTTATTTTCAGCTTGCGTGCATATCAGGTAGGTATATCGATTACAAAGTACATCATCCGATAGCAGGAAATTTGGCAAAATGTAACAACAGAAACTATAGAAGAATATTTATAAAAAGCTATAGGTAAAAGACTTACAAGTGACCCCTTTTTCTAAATCTTCATAATATCCACACAGAGCCAACTGCTGAAGAACTGAATTGGGTAGTTTGCATAGCTGATCCACTCGACGTAGTCTTGCTGATATTAGTTCAACATCTTTAACATTTCGGTCGCATGGTCTGGAAATAATAGAGATGATTTATTGACAAGAAAGAAATAGGAATTAGTATCATTTATCAAATTTTTAAAAATCTTATCGGTAGTCTTCAGCTTCTGTTGACTAATTTTTATGAAAAACTCGTGCGTCATCATTGATATCCGGTTGAGTGATCGAATTATAAAATCCATATTGACCTTTGTGGCACGCAACAACCTTCAGTTAGTTAATCGGTTGGTTGGAGGGCTTGAAAGAGGACTCAGCCGTGCAGATTATTCGTATACTGATATTCAAACCACTTTAATATCAAACGATCCATTTTTTATAGCTACTGATAAAACCTACAAAACTTTTTTACTCCAAGGATATTATGTTAATGATTTATAAGGATAATCTTCTGAATTTAGGACGGAAAAGAGCTGTTGTTTCTTCTCAAAAGGATAATTACAACTCTGAATATGAAAATGTATTATGTGGGAATGGCTTTAGTTTAAAGCAGCTAATTTCACTGCTTGTCTT
The DNA here is from genome assembly GCA_030157265.1 of Latheticus oryzae. NCBI lineage: Eukaryota > Metazoa > Arthropoda > Insecta > Coleoptera > Tenebrionidae > Latheticus > Latheticus oryzae. The sequence continues at coordinate 12,754,410 of CM058050.1, forward strand.
TATTTATTTGTAATTATGGAACTGACAGAAGGGATTAGATGAAATGAACTTTTTGTCTTTCAGTCTTTTTCTGAAAAATAAACACTGACATATTGTATTGGAAAGTGAACAACGCAAAATCCTGTCATAACCACTTCCCATTAAAACCTTTTTTTCATTTCAAATTAAGTAATTTAATTCTCTTTGAAACTGAAAACCTATTAAACAAGAAGCCAAACAAATAATAGTTTACAAGCTGCAGCGCACTGAAATATCGTTGGTTAAAATTTATGGTTGTAATTTTCAGAAGCCGACATTTCATTCAAACTCTGTATTTTGTAAACAGGAAACTTATTTAGGTCAGAGTTAGTGTATTATTTATAAAAACCTCGAAGAATTCCAAAAATTATATGTCTCAAGGTATACGATGGTAAATTATTACTGATCGAATTTGCTTGATATTATTGACCATCACCGAAAGCGATCATTTAAATCTTAGGAAGTATGTCGTAAGAGTCAAGGCTGCCAAGTTGTAATAAAAGAAAAGAAAAGGTGGAATGAATAAATTAAATGGACTTTCTCAAGAGCATTGAACAAGAAAAGGATATGGGAAAATCGTAAGTTAGGATGGGCTTGATTAGGAAGGGCTTTTAAATATTTAACAAGAGGAAACAGCCAGGAACTAATTTTAGCACAGAAACGGAGCTAAACAAAAAAGTGCAAAAAATGTTAATTGGAAATCTGATTCATCATAACTTTGGTAATTGATTTGGTTTTTGTTTTTATATCAACAATGAAACTGAGCTGGTTAATTTTGAAGTTCAGTTGCAGTCAAAGTAAAAGATGAAATAATGTCAGTATGGTTCATACTCACTATCACATTTTTTGGGACTATTTCAGTAAAATATTTCAGTAAACAGAAAGAATGCAGCAAATAAAGTTTCTGCTTCAGCTGCTATTCTGCAACTTTTTTCGTCCAATTAAATAAATTCTGTTGGGAGTTACATCGAAAAAATTTGGCCCAGTTTGTGTTAATATTTATTTATAGGAAGTGTCTTGAAGTAATCCAAAACATGTCTTCCTAAGCCACAGAATTCGAAGAAGAGCTTTCATATTATGTTAACAAATTGATTAGAAACTGAGCAGGTGACGTGTATGACGTCATTAGAACGTAATTTATGACAGTGACATTAGATCAACTAGACCAAACAAATTATTTTATGTAAACTAGTTAACGCAATAACCATAAATATAATTAAAATAGTCAAATTTGATTGGTAAATTGAAATTAGCTTAAAGCTAAGAAATTACAAAAAATTCGCCTTTATAGATTTTATAGTAAAACCACATATTAACCTAAATAAAGAAACCACGATCTAAACCTTCTCACGAACCGTCACTTGCAAGAAAGATACACATAGTTCCAAATAAAATATCTTGCAAAGCATTATTTTAACGACGTCATGTGCCAGACCCATGTCACAAGAGTGACGTTGGTGTTATAATCACTATATTTAACTTTTACTAACTCAATTCTTGTAAGTTCACTTTCAAACTTTTTAACAATTATTTTTTATGTATTGTATATTTTAATTGGCTGCTATGTCTGCACGTAATAATTAATTAATAAAGTGAAATTTGAAAGCGCTCGAAATAATGATTTCCATCATCAATCTCACGCAACTAGTTACAGAAAGGAAGATTAAGCTTCTTTCCCAAAGGGGATGTTGAAGGTTATTTTGCCGACTCACGACACCTAATCTCAAAACATTATCACGCTAAAGGAAATAGCTCGCTCTAACTTTCATTCCAAAAGAAAAATGTATTCTTTAATATACGGTTTTATTTATTAAAAAGCGAAGAAAATTACAAACAAAAAATATTCCTTGTATGAAAATTAAATTCTTTCAAGAATATCTATTATTTTGTTTTTATAAACTCATTAATTCTGTTCTGTTCAAAATCGTGTGAATACTTCAACTGGATGAAGTGTGAAAAAAGTGAATGTTTTATATACTTGAAAAATTACTCCCTCTCTGAATGTCCACACGTTTCCCAATATTTTGCAAGAAAATGAGAGATTAATCGACAAAATTAAAAACTGATTTGATATTATTTACGATTTTGTAATAAATCATAATTTGAAAATATCGACAATTAAATTGCGTAATGATTGGCTCGAGATTAATAAATTCTCAAAGAGATGATATTTACAAATTTGAAAAAGTCTAAATTAGGTGAATGCGTGGGATAAAGGTTAAACTGTTCAACTTCTTATTAATTATTTTTTTAAATAAATGTAAAGTAGCGGCTACAGTTTAGACTCTGGATGGATAGACAGAGAATGTATAAAAGAAAGTAATGACATTTTCAATGATTTTTTGAAATAATTCATTAGTTTTTGTTTTGATTATGTTAGCAAAAAAAAAAATACATAATTAACGTATCGAACAAAAAAATCATCAAAGAACTAAATACATTCTGTGAAGGAAAATCCTTGTTCTTAAACGTCGCAAGAAACAAGTTAAGGGTCCACCGAGAACTTTCTCTGGATTAAGGACAAAAAAAATTTTAATGTTTAAATACAAAAACTACTGATTAGACAAAAACGGCCATTCAGATCAATTACCAAAAAGACATTTCGTTGTCTTGCAAAAAAAATCCATTTAAATTCCGACAAATTTGGCAGTTGTTCCTTTGTGAGTGACTCTGAATTTATTTGGAATCATGCCGTGTTAAAGTATGATATATCCCTAACATTGTGCTAAAATCAAAAACTTTTGCGTGATACACCGACCCCATAACGTTTATAAGAGTCAGTAGCTGCACAAACTTACTTAAATCAAATTAATCAATGAGATTTGGAGACGCGTGGGATTCATTGAATGAAAGACCAGCTTGTCCACTAAACACGAATCCTATAGAACACGTTTATCTTATCCTCCAGAGAAAAAAGTAATCAAAATCACCTTGTGAAAACTTGAAGCACTTCGGAAATGCATTCGGAAAAGAACAGATTCTGATTTATCAGAATGATAAGAGCACAAAAAACTAATCTTAGTTTTATTCTCTCATAACTATGGAATAATGTAATTATTTTGCAGCAAAACCCTATTAATTGGAGTGAAATTTCCTCAACATCGCATAACCGATGTTTTCCAATTTATGTAAGCAACCACGTTTCCATGCTGAAATGTGTATAATTAAACTTGGTAAAACATAAAAAAAGCTTTATTTGCGAAATGAATTAACTCGGAAATAATTAACGTTTACATGTGTATGCAACCAACAATACGGTGTCCCCTTCTCATATTTGTATAACCGCAACTAAACTTACAAACGTGTTTAATCTAACCGCAAAATTGTAAAATTAATATCATTATTCAATCTTTAGTATTTTTAATGTTTGTTTAAGTTAATAGCAGCTAGATTTTTCACTTTTCGTTTTATTCGGAATCCATCTGTCGACTTTACATAAAAAGTCCTTTGAATTTTAAAATAACTTTGTTATTCCTTTCAGTTCGAGCTTTTATAGATCATATTCAAATCATGATTTTTGTTGAAACATAGTTAACATTAAACTACGTTTTTTCGCTTTTCTACCTCATTATCATTTAACTCAAAAAAACTTATAATTATTCTGATCTTTGTTTACTGTCTTGGATTCCCAAAAGCTTCCTTTTTGAATTATTACAAAAGACAAATATTGATTTTCACGTCAGAATATGCACGAATACGCAACAGTAATTTCATAGGTTACAACTGAAATATGCATCAGTCACGCATACTAACTTATTAACACATTGAGGGTAATTATTTACATTGGAATTATTCAATTTAGAACAATTAATTTTTTATAAGGTTATAAAAAATTCAATTTAATATCAAGATCATTATTAAATTTTTATATAATGGAACTTCTACAAAAAGAATGTACTGTCTCTCATTCTGAAATTAAATCAGAATAGAAACGAATAAATTCTACTCCTAATAAAAAATTCTCATTTCCATCTAAAATTCGTGCTGAAATGCAATGAGATATACTATAGATGTAATTAAAAAAAGATTAATCTGAAGGAATTAATCCCAGACTGGGAGATATGAAAAAAAGGGAATAATCTAATTTCACTTATCACAAAATTAATTGTTATTTTGTGAAGTAATTATCACAAATCGACAATTGTAATTACGAAAACTGCTAATGAAGTTAGTTTGATTTACATTAACAATATATCGACAATTACAAATTATCATTAATAAAAGATGTTTACATTTGTGTGCCAGACGCAAATACTCATTAAAATTAAATCCAATCAACTTAACATTTCACTAAAAAACCAAACCTTCAAAATTTGCTTCATTTAACATCTACAAAATAGCAACGATGTAAAAGAACTCATTAAAGTCAGAATTAAACTGTAATAAAATTAAAAAAGTGTGGAAGATGAAATTTCTTCATTGCTTATTTACAACTTTGGTATCATATTTAGTTGGAAAGGTGTAAATCTCTTGAAATAAATTCAAAGCAAAAGGGAATTGTCATTTACTTGTAAAGCATTGAACTTATTCCCTTGACGATTTTAATCTTTTGCGAAAGAAAATGGTTTATTTAGGATTTGGGAATACGGCAAAATTACAAGTGAAATATTAGGTATTTGGAGTTTATTAAACTTTGCAATCTTTCAAGAACATACAAAATAAAGTCTTGATAATGTTCAATTTTAACAATTCAAATGTTTTGAATACTCAACAGGACATTCAAAAAATTTTTAATTAAAATCTTGCTTATAAAAAAGGTTATAAAATAATGTATTGCATAAAAAGCCAATTTAGTAGATATTGCTTGAAGACTTGGAACTAATTGTATAAATATTTTTTCGACTATCCAAAAATTCATGTAAATTCACAATATAAACGTGAATACATTTAAAACTAAGGATGCAAAAGATCGTTTTCTTGAATAGAAAAAATCACTTAAAGGTCTTGACGCGACACCTGATATTTATATAGTGTCTGCAGAAGCCTTTTTTTACTCTAAAACAAGAGGTTTTATGTGGCCATGACCACTTGAGAAGTTTTCTTAAATATGTATACCTACCATATTTAGAAAGTTAGCACCCATGTAAACTTCGATTAGATTTAGGTAAGGAAGGCAAACTGAATAAATAATGACTGGTTTCATGAAATAGTTTAAAAAATTACTATTAAAACAAAAATAATTGATTTTTTAAGTAATTCAAAAAAAAATCGAACGCTTACAGCATTGAACAACTATATTACATGGTTAACATTGAATAAACTATATTATATAGTTATTCAATGCTTACAGTAAGACCAAACAAGAGCTTCTTTACCACCAGCATGAAAAGAATTGCAGAAACCCACAATAATCGTTCTTTAATTTTTACCATAGTGAAATAGTTCCAAAAATATTTATAATTAAGCAATAGAATGATCAGTAAAGAGTTCAACATTACTTTTGGAAATATCGAGCAACGATTAAAATTAAAATAAAATCTAATCCAACAAAATTAGATCATCGAATAAAAAGTCAGATTAAAAAGATCACTTCAATTTACAGTGACCAAAAACGAAATGAAACAAATTATACAAATTTTAAAGTTCAAGAAGTCTAGAGACAAGTAGAAAAATAAAGTTTTATTGACTAAAACTGGGTTGATTTAACAAATTAACATTGGCTTCAAAAATAATTGAAATTGGTAATATGAGAGCAATCTACTTATTAATGAGACTAACGTATTCCTTTATATTAATACAAGACTGAAACTACTATTATTCATTTGAAGTATAAGTCTTCATAGAATTGAGAGCTCACACAGCCATAAATTTTATCATTACAATTTAAGATTGCTTTTGTGTTCAAGACATAAATGATGGTCTTATTTTGCCAAATCCACACATTAAATTTGCTATTGAAGCGTAAAATTGTACTAAAACAATTTAAGAAGTATTAAATTGCATAGTCAGCTAACAGTTTTGAATTAGCTTCGCTTCGAACTCACCAAACTTTTCAATTTATCGGGTTTGACATCTAAGCAATTTCTGAAGATCTTAAGTAATTTATGTAACAACTCTGTCTAAACCGAAAACACACAGTAGAATTAGACGCTACAAATTTTAAGGTGTAGTAAAGCAACTAATCTATCAGTTGAACAGAAATATATAGTATCCCCTTTAGATTAAAATCGTTTAGGTTTTCAACACCGAATTCACCTTTTTATGGTAGTTTGAAGATTGATGAGGTGAGGTGAATCTTTGCTATTATAATTTAACCCCAATATTTTTTTCATGAAAATTGATAAAACGAATTGAATTTTTCAATCTTGAAAGAAGTCAGTTGAATGCATTCAACACTTCAAACACATGTAGGTATATTAAAAAGATGCATCCTAAGTATTCAAGTTGGAGGAAATGTTCCAGTGCTTCGCTTTCTGCTTATCTTTCCATTCTATAAAGCTTCTATTGTTAGTAGCTTTAAACTTGCGTTTGGTATAATGTCTGACAGTGGGTTACACTTCAGGTGACTTTTAAGTCAGGTTTCATATTTGCAAACCACTTAGAAATTGTAGAAAGTAACGAAGACGAGATTCTACTGCTTTCCGATCGATAGTATTAGTCTAGGAGGCTTCCACGGAAATACTATCATCACTACCTCTTCAATCTCTCACCACTGTTATTAGTCCAACTTTATCATTTGTGATTTCAAACGGAAACTTCAATCCAAACATGTATCAGATTAAAATGATACATTTTTATAAAATATCAAATATTTTATGCAAACTTAATATCATAAAGGTGGAGTTACGAGAGGGAATACTAATGGCGTTGCCGAATAGATCTGCTTGATTTTAATTCAATTCAGCGAAAGCTTTTCAAATGGAATTCGTATTCGTTATACATTCGTTTTACAGATGATCTAACATGAAGCATCAACTTTTATTCCCAAAGATTTTAATTAGCAAGAGTTCTCATTAACCTTAAGTAAGTTTTTACAGATCTGAAACAAATAAAAAGTACAAAACCTATTTTTTTGAACTAGATAATACCAAAAGCTTAAAAATGATTAAGATTTTAGTGAGAGATAATACCAAAAGTTACAATAATTTTCTCGCTTTCTCTATTGCTTTGAATTGAAATTTAAAAAAAAAAACTTGCGGAATATTTCAAAACAAAAATTAATTTTTACAATACCTCCCTTGTTTAGAAAGTTGAATAATCCCAAGGGATTAAATATTTATTTACGTGTCGAGGAAGTCAAGTAGATTTTCACAGTTGGGACATAAGAGGTTACGTAAACAAGTGGAAACAGTAGTAGTTGAATTTTACTCTCATGTATTTTATGTGTTAATTAGATTTCAAAAAGTTGACTATTTTCGTTCAAGTAAAAAAAAATTGGATCGAAAAAATCCACTTTTCTTTATTAGACGCGATTCAGTAGTGCAAAGATATCAGTGCCATAAGTTCTTGTTACTTTATTGTTATTTCTTGATAAGAATGTAATGGATTATTTCGTCAGTTGCCCCTAGATTTACCAATACAAAAACCGGTGAACGTAAATTCACTCACTTGATTTGAATATTATGGAAAAACAAGGGAAATCTTCAATTTCAATTAACTAGATGCTACGTCACCGACTATTAAAATTTAAAATAGAGCTTTCCTGCAGACGGAGTTGCGCACAATATAAAGACGTCTCATGTATAGTCTGATCAGAAATAATATAAATGTACCTATTAATTGCTTAAATGTTCCTTATCTCAAAGTAAATAAAAAAATAAAAACTCAGGTACGCATTTAGAATTTATATTCTAGATAGATAAAGGGAAGATGAAAATTGAAAATCAATTAAGTAAATATAGTTCTCGTAAAAAAACTAATTTGTAATGGTTTTTCCAAGAAACATTATGTCTTTTTAAGAAGATAAAGCAATAATCGCATTGAAGTTTAAGTTGAACTATACATTCAGTAGTATGCAGCACATTATACTAATAAATGAGTACGGTTTTAATTCAATGTTGATTCTTTAATAAGAACTGTGTATATTTTTTAGTCAATTTTGAATAATTTAAAAGTACTTTGTATGGAACCAACAAAACAAATAGCAGAAGTGTTTAGATGATTTCAAAATGATTCGTCTTTTTATTTATCTTTCCAGTAATACCAAAAAATAATAAAAAATATTCATTTAATATTTTGAGAACGTAAAAATTAAAACATTCAGAATGTCTTAAGAATCTTAAAATTATAAATTGAAATATTATGTTTTTTCACTACCTTTCGTAAAGCTATTCACTAACTAAAAATTTTTGCATCTGAAAATGTAGACCTACTGAATCTATTAAATTTTAACTTTATTATAAAATAGGTCCCATATTCCATAAAACAAAATCCACGCTTTTTTCTGTTTTTCAAGCTAATAAAAAATGTTATTTGTAAAACCTGTTCTTTTAGAGATTATACATAATCCCAAGGGAATAAAAGTAATAAAAATCCACAACAAATGACAATGATCAATGAATGTTAAAAGTTATGCGGCATTTCCTTGAGGTATAATGTGAATCATTACTCAAAGTGTTGTCCCAAAAGTAGCCATAATAAATTATAAAATAAACGAAACCAAAAACTGTGTTACAAAATAGATTCGACTTTTTGATAGGACAAAATTGTTGTTTGGTGGGAAACTTCAACAAAACTAAAAAAACAAAGAATTTCAATAAAATTTTAATTTAAAAATTTAGTTATTTAATTTACAATTTTTGCATGTTTTCTAAGTGGGACCTTAAAGGCGAGGTCGGGTTATTGAATGCGGGAATTTAGCAAAGTACCGACCGTCCCTCAAAGATTGTCACATCCCGTATGTCATTTTTTGGGATATCATTAAAATCATAACACTGACAAAATTATATAAAATACTTTTAAGAATTATCTGAAAATATTTCAAAATCATTGATTTTAATAATTGAATATAAACACAGTGATGTAAAAAATAAATTAGTGAAAAAATGTTTTTCAAAGTTCACAACCGCAAAATACGTTATTTTACAATACTGTTTGATTCGGATTCTTAATAAAAAAACTCTTTTCAACAATGTCATATTGTTATATTGAACAGAAAATAATCAAAATTAAAACATACAACCATAGAAGTAAATATATTCCCAAGTCAATAGCCATTAACGTAAATTATTTACGGTTGTTACCAGTCCATTGTTTTAGTAATAACTTTTATGGGTATATTAATATACAACTCTGAATCGAACATTTATAAATATCCAAACTATATAACCCAATTACTAATGACATTTCTGCTCTTCCTTTTATTAAAACACTTTGACCCTCTAATAATGAAATCCATTACGAATCAACGTAAATACTACTTAAGAAAAATATAGTGAATCTATCATCATCATCATCAACAACTAATAAATAATTTAAAATCAATTGTTGTTTATCCACAAAGAACATGAAAATTTTATAAACTTTTTTCACTGTCAACGTCTTAACTTGACATCATACAGTGTCACCATTAAATTCGGCTCCATATGGGAATTTTTTTTTTATTATAAGGTTTTGTCAAAATCTGATATAGAGATCAGTTTTTGCTTCAAATTAGAAGAAAAATGACAATAACAAACATAATTTAGCAGCGTTGGTTTATCAGCAAATTTAACATTTCTTGCAGTGAATAGCTGGAACTAACTGAACTGAACTAACCTAGGCTGAATTTGAAAAAAAAATTATTTGAAAAAGTTGTTTTTAAAGCAATTATATGCATGTGTGCAAAATTTGAAAAACCTAGCGTGGAGTTGACATTTTAGAAATTTTTGTTAAATAATTCATTTTTTACTCAATTTACTTAGTTTACTCAATTAGTATAAATTCATTGATTTTTGGAATATTCAACGTTTTAAGCATTTTCTATAATAAATATTCTTTTCTAGATTTAATAAATTCGAAAATTTAAATCTTGTCACAAGAAAAATTGATATGAGCGGTGCAAAATTCTAATGATTTTAACATTCATTCAAAAAGGTTTAGCATTAAAACTATGTAAAATCAAGAAAAAAACTGTTAAAACAGGCTTGGATTTAACATTATCTCAGTTTTAGGACCATATTTGAAAAAAAAAATTTTGTGATTGGTAAATATTCATAGAAGGTCTGAAAACTGAGACTTATTTAAATTAGTGTTGTTTTTGTCAGTCTCCCTATAATCTTCCATTAATTTGATGTTGGCAAATGCATTTAGATATCATTGAAAGAATGTTAAAGTTAGATAACTTTGCATCGCTCATGTCAATTTTTTTGTGATTAAAATCAAAATTCTAAAAAAATTTAAGTAAAAGAAAGGTATCTATTATTGAAGTTGCTTGTAATAATGTATATTTCAAAAATAAACCAATTTATACCAGTTTATTGAATTTTGATACTGTTAGAAAAGAATTATTTGCTAAAAATGTCTAAAATGTCAACTTCACGCTAGGATTTTCAAATTTTGCACACGTCCATAAAATTACATTACAAACAACTTTTTCAAATAAAATTTTCCGAAATTCTGTCTAGAAATGCCATTTTCAGTCATTCACTGCAAGATATGTTAAATTTGCTGACAAACGAACACCACTCAATTACATTTCGTGTTGTCATTTTCCATCTAATTTAAGGCAGAAACTGATTTCTATATCAAATTTTAACTAAACCTCATAATACAAAATTTTCCCATATGGAGCTAGCTTTAATGGTGACACTGTATATGAAGTATATGCTGTTATCAGCTCAAATATCAACTTAATACTATTTTAAAGGAAGCAAACTACTCCACTGTCAGATTTCAGCAAGAAACTTCACTGATCCTCTTAGGGACATAAGATGTCATCTAAATGTATTTCAAGTCACGTATATTATTATTTGTCACTGTCTTCTATTTTTCTTTGTTTCTGTTAGAAATAGAAAGAAAAAATTAAATTTCTTTCGAATGTAAAACAAGTTTGTAACAACTGAAAGTTGTTGGTCGTTTAAATAAGTTTTGTATAAAACAAACTCGATGTTGAAAATTTCACAAAGTTGAAATGAATGCCTTATAAAAGTTTTCTTAGGATTTTAAATATGTATTTTTTCAACAGTGAAGAAATCATAATTTTGAAGAATTTTATTAAATTTTCTGTTTGTTAATAAATATGTTTGAAATAACAAAAAATATAACTTCTTAATTAACTTAGATTTGATTAATTTGGAAGATAAATAAAGGTGTCAAGTTTACAATGAAATTGGATGTGTTTTACTGAAGAAACTTCTTGGCACGAATTCATTTATCTTAAATGAAAAATTCCAGACGAAAATACAGGGTGAAACTGGAAGGGTCAAAGTGATGACCACAATCCACACAATACATTCCTAGCGTATTTGATAGAAGCATTTGAGAATTTCATAGCAAAACAACATGTTAATTATATTCCTTGCTCACCATGAAGACATAAAACTTGAGAACTATAAAGTCGTTGAAAAATAGATACTTTCACAATAACTAACGAATTTCAAGCTCAATAGTCTGAATACCATTTATTCGTCCAATTTTTGGATCCCCTGGACAGACTAAATGATGCTAATTGACCACAGAAAGTGTGCTAAGCTGACCCTCTTTGTTTACCTTCCGGACACGTGTTTTTTAGAATTAATTCTAATAAATCTCTGATTCTCAATTTACATTGGATTGAAAATTGGTTAAACTAATCTTAAAGCTGTAGTGAGAATCAAAATTTTTTTGTTTTTAATAAATTACATTACTTTATAAAAAACTGTAACTTAATTCAGTTAATTGGTCAAGCTTTGTTGTTGCCAGCAGCTAAACTATTCAAAATATCCATCAACCTACGCGGTTATTAAATCAATAAGTTTTTTTAACAACCCACTATAGCCGGAAATTGTACTACGAATAACATTTTAATAATTTATTGAATAAATCAATCAGAAGGAATTTTTTAACTCTTTCTTCTATCATAATAAATATCATTATAATTTTCAGAATATTTGAAATTTAGTCAATTTTAAATTTTCAGACTTTCTAAAAAATGTTTCACAATACAATTAAACTTTTCCCTTTTTTCGTGGCATTACGACTGAACATTTCTTTTACCTTTAAAAGGAGTTAGAATCGAAACGTAACGACATTTTTAAACCATAGTCTGACATTTTTCGTTTCATTTTCTTTGAAGCGTAACAGTGGATTTAGTGACACCTTATTCATCTTATCCTTCGTAACAAAGTGTTCAATCAACATTCTAAAATCTCAAGTCAATAGAAAATATAAATTAGAAAATATAGAATAAAAATAAAAAATATAAAATAAAAAAGTAACTGACAAATGAAACTTAATTCTAAATTTAAATGAAAATGTTTTTTAAGATTTGAATACACTTTCTTGCTATATTGATTTCAGAAAGCTAAAGGGAGATAAAATCAGGATATTTCCTGCAGTAATTGAAAAAGTAGAACGTATACCTATAAGTCAACCGGGTACATCAGGAATGCTTTTTTCGAGCTGCAGGATTAGTTTTTATCAACATCAAAAGTATTTTAACATAGAATTTTGATTGGAATTTAATAAAAATTGACTGATTAGAGCACGATTTTGTCTTCAGGAAAAAAATTGTAAAATTCTAAATTGACTAAAAAAATTCTTTGTAATTTCAAGTAAGAAGTCCGGGACTTGTCAAAAAAATGTATCATTTTTTCAACTTTCTAGAGTCTGTTTCATATAAAAAAATATTAATTTCTTGGAAATCGCGTTGTTAATTATGGTCATTTAAAATAAAGAAAATCCATCCACGGAGTGTGGTTGAACCGGACAGTGTATTTTTAAAACATATACCTGACCGGTGCGCCTACATAAAATCTACCTACGAAACACTTGTTGTAGCAAAATAACGTTCCTCTCACATAAAAACCAAAACTGAAAATTCTCTTATAAATTCACAAGTCCTTTTAGATGTTTCACCTTCAAGTCTTTTTAAGTATTTACAAAGAAATTTAATCTTGTCAAGACTGTTGATGATTGTGCCATATTCAAAGCCACAAATTGAAAAATATAAATCTGAAGAGTATTACCTTCACAACAGTCTCAATTTTCGTCGTCTCAAACATAGAGTTATTATATTGTATACTTATTTTATAATTTAATGATGAAGCTCAAATTACATGGAATGTATTTTGTTAATAATATAATTCCTGAATGAAAGATAGAAATGATAAGAATTCATAGAGATTTTGTTTTGTAGACTAAATGACGCTATGAAACTGCTCCATGTAATAATGGATTAGTCTAAAACGAGTGTCTGCTTTTAACGGTGCAAAAAAGAAAAAGAATGTAGGTGTGATGATTATAGTAGTAATTCGTTTAAAATCTCATTGTGTCCTTCAAAAGCCAAATAGAATTTAATCGAGGAAGTAAATATAAAGAAAGCAAATAAAATTAGAGCAACATTCTAGTCTATAATCCCACACTTTTTCTAATTAAAAAAATTGAAAAATTACAGTAACATTTTTCTCCATCACCTAGACAAGTGCACATTCAGATTGCGAGTATTGTCAATATTTAATTAAACTTTATGATATCTTTTAAATTTTTTTTAAGGTGGGATGTAGATATAGTACTACAAAAAATAAACCAAATAAACCATGCTTTATGTTTTGGGAATCTAGAAAAAATTGCATTCTAATTTTGAATAAAACGTAAGCAAAAGCTGTGAAAAAATCTATTAAAAGTAAAATAAGTCACCTTCTCACTCCTTCTTATCTTTTGGCAACCTTCAAGATTCCCATTCCTAAGTCGAAGTTTATTTCTTGCATCACTATAGGATATATTTTATATCTTTAGCCTTATATCAAGTCTTCTTTCAATCATAATCGAATTTCTAATAAAAATTATAACTTTTTGAACATTTCGAAATTCCAGACTTACAATCATTATTTACCAAAAAATTTTGGCAAATTAACGTAAAGACTTTATGAACCCGTCAGAATGTTCTAATAATTTAAGTCAAAAGTATGTATTTAATAGCTACAAACTAATTTTGCCAACTTAAGAAATTACTAAATTCAACTGCCTTAATGATCATTCAATCCTCCAGTTCATTTTTTAAATTGACAAATTGTGTTTTTTATAAGCAAGTAATTAAGCTGGACAGTCTGCGACAAAAAAAACAAGATATGAAAAAGTGATCTAATTACCTACATTTTTCAGGACTCCAAAGAATAAGCTGAAATTTACTTGAAATTCTTATTACATATTCCTTAGATTTTTTGTTTTTGACCTTTATATATTTTTTTATCCAAGTCATTAGTCTATTTACAAAACAAGTAAATCAAATATAAATTGTCATTTTTTCAAAGAAAAATTAATTTAATGTTTTAATAAACAATAAAAATTATTGATTTATCTTTTCTTCTAAAAATCCCTCAACTGTACAAAAAAAAATCGAAATAAAACTGTGTGAGGTATACCTGATAGCAAATCTGAATAAGCGCAACAATAGAGTAAAAATTCAAATTATTGTCGGAATCTTTGTTTGGAATAAAATTTAGATTTAGTACCTTTTGTCAATAGCCGTTATCCATTCCATATCTCAAAATTGTAATTTTCGTCACAAGTTAAAAAATGAATTTTATTAAGATACCGAAAGATCTTGCCGATACATCAGCATCATCACGGAACAACTTGAAACAACAACAAACGAGCAACAACTGGCCACACGCTGACTAGCATCCGGCAACCGGAGGAATGCGCAAGACAGCAGGATTACTTTACCTCCCTCGCTTTTACTACTTTGTCCTGATCCTGCTGCATGTGTCTTACTGCAACGCTACACTGCAGTAACAAAGAAAACCTAACGCTGATGATCAAAAACGAACGGAAGCGAAGCGGAAATGGTTTTCTTTTAACAACAAGTTTGCGTTGAGTGTTTAATTATTAACAGAGTAATAGAAATATGAACAAACGTTAAATGTAAACTATACAATTCCTTCAGACGATGATTGATTGATATCAAACTTACAAAAGAGAAAATGTCTTGCGGTTTATAACTTTTCTTCACTTGTGCGCTTTAATGTAATTGGAAGAGTTTTCCAAGTGATGTTTAATCAAGCGATTAATTCGATTTCTTTGCCATCAAATTGTAACTTAATTTATTTAAGATTCAATCTCGGATTTCAGTCCCTAAATACATCGAGTTTTTACTAAGAACTCAGAAAACGCAGATTTCTAATTCTGCAAGAAAGATCTTTATAATTCTTTGTTCGGGGTTGAAGCTGAAAGCGCTTTACTAAAAATAGATGTTTCTTTAATCTGATATAAAGTTTCAGATTACAATATCAAGGGCGGTCCTCATCAATAACTTTCTCTTTAAAAAAAAAATTTTAATTATTGATTATTTGCATTTTTTGATAGAAATTTGAAAATATAATTATTTAATTAAAAAAATCCAAATTTCAGAATTTTAAAATACAAAATAATTGTTATATAGGCAACCAATTATACAATAATATTAAATATGTGCTATTTATGATTTATCGTGTAATAAAGAAATGAAATGTTTCATTACTTATATTTTGATTTTTTTTAATCTAACAATCTTGTATTAACTAAATTATTCAAATTTCGTTCTTTGTGACTTTTTGTTTGTTGCGTTGCAATCTTGTACCCCATCCATTCGTTCATTAATGTCAAAAATGAAGATGGCTGATGGTTCTGTAATTTTGCGAAGAAATCGCCCAGGAACCAAAGCCAAGGTATGAATAATTAATATTTATATTTCTTATTCTTAATTTCAAATTTTCTTTCAATTATGCATAATCCACATTTGTTAAACAGTAATTTCGAGATCCACCTAGATCCGATTTCCCTTTATCGATTTGTTTCTTTTAGGATTTTTGTCGATGGCCAGATGAACCTTTTGAAGAAATGGACAGCACTCTAGCTGTCCAACAATACATTCAACAACTAATAAGAAACAATCCTGCCAATATTGACCTGATTTTAAAAATGCCCGAGTCTCAAGACGAAGGTGTATGGAAATACGAACATTTGAGACAATTCTGCATGGAACTAAACGGCTTAGCTGTCCGTTTACAAGGTGAATGTCATCCTGAGACTTGCACTCAAATGACAGCAACTGAACAGTGGATTTTCCTTTGTGCTGCTCACAAAACACCAAAAGAATGTCCTGCTATTGACTATACTCGTCATACTTTGGACGGTGCTGCTTGTTTATTAAATAGTAATAAATATTTCCCTAGTAGAGTTAGTATTAAAGAATCTTCAGTTGCTAAACTTGGCTCGGTATGTCGAAGGGTTTACCGAATTTTCTCACATGCATATTTCCATCATCGTTCCATTTTTGATGAATTTGAAAATGAAACTTGTTTATGTAAGAGATTTACTCAGTTTGTTACTAAATATAATCTCATGTCGAAGGATAATCTTATTGTACCAATTCTTGAAGAAGAAAATACACCAGGTGAGTCAGAAGCATAAATGACAACGGAAATACGTCAACTCGCGCTAAAATCGTAAAATATACCTCTCTCGGTATTGAAACTTGTTCATACTGAACAGATCTTTTTTTTTTTTTTCATTATACTCTAAAATATTCCAATCATCTCGAAATTTCATTTTATTAAAATAAGCATTAGATTGTGACGATTTTGAAACCATGTATGCTTATTCAAGCAACATAGATGTAAATGAGTGGATTTATTTTTATTTATGAATGTAAATATTTATTTTGGTTTAGATTCATTTAAATATGTATTAAACATAAAACAAATAAATCATTGTAGGACTAGGATTTTTTGTCAATTATTTTCCTCAAACAAACATTTTAATGGGCTATTATATATTTTCAAGCTTGTAACGTTACATCTCACAAATATACATCATTTTACTCCTACAACTTAAATAAAAACATTTGAGAGCAAGCACATCTTCAACATTTTCTACAAATAATTTTGACAATTCAATAATCAATTTTGAGTATTCAATACGGCAAAGATAAAATAAAACATTCGACTTCAACTTACCAAATTACTAAAACTTCATAATAAAGAAAAATAAAATGATTGAAAATATTCATTATCTAACATCTGGTTTCATAAAGTCCACTGCGTCCGATATACCGAACCCATTTAATGACGTCATGATCCGAATAATTTAATTTAGGTTCAAAAACTTTCAAGTACCTTACTTTAAACCCAGATGGTGCAAAAGGTACTTCAAAGTTCATTGAAATCGGAGGACGTGTCCATTTCTTCTTTGTATCAGTTTCCAAAAGCTCAATTTCAGCAGACAATTGAGTTTCTTTCATTCCTGCCATTCGCTTAATCCTAAAATGAATGAATAAAATAAAAAAATAAAAAATTATTACGTACTTCCAAACAATAGCATTTTCAGATGCTTTATATTTAGCTTTTCCTTTTAGACAAATCAACTGTACACCTGAAGTATTCAATGGAGTTGGTATTTTAACTTCAATTTTTTGCCCCAATAATGATGGTTTGAAATTACTTTTTAATACAACTTTAACTTCCATCTTTGTACGTCCAACTTCACGTACCAATGGTATAACACGAAATGGCAGAGATATGTCTTTAGTTGTACGATATCTCATCAATTCAAATTCTCCATCAGGTGGAATAAAACTAATGGAATGTTCAGTTTCAAATTTACTTAATTTGACGCATTGATGGAATTGGCAATCATCAATTACCACAACAGGTTTGCCAGAACGTGTTTGATCTGAGTCTGAAGTTGATCCTAAACCACCTTTGCCTTTTGCTTCCATCACGATTTTATCATTAATCCCAAATTTACATTCCGGCATTCCCGATAAATAAGACTTCATTACAACTTTTCCGGCGACATGAGCCGACAAAACCTGGCCTTGTGGTGACATTAAAAGATTAACATATTCCAAAACATCCAAGAATAGTTCGTTGCGGCGATATTTGATGCCTTCACGCCTCCATCCAATTTGACCAGTAACTTGCGAAGTAATTTGCGCTTGTTCTTCTTTAGTAGCTGATTTGATACCTTGTTGAGTAATAAAGGTTTTCAACACTCCAGTATCAGTATTCTGAGGGTAACCAAAATCCAAAATTTCTATAAAAAAAAAATAACAGAATGCAACACCTTAAATTGATTAAATTACCATCTAAAAGCTCGTAAATCAACACGAAATTATTCTTGATATTCTCCTCCGAGATTTTTCCGAAATACGACTGCATTACTTCAATAATTTTCAATAAGAATTCAAAAACCATCGCTGCGTTTACATTTTGTTTAGTTACAGCAGCAATCCAAATGTTTGCTCTCTGGAATCTGACGTTAAAAAAAAAAAAATTCATGTGTTTTAATGTACCTTTATGTGGAAAAACGATGTTCTGGCGATATTGGTAACAGGCGAGCGAACTTGCTGTCTGGCATGGATAACATTAACACGAAATGCATCCACTGCATTTCTGCCAATATCATCCCTGTAGACGCGGGAGATTAGCACTTCGCCTTTATGGTTGTATACAAATAATCCTCCAATCATTGTGCTAATCTACCAACTGGAAATAACCCAAAAAGTTAAAAATTAATCAAAGGAAACGTTCGATAATACAGATTCGTACAATCCGGTACCTAATGATTAGATTTTAGAAAATTCATGAATTAAAAAGCACATAATTTCAAAAAATGATCACTTACATATTCATTCAGTCATTGGGACACTAAAAGTGCGTAGTTTTTCAATTTTTTAATTTTTTTTGCTTCAAAACCGCAAATTAGACGACATCATACACCCAGTTTTTGACACCTTGACAACTTGTCACAACGTTTTCACTCAATAAGCGACTGTATTCATAATTCGATTAAAAAAAATAACAAATAAAATGCAGACGTATGTGGAAATTTTATAAAATTTCACAATTTTCAGGTTGATTTAAGTATATAAAATATGTTTTCATTATTGTTACCTACTTTAATAAAAGTAATAGTTGTTCTTATAAGTAATAGTGACAATTTGAATTTTGACAGAATCGATGACATTTGTTTTTGTTAACCTTGGAGTTTGATATTAAAATGATTAAAATAAGTTTTTATGAATCTGGTGATTTAATATAATTTTAAGTTTAAATCAATTTTATATACTTGAAGTGAAATCAATCAGTTCTGTGATTTAGTAATATGTCGGATTCGTTGGTAACCTCTGAAGAGAGCCCCCAAGAACCAAACATTAGAGAAGAATTGGTAAAACTACAACGCACGTGTTTTTCTCAGTGTTTCAATGTCAATTTTAGGTGAATACAGCAGTCAAGTTTTTGGAGAATCCCAGTGTTATTAAAACTTCCTTAGCAGAACAGCAACGATTTTTAAAGCGAAAAGGTCTAACTGACGAGGAAATTCGGTTAGCTTGTGAGAAATCAGGTGCTTATGCTTATCATGAACAAAGACTTCGAGCACCACCTCCTTTACCACCCTCCAATTCTATTATTGGATATTCCAATGTAGGAAATGTTCAAATTAGTTTATTCAATAGGATTAGGGAAATTGTACATAATGTGGCTATTTTTAGTTTTGTAGCTTACATAGTCTACAAATTTTATGAAGTAAGTTAACTCTATTAACAACAATTTTTTACATCATTTCTTTCAGAAATTTATAGCGCCATTTTTATTTGGAAAGAAGAAGAAAAGTATAGAAGATTCCATTGATGAATTAGACAAAAGTGTGAAACAATCTGTGACTGAACTACAGAATAGTTTAACTAGTGTAAAAGTAGATGTTGAGAGAACAAGTCAACAAGCTGAACTTTATGTTAAATCGCAATTATCAGATCTACAATCTGAAATAGCTACAGTGAAAGGTCTTCTTTTGAGTCGGTAATTAATTCCAATATCAATAGTGAATGGATTTATTAATCAAAAATTCCATTAGAAACCAGTTCCCCTCTGTTTCTAAAAGTTCAGTAGTTCGTCCATCTATCCCAGCATGGCAAAAGACAAGTATGATCCAAGATTCCGATGCTGATTCAGATCCAGAAAGAAAAGCGGAGGATTTATTAGAAGTTGGATCAGGATCTGGATCTTCTGAACATGAACACAATGCTAAAAATAGTGATTCTAGTCTAGATATAATGTAATTATTTTTTCTATAATTTTAAATACATTAAAAAAATATTTTTAGATCGTTCTCATCAAAAGATAGTGATTTTCGAAGACACAAAACGAAAGATGACGATGGGGATGACGAGGATGATGATAAAGACTAATTCTTCCATTAACAAAGTTAGTCAATAAAAGGTGGGCGTATAAATCATTTAATGTGGGTAGACTTTATCGACTGTTTCGGACTTTGATTGGTGAATTTAAAATTAAAACATCAAGATTCTACTTAAATAGTTTTATTTCACTGTAAAAGGTCATTATTAGGTACTTTGTTCCAAGTTTGTATTAGAATTACTGTACATATTTGAAATTAAATTATATTTACAATATACACTTAATCCTATAACTGTCATGAAACTGAAATTATAAGTACAATCTACTTATGAAATGACAGTCTAAATAGTCCTCAACTGTAAAAAATTTTGTGCTAAGAGCAGAGAAACTAAAGCTAGGTGAAATAAGGCCAGTATTTGAATTTAAAACTACTTAGCAGCATTAATTTCAATACAAATCTTTCCTATATTAATTACATTCACAATTATTCAAATGCCACTCATTAGCACCTTTAAACCTAATACTTTTGACAAGAACAGCGTCACGAATTTACAAAATTTTCCAAACTGGCAAGTGGTATTGATTGAAGTTAGCAATCTTGTTATTTTGTTAACAGAAGCGACATGATATGATGATTTTATCCTAACAAATAAACCATAATTACTAATTTAGATGGAACTACCTTATGTACATTAATAGTCTACATCTCACGCAATAATTTTGAACACATTTCTATAGTACAAAATTATTGTAGGTACATAATTTATCAACTATACAAACATTAAATATTTTCTGATACAGAAAATACTGTTTACTATGAGTCTTGGAAAACTTGTTTATTTTTTTATTCTCGATATTTATATTTACAGAAGACAAACATTTGACTAAAGATTAAATTAACATTTTTAATGTCTTTGGTTACAAGAAAATCTAAAATTTCATGAACGATAACAACAAAAAGTGGCAACGGAATGATTAGTATACTTTATATACACCGTATACTTGAAAACAACAAAATGTTAAATAAAACATGAATATAAAAATAAACAACAGTTTTGTTTATAAATATTACTAGTTTAAATGAAGAGTACTTCCAATGTGTTGACAGAAGTGTGGAAGATGATCAGAAACAATGTGTGGGTGAGACATCACAATTGCCTTCACAGATTGAGCACTACGATTACCTGCATTCAATGATATCATCAGTTCTTTCCCACAAAAAAAACACAAATAAATAAATAAAAACAATAAAAAATGTTGATAAAATCTCATTTTTAAAAATTCCGTAAAATGAGAAAACGAATGATCTCAACAATTTTATTCACTACTCTACAAAAGATTTCGTTCAAATCTACAAAAACGAAAAAATAAGTCTCTGTCTTAGTTTTCCACTCACAAAAATTTCAAAAATAAAAAAAAAATACGAAAACTTTTATTTTTTAGTTACACATTCTTTGCGGAATGCGCGACTTGAATTTTTTAGTGTCTTTTGTTGACTCAAATTCTTGAACTTGTGTCACGATATTATCTATACAATTTTCAATTTTATTAGGAGTTTCAGTTCGATGAATTTTAGTGAAACTGCTGTTAACGGGGATATCTGTTCTGTTAGGACGGCTGAAATTAAGATGCACTGAATATGGATGAAACTAGTGAAAACTCACCTGTTCTACCAAAGCCGATGTAAATGGAGATTCCTTGATAAAACAGATCGGACGTCGGCTGTAAATCGAAGCGCGTCCAAAACCGGCAGCAAATTGAGCAAAGCCACATCTGTGGGATCTGAGAACCACGATTTTATTGGGATTGCATTGTCTGCGAAAAAACCACATCTCTCAAATCTGTCATTCAATAAATTGATTTCTTTTTATTAAAAATTATAACTCAACTTACCAGGATAAGCACGATAAGCCCCTGGGCTGTTGTCCAGTATGAAAACACTGGAGAGATCATTACAGATGGCGCCCAGATCTTTCGTATAAGAACCAAGATCTGGGGTACAGTGTTGTCTATAAAACCGCCTTTGCAGAATTCCCCTGCCTGCATCGAGTTTATCAGCAACAGCAGCGCCATAAATTTCCATACTAGCGGTAAAAACCACCAATTCATACCACTGTGAAACCTATTTATGGCAATTAGTGGTAGCACATGTGTGTCATTTTATTCAACTTACTATATCTAAAAAAAAGTCCACGTGTGGCCTTTTGTGGACAAAAAACCGCACAGGATGTCGATCTATCACAACCTTAAGTACGAAATCTGGAGGTGTGCCCGGTCTGACTGTCTGACGCACAACTCCGTCATGATGAGAGTGAATTAAAGTCTCATCCAAATCAAGAACGAGAACCTTCCTTTTCACTATACCTAAACAATACACATTATTATGTTCTTATGCAATTTAAAAACAAAAACGAAATGATTTAACTATATGGAATACTTGCCAAAATGAAATTAGTGCCAAAAGCATCAAAATAAATCAAATAAACTTGGCACTATTATCATTTTATTTTCAGTAGAAAAGAATCTTTGCTGATTGATTGGAATTTCAATACTTACTAAGTCTATGTCTTGATAATGGAGATAGAGGAAATAAGTCATATTTAACAGACTGGTGTTGAATAATCTGCAATGAAGAGAATTTTTGAAAAACTTGATAAAAAAAAATTGGAAATTCGCCAAAACCATACAAAAATTAAATTTAACTCTCTACCACACTATCTCAAATTTAATTATTAACCCAAATTTAAAAAATTTATTGTCGGCAAACAATTATATCCTTATTTAATACTATCTCTAATGTCAAAACTGTCAAAATACGTTTATTATTGTTCGAAACAACAATGAATTATATTCGCAAATGACCAAATATATTTAAGACAATGCAGTAAACATACTAATTTATGACTTTTAATACAACTTACTGCTCTAGTTTGCTTTTTTATCATAAAACACAAACATGTCCAAACTCTAGATGCTAAAAGCATGAATGCTCGTAGTCCCATTTGTAATTGCTTCCACATTGATAATGTTTTTTCCACACTTTCACACAATTTTGACACAAGAAGGATACAGCTGGTTATGTTGATTAAATATTTCACCTTTTGCTTATCACATTTTAACTTTTACCCGATTTGCAAACCGCCATTGAAATCGACCCAGTGCTTGACACTTAATGACAGATGCGCATGCTCTCATAACCTTACTACCAACAACTTAAAGCGCCATCTAAAACACTCAAAATTTTCGAAATTTTTATTTTAGAAAAATTACAATTTATTCAAAATTTCTTTTAAATTACTAATGTAATGAAAATCAAAACTAGAATTATTTTTATCAATGTGTAATAACATATCTTTGATATCATTAGATGATAAATCAGCGAAATCTTTATGGAAATTATCTAAATTTCCAACTGAAATAAAATAACAGAACAATTCAATCACTACATCTAAACTATCTTTGTCTTTTTTATAAATTATTATAAAGATTTCATAAAGTGCTTTCGCTACTGATGATAAATAACCTACTTCTAAAATTTTAAAAATATAAGTTATTGCTTCTATGTAGTATTTGAAATCTTCATTTAATGGAAGAAGATTGTCTTCGACTTTGTAATAATTGAATAAATTTACAATCTGACATGTAAATTCATGCATGTTACTTTTAACTTCTTCTACAAGTCTTCTAACATTCAAAACATCAACATAAGTACACATATTACACACTATTTGTATTAAATGTTTTATAATTAAATGTCTTTCTTGAGATGCAAACATCTCATAATAACTTTCTGAATCACTCTGTAATACTTTATATGCAATTACTACTGATTTTAACAGATCTCCTTTCAAAATTTCTTCTTTGATTTTCATACCTTCAGAGATAGACGATAAACATTTCAAAGTAACTGTCAAAAGTTCCTTATTTGTGGAATTATATAAAATGAAATCAAACTTTTCCATATGTTCTTCTCCAATAAACTCAAGCTTTTCGTACATAAAAGCTAACGCATGTATAAAACGCATAACTTGGATTAAAATATAAGGATCATTTGATTCTAATAAATTCACAATTGTTTTAATTTCATCACCTTGAAGTTTCCTCTCGCATTTGGAACACAGCAAATTTGCAAAAATTCCAACAACTATTTCAATAAATCGCGGTTCATTGTAATTTTGTATAGCAGAGCATGCTAAAGTGGGATATGAAGCTTGGAATAAATATTCACAAACGTCTTTTTCTTCAGTCATGTCCCATAAAAAACACAAATTGTCTTCGACTTCGCTGCTCCATTTCAAATCAGAAAATTGTAGAAGTGTGTTCAGGACGAAAACTTCACTGTACATTGTATTCCCAATTGCATCACCTCTTAATTTATTTGCTGTTTCTTGATCAATTTCGTCAGCACCAATGTTAGTGGTTGCATTTGGTTCTGGGGTCGACAAATTTGATGAATTCTCTTCAGTTTCCATACTTTATCAAAAAATGTGATGTATTGGGGTTTTGTTGATTTTGGACATAACCTAAAACTGTAAACAAAATGTATAATTAGTTGCATAACTTTGCAATTCTTATAAAAAAAAAAGCTTATTTGAGAGAATAATCAGAGACTAATTTTCATTTATTACTATTATAAAGTTAATAATCTTATCTATTCAATCTGAGATGCAATTTCTAACAAACTGTTTTTTGATGTAACGCAGAACCATAAAAATTATGACTTCATTTGATCCTTTAAACTTATGAAAACTAATAAACTTGTCTTTTGAGGATTAATTCAAAAGTTATCTTAATAATTTACAGGGATCAACAAAATATAAGAATCCAGAAAAATCAGATAATCAGATCATCAGATACAGCTGATGGCAATTTTTTTTGTGGGGGCTCTTTAATTAGTTCACAGTGGATTTTAACAGCAGCTCATTGCTTATACACGTTTGTATTATTTTTAATATTGATTTAAAAACAATTAATTTGATTCAGTTAGAGCTCGACATTTCACTATTTACGTAGGATCAAACACTCTACAATCAGCAGATCCAAACCGCGTTATTCTTGCAACTTCAGTTTCTGTTGTTTATCCTGGGTTTGATCCTTTATCTTTAGAGCATGATATTGGATTAATTAAACTTCATGCGGCTGTTACATTTAATGGTAATAAAAAGTTAAAAATAGATATATTTATTCGCGTATATTATTTAGAGTATATTCAACCTATTCAAATTGCTTTATCTGGTGATATTGTTGAAGGATTAGCTGCTATAGCATCAGGCTGGGGACAAATAAGTGACAGTAATGTTGCAATAGTTGCTCTTAAAACATTTAACATTTAATTTTTTAGCTATCCCTGGTATTGTTAATGATCTTTATTACACAAATGTGGTAATTATATCCAACGTTGAGTGTAAATTGACTTATGGAAACCAAATAAAAGACAGTATGATTTGTGCGGTTGGAAATTACAACGAAGGAATTTGTTTGGTAAAAGAAAAATAATTCATTTTTTCAATTTTGAATTTTTTTATCAGGGTGATACTGGTGGACCATTAGTGGTAGAGAAAGGCTTGAACCAATTTATTCAAATTGGAATTTCTGGGTTTTATAGTCAACAAGGATGCGAACTGCTACACCCTTCTGGATTTACAAGAACTGACGCTTATACTGAATGGATACAAAATGTGACCCAAATTAAATGACTGATATAAAATAAAATTGCAAAGCCTAGTCTTACTCAAGTACCAACAGATTATATCTTATCAATTTGTCGATGCAAATTTCGCCTCGCTTAAAAATCATTAGATTATAAAATTTTCAAATTTCTCTATAAAAAATTGAAAAAAGTTCATTTATAAACATAGCCAATAGTTTCTCAAAGCAGTCCGCCCATCGCAAGTTTAGACTAATCAAATTTAATAAAGAATAAACAATGCTTTTTACATGCCCAATAGCCGAAGGTCAAACTGTAAACAGAACTTATCGGTGAATAAAAATAATCGGAAATCTACCAATACAATGCAGTTATATGTACGTAAATAAAAAATAATAACGCTGATGTGAAGTATTGATTGCAAAGTTTTCATAATTTTTCGAATTTTTCAGATTTTGCCAGTTTCCCCAAATTTCTCAGATTGCCCAATTTTGATCCATTTATCTATTTAATTCATCCTCATACGTCGCCAATTATGTAATTATAAACAAATCGAAATAATTTCAAAATCAAATCAAATAATCTAATTGTTAATTCTTTGATTTATGGAAATCAGAAATAAATAAAACTGCTAATATAAAACATGAATTCTCTGCAAAAAATAAGAAACAAACAAAAAACTAACAACAAGTAATTATCACTGATGCCTTCATTTCGTTAGCGTTGAGTCCAAGTTTTTCTTAAACATTTGAATTCAATCAATATCAATATCCTTCAACTTAAAGAAAAACTTTCAAAACGCACTCTAAATTGTTTACCTAATTCTGATTGTAACTGTAACTGGGTTAAAGATAAATCAGTTTTTGAGTGTTTGCATCCGGAACTTAAATATTATAGAGCAAAGAATATTGTAATTTTAGATATCTTATTGATGAAAGCCCAACAATCATCAGAGTAAAATTGTATTATTCTGACTCCATGCAATATGCAAAGTTTAATTTGAGATTTGTGTGATTTGAATTTATAGCACTTGGCAAAACTGTTTGCTTTTTTATGTTTTGTTATATTTTTTCAGATAATGGTGATTTATTAGTGGTGAAAAAGGTTGAATTAGTAAGTACATCTTGATTGAAATTTTAGGGTTTTATAATCATCGAAGATACAAAGCGCAACTCTACCAGAACGGATACTTATTAAGTGGAATTAAAATGTGACTCAGACAAGTAATTTTCAATTTTTATTCTTATATTCTCAAGTATCTACAAATTATATCTTATCTATCCTATAACGCTCTTGATCCAAATATCATAATAGGCTGTTCTTGAATAGCCTGACGGATGATCAGTTTCGCAACCTTTTTCACTTACCCAACTCACAACACCAACTTGGGCAGCATTTCCTTCACTGTCTTCAACAACAAGAGGCCCGCCACTGTCTCCCTAGATAAAAAATCAAATAACAAATTTTATATGAAAAATAGAAAAATTTTACACTGCAAGTTCCTTCATTTGATGGTCCTACAGCACACACCATACCATCAGTAATAGAATCACCATAAACTGCTTTACAATCATCATTTGAAATAGTTTTCAAATTTACGAAGTTAAGATCGTTGACAACTCCATCCCCTTAAAAAACATAATCAATAATTTTAATTTAATGTTGAAGAAATACAAACTCTTACAATCTCCAGAAGCACCCCATCCACTTACTGTAACACTAACATCGCTTTCAAGTTTAGAACTAGAAAGAGGAATGACTTTGATCTAAAAAATGAATCAAAAAATAAAAGTATTGTCGGAATTGTGAGTAATTATTACCATTGGTATCATAAGAAGTGTCGATTCTGATAAGTCCAATATCATTTTCTAAAGTCGTTTCATTAAAATCAGGATGTGCTAATTTATAAGTCGCTGCTACTGTGACTCTATTTGGATCCTCATCAACAAGTGAGTTAGAACCCAAATGAAGTGTGAAAACTCGAGCTCTGAAAAATAAATTCCACAACTACAAATCCAAATGCTTATTAATTTATATTACTTGTAAACACAGTGTCCAGCTGTTAACACCCAGTTCTGAGCAATTAAAGATCCTCCACAGAAAAATGATCCTTCAGCTGTATCAAAATAAACGGCAACTTGCCAAGGAAATTGTCCGTCTTTGGCTACATCTCCACCGATTATCCGACTATCCGGTTTATGGAAAGTTACAGGTTTCTTCAAATAATATTTTTGTTAATTATTTTATAAACTGAATAATCAGGGTCTTACTGCAACAAATGGTACAGCTAGAATTGGGGAGAAAGACAAGCAAATTAGCACTAGAGTCCTCATTTTGATTTCGATACTAAAATGTTCAAGTATTTTTTCTATTTATATTTGCCGAACATCTCACTTTAATCTTTAAACTTAGAGATAAATTTTTAGTAGTTAACGAATGCTGATTGTTACTGGATTGAAAGAAGATAAAGCAATTTTCAAGTGTTTGCATCCGAAGCCAAGAATATTCCATTACTTAAATATTATCTTGATATTTTTATTTTTTTCATACAGTGCTTTTGGAAGTTAGAGAGTGCAACTAATGTAACTAGAGATAGTTAATATTTCCCAAAATCTGCATCAAATATTGCTCAAAATTGAATTACAATTTTTTTCTTTTGCTTTTCCTTTTTTGTCAATTGCTTTTCACTTTTTGTCAAATGACTCTCCAAATTTTCAGTTTAGTAAGCTCTGATTTTCCAGTCATTTTCACTTTTTGCCAAATGGAATTCACTTTTTATCAAATGACTTTCATACTTACTAAATATCTCACATTATACAATGATAGATGCTTTTTTTGAAATGATACAACATTAAAGAAAAGAGATCCTAGAAATTAGTTACTCATAAACATGAATTTACACATTGATTAATGGGTCAACTCTAGAAAATGTAGGGCAAAAACTCGTCTATCTAACGTCAAAATAAAAAAATTTGGCTAAGAAAAATCAGATATTAGCACTATAACTGTGACCTCATCTTCTTGTGTTACTGTCGTTAGTTAATCTGCAGTATTATCCAGATGCAATCTATACAAACAGAATTGCCTACACTTTGTGCAAAATTTGGAAACATTTAGATTAGTCAGAAAGAAAATATTATCAAATTATGTAGTGTTACGTTAAGTACTTACTCAGTATTACTTATTCGATTAACATTATTCGTATTTATAGAAAAAATCTGTTACTTTTATTATTTATTTACAATTTTAGAAAAGCATTTGATATAAAATGAAAGTCATATGACAAAAAGGGAATCTTATCTTATAAATTTTCTAAAAAATAAAACTATCGATAAATTTTGAGCCGTAGATCTTTTTTCTACAGTAATACTTCGGACAATTGAAAAAATTAACTTTTTTGAAACAAATGTTTCCAATTTTTACGAAAATTTTGTATATAAAAAACCTAACCAATAATTGAGACTTTTGAAAAAACCAAATTTCTTCAAAAATCAGGCTTTTATTCATAGATTATATGTACAGCTTTTTGAAATGTGTAGGTTCAAACGTGTGTTTGAAGTGCGCGCACTAAGCTCCCAGTCCTTTCAATATCCTCAATTACATGCACATTACACTTCAAAGATCTAATATATTAGATTATATTATTTATATTTATATTAATTATATTAGATCTTTGTTACACTTCAAAGATCTAATATATACATGGATAGCGCGTGCTCATTTAAGAACGAAGTCTGTAATGACTCCAACCAAAGAGAGAGATGTATAATACAAAATCCCATGAGTTAGCAAAGGAGATTTGATTTGGTCACGTGAGTATGGGAATAAATTCAAAACAGCATCGACTTGAATCACTGAATACACTAAATATTGTATTTATTTCAGTTCAAATTCACTTACTACTATCCAATAATAAAACAATTGAGTTAAAAACATTTTCCAACTATGACCGACTAATAAGCAAAACAATGTTTAAAAATTTCAAATTACATAGCCATCAAAACTTCCAAATAATGAAATAATACTTTAAAGGTTTATCTAAAACTTTTCTATATAAAATTAATAAAATTACACAAATGTAAATAATATCGTATTTGATATTCTATATTTAGAAATTACAAAAAAAGAAATAAGTTAAAAGAAATGAAATATAGCAAGTAAGTCACCGATAATCAATTTTCATATAAGTATAGAAAAATCAAATTTAAGTATAATTATTTTTTTTCACTTCGATGCAAGCATCAGTGGTTGCTGGACATAAATTTTGAACTAATATTCTGAATGGAAATATTTCATTTCCGGAAATAGTTTATGGACAGTTTCATGAAAATTGTTACTACTGCTCGTCTGAACCGTTTCGATTGTTTTTAAGTAACTAAATTATTTAATTTAAAAGTTGAATTATATATTAATGTTTAAAATGTATAAGTTTAGTAAATGAATGTCTGATCCTGTCTTTAATTTCATTAACAGTACTATTTGCATAATGAATTCTGGTGGTGAAATATGTTTTGAGAATAAAATAAATTAAAATATTAAAATAATTATCAATGGGATCTTGGTCTAAAATGTGTTCTTGTAGGCTAGAGAAAACTTCACCAAAAATAATTTGCCGGGTAGCCATTATTATCATTTTTTTCATTTCTGTATTAGTTGTTTTATAAAGTTTGAATATTTTTTCAGCAACCTTACAAATATAAACAACATCTCTTGAGGGGATGACTAATCCTCCCTTATTTTTTGTGTTTATCAAGGAAAAAGATCTGGTCGTGGATATCAGAGCAGACTGGCAAGAAGTACAGTCAATATTTTTTCTGACTTTCCTTGCTACAAAACCTGAAATATACTCAACGACATTATCGGTATACATACAATTTATCTCGGGTAAATTTATAATGGGTGTCTCCTCTGATTCGAGTAAGTCATTTTTAAAAAAACTCAAGTCGTCATCAGATTTTTTAGAACTAGCAACACTTAAAATTGATATCTCACACTGAGCCAAGCAATTTGAATTTTCTGATGTTCTGATTTCATTATGAACTAGTAAACGTTTATAAGCTCCTTCAAATTGCTTGGCGGTTGGATTATTATTAAATCCACCTCTAGCTCTTATAGAAGCAAAAAATAATTCATTGTGGACTTGGCTCAGTTTGTACGATAGTAAGTAATTTAAATATCTTTATTCAATAACATAAATGCAAAATATTTGTTGTACACTCTTAACGGTAATGAGTAAGCCTAAAAAACCCATTTTTCTTTTTGACTGGAGAATGTTGATATTTTCTTTCGTCGTTAAAGTAGCTATATATGTATTACATTTATCAAAAAAGTCTTGAATGAAATTTAAATTAGAATGGCTTAAGGCAATTTTGTATGGGTTTTTACTTAAATTATTTCTGGTATTTAAAATATCGAAAAGTTGATCAAATGTTCTACAAAATTTTGATGTGGCCTCCGAATTTTGGAATTGTGACAACTGCAAATTTTCACGACAATAATCCAAAGCATCTGCAACGCTGCTGCTAAGAACCTGGACCGCTAATTTAACTTTCATTCTTTCTTTATCAAAATTTAAGTGTCTTCTTCTAATTTTTGTCCCCAAATGCAGATCCCGATCTTCTTATAAATTGACTAAACTTCTTAAATAATTCCAAGACACCAAATTTCCATCTTTATCTTTCAGCTCTTCTAAATCGCCTATTGCATTTCTTACAAGTTTTATCATGTGACAAGCATCCAAGATGAAAAAAATTACATCATTAGTGCTCCATCAAAGGTTAGAGAAACCACTTTCACTCCAGTTTCATATAACATAATGAAACACCCTTTAATTAAATTGGCCCTCTCTTCAGCAGCCGAACCATTGATCAAAAAATAAGCAATAGGCACCTTTCACCGACAATTCACACCCACCAATAAGAATACCAAAGCATCTTTTGCAAGAGGCGATGAGTTATTTTCAAGATCATATCCATAGTTGATGTATATCATATCCGGTCTGACGGTTTGCTAACATTTCAACGTGTTGTCTTATAGACATTTCATCAACTACAAGACTGCAAACTAATGTCTTTCCTTGCCTTTCAAACTCATTTACTTTCAACTTCACTGCTTGCAACGACTCTTTTGTATATCCAGGTGAACCATCAATAGAGGAATACTACTTTTTTAAGGTACTTGGATGAGGTAAGCAGTTTCTATATATTTTTCGAACGAAATTGTATGCAGAGCTTGAATAGAAGTTAAGAGTTAAGGCAAAACTACGCAACTCTGGGGGGTATTTGTTATCTTTTGTTATTTTCATTTGCTTCAATAAAATTTGTCGTTGCGATACGGGGATACAATCCTACACACATTAAATAAAAATTTATTAATTATTATAAAAAAAATCAAACCCTTATAAGCTGTAAATAAAAAATTCCATTCTTATATTAGATCTTTGGTTACACTTCATAACATAACCTCAACTCCTCCTAACCTTACTTCGAAGAAATCTAACATTTTTAGCTGGTAGATCAATTAATTCATTGTGAAGATATCCTTATCCTACCATGATCTGCTATAGCAGATTCGCTTATCCCATTAAATTCACTTGTAGAAATAACCGCAAATTCCATAGTTTCAACTCCGACAAAAAATACGACGTGATTGTAGTTGGAGGAGGCCACGCAGGAAGTGAAGCAAGTGCAGCAGCCGCTAGAATGGGTGCTCAAACATTACTTATCACTCACAAAAAAGAAACAGTAGGTGAAATGTCTTGTAATCCTTCTTTTGGAGGTATCGGCAAAGGACATTTAATGCGAGAAGTAGACGCTTTAGATGGAATTTGTGGCAGAATTTGCGATCTTTCTGGCATTCAATATAAAGTAATTTGTTTTTTTTTTTTTCTAAACGTTTGCGTTATATTATTATTTCTAGGTTTTGAATAAACGGAAAGGTCCAGCAGTTTGGGGTTATCGTGCACAGATTGACAGAGATTTATATAAAAAACACATTCAAAACGAATTATTCAACAACACACCTAATTTAGACATCCTCGTAGCTTCAGTCGAAGATTTAATAACACAAAATCCAACAATGTGTAAAAATAATCAGATTGTGATTGATTGCTGTGGTGTTATTCTAAACGATGGGACAAAAATCCCATCAAAAAGTGTCGTAATAACAACAGGGACTTTTCTAAATGGACAAATAAACATTGGATTGAAAGTTTATCCCGCTGGAAGAATAGGGGATAAACCAGCTATCGGTTTAGCAAAAACTTTAGCATCACTTAATTTAAGAATGGGACGCTTGAAAACGGGAACTCCTCCACGACTTAAGAAAGACACAATTAATTATAAAAACTGTGATGTACAAAAAGGTGACAACCCTCCTTTACCTTTTTCATTTTTGAACGATAAAGTCTGGATTAAGGTACGGTAAGACAAATTATTCACATCAAATAAAATAATTAACAGCCGGAGGACCAATTTGTTTGCTATCTTACCAAAACCTCATTAGCTATCGAATCAATTGTAAAAAATAATCTACATTTAAATCGACACGTTATTGAGGAAGTAACAGGACCAAGATATTGCCCAAGCATTGAATCTAAAGTCTTAAGATTTAGCGGAAGACAACATCAGGTTTGGCTAGAACCGGAAGGGTTAAACAGCGATGTTATTTATCCCAACGGTCTGTCTTGTACATTACCAGAAGAATTACAAATACAGTTAATCAATTCAATCCCTGGACTAGAAAACGCTGAAGTCGTTAGACCCGGTTTGTATGATCCAATTTATGAAGAATTTTTCAAAACAATCCAAATTCAGGGTATGGAGTAGAGTATGATTTTGTCGATCCGAGAGAACTGCAGCCAACTTTAGAATTAAAAAAAGTGAATGGTTTATTCCTAGCTGGGCAAATAAATGGAACTACTGGTTATGAAGAAGCAGCAGCTCAAGGTGTTGTAGCAGGAATCAACGCAGCCGCTTTAGTAATTATTCTTTTTATTAATTGAACAATTACTTAATATCAAATTCTAGGCTTTAAACAAATCTCCAATTATTATAAGTCGCACTGAAGGCTACATAGGCGTTTTAATCGACGACTTAACAACTTTAGGCACAAACGAACCTTATAGAATGTTCACAAGTCGGGCAGAATTCCGATTAACTTTACGACCAGATAATGCAGATCAAAGACTAACAGGTAGAGGGTTCGAAATCGGATGTGTAAGTAAAGAAAGATTTGATAAAATGTTAAATATGAAAAGGAAAATCGCTAATGGAATTGCTCTTTTGAAAAGTATAAGCAAACCTGTAGCTCAATGGAGGAGACTGATGGAAATTACACCGAACAAAAATAATGCCCAGAAAACGTAAATTTCGAATATTGAAATACTTATAGGGTTTAATTTTCTATTTTAGAGCGTTTGATATGATAGACGTCAACGGCGAAAAAATTACAATATCAATGTTGTCTAAAGCAGCTCCTGAGTTAATTCGGCTAACATACGATCCTCTGCTTGAAAACAGACTTCATATTGAAGCTTTGTACGAAATTTTTGCTGCTGATCAAGTTTTAGAAGTTGAAGAAGTACGGAAAGAAGAATCTTTGATTATTCCTAAAGATCTCAACTATAATTCTGATTATTTAAACTTGAATTCTGAGGAAAGAGAAAAGTTGATGGTTGTGCAACCTCAAACGGTAATTTCAATCACAAAAAACAGAATTTGAATATTAATCCAATGTTTTAGATCGCAGCCGCCAGTCGAATCCCTGGAATAAGTCCGTCGTCAGTTTTTAGATTATTAAGATTTGTAAAAAAATACCCCCATGCTAGTCTGTAAATATATATTTCAGATTATTAATAAAAATTTAAGAAAAAGTAAAACTTTTTTTCATTTAATATTTATCTGACATAATGAGACATCAAAAAATGACATTAAACAATCACATAGCAACGCGATTTAATTTTGTAAAAAATAAGTAGGCCTATATCCGTTTCTACGGCAACGAACTGTTGATTTCCAAAATAACACTCAGTTTTTTATTTTGCCAAAAAAAACTTTAAAAATAATGACTACCCCTTCACCTTTAGACGAAAATGAAGAAGAAAAAGACTCTTTATTCTCTGATCAATCCGAAGGTAATTAATTTAATCATCATGTAAATTTACTAATAAAAAAAATCAGATAAAGCGGTGAAAATCGCAACTCCGGAAGCTGATACAAGCGAACAAGCTCAAGTTACTTATTCTGACGAAGACCTTGAGAAATTAGTAGGATATATAAAAAATCTAACTACGCTTTATGATTTACGTCCTGACGATTGGACTGAAGAGAATTATGAAGTTATAAAACAATTTTTTATAACACCATCGGAACCGTTACTTACAATTTACTTTTGCGATAATACTTTAATGTGTAGTTTAGGTCTTCCAGAATCTCCGGCTATGGATCTTACATATTTTTTGCGTCAACCTTTAGAAGTTTTTGATGTGAATACCTTTTTTGATACTATAAATTTTGGAACTATGGATGATAACATCGAAGGGAGTATTTTGAATATAATTGAGAATGTATACGCTCCTGTGTTTTTTAAATCACATCACTGGCCCGAAAGTAGATTTATAATTTAGTTTGCAAAATTAATCAAAGTAATCGAATTTGCTAGGTGTGAAAAATGACTTTTCCCATAACTTACACATGTTTTTGGCTAAATACACTGACGTTCATAGTAAACTGCATGGATTGACTGTGCTTTATATTCCACAAGAAGCTTTAGATATTCCTGTTGATGTTGCCAGCAAAGATAAAGAGTTAGTGAAACGTTTAGAAGCTATTGTTGTTTATTGGACTAAGCAGATTCGAGTTGGGCTGCAGGATCAAGATCAAAATACTCCTGACGATTTGCTTTGTCCTATCGATGAGTATGAGTTTTGGGTTTATCGATGTAAATACTAATAGTTGAATTGTATCGCATTCACCTTGAATTTTTTCAGTTGAAAATTTATCAGGATTGAATTATCAATTAACTAATGAAAGTTTGAAGCACATTTGTAATATTTTAATAGCAGTTCAATCTACTTACGTTCACCAGTTTTTGGTATTAGCGGATGAAATTGAAAGAAACGTTAAAGAATCAATGTCTAATATTGAATACTTGGCAGTTTTGAAAAAACCTTGCAAGGAACTGGCAGAAATTGAAAATCCAAATGAAATGGATGAAAAACTAAATGAAATCTTACACTTGTTTCGATTTATATGGTTGAATAGTCCGGCTTATAATACTGAAGAAAAAATTACAAATTTGTGTAGATCTTTAAGTAATCAAGTTATTCTACAATGTACAAAGTACATCAATTTGGATTTAATTTTCGAAGAGAAAAAGAGTAGAGAAGGGATTAAAATGTTTGAAACTTGTATTGAATGTTTGACAAAATATATCAAAACTTACGTTTTGGTATGTATATAATCAGGTTTTTTTTTGTTATTTTATGGCAAAAATGTAGGTGTCTTCGAGTCATACACAATTTGGTCCAAAACCTTGGATTTTAAACAAAGCTCCGATTTTTAATCATATTGACTCGTTTATTCAGAGATGTAAAGACATGATAGAAATTTGTCACGCCATGATTCATTTTGGTCGACATGATGAAACTGAAGAAATACCTAAACCAAATTTTGGAGGATCGAGAAGAGTGGAATTTCTCAATTGGTGTAACAAAGTCGAGGAAATGTTTGCTGAAAGTTTAAAAGCAATAGAAGATGTATGTTTACATTAGTTAAATTTACTCTACTTACGAATAATTTAAGGTTAAAGATATAATTCTGAATGTGCAAAGTTCAGACTGGTATGACCATATGCTCCAGTTTAAAAACAGAATAAAAGACATTGAAGTAGTTATAGAGAATCTTACTAATGCAGTATTTGAAGATGTAGCTAATGTTGAAGAAGGCATAGAAAGTCTAGCTGCTTTATTTAACTATTCAAAACGAGAAACTCTCAAAGTTTTGTTTGAATCTAAAACTAAATTTGTTTATTTGATGTTTAAAGACGAAATTCATGAAATTAAACATGATTTGTCTGATGAAGAATTATATCCAGCGCGCTTACCATATTATGCGGGTCGAGCTATGATTGCAAATATGAAGAAAAATAGACTCACTATAATCCGACAAGTACTTATTGTTCATCAGAAGTGCTAATAGATTAATTCTTTTTCTTTTTAAGTTGTTTGAAGACGCAAAATGGATGATGCCTTGTAGTATCTCCCCAGAAATTTTCGCCCAGTACGAAAAACTGGTCAATTCTATCGATGATAGAGTTTTGAATTTGTATAGAAAATGGAATGATACTTTAGGAGATGACGTACCAAAACGTCTCAATAGACCATTAATGTGCAAAAGTATAACAAAACCGGGATTATTGGAATGTAATATTGATAGAAGTTTATTGGATATATTCCATGAAGCTAGATACTGGGAATCACTTAAATATGAAGTTCCTTCTCATATTAAATCCTTAGTCGAAAAAGCCAACAATGTTAAATTTGTTTACGAAAGTGTCGTTGCTGTAGTTTTGGATTATAACAAAATTGTTGCTTCTTTGAGTGACGATGAAAGATTATTATTCAAACCTTTGATAACCATAGTTGAGAAAAAAATTGCTCCAGGTTTGTCAAAACTAACTTGGGCTTCTGATGTTTCTGATGAATATATCGCTGAATGTTCGCATCATACTGCTGAGGTATAAATTACTAATTAAAGATCACTTTTAACCAAATTTTACAGTTACAACAGTTTTTGGACGATTATAAAAGCTGCAATTTACAAATTGTAGCAATTTGCGAAAAAATTTGCGATACTTATATGTTTCGCATTTCTCCAAATTATGTTTTTAAAATTGAGGAATTAGTTATGGATATTTCAAACCAACTAGAAAATACAGTTCAGCAACTTATACGGTATTACCATCAAATTATTGAGTTTCTGATTTTGGTGTTTGAAGGGTTTGAAAATTACATGACCATCGTGAGTATTTTCAAACATTTTTGACGAAAATTTTAATTTATACTTATGAGTTAGATGGCAAATCAGTGGATTACGTATATAAATAATTTTGATACGTTAATGGAAGAAGCTTTAAAAATTTGCTGCAGAAATACGTTGAATCATATGTTTGAGTGTTTACATGGAGATGACACGATTGGTCCGAATCCAGTTCTTGAATTAACTTCAAGTTTAAAACAAAATCGAGTTAGTTAATGTTAAAATAAGATTTTTATTTAAATTTGAATTTCAGATAACATTTGAACCAACTTTAACTGAAGTTGCGACTGCCATCCATAATGTTCTTCCTAATATTGTAGAAGCATTAACGTCATTACCGCGATTAAATGATAAATTTCATGTAGCAGAAACCGATTTTACTCCTTATTATGGAATTATAGAAGATGATGCAGAATGTCGAAGAATACAAAAAAAACTCAATGAAGGTGATACTTATAAAATAATTTGTTTCATAAAATTATTGCAAATCTGTAGAGGTGAGCATCAACGTTAAAATGATTCAAGAATATATGAAAACATGGGAACCATTCCGAGATCTTTGGGAAATTGATAAAAATCTTTTCATGATAAAATACGAAGGAGAAAATCCAACAGCTGCCGAGTTTGATGCTAATATTGGTAGATATACTGAAGTAGCAAACAATGTGCAAATTCAAGAGGGGGTTACTGTTGTTCATTTCATACGGATAAATTGTGGTGATTTAAAGAAAGCTATTATTGAACATTGCGTTGAATGGCAGACAAAATTATGTGAATTATTATATAAACTGACTGTACAAAATGTAGATGATATTTATAATTACATCAAAGTCAATACTGAGGCGTAAGTTGATGAAAATTTGTATGATTTTATCATTAATTAATTTTTCAAGTGTTTTAAAAGAACCACAGAATTTAATTGAAATGGAAAGCGCAATAGCTCTTCATGCTCAATTGATGGAAGAAGTACCAGCTAAAGAGAAAATTTTCCCTTTTATAACTGATCAAATGTTAGTTTTGGAAAAATATAATGTCCGAGTCACAAATGAAGTTAGAAATCGCGAGAAAAACATTCCTGCTGAATGGACTCGGTATTTGGAAGTTTTAGTCGAGGCTGATAAAATGCTTGGTTATTCCAAGGTATTAGTCAAACGGAAAAGAAGAAAATAGATATTAACCTTACCTTTTTTAATATCCATTTTCCTTTTCTTTTTTCCTTGATTTTTTCCTTATTTTTCAATAACTGGGAAGGTACATAAAATTATATATTTCGTGATTTGAAAATCTCTTTGATAACTGTAGGATACTTTCAAAACTCGTCTTTTGGAAGATGCTGAAGTACTGAGAAAAGAAGGTAAAGACATGTTGGAAGATTTCGTAGCTAACGGTCCATTTTCGTCGGATTGGAGTGCCGAAGAAGCTTTGAAATATATAGCACAGATTAAGGCAAAGTTAGCTTTGGCACGAGACCACGAAAATCAATTACGAACTGATCTAGAAATATTTGGATTGAGTCTGCCGGATACAATAGAATTGACAAAACTTGAACGAGTATGTAACAAAAACTCACATCAGTTTATAAAAAATGTGAATATTTTCTAGGAGATTGCTGCAATAGAACTAGTTTGGCAATTAACTGACGAATGGAATAAAGCTTGGGAAAAGTACAAATCTGGAGAATTCTGGGTCATCGAAACAGAAGAAATGGAAGTAACTGCACAAACATTGTTTAGAAAATTGACCCGATTGTCTCGAGAACTTAAAGACAAAAAGTACAATTCTAAGATCTATAAATCATTTTTATTTTTGATTATTTTGTTAGTTGGGAAATCGTAGAGCATAGCAGACTCCGAGTTGATGCTTTCCGCAGAACTTTACCATTAATTGGAGATTTGAAGAATCCATCAATGAGGCCGAGACATTGGGATCGGGTACGTAAGGTTGTCGGAAAAGAATTTGATGAAAATTCTCCTGAATTTAATCTCGAAGCAATTTATGCTATGGAAATGCATAAATATGCTGAAGAAATTAATGACATATCAAATGCCGCAACTATGGAATTACAAATTGAGAAAGGAATTGCTAACATTGCTAATATTTGGAAAGATATGAAAATTGAAATTGTTCCCCATAAGGATAAGGGTGTTTATAGGTTGATTTAAACAATAATTTTGCTTTCAATTTAAGTTGTTGTATCGTAGGATTAAGAGTGTTGAAGAATGCTTCCAAACTCTTGAAGATCATATGTTACAGTTGTCTACAATGAAGAGTACGCGTTTTGTTGAACCTTTCATCAAAGAAGTAGATTATTGGGAAAGAACATTGTCTTATATTTTAGAAACTCTAGAAGCGGCACTTTTTGTACAACGACAGTGGTTGTACTTAGAAGTAAAAATTTTGTATTTTTAGCATATAATTAGTGAAATGTCATTTTTTATTAGAATATATTCTTTGGAGAAGATATTCGTAAACAACTACCACGCGAATCTGAAGGATTCGACAGATTATCTGAAGAATGGAAAAATGTTACCACCCATATGTATAGTGGAAAAACAGCAATGAAAGCAACACATTACGAGCCACCACCATATCTCTATAATAAATTAAACAGAATGAATGATAAATTAGAATTAATTCAAAGAGCTCTAGAAAGATATTTAGAAACAAAACGCCATATATTCCCGCGTTTTTATTTTATATCCAACGACGACATGCTCGAAATTTTAGGAAATGCTAAAAAACCAGAAGCTGTACAACCTCATTTGAAAAAATTATTCGATAATTTAACAAAACTCAAAATACAGAAAAATTTTGCAACTGGTAAATTAGAAGCATTTGGGATGTATTCAGAAGATGGAGAATACATGGAATTTTCTAAATGTATCTTATTAGAAGGTCCTGTTGAAATGTGGCTTTTAGAAGTAGAAGAACAAATGAGAATTGCTTTGAAACGAGAGTTTAAACCATGTCGAAGTGCTTTGAAGAAAATGTTAAGTAAAAGAGATGAGTGGTTATTAACTTACTGTGGACAATTATGCAATGCTTGCAGTCAGGTATTTTATTTTTGCGAAAAAGTGAGTAAAATTATAGAATGTAATACTGTAGATACAATGGACTACTGATTGTACCAAAGCATTAGTACACGCGAAAATCACAGAAAGTAAAAAACCTTTGAGAAGATTACGCAGAAAACAAAATCAAGTTTTGAGTAAATTATCGGAATTAAGTAGAAGAGATTTGACTAAACAGCAACGTCTGAAAGCTAATGCCCTTATAACTATAGAAATCCATTGTCGAGATGTTATCGATAGAATGTATAAAGCCAGTAAGTTATAAAATTATAGAAATTAGTTTTAATACATTTTGATAGATTGTAGAGACACAAATGCTTTCGAATGGTTTTCTCAGTTGAGATTCTATTGGGACCGCGATATAGACGACTGTGTTATCAAGCAGACAAACACATCTTTTATGTATGGATATGAATATAATGGAAATTCAGGACGTTTAGTTATTACTCCACTCACTGACAGGTATCAAAAATTAATTGTCTTTCCAAGTTATGAATAAATATTTAGGTGCTACATAACGCTAACAACTGCGTTGCATCTTTATCGAGGTGGAAGTCCGAAAGGACCTGCAGGTACAGGCAAAACCGAAACTGTTAAAGATTTGGGAAAAGCAATGGGAATGTGGGTTATTGTAACAAATTGTTCAGAAGGTTTAGATTATAAAAGTATGGGTAAATGTTTTTCTGGACTTGCTCAAACTGGAGCTTGGGGTTGTTTTGATGAGTTTAACAGAATAAATATTGAAGTACTTTCGGTTGTTGCCCAGCAGATTTTAAGTATTCTGTCGGCTATAACTCGGAAGCTTTCAGTGTTTGTTTTCGAAGGTTATAAACATAAATTTAATTATGAACTTTATTGAATTTTCTTCTCTAGGGACTGAAATTAATTTAAAATTAACTTGTGGAATATTTATTACTATGAATCCAGGCTATGCTGGCAGAACTGAGCTGCCTGACAATTTAAAATCGATGTTTCGGCCGATTTCAATGATGGTGCCTGATAGTGCTATAATTGCTGAAAATATTCTTTTCAGCGATGGATTTCAAAATACTAAATTATTAGCAAAAAAAGTTTTTACTTTGTATCAGTTAGCTATGCAACAATTGAGTAAACAAGATCATTATGATTTTGGTTTGCGTTCAATGGTTGCACTTCTTCGATATGGTGGTAGAAAACGAAGACAATTTCCACATTTTCCTGAAGATGAAATAATATATTTGGCTATGCGCGATATGAATATAGCTAGATTAACATCAGACGACTTACCACTTTTTAATGGTATAATGTCGGATATTTTTCCGGGTGTATCTATACCCGTAGTTGATTATGTTGATATGAATAATGCTATAGTAGAATTTATGAAAGAAAATGGATTACAAGTAAATTAAAATTAAATAAAATCATCAAAAAAATATATGTACATGTTGCAGCCAATACAAAATGCTATTACAAAAGCAATACAGTTGTATGAAACTAAATGTTCGCGTCATTCCGTTATGATTTTGGGCAGAACAGGTTCGGCTAAATCAGCAACATGGAAAACACTTCAAGGAGCAATGACAAAATTGCACAAACTTGAAAGACCTGGATTTAATACTGTGCATGTTTATGCAATTAATCCCAAAGCTTTAAATTTGGGAGAATTATATGGGGAGTACAATTTAAGCACAAACGAATGGTTAGATGGGGTTATAAGTGCAGTCATGAGAGCTACTTGTTCTGGTAAATTTAGCAAAATAATAAAATAAAAAATTATTAATTAATTCAAGAGGAAACTCCGGACGAAAAATGGATTCTATTTGATGGTCCGGTTGATGCTGTATGGATAGAAAACATGAATAGCGTTATGGATGATAATAAAATTTTAACATTGATTAACAGTGATAGAATTACAATGCCTGAACAAGTATCATTATTATTTGAAGTTGGCGATTTGTCAGTTGCTTCGCCAGCTACTGTAAGTCGATGTGGCATGGTTTATAACGATTATAAAGACTGGGGTTGGTTACCATATGTTACATCATGGGTGCAAAGACAAAAAAAACGCGGAACTTTATACCAAGAAACTGTAAGCTCTCACGAACCATAAACAAAATTTAAATAATTTTTCCAGATGATGAATTTTTTCAATTTCTATTTACAAAAATTACTTGACTTTAAAAGACTTCAATGCGAGGAAGCAGCAGGTTGCGTTGAATTAAATCTAGTAATGAGTTTATGCAAATTGTTGGAAATTTTTGCAACTGTTGAAAATGGTGTTAATCCGAATGATGAGGAACATTTTGAAGATATGGCAAAAAATTGGTTTCTGTTTAGGTTTACAATACTAAATATAAAGTGTTTTTTTTTCTACAAACTTTTTACAGTTTGATTTGGTCAGTTTGCTGTACGACTAATGAAGAAGGGAGAAGAAAATTAGATAATTTTATTAGAGAGAAAGAAGGAGTATTTCCTATCAAAGACACAGTTTATGAATACTTTGTTGATGTTCCAAATAAAAGCTTTGCTTTGTGGGAAACCAAACTCCCTTACAACTGGAGATATGAAACAGGGTAATTATTCTATTTTTTTGTTTTTGTTTTTAAAGTTCAAATTCAGGTGCGCATTTTTCGAAATTATTGTTCCAACAGTTGACACAGTGCGTTATGAATTTATAACAAGTGCTCTCTTACATCACGGCGATCCAGTTTTACTAACAGGACCTGTTGGTACTAGTAAAACGTCAACGGCACAATCAGTTTTGCAGGGTTTAGATAATGAAAAATATACAGTATTAAACGTTAATATGTCAGCGCAAACATCGTCTTTGAATTTGCAAGATGCAATTGAAAGCCGACTAGAAAAGAGAACAAAAGGTGTATTTGCACCTGTTGGTGGTAAATTATTAGTAACATTTATGGATGATTTGAATATGCCAGCTAAAGAAACCTATGGTTCACAACCACCATTAGAACTTCTTAGACAATGGTTAGATTACCAATTTTGGTATGATCGGCAGAAACA
Organism: Latheticus oryzae; assembly: GCA_030157265.1. Classification (NCBI taxonomy): domain Eukaryota; kingdom Metazoa; phylum Arthropoda; class Insecta; order Coleoptera; family Tenebrionidae; genus Latheticus; species Latheticus oryzae. The sequence continues at coordinate 12,798,424 of CM058050.1, forward strand.
AACAAAAAAATATGTCATTGTTAGTTTTAACTTGATTTAATTACAATAGATAAATAATTGATTCTAGAATATGCATGTTCTGGGTGCCATGGGACCTCCAGGAGGTGGAAGAAATGTAATTTCTGAACGTCTATTGAGCTGTTTCAATGTTATTAATATTACTTTCCCTGACGAAACAAATATTTTAAGAATTTATGGGACTATGTTAGGACAACATCTTAGTGATTTTAATGAAGTTGTGAAAATAACAGGTCGAGAAATTACAGAAACTTCGATTGATTTATTCAATCATGTTACTGCAAAAATGCTACCAACACCAACAAAAATCCATTATCTCTTTAATTTACGAGATATTTCAAAAATATTTCAAGGATTGTTAAGAGCGCATAAGGATTATCACGATAATAGTACATCACTTCTGAGATTGTGGATACACGAATGTTTTAGAGTCTTTTACGATAGGCTAATCGACGATAAGTAGGTTATAAAACAATAATTAATATCAAAAATTAAATTCTTATTGACAGGGATCGGGAATGGTTTATCTATCAAATGGGTCATCAACTAGGAAAACATTTTGAAATGACATTCCATAGTATTTGTCCTAAAAGCAAAATCCCGCTTTTTTCTGATTTCGTAAATCCATACAGAATATATGAAGATTTGCAAGATATCAATGCTGTCCGCAAGTTTTTGGAATTACAAATGGAAGAATATAACGTTTCGCCTGGAGTTGTTAAAATGGATTTGGTTCTTTTTGAAGATGCTATTGAACATATTTGTAGAATCGAAAGAGTGGTATCGCAGCCTAGAGGAAACATGCTTCTAGTTGGGATAGGTAAAAATTTATAATTTTTAAAGCAAAAAATAAAAAAAATATTAAGGTGGGAGTGGACGGCAATCCTTATCACGTATTGCGTCTTACATCTGCGAATATGGAACTTATCAAATTTCCGTAACACGAAGTTACAAAGTTCCCGAATTTCGTGAAGATTTGAAAATATTATATTCCATGACTGGAGTCGATAATAAACAAACAACGTTTCTGTTTAATGATACTCAAATTACTGACGAAAGTTTTTTGGAAATTCTCAATAATATGCTTAGCAGCGGAGAAGTTTCAAATTTGTATAAACCAGATGAATTTGAGGATGTAAGTTGTACTTTTTTTTTTCAAAATCACTCAACTTTTGATTTTAAATTAGGTCAAAAATAGATTATACAATGCTTCTGTGAAAGCCGGTATACACCAAACACCTGAAGCAATGTACAACTTTTTAATAAAAAGAGTCAGAGCTAATTTACATTTAATAATTTGTATGAGTCCTATTGGTGAAGCCTTTAGGAATCGATTGCGTCAATACCCTGCTTTAGTTGGAGCAACAACAATCGACTGGTTTTGCGAATGGCCAAAAATTGCGTTGCTTGAAGTGGCGGACAAATACATCAGTGATGTTAATTTTGTACAGACTATAACTGGAGAAATTTTGGTATTTGAAAAAAAAAATAAAAAACAAAATTTATTAATCTCAAATATAGGAAAAAAGACGGCAGTCAGTTTTGGTTTCGTCTCAAGATAAATTAAGAGAGAGTGTAGCTTCAACTTTTGCTACAATTCATGATTCAGTAGCAAAATGTGCAAGACGAATGGCAATAGAAATGAAACGGCATAGTTATGTAACTCCTACAAATTATCTAGAACTAGTCGCAGGATATAAAGCGTTTGTTTTAATTTTAATAAATTTTTCAAATATTTAATAATCCATTATAGAATGTTGGAACACAAACGAGAAGAAATATCTTCAGAAGCAAATAAACTCCGTAACGGTTTATGGAAAATCGACGACTGTCGAAGCAAAGTTGAATCAATGTCTGTGGAATTAGAAGAAGCGCAAGTTAAAGTTGCAGAGTTCCAGCAACAATGTGACGAATATTTAGTGATAATTGTCGCTCAAAAGAAGCAAGCTGATGAGCAGCAGAAAGAAGTTACACAGAAAAGCATCAAAATCCGAGAAGACGAAGTAGAATGTCAAAAATTAGCCGATGTTGCTCAAGCTGATTTAGACGAAGCCATGCCAGCGTTAGAAGAAGCTATCAGAGCTTTAGATTCTTTAAGTAAAAAAGACATCAGTGAAATGAAATCATACGGAAAACCGCCAGTTAAAGTCGAAATGGTAATGGAAGCTATAATGATTTTAAAACAAGTCGAACCGACTTGGGCAGAAGCTAAACGCCAATTAGGCGAAATAAACTTTCTGAAAGATTTGAAAGAATTCGACAAAAATCATATTTCTGATAGAACTATGAAGAAAATCGCTAATTATACACAAAATCCTGAATTTGTACCGGAAAAAGTAGGAATAGTTTCGTTTGCTGCAAAAAGTTTGTGTCAGTGGGTTATTGCTATTGAAAAATATGCAAAAGTTTGGAGAGTAGTCGAACCTAAACAGATGAAGTTTGACGCAGCTATGGATTCTTTGAGGGAAAAGCAACGAATGTTAGCAGAAGCGCAAGCAAAATTAGCTGAATTGAATGCTATGCTTGCGCGATTACAAAAAGAATATGAAGAAAAACTTGAGCAGAAAGAAGAATTGAACAGAAAAGTAAAAAAAAATGACAAAATTAAAAATACTCTAAATTTTTGTTTTAGGCTGAATTATTGAAAATTAAGCTTGAAAGAGCTTATGTTTTAGTTGAGTGTCTTTCTGGTGAACGTACTAGATGGGAAGAAACTGTTGCTAGATTAGATATTTCTTATAGTTGTTTACCCGGTGATTGCTTACTTGCGACTGCTTTTCTTTCGTATTTAGGACCATACGTTTCAAATTATCGCGAAGAATTGATGGAAATGTGGAAGAATGAAGTTTCAGAATTGGAAATACCATTTTCACCAAATTTTGACATTTTAAATTTTTTAACCGACCCAACAACAGTCCGAGAGTGGAATTTACAAGGCCTTCCAGCTGATGGTTTTAGTACTGAAAATGGTATTATTGTAACAAGAGGCACTCGTTGGCCTTTAGTAATCGATCCACAATGTCAAGCCCAAAAATGGATCAAAAATATGGAAGCGGTAAATAATCTGAAAGTTATTGATTTTGGAATGCATCACTATATGAAAATCCTCGAAGATGCTGTTAAAACTGGAAAGCCAGTTTTGTTACAAAACATATTAGAAACAATGGATCCGTCACTGAATTCAATTTTAAGTAAAGCTGTAGTTAAGCAAGGAGGAATGAATTTGATCAAAATTGATGATAAATTTGTTTCATATAATGATAACTTCCGATTTTTCATAACAACGAAACTTACAAATCCGCATTATCCTCCAGAAATATCAACAAAAACCACTTTAGTTAATTTTGCTGTGAAAGAACAAGGATTAGAAGCACAGCTTTTAGGAATTGTAGTTAGAAAAGAAAGACCACAGTTGGAAGAACAAAAAGATAAACTTGTAACTGCTATTGCTAAGGGTAAAAGACAACTTATTGATCTTGAAAATGAACTGTTGAGGCTACTAAATGAAACTAGAGGTTCCTTGTTAGAAGATGCTGAGCTATTTAACACATTGCAAACGTCAAAAGCTACATCTATAGCAGTGCAAAAAAGTTTAGAAGTTTCTGAAACCACAGAAATACAGATTGATCTTGCCAGAGAAGTGAATTATTTTATTTTATTTTGAAATCAAATTTCTATATTGATAATTTTAGGGTTATCGGCCGTGTGCTGAACGCGCTTCTATCTTATTTTTTGTTTTGAACGACATGGGCAGAATAGATCCTATGTATCAATTCGCTCTTGACTCTTATATTATATTGTTTGAAAAATCTATACAAAACAGCCCGAAAAGTACATATTTATCAGAGCGTATTACTGATTTGAATGAATATCATACTTACGCAGTTTATAGGTAAAAATATTGGTGTTTTTTTTTTTAGCTGAAAATTATTTAATTTATAGAAACACCTGTCGATGTCTTTTTGAACACCATAAACTATTGTTTTCCTTCCACATGTGTATAAAAATATTAGATAATTTAGGGAAAATTGTAAAAGCAGAGTATAATTTTCTCTTACGAGGTGGTGTAGTACTTGATAAAGACAACCAAATGGATAATCCTTGTTCAGCTTGGTTAAGCGACGAAGGATGGGATAATATCACAGAATTAGATAAAGTAGCTGGATTTCATGGTGTTATAGACACTTTTGAACAATATTCAAAAGAATGGCATGCTTGGTATACACACACTGAACCGGAAACTTTACCTTTGATTGGTACTATCAATTTTACTTTTAGATTTCAGAAATTATCAATTTATTTTAGCGGAATGGAACGATGTATGCAACAGTTTTCAAAAAATGTTGTTCATTCGATCTTTAAGACAAGACAGAATGTCTTTCTGCATATCAAATTTTATAGTAAATCAATTAGGAAACAAGTTTGTCGAACCACCAGTTTTAGATATTCGAGCTGTGTTAGAAGAATCTGTAGCACAGACTCCTTTAATTTTTGTTTTATCACCAGGAGTAGATCCAGCTCCTGGTCTTATGCAATTAGCTGAGTCATCTGGAATGTCTCAAGCTTTCCATTCTTTAAGTTTAGGACAAGGACAATCACCTATAGCTACTAGAATGATTCAAAGAGGAGCAAAAGAGGGTCATTGGGTGTTTTTAGCCAATTGTCATTTATCGTTAAGTTGGATGCCACAACTTGATAAAATTGTGGAAACATTACAAGGTGGGAAAGTCAATCCTCAGTTTAGATTATGGCTTAGTTCAAGCCCAAATCCAGAATTTCCTATATCGATTTTACAAGCTGGAATCAAAATGACGACTGAACCTCCAAAAGTATTATTCAAATTTTGACTTTAGAATTTTCAACAGTTGTTTTTAGGGACTAAAGGCTAATTTGCAAAGATTGTATCAATTGATTACAGAAGAACAGTTTGAAGTATGTCAACGTCAAGAAAAATATAAGAAGTTGCTTTTTAGTTTATGCTTTTTCCATGCTATATTATTAGACAGAAAGAAATTCCAACAGTTGGGATGGAATGTTATTTACAGTTTTAATGATTCAGATTTTGAGGTTTGTTACATTTGAAAAAATTATGTTTATTATTTGAATATTAGGTATCTGAAAATCTACTAACGATATATTTGGACGAATATGAAGCTACTCCTTGGGATGCTTTAAAATATTTAATTGCTGGTGTTAATTACGGAGGACATGTGACTGACGATTGGGATAGAAGATTATTATTGACTTATATAAATCAGTATTTTTGCGATGATGTTTTGAATGTACCTTACTTTAGGTATTTAAAATTAAGAAATGAAGAAGAAAAACTAATTCATTATTTTTAGATTATCTTCACTTCCTACGTATTATGTGCCAAGAGATGGCTCTCTCCAATCCTATCAAGATTATATTAGACTTTTACCAACAGTTGATAGACCGGAAGCCTTTGGTCAACATCCAAATGCCGATATCACTTCTTTAATTACTGAAAGTCGAATGTTTTGTGAAACTTTAATGTCTTTAGAAATTCAAGCATCAGCTGCTGAATCAGAATCAAAAGAAGAAAAAGTATCGATATTAGCTGCGGAAGTATTATCAAGAATACCAAATCCTATTGATTACGAAACCACAGAAAAACTAATCGGTCACGATAAGAAACCTTTAGATGTTGTTCTGCTACAAGAAATTTTTAGATACAATGGTCTTTTGATAGGCATTCGAACATCTTTAGATGAATTGCAAAAAGGCATCAAAGGTTTAGTTGTTATGTCTTCACAGTTGGAGGAAATTTTTACTTGTATATTTGAAGGAAGAGTCCCGTCAGACTGGCTGAGAGGTAGGGTATAGAGTGCATTAGAAATTTTATCTACATATTTACAATATTCAGCGTATGCATCATTAAAAACTCTGGGTTCGTGGACAAGAGATTTAATAGCCAGAGTAGAACATTTTGAAACATGGGCAAAAACAACACATCCGCCTATATTATTCTGGCTGTCTGCCTATACATTCCCCACGGGATTTTTAACAGCCGTGTTGCAAACAGCTGCCAGAGCTACAGAAGTTCCAATAGATACGCTCAGTTGGGAATTTACTGTAATGACCGTTGAAGAAAACCTCTTAATTGAGCGTCCGGAAAATGGCGTTTACGTGAAGGGAATGTTTCTGGAAGGGGCAGGCTGGGACAAGAAAAATGCTAGCTTAATCGAGCCCCAGCCGATGCAGCTGGTTTGTCCAATGCCTGTAATACATTTCAGGCCGCAAGAAGTTCTAAAGAAAAAAACAAGAGGTTTATACATTAGAAGTGTTATATAATAATTATACCTTAAATTTCAGGTTTATATTCCTGTCCATGTTATTACTTCCCTATAAGAACTGGGGCACCAAATAGGCCGGCATTTGTTGTTGCCGTTGATTTGAAAAGTGGAGCAGAAAACGCCGACTTTTGGATTAAAAGAGGCACTGCCCTACTTCTCAGTTTATCGAATTAAATTTGTTTTTTTAGTTTTATAATGATTTTTGTTTAAATAAGAAATACCTATAAATGTCGTTATTCTTTGTCAAAAAAAAATCATAGCACGCTTCTAATACTTTTATTTATAAAAAAACCTACCTTGAAATGGCTCAGAAACAGTTATGTTGATTAAGTGAATTATAAATAAAATCGTCATACAGTCAAATTGGATAAACACAGAAAATTTAAAGCTATATTCACAGGATAATAGGCTATATTCTATGAACTGTAAATAGTTAAGACAAACTTATGTCTTGGTAGGCAACCAACAATATATCTGTGCAGTAAGTCTAAGCTACGGCCTGAAATTACACATTCACGTCATTTTTTATATTTGCCGGCATCAATCAAAGAGAATCCAAATTTTTTTTTTGTTTTCTTTGATTTTATAATTTTGCTTATACCTCCTCCGCTCAAAATAAAAAAACAACCTGTTAATGTTCACGAACATTCCCGAATATCGATCGGCAAAATAAAAATATGGAGAAAATTTACACGAGGGTTGTCATGTATGTCCTTGAGAAACGCAATTCTCTCAAAATTATGAATTTATCAAGAAAAAGTAGTAATTCTTGTTTAGTGAGTTTCCAAATATCGTTAAAATGAAACTTATTGATAAATCAATCGATAAAGAAAGGCAAGGGTAAGTGAAAGTAAACAAGTTACGAATTTTTGTGTTTTGAGGTTATGTCAAACATATTGGCAAATTAAAATTCTGAGTAATTTTCTATTTTTATTTTAAAGGTATGTTACCCTTGTCCCTGAAGAACCTGAGGACATGTGGCACGCGTACAATCTCATCGCTGAAGGAGATTCTGTACGAAGTTCCACAGTCCGGAAAGTTCAATCAGAATCCTCAACAGGTTCCTCCACATCAAATCGCGTTAGAACCATGCTGACGATTGCAGTCGAAGCTATAGATTTTGATACTCAAGCTTGTATGTTAAGACTTAAGGGAAAGAATATTGAAGAAAATCAGTATGTGAAGGTAGGTTGAACTCTGTTTTGTTGTCAGTTAATATTAGTCAACATCTGAATTTAGATGGGGGCATATCATACTCTTGATCTTGAACTAAATCGAAAGTTCAGATTAACTAAACATGAATGGGACTCAATATCACTTGAACGAGTGGAAATGGCTTGTGATCCAACTAAAAGCGCAGACGTTGCAGCTGTAATCATGCAGGATGGTTTAGCTCACATTTGTTTGATAACATCCAGCATGACTATCGTTAGAGCTAAAATTGAAACTTCTATACCAAGAAAACGGAAAAATTTTATTCAACAACATGAAAAAGCTTTAGCGAAATTTTATGACAATATTATCCAAGGAATTCTAAGACACATTGATTTTGATATTGTTAAATGTGTTCTTATTGCTTCGCCTGGATTTGTTCGTGACCAATTTTATGAGTATATGTTTCAAATGGCTGTTAAAACAGATAACAAAGTATTGCTTGAGAATAAATCAAAGTTTATGTTAGTTCATTCCTCAACTGGGTTTAAACATTCGCTAAAAGGTAAAAATGTGTTATATCTTCTAATATACATTATTAATGTATTATTCAATTGTTAGAAGTTTTACAAGACCCTGCTGTTGTGAGTAAAATTTCTGATACAAAAGCTGCAAGTGAAGTTAAAGCTTTAGAAAATTTCTACACAACTCTACAATGTGAACCAGATAAAGCGTTCTACGGAAAGAAACATGTTGAGAAAGCTGCTGAAGCACAAGCAATTGAAACCCTTCTTATCTCCGACAATTTGTTTAGGTAATTATTATCATAACAGTGACCAGTTGATAATAAATAAATTGTTCAGGTGTCACGACGTAAATCTTAGGAAAGAATATGTGAATTTAGTTGAATCTGTGAAGGAATTTGGTGGCGATGTCAAAATTTTCTCAAGCTTGCATGTATCAGGGGAACGTAAGTTTATTATTGATTATGTACTTCAGTTTCTAATTTATCTATTGCTTTTAGAATTAGAGCAACTAACTGGTATAGCTGCAATTCTTCGCTTCCCTATGCCGGAACTAGAAGAGGATGAGGAAAGTGACAATGAAGACTAATGCCAAATTATATCTTCTCAAACATTCAATAATTGGATGTTGTGTTTTAACGCTTTTGTTGATTTATTTTGAAATAGGGAATTTGTTATATATTTTATTGTTATGTGAATAATTGTCAGTTTTTAGTAAATGCCGTCTTACATTCATATTTATTTAAGAATGTAAATTTTAAAATAACATTATTTCTATTTATTGTATAATTTAAAATAATTTTATGAACTTTATAAAAATGAGAGGATATTTATTAGTTTACATTTTCCAGTTTTTTCTTCTTTCTTTCTTCTTTTTGCTTATCTTCATATAATCGTCGTTTCTTTCTTAATAGCCATATTTCTTTGGCTCTTTCTTTCCTTCCTGCCATCATACTCTTGTATAATTTTCTATGCTTATTCTTTACAAATTTTTCTCTGAGGCGATATTCTTGACGCTCTAGTTTATTTTTTTCCCAAGGGACTTCTTTGTATACTTCTCCTGGTGTTACAGATAACTTGGCTTTCTTAGGTTTTGCTTCATCTGTTTCTTCATCTTCGTTTTCAGTTTCATCATCCTCATTTTCACTCTCTTCTTCATCTTCAACTTTTTGGGACTCTTTTTTATCGTCTTCCTCTTCTGAATCACTATCTTCTTTATTATGCAATTTTTCTAAAGCTTCAGGATCATATAACGCTTTTTCTTCGGGTGGAATATACTGTTGGTCCCTGGTTTTATCAATGAATGGTGACAAATGGGGTGGTAAAATTTCTCCCATAAAATATCTATTAACAGGCAGAAGTTCTCTTGCATTCACACTGTCAAAAATCCATTGCGGTTGGATGTAATATCTGGAAATATATTGTTTTTCCATAGACGGTCTATCAACGATTTGATGCGTAATCGTTTCATCATTTTCATCAAACGTTGCACCAACAAAGAGTAATTTATCCCAAGACACTTCCCCTCCAAAACAACGAATAATAAAAACCAAAGGTTCTCTTGGAACTTCCCGATTTAAGAAAAATTTCAAACCTTTGAATAAAGTTTTCAATTTTTTAATTTTTTCTGCTTCAATTCTCGCTTCTTCAATTTTTTCTGGACTCTCTTCATTATTGAAAGTATCAATCTCAACTTCTTCTTCTGCATCTGCATTCGCTGATTTTGTCAAAGGATAATTCAAAGCTGCTACACGTTCTGAAACGAATGCCTCTTCATCCACGAGTTCTTTCTCATCTTTGCTAGGAGTCAAAGCGGAAAATTTAGGTGGATAATATAAATTCAACGAATGATATAATCGAAAATTAACAAAACCTAACATTATTGTATAGAATTCTACAAATGTAGACATCAATTTAAAATCAACTTCGCCTCTATTTTGCGGCTCAAATGCAAAATGATGAGGAACAATCCAAGTAACTGTTTCTCCTTTGATTTCCGCTTGATAGTAATATCCTTTAATAGAAATAAAAACTTTACGTAAAGCTTTTGCCTCAATTATTGCATGTAAAAATTCAATTGTGAGTCTTCTACATAAAGCACTTTGATCTCGTGGAACATGAGGAAGTGACGGAAATGTACTAAAAAGAAAACATAACGTTAAACAATCGTCCAAATCACGCAAAGCATCCAAAAACGTAGGATATCTCTCTTTAACAATATGATCCAACTTCAACGTTGGATGATTATTCAAATATTTCTTCAAAGATTCGAAATCTTTAACAGCACGCGCTCTACCAACTTTCTTATTGAAAATTTTATAATCACGCAACCTCCAAATTATCGGTTCATGCATAAGAAATTGGATATCTTTCACGTGGTATAAAGTCTTGATACCAGATTTGCCTTTTTGAGCTCGTTTTCTGTTTTTAGGTTCTCTTGGATATATTCCTTTGAGTATACATAGTCTTCTGAAATCGTTTAAAGACAATTGCAGCTTTTTCAGTGCGGCTTTTCGAGTCATGTATTGGGCACCTTCGCCTGAAGCATACTACATAAAAAAAAAATAAAAATATGTATAACAAGAAAATCGAAAGATTTTACCTTCTTTTTCCTTTTTGATACCATTTTTCAGGATTCAACAATGAGACGGAAACACGTGCATTTGAGGTTAATGAGGTTAACTGTCAATGTCAAATGTCAATTAAAAACAGAACTTTTTAGGGAAGGATCGGAAAAGATTTAAAATCAAAGCAAGTTATTGAGAATACAACATGCAAGAAACTATCATTCATATTTGATTGTTAGAAAAAAATTTTAGATAGGAACTCTATTTAAAGTGGAGATTTATTATAGGTATCTACATATCGGTCCAAGATTAGTTAATCTGCTTACTCTGAAGAGGGTGCTTCAAAAGCAAAATTATGTTCACTGAATGACCAAAAACGCTCTTCAAAAAAAAGAGATACATTGCAGAACTAATTTTATGTTGATTTATTTTATAAAGAAATGCTTGATCACGAAGCTAGAGCTCTTTAAAGATGGCGCACCTACAACAGTCAAATTCAAATAGGTAACTCAAAAATGGTTTTCATTACGAGATAAAATTCTGCATATTTATGTTTTGAATTGTTCACAGTCAATCGACCTGAATGGATTTTTTGATTGTATTTAATAGCGATCCTCTTAAAAAACAGGAGGGAGTTAGTGGATATTCCTGTCCATATTTTTTTTATATATTTTCATATTTTCTATGTTCATACGATACAATATTTGATAAATTCTACATTTTTACATAAAATAATTCCCGACAATTCATTTTTGAGAAAAATTGAATTGAATTTTACAACTTCAAAGAACTCTAGATCCTAATCTAAGCTTTTTTTATTTAGGCAAGTTAAATTTATTCGACATGTAATAAGCTTTAGATATTGTACCTTCCTCTTTGAAGAGCGTTTCTAGACCCCTGTATTTAGTATGTCTCTTGAAAATAAGTTAATACGTTTCAAAAGTTTAATAAGAGATCTTTTTTTATAAATCAAATCGGTTCCAGCAAAAGCAGTATCCGTAGGGGTTTTTTTTTTCGATATTGAGAGGTTGAAGTTTAAAATTTTTACCTCTCTATCTGAAAATTAAATAACTTGAACTGTTTTTTATAGTCGTTCCATTATCTTTTATTGGGACTCAATAGAACTCATAAAAGAAGTTGATTAATAAAAGAAAACCTTGCGGTAAAAAATATTTTATTAATACGAACAAATAGACCAGTGTAATAAAATACTAATCTAAATGACTATGGATTACGTACGAAGTACATGAAACTTACAAATTATATGTACAAAATCATATAAACAAAACCTTTGGTCTTCTCCAGCTATCACAAATAAAATCGAAATAAAAAACGCCAAAATAAAAATAAATTTTGAATTTACACCTTCCTGAGAAACCTAACTATCCTGGATAATGGTTATTTCTCCAAAAAAAACTCTATTCTGTATGTACAATTTCTAAAAAATTAAGTGGAAAAAAGAAAACCTCATCTATCCAGTTACATAATGTACAGTCTTAGAGCAAAGCTTTATTACATTATTTACAAAATGAGATCAAAAGCTGAAGAAAAAATCGTCTTTTCAAACAGCAACAATCTTACTGGGATCGACTTTAACTCTAATAAACATAGTATCGTCTTTCATAAAATGTCTTTTCTTCAACATTTCATGTGACACAAATTTTGGGAATCCAAATCCAAGAGAATCCGGTTCTTTGCTTGGTCTTTGGAAATTTTTCCAAGTAGGATCCGGGATGAAACTTTCAACAATATTGCACGCTTTTTCCGGACATGACGATTGATCAAAAAGTGTGAAAGATACAGAATGTGCGAAAGGCCAACGCAAGAGAGCGTCATATTCTCCTGGAAGAATTTTAATGTAAACAGAAATATGAGAATCTTCACCGGCGCCGTTTCCGTTCGGAAATAGAGAAGCCTGAAATATAAATAGATTAATGACAGCAATTATCTTTGTTGTTCGAATCCTACCTGAAGTTTGTAACCGTACTGACTAGTATAAAAAGGAGGAGACACTAATTCCATCCCTTCTTTGTTCTTAGCTTCGTTCATTTTCTCAGAAAAATCGCTGATTTTCCAGATTAGTGTTCCTGAATAATTAAGGGAAAGTCTTGAAAGAGCGCTTTTCAAAGATGTGATTTGATGCTGTTGTTTTGTAACCACAGTGCAGACTAAAGCAAGATGCTGTTGACTACTTTCTTCCAAATGCTTTTCCATCAAATGTCTCGGACCCTAATTTCAATAACAATTAATTGAAACCTTCAATTATTGATAAAATACCTTAAATCGGCAACCGGCATCTTTGTATGTGCAGTTGAGCACAGAAACTGTACATTCTTCTTTCAAATGCGTTTCTAGATCTTCTTTGGCAAGAACATTAATATCGCATCGATTAGGACATGCAACTGGCACTCTTCCGCATTTCAAATGATGCGCGGACAAAGTATCAGCAACGAATTCTTTCGAACAAAATCTGCAAGGTAGAAGTCGTTTCGAGCATTCACTCACTTTATGATGGCTCAAATGTCTTCGAGGGACTTTAACGCCGCATTTATTCTCGCAGTAGAGCGGTTCATAACCGCAATTGCCAACATGATTCTATTCATAAAAAAATACATAAGTATACAGTTTCTGTTGGAATATTATTTACTCTTACCTCGAAAACGAGTCCAGTGAATTCTTTATTACAGAATTGACATCTGGCTCGACGTTGCGGACAAGTAGTTTTAAGATGTTCTTCCATTATAACTCGAGGGATTTGAGCCCCGCATTTGCCGATGCAAGGAATAGCGTCATGTTTGCAGGAATTTAAGTGGGCCTGAAGAGATAATCAAATTTATTAGACATTTAAGTTATTAATAGAGTTACAGTGAGGTTCACTGACTTTTTTATTTTGGCGTTTGTAAATAATTAGAAAGTTGGAAGTCTGGAATTTTGATTGTTAGCACTTTATGATTCAAATTGTTAATCATTTGTTATATTAAGTATCACAAAAGCGAATAAATTATACTGGTTTCGCAGGTGTTTGTCTGTGGGGAGACATTTGAACAATCTGATTGAAATGCCAAATAAAATGTGTAATAGGTTGACTTGTCTTATTAAGATAATACATAGGGTAAAGAAAGATCTTCATAAATTTTATAACTAATTGACTTTCAGAGAAAAAAAGGTGTTGGTATCATAAGTTTGCTTATAATTTATGAAAGAGTTAATTTGCATTTTTTTTGTCTGTCCAGTTCTGTATTTTTTCCCATTCAATCGTTACTTTCTGTTCTTTTTCCTTTTATTATTTATAATCAATGGCAGTTGATTATAAATTCTTAAGAAAAATAGTAATCATCTCAGCATTTTCATGAGATATTTTGCCAACAAGAGTACTTCTAAGACCAAAGATGCTCTTCGAAATTGGACATTTCACGCTTCAAATTTTGGGATAAAATTGTAGATTCTCGCTTCTTTTATATAAGATTATCAATCCCAACTTCCCTTTCAGCATTTTTCGTCACAAATTTTATTAAAATAAACAAATCTGTCTTCATAGACAAGTCCTTTAGTCTTTACTTGATATCAAAGCGCAAAATTTAGACAGATAAGACAAATACAAAGAATGATATAATCGGAAATTGAGGAAACCAAACATTATCTCCAAAATTCCAAAAACAGACATGCGATTCTATTGCAAAATAATAGAAGACAAACCAAGATATAATTTCACAATCAAGTTCCGTTGAGTAATTAAAAGCTATTATCAGAGTGAAAAGAGCTTTTGCTGCAAGGATAGCATCCAAAAACTTAACAGTAACTTTTGACATAAAGAACTTTGATAATGTAAAATATGAAGAGGTGAAAAAACGTGCCAGACACAAAATAAAAATATTCCAACTTTAAAGTTTAGTGGTTATTTGAGTATTATATATAACAGAAAAAATCTTTCAAATTTTGTATTAATAAAAAAAGTAAAATATTTATTTTTTTAAACTTAGATATTAATGTGTAAAATTGCAATAAAAATAGCATTTTCGAGTTCAGAATCTTACCTTTAATTTTCTGAGTTCATCGGACCATTTGCAACCTTCCTTATGATGAATGCAGTAAACGACCGAGCTCATAATCGCCTTTTCAGATTCCGGGTCCGGGTATATCTATAACAATAATAGCTTTTTAAAACCATCTTAATATTTAGCAATGTTAAAAGCTTTCAGATACAAAAATCGTTAAAAACTTTTTAGTGATTTCCTGTATATCTATCTAAATATAAACTTTTAAAATATTGACATGAAGATTACAAGAATGACCTCATCATAATGGTAACGGTTTTTATATCTCAAAACAATTTCACACATTGATGACATCTCTTTCATTCATCGATCATATTTAATCTCTAAATATGACATCATTCCGGAAATAGCATAATTAAAGTATGCTGTTAAATAACTTTTATATCCCACATTTGAAAATGTAGAACAAGCTGTTAGGAGTATTTGTTGAAAGTTACAGATTCTTTTCCTCAATTTTTTGCTTTTGAAAACATCCATAAATACAACATAGGGGTGGTGGTTGTTGAAACCTGACACAACAGGGGGTGACAAAATTGCGATTTAACATGGTAAAATACCACCCAAGAATTACCACCCGCATCAGTAGCTAAATATAAATTATGTTGACATCTAATTAGAGGTTCTTAAATTGACAATATAATAAGAAATTTCGCTCAGAGCTTATTTATGATTTGAAAAATTGCCAAAAGATTTATTTTTTAGGTATGTGTAGTCATTATCATCAATAAGCCTACAATGACCTCTTCATTAATTTTCAAATAAAATATTTAAGTAGGAGTTGGTCGAATATTTATATTTAGAATCCAGACAGTCACACCTGTTTGATGTTAAGTAGATCATTTTTTAACACAGATTTAGGATATCAACTGTTACACCTACAAGAAAACAGCCGAAAGTTTAACGTTCCTATAAATTTCAAAGAACAGTTTTTATCAAATATTTCAATAGAAAATAAATTGAAAAAAATAAAATAACTTTCTAGAGGCAGCAATTCATACGAACTATTTTGCTTAGAGTGGATTAAAATTTCTTTGTACCACTAGTGCATTAGAGTAACTTGATTTTACTCAACGATTGACCAGTAAGTTTGTATAAAAAATCATACAAATTCTTTTCTTTTGTCCAGAGTGAACATGTCTTATCAGTTCCAGAAGAAAAGCAGTATTAATCAACATAACGATAATAACTGCAACCATAAGGGAAAATTTTGCAAAGTATAAGAAAAACAGGTTGCATAAAAAATGACAAAATTGAAAATAAAAAAAATACTTTTTGCCATTTATCCTACTATGTCTTAAAAATAAAAAAGAAGTTGCGTATTTCTTATCAATTGGTGACGCTATAATGTTATCAATTTGGCAGTTTATAGTTTCAAAAAATTTTACTATTATCATTAACTAGCGAGATTGAGATTTTATAACTATTTGAAAAATTGAATGCCATAGTGCTTCTTTAAGACGGGAATTTAGTGTTTTATTACAGAGCTACACTACACATTTTTTTTTTAACAAATTCATAAGTAAATAAGCAGACTGCCTCAAAAAAATTATCCTTCATTATTCCAACAAACACAAACATCAATTTATGTTCCAAAAAACTAGAGCATAGGTTACTCAAAATCCAATTAAATTTGATTGTTCGTTGAACAATGTTTAAAAAACGCCTCAAACCTAAATGCTAATTTTTCATTAATTAAAAAACATTATTGCAACTTCTAGAAACTAAAAACATGACAAATGATTGCTATTATATTATATTTAAATATAATCTTTACAAAATAATAGACACAATTTGTTTTAATTAACAAAGCATAATTAGAAATTAATCTCTGTCTTATAAATTTAATTTTTTTTTAAATTCGATGAAAGATTTTAGAAAATTTACAATAACAATAATAACACTTTTACTGCAACATTAGAAGATAACATCTTCACACACATTGTTTGAGATGTTCTAAATCTCTATTCTTATCTTTCCGACACTTTTCACTGAGAAAATTCGTAAAAAAATGAAAACAGACACAGCAAGATCAAGTAAAAGTAGTGCAAAATAATCGTGTTCTTTTGACATAATTGCGGCGCATTCTCGCTTAACGGATCTAAGAACAAGAGGTCGAGCTACCAACAGGTTCAATCTAAGTCTTTTCATTACAAATTCATACAAAGTGAAACATTCTAGCATGTTTCAAGGAAGGAATTGAGGCGCCTTTGAAGCAATTATCCTCAGTCATCAATAGTAAACGCCCAATTAAACAAGTAAGAAATGACCTGAAAACTGAAGCATGAAAAAAATTGCGTCTAATTGCTTAGATATGCTCTCTTAATTCAAAATTATGAATATTTAAACAAAAAAAATGTTTATGAAATGTAAAGCCGCAACTTTGACGTGTTGAAATTTAAGATATTGTAAACCGCGACTAACCGGAAATGGTTGAAAAATTTTATATTTGGTAAATATACCAGCTGCAAGTTTAGACTTGTCCAGTCTTGCAGAAATCCTGTTTACAAATCCGTTGGAACTTATGATATACAATTTATAAACATTAAATCCATCTTACTTGATTCACTTCATTCATTGAATTATTCTTCATATTATTTATTTCGGTTTTCGGTGATAGCGAATTATTACTAGGAGTTGGGGTAATAGTCGGACTGCCCGGATTGCTGATAACACTTTCTTTCGAACTTTTATTTGGCGAAATTCTAGCTGGAAAGCTGAGAGTTTTTGTCCACTGTACTAAACTGCGGACCATTTTCGGAACACTTTCTGTATCACTGACTATCGCACGACTTCTCTCAGCGCATCCACAAACACAACTGATTGGAGCTGTGTTTCTTCATGTACTCAATCGGCCTTTCGATGGCCTTTCTCCCACTCTTTTTCTCTATGTATTTGGAAAACAGCTGTTGCTTGTAATTGTACACGGAGGTGGGAGGTTCTGTAACGTACTTTTGTAGGAGATTTTTAGCTAGGGAATCATCTACTGCGAGATGAATGAATCAATTTGACCGTTGGCGGAATTCAATTTTTAACAACAGACTGAAAAATTTCTTGAATTTTATCGCTTAATTGTTTTATAAATTATATTTCACTTTTTAAACAGTTTATTGTTTTAGTTCAACAAAAAAATTGGACTTTCTTTTATAATTCTGGGAGAGTTATATAGATTCAATTTTTCAATTTAATTCAGTACTTATTGGGTTCATAATTGAACAAATTTCATATTAAAAATGTATTGTTCAATCTTTTTTTTGTCTACCAAAAATTGCCATCAAATTAATTAGTAAATTAATTAAATCGATTGTAATTATATCTGAAAAAAAGAACTCTGATTACAGTTTCGTGAGGAACCAGCGGTTGTAACTTTTTTCATTTTTGTTTGTGTAAAACTAAATGTGTAAAATAAACGAGAGAAAAACAGAAGTTATCGATTATTATTCCCAAAGATTATTTTGTGCCTTAGAAATCAAATTTCTGTAAATCGGTCTTTTTTTTAATAGTATAAATCTAATTTTTGTGTAGGTATGATTGAATTTTATTCATTATCTGGTGGTTAAATATTGGAAGGGCCACAAGCCTTGGCGCAACTTTTTCTTATAGGATTTTTGCATTTATCAAGAAAATATTTGTCAATTCTGATTAGAAAAATAAATAAATAATTTGAAGAACAGATCAGAACAAATAGATAAAATAATAGGTATTTCCGTTTGGTAGATATCCGAAAATTTAGAACAAATAATGTAAACAACAATTAATAATTTTTCCATGACTTTGATAAAAATTACAATCAAAACTGTAGAGGTCTTAGTTTTAGATAAATTAACTATCAATCAAGCAGACTATATGCATCAATGGGCCTCTACTCAAAATCGCATTTCTTTAAGTCTTCTTCACCAATAAATTTGTGCATATTATGCTTGTCTGTTTTCATTTTAACTGTTAAAAAAATAATATTGCGAACTTGATTGTGGTTTGAAGGAAGTTAATACACGAGTTAGTATTTCGCTCTGATTATAAGACATTTATAATGTAACACATTATGTAAAAAAATAAAAATGATTTTAATGCACTAGTAATTTTTACATAAAGTTTATGTAATTTTTTTATTAAAACTTGATCCTATCAGCAATTGTAAGCATGTTTTAACTGTTAAAAGTGTTAAATTAAAAAAGATATACAATTTTTTCAAGAGATAAAACAAAAAAAGTAGTTATTATTTAGATTTTGTCAGAAAATCTTAATTAAAAATGAAACAGTTATTATGAAATTTAATAATAATCAAAATTAGAAGCGATGGTCTTAATTTGATACTGACAATATCATCTGTTATAATATTGTAATTATTTTATTCGAATGAGTAATACTGCAATGACCATTAGATAAGTCATTATATTTGTCAGAAGCTTAGTTCAGCATATTTTTGAGGTCGGTATCTCTTTTAGATCAATCAGAAGTGTCTAGAGATCCAATTTTGATCATTTGTATTCAATTATTTAATCTATATCTGAATTTATTTGTTTCAAACTTCGTTTCTGCGTTTACTGAAAGGAATCCAAAATTTTTCAATTGCAAAAAGAAAATTGACGGGTGCAAAACCTATCAAAATCTTCACCCAAAAACCTCAACAACACTTCATTAATCAAATAATGTTAAAAATAAAAACTTAAAGTTTTCAAATTTTTCAAATATTAAGTGTGATATAGCCATGTCAAAAAAAAGCGCACTTGAAATGGAATTTTTTATCGAAAGTTGGTAAAAGTCGTACTTACACGAGGAAACTTTTTGTCTAATACAGATTAATTCAAAATTATAGTTGGAAACTACTATGTTATGATATAAGAGCATAATGGAATCTTTCTAGTACGCGCAGGTTTAAGGATACGAGGCTTGCTGAGTGTTCCTTGATGCAGCAAGTGCTAGAAAAACTCCATTATGCTCGAATATCAAACGTTATTTTTTAAGTTAGTTGCGAAAATTGAATCAAAACTCGTAACAAATTTACTTTCTTTGAAACCAGTAGCCGCATTGTTATGAAGATAATATGCCTATAAGGAATTTATACTGAACCTTGCTACACATTGCTTAGTAACCAAATTTTATGAGCACAAGTACTAATAAGACCAGATTTCACACGCTATTTGGTGTCAAAATTTGACATTATGATACAACCGACAAAAAAAAAAATTCAAACCACGTCATAATCCAAGGTTAGGTTCAGAAAAATTATTTGCAATTTCTGTTTAAACTGCTGTCTTTTAATAGGTTTCAAATGATACTTCACAGTCCTAGATTGTATTCCATGCAGAATTAATTAATACGTTTTGGTCAATTAATCTTCAGAATGTTTCGATCCATCTTAAAATCACGAAATTTCTTGAACCTTTCGAATTTTTCGTTTTTATTTTTATTTCTAAAGTTTTATGAAAAATATTTTAATTTGAATAAAGGTTTCAGTTTCAATTTTAGCAATATTGTTATTTCATGATACATAGATTCAATTCTTATTTTCCCGATTTTGCGTCTTAATTTTATACTTATCTTATCAAATCTCTAATTAAAGTCAAATATTTATTCGTTGTAACTATAAAAATACAAAATAAGAACACGTAAACAATTGTTCAAATATTAGTCTAACACAGAAAATTTCTAGAGAACTGTCTTAATACTCGAAGCAATTTTTATTTTCGATTACATCATTTGTTCTACATAAAGCAAAGTTGAGAGGGCTGTCACCCCTTATTTCTATTATTTCCTCTGAGAACAGAATGACTCATCTCAATTCCCCTCTGGATCAATACCAACTAACATCTAATTATTAGCAAATACATTATAATTAAAAAAAAGTTTAACCCAAAAAATTGTTATTTTTATCTTTTATGTTTCAATTATCGGGCATTGAAATCACCGTTTGGTTCCTGTTAAAACTTGCTGATACGAAAGAAAGTGACCTTGCCTTTGGCTTT
Source organism: Latheticus oryzae (assembly GCA_030157265.1). NCBI lineage: Eukaryota > Metazoa > Arthropoda > Insecta > Coleoptera > Tenebrionidae > Latheticus > Latheticus oryzae. The sequence goes on from CM058050.1 coordinate 12,819,020, forward strand.
TCGTGGCTTTGAACGGTTGATTAACCCACAGACCTAAAACCATTGTGAGAGTACCTATTATTATTATAAGCGGTCTAAATAGCTTCTCAGGTAGGAAAATTGTCTTTTGATAACAAGTAAAGACTAGTCTTGTAAATAATATTTATTACTCTTTGTTGAAAAAATGATGCAAGTATAAACAAGTTGACAATTAATAGTAAAGAAAGGTCTAATAAAAATGACGTTATTGAGAAAGAATCCGTTCCGACCATTCTACATTCTTGCTATCAGGTCGATACCTGTTTGAATCATGATGCAACTTGCAGGATTCGCCCACATCAAAGTCGCAACATTTCTGCTGAAACAAAGAGATTTCAAAGAAACCGCTTGTTTTGTTTACTAAATAAGTTTTTTAGGGTTGTCAGTTATAACTGATTGTGTTGTTCAAAAGTTGTAAAATCAGGGAGGTAGTTGAGTTAAAATCTGGTTTTTATTTGCTCAATATTCCGACAAAGATTTTGGGACAAAGTGGATAGAAAGTGGTCATAAATATAAGTTTGAGTCATCGATGGGATAATGACAATTTTCATGGTAGGCTGTCATGCTTACTGAAATGAAGAAAAAATATTGAAATAGAGTTTGAAGGTTAAAATTGACCGTTTTAGTATTCTAAAGAAAGAAGTAAAGCACGCGCTATAAATATGGGCGTTTAACAATGGATTGTCAAAATGAGGATTACATGTCATTGTTATATAAACGCGCTTATTGTTACATAAAACAATAATAAAAAAATGTTAACAGTGTTCAGAAGAGTTGACTCCAAATAGAGCGGAATTTGAATTTTCGTACGTTTTTGTAATTTATCTAGAAACGTTTATGGTAAATACCGCTTTCCGGCTTAAACCATAATTTTCATCTGTGTGGAGAAGTTTCTGAGTAAAAACAATTATAAGGATAGAAATAAATATCTTATTTTTGGTCTTGATACCTTTTCTCAAAAATGCAAAATAAGCGCTACACAGATTAGTTAAAAACCAAAGCCGGAAAAGAAATTGGCAATTGGCAATCGTTCTTAGTTTTGGAGAATTTTATAGCTTCATTTACTATATCACATGAGGAATTGCAGCAAATGATAAGCGAACATCGTCACGATCATCGCCGTGTAACGTCAATATTACTACTCCAAACCGAACTTCGTCGCGTAACTGCAACATGCAACATCGGAGCGTTCCATTTATTTTGAAGGGTTGATATATTTTATTTTATACCCAGATGGTCTGAATTAGGCTTGGGCAAAAAAATCAGTTTAGAGCAATTCATTGGTCTAGTGAAAAAGTTGTATCAAAATACCGACTTTATCTTCCAGGTCTAGTGTCATGCATCGTTATTTTGATTCGAATTTTCACTTCGATTAATCGTTGGAAATCAATTTTTTTAGTGAATCGATAGAATCGATCAGTTTTAATCATTTCAAGTCAAGGTCATCTATTTCGTTCAAAATTAAACAACAGCAGCAAATCAAAAAAACGACAAGCGATGGAACGCGGCGAACATGTTCGCATCGGGCCCAATGAGGTTCGAAATCTCGTTCACACTAACGAAAACATGTTACGCGACGATGTTCGCGACAGAGCGATGTTGCAAGCCTGTACGAAGCTTAAGGATCAGGTCAGGGGATCCGCAGCCCGTAGAATCTGTAAGCACTTATTTCAGTTCTTGCCTAATAAATGCTAATTTTTATAAAAACTTTCATAAATTTCCAGTCCTTGCCTTTTTCTATAGAGATGTCACTACAAGCAATGGCATGTTTTCTAATTTCCGTATTATTTCAATCATTAATTTAAGATTTAAATGAGTTTCTCACCATTATGGCATTCCAGGAGTAAAAAAAATCCCACAATGGTTCACCTTGTTACTTGCGCTGATAAGTGCTCACCTTGTACAATAGCATCAGTTAGTAACTGTAATATTATCATATAAAAGAATTCTTTTTGGAATTAAGTGAATCAAGAATCGTACGTTTTGTATTGAAGTATTCCATAGATTACTGTTGGTATTATAATGAATAATTTTGTAAATAATCTATGACAAATAAATAAATAATTTGCGAACGTTAAAAAAGGTGTGTTAGAGATTGGTGATTCACGCGATATTTGAGACGAAGTTTTGCTTCAGGCATCAATGAAGTAACGAATTTTATGTATTAAAAAAATTCAAGTAGACTTAGGTACTTGATTGAAAATGAATAAAATAATACTTTATTGGAACGTGTGTCTTTTCTTTTAGGGAAATTGTCTTTGAATCGTTAACTAAGTCGCGTCCTCAAGGTTGCTTAATTCGTTAAAGGATATTTGAGAAATTAATCAAAAATGGTTTCTTAAGGCTTTTTTTTTTAATTGTAAGTAATTTGCTTAGTCATATTATATTTATGTTAAGGTTGATTAAAACAATTTCTTACATATTAGGGTGATTCGGCCTCGACATAAAAATTGATTCTTATTTGCATAAAATCTACAAAATCTGTACTAATAATTTATTTCTGTTGTTTTATTTCAAACTGTTTATTGTTATGTTTTTTATGTAAACTTAATAGTACAGTTAAGTATCGATTACTAGAAATTCTGCTTCCATGGCTATTTCCTGCAACAATCAAGTGCAATGATGTTGCAGATTTTTCTATTTTGCATCTGTAGCACAGGAAATTCGAATTTCGCAAGTTTTAAAACATCAAAAAGTTTATTTTTCCGAGGTTGGTAGTCTAGACATAAAGTGTCAGCGATTTCCTTTTCTGTAAATGATGAATCTGTTACATTTGCAACCGTCAATTTGACATCAACTGTTGACTACAAAAATCCCTAAATTTTGAAATCATAATTTTCACACTTGAAATAGCAAAAATGATTCACAATGTTTTTATGACACTCGTGCTTTTGATTGGTCTTAGAATCAATAAAATTGTCTTGTTTTTTAAACATTGGTAAATGTCCTAAATAATAGCAATTTGCAAACAACAATCTAAGTCGACTCCTATTGAGTTAGCCATTGCTAGTATACAACACTAGGGATTTTTTTTCTTTATTTTCCACCGGATATGTAAAAGTTATTTTTTGTCGCATAAATCAAATAAACTATTGTAATTACAAATGTGTGTATCCGATTGATATTAGGGATATTAACACACTAACTGAATAGCGCATTTACATAAATGTGTCGTCCAGACATCGTGAGAAGTCAATAAGAGGAAGGAGAAAATTAAAAGTGAGGTTAGTGACATTGTTATGCCAAGGTATTTCCGTGAAAGGTGAGTGCATGATTATTTTATAACGCAACTGCATAATGTAGTAGGTTCAAGTGAAAGAGAAATGTTCATTTTGATTATTTCGTATTACGATCATGAATCATACAACAAACGAACAAATGCAAACATAAATTTTATGATTCTAGTGTTGGTATTATTAATGACTTTGATCTATAAAAAAAAAATTACACATTTTTATACTGTAATTCATATCTTGCACGACTATACATCCTCGTTTTAGACTGAACTGGGAAAGAAAGGATTATGATAATTGGTATTTTCCGCACTTGCGGGCTAATAAATTTGTGTTTTTGTTATTGTCTTGAAATATAAAGATACAATTCTAAAGTGTCCTTTCCGTTCATGATTTCACCTTTCTTTACCCGCCTTGGCTAACCCAGAAAAGGCAAATGCGAAGAATAGCCTCAAGGTGTGTGCATGGTTGTTCCAACGTAATCAAGAATGCATCCATTCCAGAATTGCTAGATTGCTAGACCAACGTCCTTGCGACTTGTACGAACGGGTTTTCAACGTCTTCGAACGACCTCTCTCTGCTTATTCACAACTATACGATAATTACGTTAACACCATTGCAACTTTGTACATTCAATTCTGACTAATTTGTTTGCTAAAAATCCAAATTATCTTCATCAACTAGACCATCTTCAAATTATCGTTCTTTTCAATTTTATTTTGTTTTTTATTGAAAATTTGATATGGATCAGTGTGTAACTTAAGCTTTTAAACAAACATTTCAACATATGACACTTTTGAATGAAAGATTGAAGAATTCTTTTGTAGGAAATGTCTAGTGATATCAGACAAAGATTAAGTTCTTTTGAACTTTTTCTAAGCAACATTTGAATATGAAAAGCGACTAAAGCTCAGTAATTGGTCGGAATGTGTGCTTAAAATCAAAGAAATGTACAAGTGACTTACGGGTCAAATATTCACTTGGATGATTCATTCCACATACTCCGTATACACCACACAAAGAAAATAAATCTTTTGGTGCACCTACTCTATTTATAATGATAGAAAAACTAATAAAAGGTTTGAAGGGGAGATATGTTGTATAAATAATAGCACGAGTGAATGATCGATTTCATCGCTACACCTTTAAGGGTGCTTTTTCGTCTATGAAATATGACACGACAACACTTAAAATAACTCAACAAATTTCAGTAGCACCAAAGGTTTCGAATTATTTGTAAAGGGGGTTAAAACATCTGGTGAAAATACATTCAGTAAATAACACTTCTCGTCTGCTGTGTAAACAACAAAATTCTTTAGAAATTTAAATGAACAGTCTGTAATGTATTGATCTGATTCATTTAATATTTATTTATTTTCGGTTTTTGTATCAGACAGAATAAAAACAATTAGACACAAGAAGCTGATTTATTGTAGCTTCAGATATTGAGTTATTTCTCAGAAGTTGTTTAACACTTGTTTGTCTTTATTTGGTAATTTGAATGGATGAGTTTATTACATTGTCAGAAATCCGCTTGTTTATAGATTTAATTTTGTACGTGGAATTATTGTATTTATCAAAGTGAGGGTAGATAAAAAAAGAGGTACAATGAACCAGATGGAAAAAACAAAAAATTGATGTCAAGAGGGGACGAATTTTTGGTGATGTGATAAAAAATTAATTGGACTTTATAAAAATAGACAGTTTCAAGAACTGAGCTTTCAAGTTTATTCTCAAATGTTCGCTCAGTTTGAAAGCTGACCGAAAAACATTTGCGAACTTCGAAGTAATAATTTCTTTGTCCGTATGTTTTAAATACAACATGCATGCAATAAACGAATAAATGTCGTCCTCATTCGCCAAAGTATATTCAAATTATGAATAATAATGTTTTATTATCACATTAACGTTGTTTGTAGGTATTTTTTGGCCATATTTAGAAAGCTGATACACACATGTGCCTAAAATACTTCACTAAACGTGGGTGTATAAAAAAAATAAATTTGAAAAAGCACCAAATTGAGAAATTCATAAAATGACTCTCTTTGAAATTTTTCCGGATCTATTTTTTTTAACATTTTTGAAAATGAATAAATCACAAGTTTTTGGAAAATTGGATTGTCTGAAAGCCATTTCAGCGCAAAATAAAAAGATTTTTTTCCATTGAAGAAAAAAACAAGTATGCAGTTAATTCGTACTTTACGCATTTATAAATACTATTTTTTTCACTGATAATTACTACATTCAGTGACAATTAAGTGCGGGTAGGGAGACCTTTGACCTTTTCCAGCAGGATGAAGTACATTCGGCTCACTGATAATAACTGATAAGTACAAAGTTGAAGCAAGTACTTCGGCACGTTCTCTCTAAATGAGAAAATAATTTATTATAGAATAATTAAAAATTCAATATAAAAATATTTTGGTTTCTCTAATCATTGCTGACCTTCACACTTTTACTGAAGCAGGAAAAAATTTAATAAATATTACTATAGTAGTCTTCAGTGTGTCCATATTTCGATGCTCACCATTAGTATTTCAGTTATTACAAGAGATAAGAGCAACGGTTAAATGGGGAATGTTTTGCAGATTTCAATGCTCAGAATTAATCTCTAAATTTTTCTTAGTTATTCGATAACGCATCGTCTAACGTTTTTCAAACTTTTACATTTTCAAGACACTTTTTTATGACACCTTTATTAGTGCTAACAAGAATCCTCGATTCTCATTTGTTTCCGAGTTAGTAACACTATTTTTTGTTTTTCTTATGGAAGCCATATTGGATTTTTAATTAATTTAATAGTCCTTCTCAAAAATGTATGACATATCTATAAATCTTAGCTTCCACAAGAGATGTTAGCAGAAAATAAATTTAACACTGTGCTAAACCAGTGAGCCATGAAATGTAGAACTGGTAGTAGTGAGAGATTTGGAACTGCGAACATAAATTTGTAATAATTAATCACTTGTGAGGATTGAATCAATCAGTAGTAATTATGGTACGTAAATAATTGTAACAACTAGTACACAGAGTCTTACATCTCTAACCAAAGCGACTTCTACATATCGACAGTAACATAGCTTATCATTTGCTAAAATTTCATAGACTACTAATTTTGACCAGTGTTAAATTTATTTTTTGTTGATATCTCTTGTAGAGATAGAGATAAAAAATTAAGCCTAATTACTCAAAAACAAATGAGAATCGAAAGTTCTCCCTAAAACCAAAAAATACTTTTAGAAAAGTGTCCTAACAATGTAAAAGTTTGTAAGTGGTAAGACGTTATCGAATTACTGATGATTAATTAAATTGGCAAATTTCAATTTTTCCAAAAAATCTCAAAACTCTCTCTTCTAAGAACAGAGATCCCAATAGTGAGCATCGAAATATGTATAACACTGTATAAAAATGACAATGGCTTAGAGCTGTATTAATTTTATAAGCCACTAAGTATATAAAACCAACAGAAAAACTATTTACACATTAAACTTATGCTTTGTAGGGTTAAACACGTGTAGATTTCCATCCCTCTTTTTTTCTTTTCTTTGTCTTGCTCATAATAAAGCGACCAGCCCTTAATTATTTGTATCATGCTCGACCCCCATACCATAACCCAAGGTCGTCTTAACAAAAAAAAGGCACAATTTCAAAGCTATACCATCTGGACTGTAAATTTCTAAAAGCAGATGTGCACACGCCGGAAGATGAGGGATGGATATACCCATCGGTTTCCACACCCTTCTCCCAACATTCTTCGCAATACAAATTTTTCATTACTGGAAAAGACATCGTGTGAACATGACCATGTAACCAACTTCCGGTGAATTACACATTCCAATGCAGAGACGGTCTCTGTCTCGTACACTCCTTGCTTTTTTATAATAAATATGTGACCGTGTCATTCGCTTCTTTTACAAAATTACCTTGACCATATGGAAAACTTAAGTTATACCGACTTCTGTGGGTCAAATGTCTTAACGGAAATTAGTGCACGTGTTCAAAATATGTCTTTGTCTTTACCGGAATTCTGGAGTGGTTTCAATCACCCTCAAGTTATTGTTCCGTTAAGAAGCACCAGATGGGGATGGATAGTGGGGTGGAGTAAGATCCAGATGGTTCAACTTTTGTTATTCAATTAATTAATTATTTTGAATCTTCAGTCAGACTTATTTATAATCTGCTGTCAAGAAAGATTGAGAGGCAATGATTTAAAGCGACTACTTGAAATATCTTGAGAAAAAAAAGATTCAAGTTAGTCGCTTGATCATTCGTTGAAGTCTCTTTTGTCGTGTCACGTTTAAGCATAACACATTAAAAATCTCTTTAGATCTTTTAAAGATAATTAACATTTATCACTATCACACACGTTAGTTATAACAAAAAAAACTTACCTTCGCATAATCAATCGGAACACTGCTCTCCGGTCCAGTGAATAATCCTTCACTGAAACAAAAAAATATTGTTTACATTTTTAGAATCATCAACGGTACATGCAATGTTATACATTTGCCATATGTTGCAAAAAACATCTCTATTTCCAACAAAAGAACAAGATATCGATGGTATAAATATGATATAGATTATTGTTCTCGTTTTTACGCTTCATTATCATTGCATAATGAACAAAAGAGGATAAAATAAATACAACACAGTAGGTGCATGCTATGACAATGTTATTATAGATTGGGTGAGTGAACCCTCTGCTTCAGTTACCAGATAATACTTGCCATTTATATAAAAGACAGTTTAAAGAATAAATTCTTTATAAAATTAAACTTCTTTCCGTGATTTTATTAAAAATAAAATATTAGATCTTGCTGGTTAATTAGTTCTTCTTGTTAAATCGAATTAATCTAATCATGGTCGGTGGTAGGTTGTAATTAGAAATAAATGAATTAGTCACTAGAGCAAAAACAAAATGGACGGATGCTCTCAATTGAATCTTGTTATTCAATGAGCATAAAATTATTCATTGTAAAGACGGTATTGTGCCGCATGGATTTATCTTTTAGAAGAATCTGGAAAGGTTTTTTCATTGAAATGAGAACGTTATTTAGAATAGGAATAAAAAAAGTTAATATTGTGAGGAGTTATTTTAAGTACAGGAAAATAAACGTTTCTGAGAATTTTAGTTAAAAGCAACCGCTAATTATGTGAGCAGAAATAGATTGATCTATAATAAGAATGATAACAGATTTTAATTTTAGTTGTTTATATCTTTTTTAAAAATGTTCCTAAATCAATGTTGTTTGGTGGAAGTAGCATTGATGATAATTGGTTTTAGATAAAAGATTGTTTTGGTTTTCGAAAGATAAGATAACTACACGAAGCGAATGAATGGTCTTTTGGAAGATTTTTGTAAAACACCTTATTTTGTGTCAGTTCTAACTATATTAAATACGGTTAATTAGTTATATTATAGCGAAACGGCGAAAAGAAGGTAAAGTCATAATTTTTGTCGAAAAAAAAACAAGAGATTGTGTGACTTAATATTGTGTTGATTTTTTTTGTATTTACTTTATTAAAGCTGCTAGACTTTACTCTAGTTTTTTTTTTCCAACAATGTATGCGTATGTGTATCATTAGCAGTTGCAAAAATCCGTGAACTTCCTTTCTTTGAATACAAATGAGTTTGAACTCACATTTACTTTTCTCCAGTGTATTTGCAATAAACAGACGACTTAACAAACATTAAAAGTTCAGATTCCTCCACTTGTTTGCATGAACTATTGCTTCACCATTAATTACAGCAATTTCATACATTACTATAGATCTAGTAAAAGGTGAGTTAAAATATCCATTAGTACAATGATGCAAGTCTTAATTAGAAAATTAAAGAAAAAATTTCGCAAATACACCGATCGATGTCCCGATTGAGTCACCTAACGCGATTTGAATAATTTACATTTTTTTTGCAGAAAATAGTGATGTCAGTGTTTTATAATAATACTTATTATGAATTCAACACACACACTTACCCATTAAAATCGTAGACGAGTCCCACTGGCATTGTATTAAAAATAGTAAAATCGATAGAAATCACTGTCAACTAAACAAATCGAAAACTTATCAGATATTTTGTATAAAGCGCGCTATAGAAAGTACTGTATAGTGACAGCAGTTGCGAACAGCAAAGCGTGACTGTTTAGTAAGAGCAGGTGAATTATAAGTCAGGTGGAGTGAAAACCTCCAACTAACACCGGATGCATGGCGGGGAATGGTTTCCAACAATATAGAGAAAATTATATATGAAGTTATAAAACGAATAAGGTTCGAATTAAAAGGCGATTGGTTAACAAGGAAGAAGAAAGCTGCAGTTTGCAGTTTTTTCTTGTTAGCTCATTCACATTTTAAAGCACGAGTATACTTTTCTGTTTTTCTTTTTTTTTTAGTATTTTCCAGTAAAATATCATAAATTTGAAATCTAGAGAATTTTGGAGTAATTGGCGACATTGTGACGTTACTATGGAGAAGTCACTTTGAAGTTTTCAGATTTGACAGCTTCTAAAACAACTCATCATTAACCTCAAAAATTGTAATTCCTGACAGTGACTAATAGTTCAAGGCTACCATTTTTGCAAAAGTAAATTGTCCAAAATTTATATTTGACTCGGTTTGGCGAGATGGCATTAAGTTATTACAAATACAATTCGATTTAAGTATCACTTTTGATGTAGTCTCACATCTATCATTTATTAACAACAGTCTTATTTAGAAAACAAAAATTTCTATTACATAAAAGAAAAAAAAAATGGTATGCGTGTAGGTTGACTCCTTATAAGTCTCCAACCTTCGACAAAATAACAATAATTAAAGACAGTGCTTTCAGTATTTAAGTATTCTTCGTTTACCACCTCATCCATATATCCATACAATTTTCAAATTGGTACATAATATACATATAGAATATTGAGCGAAGATATATGAAATCTGAACTCTTCCAACATCTGCTTAATAACAATCTATAATAAATTATTTCATTTATAGGAAAGAATAATTCACTTTGTACATATGCTAATTAATTTAATAATATACAATTTGAAATTTGAAAAATCTGGAAAGGAAAAAATTTTATAATAATAATCATAAAAGTATACTTCTTTTTTTCTTTTCATTATAACGAGATCTTATCGCATAATGTTTTATTCATTGAGTGTAATAATCTTAGCTTATTATTTTATAACTAGTTTCTGTGCGTTTCTATATAACAGTTGCTTATGTTTATTTCAGTTGAATCTAGTTTGAAAGATTAAAGAAATCTTGTGGTTTAAGAATCGACTAGGATTAATTGTAGTCATCAAAATGAAATAAAATTATTACTTTCAACAATAGTGAATGACCTAGATTACTTTAAGTGACAGGAAATTGATCACAAGACTATTAACAGATTGGTGCTGATTTAATTGAATTTGGTTTAAGCGGAAAAGATTTTTTATTTTATTGTCTGTATCGCAAAAGGTGGCGATTGAAGCAATGATAAACATGTAGTGTTGGCCACTACACTAGCTAGTCCACAATATTTCTGCTGAAGTTAAAAAAAAATCTGATAGAGCATAAGATGTGTTGTGAAATAAATAAAGTACAGATCTGACTTTACAATAAAAGAGCAAATAAATTGTGTATTGACGGAGATTCAAAGTAATCAATACTTAGAGATCTTATTGTGATCACAATGTTCATACAGTAGTCTTGTGGGAGGTGAAGAAGTATGCATGTTGAAGCATATAATGAGGGATCCAATTTAAACACAAATACCAGAAGCGATCAAGATTATCTTCGATATTATTTCTTCAAAAAGAACACCATGATGCTTACTATTGAGAAAAATATTCATGCAATATGGCTTTATACTCACAGAGTTGTGCAAAAAATAAATATTAGATAAACTTAAGAAAAAAAATATGTGGCAGTTTGAAATATCAAAAATTTCTTCTTTTCAGTCACAAAAATTTAACTTGGCTTCAGGAAAACACTAAATTTTTATTCTAATTTAAGAAAACACTTTTTCTCAAAGAAGCCTTTATTTACGTCACCAACTCCGCAGTTTCTTTTAGTAAAGAATCAACTTCCGCTTTATTCAAAGAGTGAAAAAATAATTAATCTTGCCGCAAATCTCAACGACAATCATGGCATTGTTTTAAATTTTAATTTCTCTCTAAGATTTCACTTTTAAATTCATATATCTTTATACCAATGATTATTTTCTTCAATTAATTTAATCGTCTCTATTAACTTGTCCATTTTTGGTATTAAGAACCACAATTTGAACTCTAATAAAGTCATTTTTGATTCTAGTAGCATTCTACCACAAACAATGTTCAAATGGCAAATATGGCAAATGTAAACAAGTATCCGTCTAAGGTAGTGTATTAATGTAATGTATATTTACAATACTATAATATCAATTAATGATCAATATGCATAAGATTACTCCATGTTCCGGTTTGGAAACTCTTTTCCGGCTTTGATTGCTATCGTACAATTGCGCCAACGACCTTTGTCAACTGTGTAGTCTTCCGGCGGTTTGTATTAACTTATCATTCGATAAAAAAATCGTCAACTTTCATCTTTGAATAATTGTACTACTTCCTCACACAATATACAAAATACAATAGAAAATCCGACGTAACAGTAATTGTTTTCACGTTTATTGTAACGGAAATGTTTGAATTTGAATTGGCTACCTTACATCTTCCGACTTATATCTTCTATTTGTGGGAATCTACTCAATCAAACACACCTTTACTCTTTATTCAAAACAAGAAAAAGACGGTTTAGTTTTCAGCTATTTTCCAAACCGGTTTGAAAGGAAGCTTTAACAAGCCTAAATTGATGTAGTGATCAAAAATTACTCATTGTGTAATAATAGAAAAAAAATGGGTTAAGGTAGTTTATTATTACTAATTTTCAATGACTTAATCGTTTTTTATCATTATTATTGTTATTGTTAATTACAATAAAGAATATCCGTTGGTGTTAGATTAGCATAATAGATGAGTTGATAAAAATAACTGTCAAATGTATGAAAAAAATCGTTGTTTCAATTCAAGGCTGTTTACACCAGAAAACTGTTTTAATTATTGCAATTGCAACAGTTCCCAGTCAATACAAAGCCACTTATTATGACAATTTGATTTTATGATTTATTATAATAGGATTTTAATGACGGAAATTACTAGAACAAGTGTTAGTTAGTAAATTAAATAAATGGATCGGCTGAATGAATGGTTTCAAGGATTTATCAAGAAAACGCATGATACTTTGATATTGTTTACTTTGTTGTAATTTTATTAAATAGACAATGAACGGATGTTTTGACTAAAATTAAGAAATTAGTTGAAATTTCACTTTCTTTTGAAATTCGACAAATTAGGTAAAACCTTCAAGCTGTAATTAAATAAAAAAATAAAAAAATTAGTAACACGAATTAGTGTTTCATAAGAGTCAGTCTATGCTACGAGTCCAGGCTGCAAACAAGCAATGCTATAAAACGTTGAAAAATTTTCATACAAGTAACACTTTTAGTTTTTTGCACGATTATGCCTGATTTTTTCTATTCCGCTTCTATTCAGTCAATCCTTTATTTTTCTATTTTCATTTTTACATTGTACTGATATGTACTGACATACACATACACTTAACTGTATTTCCTCCACAACACACAAAAGCCACATTTTAAATCTGCCACACCTGCTAATCCGGCTTTGTTATTGTAATTTCCCTCCAGAAGCTAATTATATAGAATTTGTTTGCAGGAAAAAAAAGATGAGTTTAAAGAATAAAATCTGTTTTAAATATTTGCTCGAAGTAGTATATTTTGCGGTTGACATATTGTAGTAGTTGAAGACTGTTGGAACATTCTCAACTAATTGCAGTATTAAAAACATTACTGTGGGAAGGAATTTTAAGAATGTGTACGAAGCTATTGTTTCAGATTAAGTCAAGCGTAGTGACCGGAAGAGTACAAGATGTCGATGGGGTTGGTTTTAACAGGAAATTAAGACACGGTTTGAGGTGATCATGGCTTGAAAAATTTTAATTATTTGTTGAAAATTTTTGGGGATTCTGCAATGTCTCTCGTAAACATAATTGGGATTTTATTTTGGAATTAGGTAAAAAACAAGTTTAGAATAGAGATGGTCCTTTGGTTCATCTTTTTGGTAAAAAAAATAGATATTGAAATCAGCCGACAGAGGCGAGTTTCAAAGTGAATTTTTAAAAATAGATAGTTTGAATTTTGGACATTCGTAGATTCGTTATTTCTTACAAAAGTTACATTAAATTATTCTCGTCGACGTTCTCTATTTTACTACTGTTTTACCAATTATAAGCTACTTTTGTCTAAAATCCGCCACCGAACACAACTCTGAAAGCGACAATTATAAAATAGAGTCTGGGATAAAAAAAAATTCGTTGCGTCGTTAGTCTTGGAAGTAAGCGAATGAGATTTCGCGTATTGATAGAACTTTGAAGAACCTACAAAATAAATGCAGACTAATTGCTCTAATTCTAAAATTCGAACTTTTGATTAGAAAATCAGCAAACCGATTTTGTATCTAACTCATTCTTACTTTTTGAATTGAAGAATTCAAAAATAAACATAATCTGACAAAATTCAATTTTTTTTTCAATTCCCGTCAAAATTTTAATACTTATGGTTATGGCGATTAACTTCATCTTTAATCGTAGCTTTGTTATTTCCTTGAATATCGTACCTATCATAAGCCATTTGGTCGCAATTGGCCGTCAAACAAAATTCTGAAAGCAAAAATTCGAAACAAAGGAAGCTGAGATTTGAAAATTCATAGCGCCATTATTTCTGAAGATACACAAATGACATTTGACACGTTGATAGAGCTTAAAAAAGTCTACAAAAAGAGCCTGAGCTCAAGGATATATCTCATTTAAAAACTGAGATGTTGGCTCGAATTTCTTCGAAAAATTAAAAATTAGTAAATTTCAAAATTTGAACTATTCCAAAAACCAACAAATCAATTTTGAATCTAATCTATTCTTACTTTTTTGATTTGAAGGATTCGAATCGACTATAAACATAAACAAAATTCAAATTTTTTTCTAATTCCCGTTATAATTTCAATTCTTTTGGTCAGGACGATTTTTTCTATTATTGATTGTAGCTCCGTTATTTCTTATAATATCAATGTGAAACTTAGTTCCTTTTAATTTTAATTTATTTCTCTCAATGTCGTGTATTGTTCTGATAATTTTAATTTTGCTAATTATAAACCATTTGGCTGAAATTGGCCGCCAAACGCAATATTAGAGAATCAGATTTTTGAAAATTTCTGACGTTGTTATTCCTAAACCTAAGCAAATGAGATTTGGATTGCAAAACAATATTTCGGAAAACTAAAAATTGGCAAAATTTTCTAGAAACTAAAATTAAGTGTGCAATTAATTTCTTGCAAATCTAGATAATTATAGTTGAAAGTATGTCCCACCGTCGTAATTTCTAATTAAAATGCGATAAATTTTTATCATAGCTTCCACTTCTTGTACTTCCTCCTTCATTCACGCCAGTTAGATCAGGCGCCAATTTATCCTCATTTATTTACTCTACAGTTATACAAACAAGTTTAGTTAATCCTTCCCATGAATTTTTCGCGACATTTCGCGATAATCAAACCCTCCGACCACATCTGCCGTTATTTGTGACAAATAAATAATATTCATGGTGTATAATACGAATCTATAGAATTGAAGGAACTGAGTCTAAGCTAAAGCACCTGGCAAAAAGGAATTTCTCAACACACATGTCGAGGCAGATGTTTAGTGGACACGTTCTGGATACATTTTGGACCACAACATCCGTCTTTATATAAAATATCCAGACGGGCTCCAATTATGCAAAACTATGCAAAATCAAAATTTGTGGGCTTGAAGTGGAGGAAATGTTAAACATTGCACACGTGCAGTTTTAAAGTTAAGGGTAATTATGGTCACGCGACTAACAGCTGCTTTCTTAGATAGTTATTTCCGCCCTCACCTCTTCTATAGATTAAATAACCGAAGGGTTAATAATGTTGAAAGATTAAGAAAGCAGGTGATGAAGAAGAAGCGCGAAGTAATGAATGGAAAATTTGGTTTTTATTCGATATAATTTACACGTGCTGGAATTGTTGCGGAAATTGTTAAAAAGTCTTACATAATCCTAAATCGATTAATTTTAATGGCAGTTTTATTTGATATTTAATTTAAAAAAGAACTTCTTGTTGATGATTACGTAAGAGAGATTTTACTGTTTATAGAAGTAAATCAAAGAATTGCCTTTTCAGTTCTTGTTTACTCCACCTTAACTGGTGATATAAGTTTCATCAATATTCAAAGACGCTTTTTGTCATTTGATTTCTATTACTTACCTATAATTGTATTACTTTTGTTTCTTCAGAAATTTAATCAAATAGTTTATAGTTTGTTCTTTTTTTTTATTTTCTTCATAAAAAAATAAACGTGTTTCTCCTTATTTAGACAAAATTGACACTTTCACTTAAGATAAATAGACATTTGAAGATAATATTTCAATTTTAGCACTTGCAGCAAGACTTTAATTTGATTAGTGCATTTTTTATGAGTTAAGGTGGAGTTGATATACTGTCAAATGGAAATATCAAACTAGAAACTATGTTTATGATAACAATTGTTGCTTCAGTTTTTAATGTGCTCCTTACAGACAGACTTGCACTATCAAAACTTGTAAAACTTCCACTACAAAAAGAAAAGAACACATAGAAATTAGATTCCGAATTCTCAGTATATTTGTTCGCATTGAATCTTTCTTTTTCAGAATTAAAAAGTCGAATTGACCATTTGATTTTTAGTTTACTTCACTATACCTCTTGGTCTTGAAGAGATTTCACGTTTTAAAAAAGACGACTTTGTATACATTGAACAAAAAATTACTCTATAAAATATAATCTTAAAATGGCAGTTACCTCAAGTGAAATCTCTTCTAATTTGCCTAACTATGAATATGAATACAAAAATTAACAACTACCTCGTTATTAGTAACTAAAATATCTAATTATTTCTGCATTAGTTAGTTCACGTAGGTGGATTTACGACTAACAGATGTTAATAAATATTAATATAATAATTTTTACCGGTGCTTTGTTACAATCTGAAACTTACCTGTAAATATTGAGGTATAGTGGAATTTCCATTATGAACACAATTCTATCAGTTTTCTCAAAATCAACAATCTCATTTTAATTTTAACAACACATTGTTCATTATTCTTATTATCAGTATACTAAAACATATATTTTTTTAATAATTCTTCCTCTGTATAAATAAAGTTCTTATCTGTGCTCACTGTTGGCCTTTACTATATTGCTACAGATTAAAGAATAAACGAACTGTGCAGTCGGCGAACCCTAAAGCCAAATGTTCACATTTGTTTCCAACTACCGATTTATTAAGAACAGAAGTTCCACACATTGACAAAATCTAAACGACGAAAAATATCGTTATATCGGTAATGCACTCAGGTGAAATTATCCAAGTGTAGAACCTCAATAAGCAGTTCCTCTAACTGGAACGAGATATTAATCTAAATTTTCAATTTTTATGGTAATCAACACATTTTGTTGTCATTTAAAAATTGGATTTCTAATACAGCTGACAGCGACACTAATACTAGTTGAAATTTTCCTGTTACACTTATTTTAATTGTTAAACTGAAAGAAAAAAATGTGAATTATTACAAGAAAACAGCATAATTTGCATAGAAGTAATGATTAATAGAGGCCACACATTATTCACTTTCATTTTTATGTTTTTACAATGTCTAATTAAATCGTCAAAGACAGTTGACTGATTATTGTAGATGTTAACCCTTTATTGAATAATTAATTTGATTTGTTGAGAAGAAAAAGATCAAAAATTAGATTCTTAGTATTCTCTCTTCAACGGCTGGAAAATTACCTGTGTTTGTTTCAGTGAACAATTTGCATTTTGCATTATTAATGTTGTAGAATTTTACAATAAAAGTGCCTTAAATGGCTTCTGACACAAGTTTTTCTCTGTTAATTGTTTCTTTACTAATGTAAGAAATGATACCACACACTGAAAATTAGAATGTAGAAAAAACCTTCACAAGAAAGAAAAATGCTTACTGAAATGAGATTTTTTTTTGGAACCCTAAACATGCTGCAAAAATTGTTTGTTTTTAAAATGAGTTTTGGATTGTTAAATTTTAATTTTTCTGCTTTTTATTTTACTCTTCGTTGTGTACATTTTTGCAAAAGTTCGTTGTAATTTCCGCTTGGCTTGCAGTTGTTTCTGGTTCGTCAACATCAGCAAATTAAACAGATGAATATATGTATAATTTTATTATGACTACAGGAACTGAGTCCTATCTTTATTATTTATATCACACAGTTTGATTTTCTGTTGTTTGTTTACAAACACAACAAATTTCTTTGTCCAGTTCGTCTTCATCATCTGTTATATCTTCTAAATGTTTCAAATTATCATTGTAGTAAAGTTGAACACTTGGAGTGTAGTAGCTTTTAGGGATTCCTAATTCAGCCATTTTCTCTCTTTCATCAGGAATACCATTTTCGTCCATCGTTTTGTTCATTTTTATCATATTACCTCTATAACTGCATTTTTTTAATAAATCGTGAAAACCAAAAAATTTAAACAACTCACTACCAAGTGTAACTCTCAGGCTCGGAATTAAATAATGAATATCTTTCGCTTATTCTGTTGAAAGTGTCTTCACAACATACATTCATAGTGACTTCTTTTACTATTAACATATTTATGATTCTAATTGGTCTTACTTGTTTTGTCAAAACTCCAATTTGGTATCTGGAAAAATCATTTTTTAATTTATGCAACTTCTTCATAATATGGAGCACTTTTCATTATTCATCCACCAAGGAAGAGTTTCGTTAGGTTTCCAATCTGTACTTGGTACTTGGACTTGCACGTCAGGAATAGGTCCATGGGGGCAATATGGAACTCTAGCTCCCGTCACCGGATGTACACAGTATCTTATATCTCCAGTTTTCTCATCAAACCAATGACTAACATCCTTTCCAGCAAAAGCAAGAATCGGTTTAACGCAATCTTCATCTTTATGTAATTTCACAAGAGATGTTACATCAAAAACTTTGCCTAAAAATGATAACCAACAGTCTTCGGGTGTATTATGAACAATTACTTCAAATGGTGCATATACTGTAAATTGTGGTTTCAAATCTGTAACCGACATTTTTCAATAAAAATGAATAATTGTCATTATTGACAAAACAAAAGATTTTTATGAAATTTTTTCTTTGTTTTTATTCAAATAGGATACTGTATGCCACGTGCGCTTTCTGAAATGTTGATGATTCTAGACAAACGCAATTACTTGCTACAAGAGACGCGGTAGAGCGTATATCCTTGACTAAAGATATGGTCATAATAAGGAAAATTATTTATTTTAATTGTACGAGAACTAGTATTGCCCAAGTTTTATCTCAAGAATAGGATTTTCTTAAAACAGGCATCAAGATGAAAAAAAAAAACGCATTTTTAGTTAAGTTACTTCTTGAATTAGGAAAAAGAATAAAGTTGCGTTTTTTGTTTGGTGGATTAGAAATTGAAAAGGATTAATCAGAAAGACTATTGTTAGTCGCTTTGTACTTTTATATATATACTTTTCAATCTCTGTTATCAGTTATTATTATTATTTTGGAAATTGAAATTTGTCTAAACTAACGGGAAGCACGTGTATTCGTTTTTTTTTCTTATAATTTATTCTATATATTCTATATTCTAAAAATGGAACAGCCTTTTCTTCATTTTGGTTTAGACTTTAGACTAAAATCATGAACCTATTTTCTTATTCTTTAGTTCTCCTAAAATTATAAACTTTACTGGCACACAGTACCTACTTATTATATTTAAAAAGTCCTGGTTTATTTTAATTTCAACGAGAGACAACATTTTGAAATTAAAAACAAACATTTTTCAATTTTTCAGTTGGTTTAGAGAATTCTTTGATTCGTCAGTGAAAAAACTTTTCAACATTGTGGGTATACAACCAACAATACAGCTTAAGTGTATTATAAGGTGCAAACTGCGGCAGAGTAGAATTTAAATGGTACTATGCATACGAAATAGAAATCAAATGTGTATCAGTTTTTTTGAATTCTTTGGGGGGTCCTCGCACTAACTACTGAATAGTCGACCAGCTCAATGGGATGGACAAAATTATACAGGTGGTCCAGTCCAACTCCTGGCAAAATGAATGATAGCAAGATAAAGAGGAGTTGCCATTTGAAATTCAATTCTCTAAATTTTAAAAAGTTTGGAAATAAATTATAAACATCTCAGCACCAAAACTGCTCTAATAGTGTCTCGTCGTGGAGCGTCACCATTGGTTTGTGCTCCTAGAGGTAACTGCAAATTCATGAGATCGCGTCCAAGTCAGTTTAAAGCCCAATTACCCCTAAACTCCTGACTTTCGGAACTGATTCCAGCGGCCGGCAAAATTCGATAACTCTCATTTGAATGTTTTCTTGAATTATTAACTGAAACTATTGTCTGTCTTTCTTCAGTTTATTTTGTGCTGATAATACATTACACAATAAATAATACAAGAGAAAAATAAAAGAAAACGATGATAAAATTTCAATATTAAAACAAAAAATTCTATGAAAAGTAAAAATAAGTAGTTGGTTATTTAAGAGTACAATATTGATAAAAAATTACATGTAAAATACCATATTAAAAGCAGAATTATGCAATAAGTATCAACCAACAAATTTTCTCTAGACCAAAGCCAATTCAGTACCAAAAAAATTCACATTCAAACCACTGAACTGACTTCATCTAAAAACCTAAAAAATGATTAACTTCTTAAGATAGTAATCAAAATTATTATTAACCTTAAACATAAAAGCTTAGCACATTTATCTTCAAGATTAATATTAATAGACAGTAATAAAATATTACTATCTACACCACATAAAAACTCAAATACTAATTACCACAGCGCTATACACATTCAGTATTAATATGGGCGTAAATTATAAAATTTATTTTAAAATAACAGTTAATCATATTAAATGTATAATGTTAAATAGGTAATATAAATGTTATTATTATATAAATCGTTCAGTCTGCAGCATTAGAGCCAACAAGTAACTTATTATCAATTGGAGAATTATCTTTGTTTAACTGTACATCACTATCGCTTACAACGTTGTTTACTACTGTTATTTGTTCAGTGACTACAGTTGCCACACCATTCTGAATTGGCTTCTCCGCTTTTGATGTTACTGTAGTTGTTTTAGTCTTGTTACGGACTATTTCTTGGGGTTTCTTGCCTGCAGCTCCTGGCCGCGCAGCAGTCGTAGTCGTTTTCGTAAGATTCGTTCGAGTTGTTCCGGAAACCTACCAAAAATCAAAACTATTCCAAGCTCATACTAAAAAATCAATCATTACCTTGGATTCGGTTTTCCTTACAGTACTTGTAGTAGTTCTATTAGCAGTAGTAGTTGTTGTTCTGCTAGATGATACAGTACGTGACGCTGTCAGTTTATTAGCACTATCCTTGATTTGTTTCTCCGTATCAGCTGAAGTTTTAGAGACTGTTTTTGTGAGAGGCACCCTCGGTTTACTTGGAGCTGTTGCTGGACGCGGCTTCGGAGGAGTCGAAGTTTTTGGCACAGCAGCAGTCTTTGAGACATTCAACTATAAACCAATAAATATAATGATATAAATAATATGATTTTAATATGTTTTACCTTTGTGGTTGTCGCCGTTGACGTCGTCCTTGTCGTGCTACTAGTCAATGGCTTATTTGCTAAAGTCGCTGGTCTAGGTTTAGGTGCCATAGTTGAAGCTGGTTTAGTAGTAGGTTTTGAAGGAGCTGTTGTGGCTCTAGCAGTCGTTTTAGTAGTCGTAGTCGTAGTCGTTGGTTTATTCAAAGGTGGTTTAGACGTTTCTGTTGATTTTCTAGCAGTTAAATTTGATTTTACATCTCCATTAGCCAAAGGTTTTTTATCAAGGCTAGTTCTTGTTACAGTTGTCTTAGGTTTAGGTGCTGGTTTAGCTGTGGCAGTAGTAGTTTTAGGTGTAGTTGGTTTTGTCGCCGAAGATGTAGTTTTAGATGTTGAAAGTCGCGCACTTGTTGTTGGTGTTGCTTTAGCTTTCATTGATGGCGGTGTTGGTTTAGTTGGTGATGTAGTTGTTTTAGTTGCTGGTTTCTTATTTGCAGCAGTTGGTGTTTTGGCTTTTGTTGCTTTCTTCTCAACAACTGGTGTAGCAGTTGCGGCAACTGCTGCTGCTGTCGCTGCTACTGCCGCTGTTGCTGCTGCAACCACTGCTACTTCTTGCTTCGTTTCAACTTCCGGTTCCTTCGTAATTTCTTCTTGAGGTGAAGGAATTGAAGGTGTTTCATCTTTAGTTTCAGTAGGAGAAATTATCACCGGCTCCGCAAATTCAGGAGTTATATTTTCAGTCTCAATTTCAGTCGGTAGAGGATAAACACATTTTGATAATTGTTCATTTACAATAGTTGAATCAGCAGGACTTAATGGCGATGTTATATCAGCAATGTCTGACCTTTCTAAGAAAGAATTAACATCGGCAGTCGCCACAGATTCCGTATCAGTTACTGATTTGGGTGTAGATAATGGACAAGATTCAGGTAACAGATTTCCTTCTCTAATTGGTGATGACGTTTCCACTGATACTGTTGATTCTACTGCACTGTTGAGCTCTTGCGCGAAATTTAATTGAATATTAGGTTGTTCTTGAACTGGTGAAGCGATAGGCGAAGAAATATCTTTTACAGATGAAGTTACATCTTCAATAGGAGATTCCACGGACAATTCTTTCCTTTCATCAACACCTAATAAATCTGTCACAGGTTCAATCAATTTTTCTGGTTCAGAAGTGCAAACAATATCTTCACTAGCAGATGGTTCAGGCGATACAACTTCTGGTGTTGGAGATTTAGCTAAATCACAAGTTGAAGTGTTCCTTTCTACTGGAAGCTCTAGTTCGGAAGTTGAATGATCAACTACTGGTTCAGATGATAATGCTGCTTCTTCTCGTGGTGATACAACTTCACGTTCAAACGTTGGTTCTTCAATTTTTTCACTTGTTACTTGAGGTTGCAGACAAATATCAGGGAGATTTTGTTGGTCTAAGTTACACTCTACATCACCTAATAAATCTTCAGTTTGAAGTTGAGGCGAATTCGATAATTCACAAATTCCACTTGATTCGTCATCGTTTGATACAGGCGATGCCAATTCTTTTTCATCGCAAACCTTATCTAAATCTGTTGTCTGAATCCTTTCATCGTTATTTAAGATTATATCAGTTGATAGAGACTCTTTAGCCACGTCATGTTCTTCAATCTTTGTATTTACATCCTGTTGTGAAATATTTTCTTCAGATTTTCCTAAGAAATCATCAAGATTATCAGGCAGCATTTGCACTTTATTCAGATCAAATGGATCATTTTCATTACTTCCTTTATCTTGATAAAATGACATTGACATAGGGTCTTCATCTTCTTTTTGTTTCGTACCCACAAAATCGACATTATCTTTAGACGTATCCAATGTAAAATCTAAATTTTGTACAGATTCATCATCACAAACGGCTTTTGTTGACAATCCTGCTTCAGATTCATCACCGAATTTGATTGGCGTAAATGGCGCAGCATTTGGTCCAAAATGAAATTCATCAGAAAATCCTATTTTAGGTGTACTGCCTGGTTGAAATTCCGGAATTTCGTCAATATTTTTACCATTCAAAAAATTCTCCATCAACGGTTTTTGAACCTGGAATAAAAACCCATGACATTTAACACATTTATCTTATCTAACTACAGTTAATGTCCTCATAAAAAAATAAAAATACTTACATCTTGATTGTCGTGACCGTTGCTGAATAAATCAGATTCGCTTGGTCTTGACTTGACTTCATTCTCAAATTCTTGTGGATTTGGTACAGAAATGTCAATTTCACTTGGTCTTTTTGGTGATTGAGCTATAACTGGATCGTGCAGTAATCTACAAGCCGGTGAAGGAATGCTTCTTGTCGGAGACACCGGCACGAATTCAGCTGCGTTTGGATTTAATTGCGACATATTTTCTTGGTCCTCGAGAAGATTTGCAACCTGTAAATATAAATTTAACCAAAAATTTAAAATGTTATTAAAAGTTTTTAATACCTCAGTGTCAGGATGCACCGGATTGATATTTTCTTTATTAGCTTCCTCTCCTTTGAAATAATTCCACTCGTCTTCAGATTCTTCACCACTATCGCCTATATTTTCTTCCAATCCGCCATCATGAACTGCAACCAATCGACAAAATTGTACTTTATTAACAAGACAAGAACTAATTATGTGAGAATGCATCAAGATTAAAACAACCAACCGTAATATTTTAATAGTACTTAATACTAAAACAAATAGAAATTCTATTGTCATGTATATGTAGAGAAGTTTTTGCATGTTATTTCCGTTGTTTTCTTCAAGATAAAGATAGAAAAAAACTTGAACTGCGCCAACGTTCTCATTAAATTATCCTTCCACGCTGTTTGTACAAGTCAATATCACCCACATACTATGTGTAGATATGGAATTTGTAGTTCAATTATGAAAAATCAAAACCACACCTATTAACAGTAATGAATACAAAAAATTCAATTTAACTCCAATCTTAGAAGATATAAGAAAATCGAATCTATAAAATGTGATACTCTGCCAACAAAAAATTAATTATTTGTAGATTTAAAAAAAGAAATGGCTATTGTATTATTTCTGATAACACATTATGAATGAAATAGATTAAATCAATGATTTGAGATAACGATAACGGTCAGACAACAGCTGATAAAACAATCAACAGGTGGGTTATTAAGGGCGCTTTCCCTGATAGAAGTACCATTATAACACTACCATCAAACTGTAGACAATGAAAGATGCGCATGCAACAGTTCCTCCCCTTAATAAATTACAGCAATGCAATATTCAGCGTTAGTTGGTGGATTAACGAGCATATTCCTGTAGATATTAGCATATGATGGATGAATGTGCGACCACTAAATACATTTACATGCATACATAAAAGGTCCGGAACAATGGGCTTGGTTATTTAGTCGAACGATCAACCTAATATAGTAGCATTTATCCTACATGTCGCGTGACTAAATTCAATTTTTTCATTTGGATTTGGTAGTAAAAAAACATTAATTTCATTCACGCTTTACTTTTGTATCTTCTAAGAAACGATGTACTATTTTTACAGAAGAATAAACGTCTTATATTAAATTCTGATAATACGCAAAACTTTAAGCTTTTATATGAAAATAAAATAAAGCCGGTTTAAATGAAGTAGTAAATTGCGTTGGTAATTACAGACAGACATAAAATTCAAAAGACGAGCTTAATTTTACGTTTATTTTAATGTACAAAAGTAATTGAACTTTTAACAAAAAAGTAATTTTTTTAAATGAAATAATGACCTCAAAAGCTACTGTTTCACACCAATGAAATTGTTTCCAAACAATTTACATCAGAGTTAGGTGTATGACCTAAATGAAATGAGTGTAATACCGCAAACTTGTTACTTGCTTTTTTTATAAATTGCATTCTAGCACGTGTTTTCCTATAGTTATAGTTTTATTTTACAAAGATTTAACATTATACATAGCTGTTCAAAGTTTATACTTTTGAATTAATTTTCTAAACGCTCTATATAAAAACTTGTTATAAATAGTGAGAACAGTTCTTATAATTATTCTAGAAAATTATATTACCCAGTAACATTTAACCACAAACCACAGCATTCAAGCGTAAGATCTTATTATATCGACATTTATTAAAAATTTGTCTTTTTTAGAATATTAAATATTGTTTTTAGACAGTGGAAGTCTACGGCGCCAAACAAAGTTACCTTTTAGGTCGATAATGTCGAGTTCACCACCCCTATCTAATCTTAATATCGATTCTGTCTGCACTATTCAGCAACGCAAAAACGCTTCCATTCACATTGACACTTTTTTTTACTAATAATCCTAGAAACAGGTTGTGGATAAATATTTACTTCTTCCTCCACGTTATGATTTTTTTTTTTTCATAAAAATAATATAGTAGGTTGAAATGCAAATTTACCAACCCACTTTCACAAAATCGATCAAGAAATTTACGAAAGCTTGCCCTGTCAACTCTTTAAAAATCGAAAAAGCCAAGTCGAAGATAAATTCTGATGATTTGACCGCGCCCCATTCTCTCTCAGTACGTAATTTATCTTTTCATGCATCTGGACAAGAAAAAGATAAATTTCTTGATAAAAGCAACACCCGCCAATTCGCATATTGACTTCAACGTATTATTCCATTAATAATTGTACAAAAAAAATCGCGACAGATAAAACGTAAATTAAACGGTTGGAATTTTTCACCCTACGTGACATTATACAAACAATCTTTGTGCCACGATCGCCCTAACCCCTTTCAACGGAGGCTTCTCTATTCACTGCCACTTTTACAATTCAATGAAACAGTAGTAATTGTTCTAGAAGTCTGAGACCACAAAATTACCTATTCAAATTGAGTTAATGAGTATCTAAGAAAGCAATTAACACAGATGTAGTCTATTTTAAACGGAAGTTCACTCGACTTACCTAAAAATGCTCAAAAGTTAACAAAAATTACTCAGGTTATGAGATAATAGATTTGAATGTAACAATCAACTTATATTGAAGTACGAATGCGGTTTACCTTGTTAAGTGGTCTAATTTAGGTTTAACTTTGCCAAAATTGTCCTAGTTTGTTTATACGATGATATCATAACGATAACAATTAAACCTTCATTTTTTTTTTTAAAGTGCAATTAAAAAAATAAATACGTAACCTTGGTAATCTTAAAAAAAATATGCAAAGGATTCCATTGGTTAATTTTTCAAGGAATAACCAGTGGAAATGCTCAGGAGTTCTAATTTGTATTGGTATTTCAGGTATCTACAGTTACACTAATAATAAAATTCGCAGGTGTATTACTCACAGAAATCTAATCTTATTAGCATGCAATAAATAGTTGTTAACATTTAACTGTTCGTTTGATATTTGATTTGTTCAAGTTTCTTTTCCTTCATAATAATTTTGTCGATATCCAACACCTGTAGCCTTCATTTTATAAAGCAATAAGAATTTTGTATATGAAAAACCCATTGGAAGGAACCATTTTCTGGTGGTTTCCATCACCCTTCCACGGTACCACATGTTGAGGCAAAGGAAAATAAAACAAAACTTGAAATAACCTTTGTCGAAACAGATCTAAAAATAGATTTTTCGTATGAAACACTTATCCGCTAGGTAATTGCGTGCTATTCAACATTTCAATATTGTTAACAATTTTTTTTGTTTTGAGTATAAAAACGTAACGCAAAAACATTGAAAGTAAAAAGTCATTGGAAGATTAATCAACAATTATAATCATACCTTATAATAACACATTAAAATACACAAAAATATCACAGAAACAACACTTAATTACACTTAAAATTAATTTTAGGCACTTAAATCGCAAAACTATAACGAAACCTTCTACAAAGCCGGTGCAAAACTGACTTCGGGTTGGGTCGTGCACTGCGCATGTGCATTTGAGAACCAACTCGAGTTATGTCACGAAATAAATAAATGTATTGGACGATTTATCAAAAATACTTCATTGTTTTATGTCAATTTTGATAACAAAATGCATTTAATAAGTATCAATCAGTATTATTATTTATTTGTTAGGAATTTTATTTGAATTCGAACATGATGATAAATTCAATATTCTTAAATACCGACTGATATGGCGCCAAGTTTCAATTTTCAAGAAATATTTTACAGCGATGAGAATGAATTTAACTGAAAGGTGTTGCACAACTTCGATACAGTTAGATTACAACGGATATTGTGCTATGCATAGGTATTACGGCTTAAGTGCAACTATCATTTCACTTAAGCAACAACATTGAACTATTGTGTTTGAAATTTGAATGGAATTGGCGGAAAATGGATTTTAGAGACTCGATATAGATTACTTGAGATTTGTAATTATTGCTGCATAAGTTCGAGCGTCAACAACAAATACACGGTGTTTTTAGAAATATCTCGACAAACAAATAACATTTGCATTTTCAAAGATTTATACTCACAAGATAATTTATGAATTTAATTTATTCTTGATTCCGTTATAGTCCAATATATTTATAAAACTGCCTACAATAATAAAATTTTCTGTAAATTAGTACAGTCTGATTTATTTTTATACATTTACTGACAAAAAATCAAGACAAAGATAACGATTTGATTTGTCTCAAATTCAATTTAACTTATTTGTATATCAACAAAAAATAAAAAGCAAATATTTGAATTTTTTTGAGCATTCAACTCAATTCTCATAGAGCTTTCAATCATTTTTGGATAATGTTCAAATAATATTTTTTTTCTTCTTGGAATTGAAGAACAATTTTTTATATAAGATTTCAAAAACAGACACTCCTAACTTCATATACGTTTGACAATGATTAAAAAAGTTCATTTGAAAAAGTATAACAATTTCTAGATAATCTGAATATAATAACGGTAATAAACTTTTACTAATTAGTAGAACTATATGCAAATTAGATGATTCATTGACTAATTTTCGTTTCTTCTAACCTGAAAGTGTTAAAATTTCACTGAAATCTGCATAACAACATATAATCCTGTTTCCAACTCATTAAATCACTGCAAGCGCCTATACACTGTTAATAAATTATTTCATTCCGTAAAGCATGACTCTGAATATAAACACGAACCCAAACTCTGTTTATAGAAGTATAATAAACAATTTTTTTTGGACATAAATATGACTAACAATAGCTTCAATTATATCGATAAACATCTATCTATATATGGCAATATTTGTATGAATAAAATAAAATAAAATCGTGTTGATATTTCAGATCCCATCCGTATTGTAAATATTGCCAAAGCTCTTCTCATTATGTGGTAATAAAAGCGACAAAGAAAGCAACCACATTAAACTATCACGTACAATCTTCTCGCCAAGAAGTTACACTCTTAGATGTCTATAATTACAGCACATTCTTAATAGTTCAAAAACCACTCAAGTCTGTAAAAATGTATAAAATATGTGAATTTTATCGCTTGCAATTCGTTTAATAATATAAGTTAAGAAGTCTGCATAGTAAATTAAGATACTAAATAAAAACATGTTTGTAGAATTTTAGATTTGATATCTTTTTCAAAGAAATCACATTTACGTCTTAATTAAATTTTTTCGTTCAACTTCTAAACCTTTCTGTCACCGACAACAAAAACCACTGGACATTAAATTAGATAATTCGAAGCTATTATTTCATTATAATTCTCAGAACAATTACCTAAAAAAAGTATAGACATCACAGTGGACCAATTCGAGATTTAAAAGACAAATATTTAGAAGCACTCACCAACAAACAGACAGAAACAAATCTTACATCTGTCGTCTCCAACTGAACTCGCGAGAGTGTCTTTTAATTCGTTATTTTGAGCACGAAACGAGAGGGTTCATTAACACAAGAAGGCCTCAAAAGATTCAAAAATAAATAGCGATTCCTGATGGAGAAGATAAGTGGAAAGAAAATATTCTGGAACATTCTCCTATAGATATTATATTACAAATAATTTTTATTAACAAAAAAAAATTGCTCAGAGGATATTCACTGAAATAGAAACTTTCCTCTAGGTATTGGATCATTCATAAAGAATTTAAATACATATAATTAATATCATTAAGGTATAATTACACGTAATAAATGATATATTACAACATGACGGTAATCATAAAAGAGGAAACTATAACATAACATAACGTCAAAGTGCATAAAATTATTATTAAAAATGTGACTGATGACTTTGAGATAGGAAGCCGCTGCGCAAATGTATTTATTATACGTGAGTTCTTCTAAGTTAATTGAATCATCAGAATTATTAATGTTACTACGATTCAACAAAAAAAATCCTTTTGTTTATACATTACAAGTTGATTAAATTTTTAATTTTTATTACCACTAATTTTTTCTTCATTTTCTTTTAACATTTATCATTCTATTTAGTTAAATAAGAAAGGTCGTGAGATATTCGCATTCTCACCATTTAACTTGTTGAACTGTGTCAGTTCGCGTTTGTGCATCAGTTGGTGGTCTTTCCTCTTTTCCTCACATTCAAGAAGATTTAGATCTATTGCTGCACTTTCAAGTTGAAGATTTATACAGATTTGTTACGCAAATTCGTTGTAAATTCTACCATTTATTTTTACAAACTACCAATCGTCTTATCTAAGATCTAAACGACATAAAATCAGTCTTCTTGGATTGACCATTACAAAAAAAAGAAATTTTTTGACATTAAAATTAGATTATTTAAATGGAAATGTTAATATAGAAAATAGAATAGTTCCAGCCTTAATTGGAAAAACTATTAATCCAAGAATAGAAAGTCAATAAATAGAGTCCTAAAAGAACTTTAAAAAATTAGCTCAAATATGCGATCGAGTATTAAAAAAATTCAAATTCAAAAGACACATAATTTTTGTATTTAAATTTTGTGCTAATTGACTCGCATGTCAATAGTTTTGGTAAATCTATCAGCCGTAGTCATGACAACGTCTAGTAATTGGACAACAAAGACCCGCTCCAAAACAAGAGACGCAAATTACTAAATGCACAATAGTCATTTATGGAAATTCTAACGAGATTTTAAAGTTTGACAAACGCCAGAACTGGCGAACTGAATCAAAAATTAAATCAGTGATGCGAATGCAACGTCCATTATAATTTAGTTATGTGGAATTTTTTTCAACATTTTTGTTAATAAAACAAACTAATTGTTAGATAAGTAGACTAGGAATTAAGTTAAGATAAATTGCTTCAATTTAGAAAAATGGATTGTGCTGTTAAGGATATAATTAGAAAGGCGTTTAATACTTAAAAAAGTTAAATCCATTTTAATTGAATGTGTCTCGCTGTACAGACAAAGTTTTAATTACTTTAGTTGAAAATGAAAAAAAAAAAAAAGAATTCTTGTAAATTAACCGATATTTTTCATTAGACATATGTTGGTAATTGATATGTACTCTGTAGATAGAACTAGTTTATAATAAAAAAGTAAATTATAGTTTTTGTAGGTTGAATGTGGGTAGATTGTGAATAGCAGAAGTGAAGATGGCAAATATCAAGTATTTGCTTTTGGATACTAAATAACAATTTCCAGATGATTAGACTTGGTTATGTAATTTAGAAGAACATAAAAACAGGAAATCATTCGATCTATCAAATTATATTAAAGCGTATCATTGCATCTAACGACCAAATAAACACAATTTTTGGTTATTTCCTGATGTATTTTTTTGAAAGTTAAAATTACTTACCGACATCGGCAGGCGGAGTTGGTGTTTCTTCCCTCGGCGATCTCTGTCCATCAAACTCACTAGTTTGTTGCTTCTGAAGATCAAGATCAACCTCAAGAGCAACTTTTTCCACTTCGTGCTTTTCAATAAATGGATTAAAACTTCCATCTGGATTATTATTGACAATTCCTTCGGCTAAAGCTTTAGCTGTTTCTATTGAAGGTGAAACAACATCATCTAAAGCATCAACATCAGTTTCAGGTCCTAAATCATCATCGTCATCAAATTCTGAAGCCGATCTTTTCCCATTTGATTTTTCTAAATTGTGATAATAATCACCAGATGGTGATAAATCAGCACCATTATGTTTGAAATTTTCCGATAAATTTAAAAGTAAACCTTCTGATTTTTGACCAATGATGTTATTATCAGCGCCGTTGGAATTGGCGAATGGGTTATTAGCATTATCAAGACTTGTATCCATTTTAATTGGAGATGCGTTGCGGTTTGCCCAATGGGCTTCCGCCGCTATTTTCGATGGTTCCCGAAGGAAAACAACTATCACAGAGATGTTATCCGCAGATCCTCTTTCTTTTGATAAATAAACCAAACGTTCGCTTATGAGATCGGTTTCGTCTGTAAAAGAGAAAAGTCACAATCATTTAATGTCAAAGTTGACATATAATTCTAAGGTTCAGTATGCTACTGAATAATGAAAGATTAAACTAACAATAATTTCGTCACGTTTACGATTAATTACAAAGATTCGATGGAGCATAGCTGAGAGATGGTTCATCTTGTTGCAATTCTCATCGTGCTTGGTCACGACAACAACCATTCCTGTATCAAGTGGAGCATGGGCGGTCAGAAATGTCCTGTTCAGATAGAAAACGACTGACATGCTCAGATAAAGAAAAAAATTGCTTTCAAACTGAAAGATTCACACCGACTTGACACCATTCACACAATTTTAAATGATTTTGCGAAAAATTGTAATGTTCACACAACGGTTGACGTCTTTTCACCATCCTCCAACTATATTTCCTCTGATTATACTGCTCTTAAATCCACGCCAATCTCGTTGTTAATCTATGTCGGCGGCTACGTCTTGACTGAATTTACGAGGTATTCAACAACATAATATATCAAGTGCAATAAATACGCGAATGCTGCAACGCCTTAAGACAGAATTACTACAAATTATGTATTAGAAGATTGACCATGTCCAACTAGACCACCTTTGACTGACGATGGTGGTCGCCGCCACCACCTGCAGAACGTCTGCAACGGACGGTGACTGACGTAAGGTTCGTCGAACTGCTGTACTTTACGGACAGTGAATCTACAATTCTCACATCTCAACGCTCTAAAAAAAATTTTTTTCAGCCTAAATAGACACAGTCAACGCCTAAAATTTCAAATCGAATCAGAATAATAAAGAACAACAAAACTGACCTCTACAATTAGAATGTAAATAGATGACTAAGTAGTAGATTCCCAAGTGACTCACTTTTGTAAAAGTGTTCAGTAAAAGTATAAATTTTAAAAGATTCGAGCTTGAAAAAAGGTAAAGCTTGTCGTCATGTTATAAATAAACGGTCTGAAAGAGCCAAGGAATGTGTATACATCGTCTTCATGACTATCGTTGAGAAGATATAAGACTGTGATTTATAGTCAAACATACTTGCGCAAACTATTGCCCTAAAATAATTATTAAAAAAAAATAAAAAAAAGCATGCATTATTCAATTAAAAGTGCGCACTGCGTGTCCATGCACATAAACTTCACTTGAATATGGGCGTTCCCAGTGATAAAATCATTATTGCGTGCTTTCGATTGGTCAGCAAATTAAAATGAATTTAAATCCGATAATTGTTAATTAAAGCTCAGTATCGTACATCGACCAAATTACAAATTAGAGTCTCCCTCCAATCCCGGCATTGGAATGTTACTAAAAGATAGGCAATCATAGGGAGGGTTGTTAATTAAAACGGAAGAAACACATTTATAACAACTAACATTGCTACAATATTTTAAATCTTCATTGATCCAACTTATTAAAGAACAAAACTGTCACAATTTCAGATTCTAATAGCGAATTACTATAATAAGCAGAAATACAGAATTGGCCACATCCTGTTTTTCTAAAGATTAAAAGAACTCTAACATCATATACCGATATTACTTATATAATGACTTCCTGCTCTATCGTAATGATGGATTCGAATTGATTATAGATTCAACTTGCTGCCACTTTAATTGGTATACAAACAATTATTATTAAACCACAACGGTAAATAAAAGTGGACACGAGTCTCAATTAAAAAAATTCGTAGCTTGTTAGACATTCCTCTAGACAAATTTAGGGGCGCGAATAGGTGTGTCAGTTACAACTAGAGGGTGAGGTGGAATAGGCGTGCCTCTATTTGATTAATTAAATCATCTCATTATTCCCAGAACAGAAAAAAATGATAAAAACTTGAAAGCTATTATAAACCTATTATTGTCTTTTACAAGCGTGTAATGAGACAACTGTAAAAACGGTTTCCTACTAAAGAAATATTTTATTTTGATGAAAGAATGTGCAATAATTGCGGATGCAACAAACGCAAAGCTATGTTGGAACAAACAGAAAAGTCTGAAACTGTATTCTGATGCCAATTAATTTTAAACTGACCACTACAATTCATTCTTTTGATAACAAAAATCGGTTGAAACTCTTTAACCCCATTATCAAAAATTTAAAGTTCATCTTTATTAATAATAATAACAAACGCTGCTTGTTGAATTTTAACACTACACATTTTGGTGGATGACATCATGGGATGTACGGGACGTGCCATTTTTAATAGAACTTAGTCACTTTCCACACGACTGCTGTTACATTCACCGTCTTTTTCTTACTCATTTGCTAATAAAAATTTATCAGAATCAACAATGACGCAAATTAGAGAAATTCTATTTTGCAACGTACGGCCTCTATAAATAGCCACAATTCAAATAAACATTCTATGAAAATATCTTTATGATCTAATAAAATCCAAAAGATTCAACTCTGTGTATTTCCACTAATTGTTATTTAATTAAACAGTCAAAACTGCTAATTTTTGACTGCCTGAAGTAGCAGTTTTGATGGTTAGCGTGACAAGAAATCGTGTTCTTGTCTATATAATTAACACATTCTTGAGGTGAAAAAGACTGAAAATATCTAACACTTCACATCGAGGAAACAATAGATACATCTTTGAATCTATGACTTGCAACATTTACAATACCAGTCAACAAAAGATTTCGGAGAATTTACCATCAAAAATTTATTACAAAGATATCACGTTCTATCGTTTCGATCCAATTCTACATCCAATTGTGTTTATCTAATCTGATAGTCATAAAAAGCGGTGCTTTGCTGATTGTTTAACAATTCGATGAAAGTAAAAAGTGAAATTTAATTGCAAGCCAGAGGCTTCGGAAAATTATTATTAAATTAAAAAAAAAGTAGTAACCTATATAATGTAATCATTTCGCAACAACTTCTTCAGCATACAATACAATAAAAACTAAGTGAAGAATTTTCTACAGAAAAAGCTGCGTTAACGAACAGAATCCAAATGAAGGCAGGTTGATGAACTTTTAATTACAAGTACGAAAAAATCGACTTTTAATTATCGAGCAGATGATGGAAAAATAGTGTAAAGCTTCTAAATTTATAATCTAAAAATTACAAATTTATTTAAAAAAACACATCACCTAGTTTGTGTTATCCTTTGGAGGATTTTAAAACTGAAACACAGAGCACTTAACACCGACTCCAAAGACAGAAGCACGGTTGACGGCCGACTGGAGGCCTACATTCACATGCGGAGCGCCGCCAGCTACGAGGATACTCGCTGACTCATAAATATACAGGGCCGGTTCGAATAAATTCAAGCCCTGAATAACATTTCACGCAATGACCATATGGTGTGCAGTTGACAAAATTCATCACTGTTCACACTTTCAAGGAGGATTATAATTCTCGACTGTCACTATGATTTGATTCGGACGAAAAACGCGACGGATTGTCACCCTTTATCTATAAATCCTTTTTAACAGGACAATGACTATGGAAATGAGTTATTGATTGTAGTTTCGAATAACAAATGAGTGCTTGCAATATGGCACTGTACGAATAGGGGTTGATTAAAGATCATTATTTGTTCAACGATTCAATAAGCCAGACGTAATCTGCATTTTATTGAATTGAACTACGCAGGTGGAAACATCACTTTCATCGAAAATTACACATTTCAATAACTGTCTAATAAAAAATCTTTTACGAGACTTGTTATTATAGGCGATATGGCCCGCTTCCAACTTGTTATCAAAGAAAGCATGTTTAGATTACTCAAATTACAATGTTTACGTTCCACTTATTTGCGGCTGCTTTCAGTTAGTCCATAAAACAACCCTTTAAGGATACAAACTTTCTGAAAAATTACACAAAATAGACATTTTCTCAATCTCAAACTTCAGAATACAACATGCAATAGTTATTTTTACTTCTACTATAAGAGATAAATGGCCACCCTATATAAAAAAGGAAGTTGCGTATCGCCATTACAGCATATTATAATCTGTTATTATCCACTTGTGCTTGACATGCATAAAGCGAAGTTTAATGACAAATCAATTGCTATACAAAGTTGCAAAAGCGAAAAAAAATCATGGTTCGATTGCAGTCGAAACGGACGCAACAAAAAAAAATTCATGACATAAACATAAATAAACCGAAATTTAAATTCCTGAACAATTACGGTACTAGACGTAATTTGCATTTAAATATCCTTGGCACAAAATGAGTCATGAAGAGAAAGATTATAGATTATGATTGAATGGTAGAAATGACATTGTGTTAGTTAACAATAAAATTGCAAACGCTTATATATGATTAGTTCTGGAAAGAATAAGAAGAAGAGTGCGCGCATCTAATTCAGTGCATGATAAAAATTCTATTAAATTTAGTAAGGATCATTCCATGAGGAATTTCAAGCGTTAAATAAAAACTCATTACAAATGTCTGCAATAAATTTATGTAATCTCAATCTTTCCAGTAGCGAAACAGGTCGAAAGAGCAACAGATAAAAACGACTTCCCATCCATAAATGGCAATTGGAAGTGCACCAACTGACAACTTGAATATGTCGATAAAAGTGTGATTTAGTATTCTACTTTCTTTTATTATAATCATCATTACCCCTTGAGAATGATTTAAAAAATGGGATGGTCAAGCCAAGCCTTGTTTTAGCATGAAACTAAAACATGCGAATTATAAAAGTCACGATTAAATTCTGAAAGATGTATCAGTTGTAATGAAAGTTACGGTAAGATGGTATCTCAAATAGTATACATTATTTTTAAAAGCAATTCTTTGCAACAATTTACATAAAAAAACCAGAAGGAAAGTATACGTGACGTAAAAATGCAGCCGGTCTGTCAAACATATGTCTGATGAATATGGTTCGTGTAATCATGGTGTTGTATATTTTTTTTATTCCGGTTAAGTGGAGAACACATGTCTGTGTTTGATAGAAGCAAAACGATCTGTAATTTCCAATTTTATTTTACTTTGGGAATGTAACAAACAAAAGCTTCAGTTTATTTTTAATGGCAAATTCACAGTATTGTCTGCAGAACCAGTTCTCCATATACCATCATCCTGGGTCAACGTTTCAAAAAATAAAACCATCCAACAACATCAGATCCACAAACAATTCTCTCTCTGCATCAATCAAAACACATTCCTCTTCGCTATAACATCTAATTATAGGTAAAGATTGAAATCAGTAATATTGTTCTGCTCCACTTACAAAAAAAACCTACAGATTCTAGAACCTGTATTATTCTCGGAAGTCATAGTCAAAACAAATTTGACAAAAAATAGTTTTTACAACCTTCTTACTTGTTTATTTTCGCAAATTTACCACAATGATGCAATGCACATCCGGCGCTACTCAAGTGTGCAAAATTCATTTCCTTCTTACATCATATTAAGTGTTGAAAAGTTCAATTGTTGTTTTTTTACCGGTTATTATTGAAAGATTCAAGCAAGACCATTGATAATGTAATTCATATAACCAACTTCTGAGTCATACAGAGAAATGTAATATTGGCTAACAGGTTGAAGTAGAAAGGTGATTACAATCTTAATGTCAATGACCAAAATATAAACATAAAAAGATAAAGAAAATTGTATTTGTTGGCACGCCCATTTGACAACACCAATAGAACTTGTAATTAATAGTAGAAGTGTTCAAAACGTTTATATTCTGCAGTTTTCTATAGCAGGAAATAAAACAATAGTACACGGAGAAATTAGTGAATTGGGTAGTATATCTAGATTGCGATAACCCAAATTCTACTCTTCCTGTTTGAATGAATGAAATTTAATAAGAGAAAATATTGCAGAAAAGCAAGGAAAAACGATGAAAATTATAAACGAATTCATAGTTTGCATGGCAACAACTTTCAATAAGGAAGACATTGATGCTTGAATGTCTGCAAAAATGAGCACATTACATAGAATAATTAATCGTGATTCATCGTAGATTATTGTTGATACCATCCTATGTGGGATTCTGAAAATATTTACAAACATGAAGATTCGTAGGTGGATGAGTAGATGAGTCAAGAAACTCCATAAAAAATTAAACAGTAAAGCAAATAAAACAATGCCGACAATCATTTTATCTTATCTAAACATTTCCGAACAGAGTTATTGAACCGCGAATTTTTTTTCGTTTTTCAAGAATCACCTAAAAATAAGTAAGCAACGCTCAGTTAAATCAATTTTGACTTTATCATTTTGGCCAATGAACTTGCAACAGGAAATATAATAAAAAAAACATTTTAGCCAAGTGCCTGGATTCTTCTAGATATAAAAGTGTCATTTCCGGTTGTCGAAAACGTGATAGTATTTAGAAATGCAACGATGACTAGTAATAACAATTGAAACGGTAAATCACAGAACACTTCAATCAGAAGTGGCGACACTTTGGGTGAGATGAAATTCTAATTAATCCAAGGGGAGAAAAGTGGTTGAGGAACGTGCTTAAAGAGTCACAAGCATTTTTTGGAAGGGCGAAATGATCTCAACTGACGGCTCAATTACACTTCTAGTGTTCGATGTTTGAATAAAGTCACCATTAAAACGACTTTAATGACGCCCCAATTTGAATATTTGGAGTCAATTGAAATCCACTCATTTATGGTTGAATAGAGAAAATTAATTGTGGTACGTATATTGATGTATTGTTGCAAAATTGCATTTTCTGATCAATATGACAATCTTAGTACAAAATCTAGGAAAACAAAATGACTCAAACTCTCCGTATAATTGGGAAATAGGGTGATTCACCCCAAGACTGGGTATAATATCGATATTGTCGCTCCCTGGCAGTCAAATAAAACCCCCTAATATGAGCATTAGATTATTATCCCCTTGTATAATAAATGCACTGTGACAATGTTTGTATTAAGAGTGTGCATCCCACATAATAAAACTGTTAATCCGACACTAGCACTAAAATAGTGCACTTCTATAATTACAATTAATCGAAAATATATAGGTCTTCGAAAATACAATCTGATTAATTCAATCGAAGAGATAGAATCGAATAAATCAGCAGCTGAAAGCACTTACAAGGCTTGAATTTCTATTACATCCAACCCTATATGAAATTTTATTGCGGTTAAATAAAACCATAAAGCAGAAAGATATAGCTATCCGCAAAATGCTCAACAACGTGAAATTTCTCAAGTATTATTAATTAAAATGACGGCTGGAAAAGTCCAAACGTTCAAAGCTCACACCGCATGTGTGTAACTAGCTATAAACATGACTTCAATGATAAAAAAAGGTAAAGTTGTATCACGTGCAGTTGGTTTGACTACACATAAATTGTCGTCAACGATATGTCTAAACATTCCTTTGACTTTTTTATCTTTCGATCTAACTGGTTGCATAAAAATCGAAGCGTAAAATTTAGCAACAAAAAAAACTTGCAAATCCTTTGAACACTTCTCCACGGCATGTTTTATAAAAATATTGGCAAATAACAAATAATCCAAGACTATGGCCTTGATTTCAAGTCTTGAATTATCGTCTCACTAGATGTATTGCACGGTTCAGTTCTTTTGAAGCAACCAAGCTGGTCTGGTGTTGCTATGGACAAACTTTGGATATAAAAATAACGAGGACTGCTGACTGAGAGCTCTTTCACGCAGCTTTCTCCAAACTCTGTAGTTAAAATTTACTCTATTTCTGAACGAACAAAGAGGAGTATTTAATAATAACAGTTTGATGGAGTTTAGCCGTTCGACAGATGACCATTCGACAACACTTACCGATGAAACAATAAATTTATAGATAAAACAGTAACCGGAGAAGAAATAAAACCAGTCCTTGATATTTTATGAACCATAAAAGTTATGCATGGTTGCAACTTTTAAGAACTAAATTAAACAACTGATGCATTTCTTATGTTCGCCATACATAAATTTCCACGTTTCAAATTTAATTACTCATTACCAATTAATAATAAGTTCGTTTAAGACAATTAAGCTACTTAACATGCTCGATTGCTAATTAATAATGTGAAGGTGGCACATAATTAAAATTAAAATCCCTTTCCTGTTGACAATTTAAAGAAATATTTTTTATAAGTCGAGGCCAACACAATAGTTTATAATCGTTCTTAGTCCGTATCAAATGGAACACAAAACTGTTTTATTTATTAAAAGAAAAAATCCCCCTGAACTTACCATCTGTAGTACTAGGGGCAATATCGAAACTACTGAAACATTAATCGAAATGGCAATTTGTAGAGGGAAGTAGTATTCCAGTATTGAGTTTCAGCATGCTTCCTTTGAAAACTTACAAGTTGAGGATATCCTAAGTTTTATATAACGCTAAGTCGAGGTTTCTTTATCCTCGAATTGAATTACACTAAAACAATTAACCGCAATAATAACTAAACTACAAAGCAAATTTGCTAACCCTTTTACCGAAAGTCACCTAACTTTGGAAACTTTAAAGTAAATTAGTCTGTTGCCACAAACATAAATTTAAACTTTCAACGCAGATTAATGTTAATTTAAAATAATAAAAACACTCACCTTTTAGTTGAAATAACACTCTAAAAATAATCACAGAATTTTCAAAAAAATATACAAATTAAAAATATCACAGAAACACGGCACAAAAATTGTAAGGAACAATAATAGTAAAAAAGCTTATCGGTAAAATAATATCAGTACAAACCGCGTCTGCGTTATGCCGGTAGTCAGTTCCTGCGAAGAGTCGCTGAATGAAATGCATCTAGCAGGCCGAGACAAGCTTTGTTGGGCAAATGAATCAAGTTGGCTGGGAGCGCGCACGAAAGGGGAGCGTACACACAATTCTCCCGTCTATGTCGATAATCCCACATTACACAAGTTTCTTTACAAATGCATTAGCAATAAAAATCTACGATCGAACTCCTTTAGAATGATTACAATCAAAATCATATCGGTGGATTATCGACAGCTTTTTTTTCTGTCCTCAAGGTAAAAAGCGGAGGATTGAAATATTATCTGTAAAAGCTCGTGGGCTATACACCATGCAATTATATAGCGACTTAATTATGGCTTATGCATTTCTTTGATTCATTGCTTCCCACGCTCCAACTTATTTTACTAACCTACAGCAAGAAAATGTTTATTGCAACGTTACTATCGACAGTTAGAATAATAGTTTACTATAGTAATATATAAGACGATAGCACCTAATTACTTTCCAACTTTTCAAAACTATACTCTTGCATAAATCATAATTAAAACACCCCTATGGCAAAATTTCTAGGAAATACCCTAAACTACATTTGTAATTATAGGGTGCAAGTGGTTCTTTTTTAGCAAAGTTACCCAAGTGTTAAGAAAATCGATAACATGTCCGGCATGTGTTTTTATTCATATGCACCCTAACACGTACGGTCCCACCCAACAAAAGCATAAAACATCCTGTCTATAGGTCAAGATCCCCTAGTCATAAAGACGTTCTAGCTAACATAAAAATAACGTACGATTTGAGTTCAGCAAAAAAAGTGTTAATTGCAATATTAATGTTACTTATTTGCGTCAGAATCAATATTGATGGTAAACAGTCGGACTGCAGATATCTTATGCACGAGCGAATGCATTCTTTGCCAATAAATGAATGCCTCTAGCATGTTGGTAATTAAATTCATACGGTTATTGAAGATTGTTTGGTTATGTGAGTGTTACGCACGGAAAATGGATAATGATTGTTGGGCGAGCTGTGTAATCAAGTGTAAAGATGAATTGGATTTATGGCGGCAACATATCGATATTTATTAGCGGAAAGAAACTAAGATGACTTCATTTTTAGATCATCAGAATATTTACATTTTTGAAATTACCGCTTTATTGCTAATTGGACAATTTTTCGATAACTATAGCAACCACCTGTCAATTACTGGATTGGCGTTCATTCTGATACTGTTGCTATAGTTAATCAACCAATCAAATTCCAGGCGGCAGTTAAAAAATATATTATTCATTTATTTGGAATTTACTTGAACTGTTGATATTTTTGTACAAAAATATTTAAATTATAAATTTTGTGACTATCGCATAAAAACAAAATATTTTATATATTTGCAATAAAAATAAATTCAATGTTTTATTAATAGCAATTGCTGATTAAGTAGTGAACACAGTCCAATGACAGCCACATAAAAACAGTCAATTTAAAATTCTCTGATATATAAATTATGTTCTTATCCAACACCACCATATCTGTACATTCTGCCAACAAGGTGTCAATAACAATACATTTTAATTTACTATCACCCAACACATTTTC
The DNA here is from genome assembly GCA_030157265.1 of Latheticus oryzae. Taxonomy (NCBI): domain Eukaryota; kingdom Metazoa; phylum Arthropoda; class Insecta; order Coleoptera; family Tenebrionidae; genus Latheticus; species Latheticus oryzae. The sequence continues at coordinate 12,860,598 of CM058050.1, forward strand.
CTCATTCCAAACTAGAATAGAAAACGCTAAAGTTATTCATGATATCCCGTTCAACGTCAATAATAATAAAGTAATAGTTATTATTTCCTTAAAATTCTAATCGAGTGCATCCAGTATAATTTCTTTTCTCTTAAAAGTAAGCGCAGGAAGACGGGTGTGCCTGACTAGACGGAAAGAGAGCAATTAAACTCGATGAATTCAGCATAATTATAATATTCTCCTGACTCATTTTACGGATTAATAAAAAACAAGAGAATTTGAAAGGAGTTTTTTTTTTCCAATCAAACAAAACAAAGGAAGTTTGTTAAAAGTTCATATCAAGACGATTGAATTTGTTGTCGATTGTGGTCGCGTGTTTACCAGCTCTGACGCGCCTGAGGTTGTTACAAGCCTCCCTATTGCAATAAAACAAAACGAGTAGAAGTTTAGGGACGGAATGCCCCGAAAATCAATTCAGAGAAAAAATATATGGAGTCTGAATATTTTTAACTCCAAAATCAACAAGGAATTTTGTTTAAATTCTGGCAATTTTAATTAATGCGCTGCGTGTATGATGTTAGCATGTTGGGGAAATAATTCATAACAAAGAATCCAACAAGATGAACATTTCACGAAGCTTATGACAGATCTGCCCTGCACGCTTTCTAGGTTTAGAGAAATTTATAGCAGTTATGTTAACCAAGCTGCCATCCTAAACCGTGGATTTTCTACAGCAAATCAATCGTTTATCATCGAGATGACGGACCGTCCATCATAACTTCCGCTAACGATTCAGTTTTGACAAGATTTCATTGAGTTAATGAATGGGAAAATAGATTATTTTGACATGTCACGCGATTTATTTCATATTATAACTATGATTTTAAACTATAAACAAAAATTCTTCCAATTTTTGTGAAAGTTGTTTCGTTTTTAAGACGACATTTTTACGATACTGCAATTACCATGCGCCACTGGTATACCAAATTATATACATGATGCAGAGAATAATCAGACCATCCTTTCCTTTTGATAATCATATCTAGAGCATCAAGAACTGTTTTAATTCCAACTCCTTTTCGTTCCATTAATAATTGTTTCTAACAACATCGTTCAATCTTTCTTCAACTATTCTTTTTTTTTTTGTTACAACGTGTTTTGATAGCAATTTAAAGGTTAATGTTTCGTTAGGTTTTATTATTTCCGCTGTGAAGAAATCATGGCTTATTCAAGGACATTACAATTTTTGCTATTTTATTATTATTTCTTTTTATCCGAACTTGCATGGGAAAAATAGTGTCACGTTTTAACTTTTTATTTCTCATACTACAGCCACAAATATGTGTTATGAACAACAATAGAAAACAAAGCTTTTCGTTCCTAATGTTATTAATTTTCGTGGGTAAACTTGTGTTTTACTTGGGTACACATTGACAGAAGCACGCACAGCAGGTGTTGAATCTTTTTTAACTCCGTTAGGGTATTATAACAACCGCATACCTTCTTTTCTTTCGACACAAAGTAAACATTATAATTATATATATATATATATATTTTATTGAAACAATACTTTTTTTTATTTCGATCTGATCGGTAAAACTTCGACTTTCGCTTTAATCAGCAGCATGAGTCACTTCTGTCACCGCAAGATTTACTTCTTTCCACTTCACTCGACCCATGCTATTTTAACAACAGTTAAATTGAAATGAACTGTGACCGTTTCACAGTTTGACACTTTATCAATTTTAATTAGGAGCCATTACAATCCGAACAAAATTCAATTAGCAATGGAAAAAACGGTCCGATTCAATAATACTTATCTGGGGGTTAAATACATATGAACAGATGATGACATTTAAAATCATGATGCGTGTCCTATAAATGACGTAACGGGGTAATCCTGTAGGTCATTGCCACTAAAATGCAGTCGAAAATACAACCAAGACGAGGGAAATGAAGATACGAACATCAAAGTTAAATATAATTGCTAGACAACAAATGGAATGCTATAGAAGCATGGTAAAGCAATGAATCATGTCAGTGGTAGACCACTAGACGAAGTATATTAAGAACGACAAATGTAAGCAGTCCTATGTCATTAAATTCAAAAGCTAATGAGTTTTTATCAAATACATACCTGGATTATTGCACACCATTTCATATACGGTTCTGGCGGCGTCATCTTCGGATAGAAAATCCCAAAGGCCGTCGCAAGCTAATATTAGGAAATCTTCACCTCCATTTAGAGGAATTTCACGGATATCAGGCACTGCTATTACATATGGTTTGTACTCTGCATCACCTTTAACAAAATAAAAACAATCAATTACATTGCAAAAAAAGACTCTTTTTTTTCACATTTATTTATTATAGTTAGTTATCCAGAATCACATAAAAATTCAGAATTAAAACAGTCACACATCAATCTTACATCTATTTCCTCTTCTACAAAAGGAATAGAGACGATCCTGGAAGAATCAAAGTATCATTTCTCGAAAGAAAACTCAACTAATTTTTTTTAATTGTATTTAACCCTGCTTATTTTTAAAATCCATTTGAAACTCAATTAAAGACAATCATTGATAAGGTGCCACAGTCATGGACAGGGTTTGAAAGATTTTATTTACTACTAACTTAAACTATTGATTAGACAAAAAATTCCATGGTTTAATAAAAATCTTATTTCTATTGAGCGATTTTTTAACTTTACCATACCACAGAAATGAATTTTGGTATACTTGTATGTATTGATTATTTATCTTTGTAAATGTATAGTGTGTTGCATAACTATCAACCCACAAATTTAAAACTTTGCCTTTTTATGTAATTTTGGATTCATAAGCCTTTACCTATTGCTCTAGAAACAGCCAATTGTCCGTTGACTCTCCAGGTACCCCAGTAGCAAACATAACCTCCTTCCTTTTCGATTCTTTCGCGTTCATCCTATAATTACCATAATCAAAAAATTATTAAAAAATTTGACTAAACTCACAGCTCGACAGGGTTTGTGTGGGTTAACACATTGTAAAATTCGTCCCTGATTAACAAGAAAAGCTTGTGAATCCCCAACCCAAGCCACGTACAAAACTTTTTCTTTAGGTCGCAGTAAAGCGCAAACTGCTGTAGTGCCACTGTTAAACCTCTAAAAAATTAAGACATATATTTTTTGCTCTTTGGAAAATTATATACAAACCTCAACATTACATTTATCAACAAATAAAGCGTCAGTTTTACAAAAGGCATCTAATAAAGCTTGTTCTGGATTTGTAGTAAAATGTTTGCTTTCAGCTAGAAATTGGTGTAAATGCGCTGCACTATAAGCTGCAGCGTCATGACCTGCATGACCGTCAAATATTGCATAATAACTGGACGGACTCGCTTCCTATAACAATAGACTTGTTTATAAGTTTTTACCTTTGTTTTCAGTTTTTTACCTGTATGTTGAACATTGTTGTCAAGTCATGTATGACTACATGTCTATCTTCCATTCGTCTTCTTTTGTTCTTGGCGGCGCATACACTTACAACATTGTGGGGAAGTCCAGGGGATGGTAATGAACAAAGCATACTGTTATCCAAATATCGTAAACAAACTTCATTCGTTTTAGCCATTACAGTTTGCATTAATTTCAATGGTTCATACGCTGAAAAAAATCACTTTTTTCCAAAATTCGCGCTCCAAAGTGAATCACTCGAAAGTGACACAAACATATGAAATTATAAATGTGTGTTAATGTGAATCATATCTAAATGGAGACGTTAGTAACTGTTATTGATCTGTAAATATAAACAGACCGAAATTGGTTTATTGAAGTGTTTTTTCTCCTCTCATTGTATAATATTCCATAGTTTTACACTGATAAAAAAAAACCTAAATGGTGTAATGAAAAAAAAATCATTGTTTAAAACGGATACGGAAGTACAAAGTTCTGAATAATTATTGTCTTCCGGTATTAGGGAAATCGAGCTATATATTTGTGTAATAAATTTAAATAAATCACAGTTACTCAATGCATATATTTTACGCGAGAATAATTCGAGTGCGTAAAAATGTTCATTTAAATTTATGAAAACTTAAAACTCACCATTATCCGTTGGGTTGAAGCCACACGCCAATGGCTGTTTTTTGCACGACTTTCTTGTTTCTTCTATTACAATTTGGATAAGTGGGGCAATTAAACTTTGAGGACATTTTCTGTAAAAAAATTAAATTTTGGTTGAGAAAAACAGAATTCTCACAAATTTGTTGTCATTGTTTGGATAAAAAAAAATCACAGGAAGTATGCTTGCTATTGTACGCATCTAATTATTAAAGGGAAGTGTAAAGGAAACGTAAATAAAAGAGTTTTTCTTTTTGTTGACTTTATTGAGTACAATGAAGACACATTATCAAAAAGTACGGTCTATTATTTGAAAGAAAATACACTGAAAGAGTAGCAATGACTTTTGATGAATACAACATTATAAAGATAAGTCAAAATACATAAATATATGAAAAAAGATAACACTGAACTTTGGAAAAAAATGTATTTAGCTTTCATTAAAAAAAATCCATTCCTTTATGCATATTCTTGAAATAAATCCCCAATATTGAAGACGATGATTCATTTTATTTATTTCAAAATCTTGATTGTTATGATAGACAAACGCGATCCCTCCCTCGTGGACGAAATGACGCGATTTAACTTAAGGCAGGTGCACTCAAGCTATCCCACCCGAAAATTCGATCCCCATTAAATTGTTTTAAATGAAACTTTTCAAACCCCATAGAGATTATACAGCTGTAGTTTCAACAATTCTGGAAATTGGCCATAAAATTGCATCCAATTCATTTCACCACATTGTTCTTTAAACGACAATAAAATATTCTTAATGATGTCTTTCAAGTCTGGTTTGACTGCGTTCCAAGTCGCAACTGCATCGCAAAAGTACATAAAATTATTTTGGCAAAAATCTGGATGACGCACGATGATTTGACACAAACCTCGAAAAGCTAAATCTTTCTCATCAGAATCCTTTAATGTTCTTAAAGACAGACAACAGTTTTTTAGCACAGCGTCAGCGTCGGTTAAGGTAATGTCAGGACATACGCAGCAAAGCGTACAGAGCGAGACCGAAACAGTTTGATGCATTGCTCTTGAAACGGTTGGATTTCTTAAAATGTTGATGAAAGCTGTTAAAATTTCAGGTACATACGGTCGAATTTCGTTACCCATGACGGTCGTTAATTTCCCAATTACCCAAGCAGCATTTTTACAAACTCCTTCATAACTCTCGTCTAGATTCTTTATAATCAATTTAATATAATCGCCCACATTTGTTGATAAATAGGGGTAACATATCAATACTAATTCTCCATACAAAGCTATAGATGATTGTCGGATGAGAAAAGAACAGTCTTGCATTGTAGTGTATAACAGACAAACCAGATTACTATTTGTAACGTATTTATAAAAATAAGATTTAAGACCCACAGCCATACTATACAAAATATCCAAAGCCACATGCATTGGTTCTTTATCTGGAGGATCAAATCCATTCAAATTTTCCTGGAAATTTGCATCTGCCATAAAAGTATCCATAATGATTTCCATACATTGCAAATAAACTACTTCAGAATAAGGCAAAAATCCAGCATCCAAAGATGGGATTATGTTAGCTAAACATTCAAGAACAGCGATAAATTGGTCATCTGAGTAATTGTTATACTCATTCAACTTTTGCATTAATGGTGGCATCAATTTTTCTATATATTCTGGCTTACTCAATTCATTCCCAACAGACAAAGCTAAGACATTAATCGCATCATACAAAAGATAAAGACTGCGATAATTAAACTTTTGAAATCCTAATTGAAATCCTTCTAGAATTAAATCAATATAAGGAATTAACTGCATCTGTGCTTCTTCTTGAAACACACAAAATGCAGAAATCGCTGCTCTTTGTACTCGTTTATTGTCATCCATAAAATGCTTCAAAAGTATCGTCATTACAGGTATGAAATAAACGGAGTGAGACGACTGTGAGTTTATAATCCAACTAACATAACGACTTAAAGTCCAACATGTGATCACACGGACCATTGAATGATCATCATTCATTGCATGAATTAAGTACTCTATCAAGTACGGCAAATGCGGTTTTAAACCATTCAAGCAACCTTCAGATATTGCCCCTAAAGCTAAAATCGCCGACTCTTTTATCAAAAAATCTTGATGGTAAAGCAACTCATTAAGAAATGGAATAATCAAAGGTAGAATATCATCGCCAAACTTAACAGCAATAGCATCTAACGATGCTGCACTACATTTTCTTAAAGTCCATCCTACATAAAAATCATCAACGTCGTCACAATTTCCCATGAATTCAGCATCATCATTTTCATAGCAATCATCGTCTCGATTAATTCTTTTATCGTGCATGTGGAATGGAAACGTTTCTTTGGAATCGTCAGTTCGCTCTTCAACCCGTAGAGTATCTTTAAGAGCAATCAGCTCAAATGTTGAGTATTTCATATTTTTCAGTAAAATAGGTACGAGTTTATCGATGTAAGGTGATAGGATTTCTTTGCAATTTGTTAGTTTTGTTACAGCTAGCCAAAATTCGCACGCTCCTAATGCAACTTCAAGATCTTCATGTTGTGTTTTCATCATTAGATACATAATGACGTCATGTAAATGTGGCAATAAACATTCTTCTCTGTATTCTATGTACATTACAAAAACGTGACAGATATATTTTTGCATATCTAAATCATCAGTGTCTGCTAATTGCATAATATTTCTCAAATACTTTGCAAGATCAATTGATTGTTTCATTACTTTATAATGATCTTGTAAAAATTGATTAATCAATTTGATTATGTTTTGCTTTTTATCACATTTTTCATCAATTAAACAATCGACAAATTTTGGAAACACTTCTTTAGTTATAGTACAAATTTCTTCTTCGGATTTTTCCATATTCATGATTTCTTCACAAACACTGAACAGGGTAGTAAGAGCAACATCACCGTACTCATTTGGTGTTTCAAAAGCTTTAACCAGAAACGGAATAAGTTCAGGCCAAGTATTAAGATTATGTTTTGCCAAAGTATAAATCACATTTGAGATACTCGTTCGTACATCTCGACATGGATCTTGTAAAAGCATTAAACATAACTGCCTTATTTTAATAATACTGTCTTGAGGTAGTTTATTATACACAGCTGCGATGTTATTTTTCAAAAGGATTCCACTCAAAGAACGGATTTCTTCCGAGAAATGCGTCTGACCGACAATATACAACAAGTAGTAAGTGAAATCTTCTACTATCTCCAAATTCTTCAACTTATTTTGAACATCTTTTTGTATTTCACTGTCAGGAATCAATGCATCTTGTAAAAGTTCTTTGATTGATGTGAGGGTTTCTTCTCGTGGCCTCCATAAAGCCCAATCCATCGTCGATAATGAAACGTTCACCTTTAAAACGAAACAGAATCAAAAGTGTGGTTATGTTTCACCTTACAAATGAAATCACTGTTTTTATAATAATACTACATCCAACTCTACAGTTTAATGTCGAATTAATTAAAATATTATTAAATTGAATGGAAAAATATTGTATTATAATAAACTTACCCGTCAAGAATTCTTGTTTTGACAGCCGGTAATTCGACAAAACCTCAGCTGATAATCGCCACAACCTTGGAGAGCGCAGTGTCGCTGCATCTATTTTATCAGTCGGTAAATCAGTAACTTCGACCATGTTACTGATAGCATTTTATTTTTTTATCACTATTTTTCAACAATTTGTACAAAAAAAAATATATATATATATATATATAAATTTATAAACAAATAAGCATAATTTATATTTTCTTTTCCTATGGTGGCAGACTAAAAATGTATTTCATAATAACTCCCATTTGCTGAAATTAGTTAAGACAACTTAACAGAAAAAAACCTTGAAATAGTTTATGTCAATTTGCTGTGTTTATATACTGTTTTTGTATAATTACTAAACATAAATCATTTCGCTCATTTATATTCTTCATTACTGATACTCCAATTTTTGTAATGTTAGCCATCAATAAAATTTTTTGTTATCAATTACAAGCTGATAATGGCTATTTTATAAAGTATAGTATATTTTATATTAAAAAAAGTATTTAGATGATGATAAAAATAGAATTATGAAATCAAACGCAAAATCTAATCATTTCATGAAACGAAAGCCTAATTTTCTCTTTATACAGAAAAAAGAACTTTGGCAAAAACAAAAAGCAAGAAAGAAATGACAAATATTTCAAATTTGATAGAATGAAACATCGTAATAAAATTATGCCAAAAATCATCTTTGCTTAAGAAACTTAAATCCTCCAGACTCGTATAAAAAAAAAAAAATCAAAATATTGGAATAGAAATAAAATTATCTTCAAGTTCTAATAACAAAAGAAATACTGAATTTTGCCATTCTACAAAATTTTGAGATTTGAAAAAGTATTATATCGTACAGTTTATTTGTGAGTATACTCTTGGAAATTCAAAGCAAACTGAGTTTTCCTGGCTCGATAACGATTGCTACACAATTATCAATAGTGATAACGGCATTTCTTCCTTGAACCTCATACAAATAATAAATAATTACTTCCTTCACCAAACTTGTATTATATTATAGGTAGATATTACTCTGGCTTAGAGCAAAAATATTATATTTTCAAATTTTTAATTTTGTTCTGATCCAAGCATAAATTCACCAGAAACTTGAGCATATAGAAAGAACAAAAAAAAATCTTATCTAAATGTAAATTTCTTACTTTTTAAATATTTTCTAAGGATTAGTGTTGTTCAATTTTTTCATTGTTGAAAGAGAACTTGTATTACTTTTGGTACTAATAATTAATACAGAGCGATCAAGAATGATTGAGTCTGTTGGCAATAAAACAATTGAAAAATATGGATGTTTTTTTTTTGCAATTGGTACACAGGATAATCATGACTGACACAATTTCAAAACTTCAATGTCAAAAAATTTAAGGTTACGTTAAAAGGATTAAGAATTTTGAAATTTGATAAATACCAATTACAGAACGTATGAAGGCACAACAAAAATGCGAAGCGAGATTCCAGGTTCCATTGCCAAAGCAAATTTGATTTTTGGAATCAATCTCAAAAGCGCTTGTCAAAAAACTATCAAAAGAAACAACCGGAAACTTGCAAACACTGAGTTTACAGTGACACCAACTTCGTTCAAATTTCAAATTTTCAGACTCAGTCATTGTTGATCGCACTGTATTATTTGTTAGAGTCCCTTCATAGTCATTCCTCAGCATTCTCAATAATTAGTAATCGCAATAGTGGAAGAAAATACTTTGAATACATATATTGCAAATGGGGAGTTAAAAAAATTGGCAATTTTTTTAACAAGAATCATAGAAGTTTTTGTTTTGACTAGACGTAATCGATACGAGACATTTGAACCATTGGCAGAATCTTTTGTTTTCCGAGGACCTCTGATATAATCAGTCGTTTTCTTAAATCATACCAAGGTCTTTCTTTCTCATTTATTATTTATTCATGCCTGTTTTTAGAATGAAATGACTGTTTTTGATTCATAAACATGCAAAATACTATTAGAATATTTTGCTTCCTGGGATCTGTGTGGGAAATAGCGATAAGAAATTTGTATGCAAGTAAATGGAGAAGACTTGATTGGCTTTTTGAAGTGTGAGTAAAGGGACAAAGTGGTAGTAAGGGTATAAAATATTAGAAAGTTGATGAAACCAAGTTTTAAAAAGTCTATTTAAATGGCAGTAAATATAAAAACAATGTTCTAACAATGAAACTGGGTAAATTTTATAGCTACAGATGCCAAAATTCAAAAAATATGTAACAAAGCAAAGCAAACCAAACTAGAGGCTAAACAGAGCTGTTGCAATCATCTAACGGTAAAATTTTGTTTGTTTCAGTTTCAAGTTGTTTCAACAATCTAATTATTTTTTTTTATCAGATATGAGCTGAAATACCTTTTAAGTTCTTGATTGTACTGATTGTAGATAACCAAAAGTAAATAATTCTAGATAGAAACTTCAAAAATCAATTCGATGCAATAATAAAAACAGAGAATTTCAATTTGGCGAATTTTTCAAGTAAATCTTGTTTTAGCAAATTATATTAATTTCATTTTTGAAAAAAATAAACAAAAAAATTTTCATAAATGAACATTCTGTTTCATTGTAAACTTAATTTCATTTTCAAAAGATACACTCTTAACTTCAAAATATTTTTTAAATTTGAAGTATTCTAAAATTTTATCACAATAAAAGCTAAAAAATCACAATTTAAAGAACTGCTTTAAAAAATATAAGAAATACTGCTTTATTGAGAAGAACATAAGATTAAACTAAACCTTGTTTGTATATTATAAAAGTATACAGATACACTTTTATAAACAAATAAACAAAAACATTAAACCAATTAGTTAAGTGTAAATTATAAAATCAGTGTGCTTCAATAGTCATTACTGCAAGCCAAAAATTATTTACTACTGTTTGACGCACCGATAACTTCTTGTGCAAAATTGCCTTCTTTTCAACGTAAGTTATTAGTTCTTTTAGTCTTGCAAATGATATTAGATTGATAGTGAGATTGCTTTGATTAATGACTGTTGCTCTCTAGTGATATTGAAATCCTTTTAGAGAGTGAAACATCATACCACAAAACAGTCTGTAACTTATTTTTATTACTGACATTATAGTCAGAATTTGCCTCCAACCTTGAGAAATCAATAAAAACTCAACAGAATTTCAAATGATTCACAGGTGACTCCCCTGAGTTTGTAACCTTTCCACAAAAAACATTACAAACATTGTGAAATTAGGACGAGAATAATTTCTCCCTGTAAAACTGTTTTTTAAGTCTTTAAAAAAAGTTTGAATTGATTATTCAAATGACCAACCTGGAGGGAGTTTTTTATTGATCAATTAAAAAAAGACACGAAAAATGGGTCATAAATCGGAAACGACACTCCTCTTTGTCGTTTCACTAGAAAACCACACGCTGTGATAAATTTAGTTGTCATTTCTATTATTATAAAATGGCATTAACATAATAGGAGTTAGAAATTAGGAAGTCTCTTAAATACCTGTATTTCTAAAAATAAGTTTTATCAAACAATCGAATAGAAAAAAATCTGTTAATTATGAATGCAACAGGAGGTGGATTTAATCAAAACTTTTTTTATCACCTATCTAAAATTGCAACAGTTGTAATGACAAAACAAAATTGAATCCAGGGTGTGTCCACAAAAGATAAGCAAATAAAGTCCAGAAATTAAACGGTTTAGCAGTTCGTAAACATTAAAATGCAGTAATTAACTTCTTCGCAAATAGTCATTAACCTCAAACGTTCTAATGGTTAACGCTCGTAATTGCGACTATTTAATTAATAAATGAGTTAAGCTTCAACTATAGATTGTGTTTCTATCTGTTTAGTTGAATAGAAAAGATAAAAATTTAAAATGCATTGTCAATATGACGTCCTTAATTTACATTTGTTTTGTTTTCATTTGACACTTGTCATTAAATCGCAGTAATCGCGTAGTTGCGTACGTCGAGTAGTAAACAGTTGAAAAAAAAAAACAAAACACAACATTATTTGTTCAATTTGACGTAAGTTAAGCAAAAATTCATTTTTTTGACTTACTTTTGGGTTAAATATTGTGTTGTCCAATCGATGACTCCGCCTATTACCTCCAAATTAACCAACTTATAGCTTCCCAGTTTAACAGGTAGTTGATCATTAGGATTGACGGTTTGAGCAAATTTTTCAAAAAATTCACGATAATCAGTTAAATAATAATCGTCTTTATTAGCCATAGTCACTCAGAAAACTTATCACAGGCACTTTTATGTTACAAATTTGAACACTATTTACACAAGTTTCGTTGTTTACAGAGTTAACTGATATGTAAATTTGTACTTTGATTAAGAGTAATTTTACAAATGTAATACTGTCGTAATGGTAAATTAATTTTATTGTATTTAACTATAAGATACCATTCATAAAGTACACCTCTGACTCATTCGTCTAACCCAACTAGCGAATCAGCGGTGATAGGTTTCATTTTGTTCGGATCATGTTCGCCAACGTAACAAATTCAAAAATCTCAAATTGGAATTACCACAGACGACATAACCTACATTTACTTTTTATTTATTTTTTTTTACATTAATATACAAAAGCTAGAGGGAAATGGAGGATCGATTTGCGGTGAAATTTCACCGCGCATTTCTTTAGATTTCACATTCAAATAACTAGCTTCATATTCTTTTTGGATGTGTTCCGGTAACGGTGAATTCCAATTTTCCGGTGGAGATTTTCTCCTCGTCCAAACGTCATTACTATAATGTGGTTTGAGTCTCATCAATCGCCGAGTTTTTTCACTTTGGATTAATTCTTTCTAAACAAAAAAATAGAATAATTTTTAGAGAATCAAAACTGATGAATTATTACAGCCGATTTTGTGTCTTTGTTGTCGCGCCACCTACAACAATTACCATAGTCTCGCTTCCACGGGACACAGTCTACAGTTTCACCAAAAATGAAATATTGGTGAAATCGTCCCCTTATAGAAGTACATTCTTTATATTCATCTTCGTATGTCTGGCAAGGCCGGATCTAAAATAACTATCAATAATACATCGATTACGCAAAAGTGTACGAACCATCCAATCATCCTCAACATCCAGCTGTTTTCCAGGCTGTTCTTCATTTTTCGATTTCGGCATTCTTATCAATTTTAAGGTTACTTTCGCAACATTTCATTCGTCAATGTTGGTTGTGCTGATGAAACACGTGACTGTAAGCAACGCTATTGGTTGAAACTTCTTTAAATTGAGCGCTAAAACTATCAAAAATCAATCAATTTTTTTATCTTGTACCTATTATAAAAATAAATCCTCATTAGCTTTCTTATCAAAAACCTGTCTACCGCACGTAACTTGATATGATTTTGAGTCATTGCAGTGCATTTAGCTAACGCAAAATGGCTAAAATAGTAGGGACTTACGTTCATGAAAAAAGCGAGAATTTGGATGCTTATTATGGGGCTTTGGGTAAGAAATTGAGAATTATAATTTATTCAATACACAACTTTATCAATTTTCAAGGTGTTCCTTTTGTTGCAAGGAAAATGATGAATATGACAAGCCCAAAAATTACAATTTTCAACGAAGGGGATGAGTGGACTATTACAACATCAACAATTTTGAGAATTGTTACAGTGAAATTTAAATTGAATGAAGAGTATGATGAAAACATGCCAAAAGGAGTGATGAAGGTTCGACTTGTAGAATTCATAAACTAATAAATAACAAGAAATCATAACAATTTTTCACACTTAGGATATAGCTGAGTAATTCTAATTTTTAGAGTACCACTACGTTAGAAAATGATACTGATTTGAAGACAGTTTCTATCGGCCCAAATAACGTAAAAACAACTCGCATATATAGTTGCACTGAAGATGGTTGCTTTCTTGTAAACATCTTTAACAAATATTTATTTTAATGTTGAGTATTGATATTTTTCAGACACTAAGACATGACGAAACTGGCACTGAAGGAAAGCGATACTTCAAAAGAATTCAATAAAAAACGACTCTTTTCTGTTAACAAACAATAAGTGATTCCATTTTATCCACGCTCTAGGTGTTATGAACCTATAACCGCTTTATAATTATTTACTCTGGGTGTTAGAAAACATGAAAATAGCGATTTTATGTAACTTTTACTTTATTAAATAATCTTACAAAACAACCGAACCCTTCACTACCCTGGACACAAGTTGGAAGTTAAGACTGATTAACAATTGACTTTAACAGTCTCTTTAATATCACTAGTATGGTATTGTCCTTTGAACATAAAGGGTTTTGAAGGAGAAATTAACACTAGTATTGAACGAAAAAAAAGTAAATGAAACAAAACAAAATGATAAAGCGAATTTACCAAGAAATAGTTACATCTATTAGTAAAACACTATTTATTCCCCGTGTAAGCAAGAGTGGTAGTAAACAGCACTTTTTGTCTGTTTTTAATTTTCTTCTTTTTGCCTACAGGCGCTGCATCTAAAAAAAATTTAGAAACTAAACAATTTCATTTTTGTCGTCTTACTTATGTCATTTAGAATTTCACTTTCTTCTGCCTTTTGAAGAGCTTGTACGATAGCATCTCCTAAACTGGTACTAGGAGGAATAGGCTCAAAATCTTCTATCTCAGGCTCACTGTCGCTCTTACCGGAACGAATGTTATTAAAACAGCTGGAACTGATTTTTTGCCCCGTAACATTAATTAATTTCGTTGGTGTATTTAATGTTTTCAATGCTGGCCATTTGATAGATTCTGTTTTTTTGGCACTTGCTAACATCTAAAATAATAAAAAATAAATATAAAACAGAAAAAAGTTAAAATTAATTTATACTTTAGCAAAAGATGGACCTGCATGTTCTTGTTCTGTATTCAAACTATTTGGTGGTGTCACAAACTCAGATGAACTGCCTTCACTTGGTAAAGTACATTCAGACTCTGTTCTGGCTCTACTTTCAAAACATGGAAACTGGGCTTGCGATTCTATATGTAGATTCGGGACTGGGTATTTGCCCAAAAGTCTGTTTTCTTCATCAGCTATCCGCTTTTCTCTACGTTTTTCTTCTCTAGCGCGGCGCTGTCGTCTCTTTTTACGTATTTCAACTTGCTCTACAATGAAACATTCAATTTAAAATTTACACCTTATACGGTTGCATTAAGATATGTTGCAAGGGGACTGACCTTGGTCGGCATAACAAACCAATCCAAGGCTAATTATCCTTACAATAATATTGCACACAGATATATCAAATTTTCTCAAAAAAAAAAATCCGATTCAATATCTTCGTGCTTTATCAAAATCAAAACAAATAATTACCATTGAAGTGCTCGAGTGTTTCTTTGGATACAACTGGATGTTTTAATTGAATTTCAGCCACTTCAAACTGGCAAGTTACTGGTAAATGCTGTAGATATCTTAAACGTTTTCGCAACTCTTCAGTCATCGACCCTCCTTCCTTTTCAAGGATTTTCCCAGTTATAGTTTGAGGACTTTGTTCCAAGGAACCATACGTGTGTTCAAGCATTCTTGCATTAATAGCATGAAGATAGATATGTTGACCATCCGATGCTACGTAATAAACTTAAAATTAATAGAAAACTAAAAGTTTCTAGACAATAAAATGTTACTATGAACCAAACACGTACATCTTGAATTACTAGGTGTACATAAAGAACCACAGTATTCAATTTACCAAAGATAGAATTTCACAAAGCCGGAAATCGGCAGAGTGTACTCAACTCTTTGGATAAGAATGAAAAAAACAATTACCTTGATAAAAATAGTGAAATTTGGATTGTTGGTTATCAGTTGATATGTCCAAATTTTCACCGTTTTCAGAATTGAGAATATCTTGACGTTTATCGTTGGTATTCTCCACTTCAACGTTTTCAAACGTTTCAATTTCTTGACTGCTCGATTCATTTTCATATTCGTTGGATAAAGTAACATCTGACATCAAATTTGATAATACCGAATCTCTACGTTCATTTAACAAGCTCATTGCTTCTTCTATAAAACAATTTTCTGGACATTCACCATTTTCTATAAGCTGTGCTTTTAACTCATCGTTTTCCCGGTCAATAATTGACAATATTTCCGCTTTATTTGCAACAAGCAATTTAGAATAAACATTAATATTTTTCATATCAGAGAAAGTGAAAATTTCATCACCTCTTACTGCAGCTGAGGCTGTATATGTGACTAAAGATCCTTTAGGACGTTTCATTAATTTAAAAGTTATAACATCATCCACATTAAAAGTTCTATATTGTTTGCTAACGACACTTTTTAAATCCTGCTTATGGACCGATTCATAACAAATGGGACATTTGCGCCATGTTTTGTCCGAAAGTGACAGATAATGAAGAAGACAAGACCAGCAGTAAATATGACCACATCTTGTTATCTTAGCAGCAACTGGAGGATAAAGACAAATCGGACATGATGGATAATCAGAAACTTGCACATTCTTAAAATAAAACCAATCACCACCTCTAATATGAAAATAACTATAATTGACTTACCACTTGTTCTATAAAACTCCAATCAACTAAGGCATCAGGATTGTTCATATATTGCTTATAATCGCCAGTCATGTTTACTACAAACTGGCAGCTGTAAAAAAAAACTTGTTATAAATCTGAATACAAAACTATGAAATTATTACTTTGCTTGCAAAAAATGCTCCTTATTGTATTTATGTTTTCTCGTTAGAATCAAACGACTAGAGTTTTTGTTATTAAATCCTCTTTCAGACTGATGACGTCCGTCTCTTGCAGGAGTTGCATAAATAAAATTTAGCAAATGGTTGAGATTTTGTTTTTTACTGCCTGGTAGAAAAACTGAACCCAATTCAGCTTCATATTCTTCTTCTAGCCGGGCTGTCTCCGCTCGACCCACAAAAGAATTGGAGTTGAAGGTTCCCCGCGACCTAGGTCTTTTAATATCGTAAGTCTTAGTTGAACGTTGTGGGGTTGGTTTGCGAGAAGATTCCCCTTTTGATGATAGGCTGCCACCAACGGGCTCTCTACGGCGCCCGCCGCGAGGCCACAGCTTACCATTGGCGACATCTACAGAAAAATATTACTTAAGGAAAGAAGTACCGAAATGCAGAGTCACTGTTGACTAGAATATAGCACGCAGACCAAAGTGCGTTCAGCATACAACGTAATAACAAACGAAGTTGTTTTTTTAACCTCAATTGACTTTTTTGATTGTTTTGAGGTGAATAAAACATCTAAATGTTTTATGAGTGTTATTACGTAAATTGCGCTGTCCGCCATAATCGTTGCTGTTTCCGACCTGAGTCAACACAGACCTTGACTTTTTTTGGAGTCAGAAGTCAGCCCCTTGGTAACAGGCTGAACAGATCGACTCCCTTTTTTCTCCATACCAACGTCCTCCAGTCTTAGAAATTATAACTTTTTGGGAGAGTTGAGCTCCTCCACATGGAGTGGCAACACGCAGATTCGAAGCAGACATTTTAAAAAGCCATGTTTATAAAATCACTAAACAAGAAAAATACTTCAGTTATACAAGTATTTCTCTCAATTTAATAACGCTGAAAGGTTATCGAAACGATTAGCCGAAAAGATTTCGGGAGCAGGAAACTCCCTGTCGTCGAAAACGACGAATTTGAGCACAAAACACTTCTCACAATCTCGTCGCAATGATGGCGACGGGAAATTGAAATTTTTGTTTGAAGGACGACGGTGATTGGTTGGATTTTACAATACCGCCAACATAATAACACAAACACACTAATTTAAATTAACAAATGAATATATTAAATTACAACATAAATATAAATAATTCTTTACATAGCATCGAAATGAAACCTATGAGACTCTGATAAACGCTCTTTTTTATCTTCTTGTCGTTCTTTCCAATGCAAAACTCCAATAATCACAGTTATAATACCACAAATGCCTGTTAGAGCTGCTACAGACATTAAAATCAACTTGCTTGGGGTGACAAACAACTGTGCTTTCCATCTAGAAGGTTCGTTAGCTGGCCAAGGTATCACAACCATTTGGGAATTTGGTATAATCTGGGTCCAAGATCTTGAATGATTAGACAAACCAACTGTTAAAGAATCAACAAAATTTGGAGTTCTTCCTAGACCAAAAATCGTATATGGTAAGTTTAAACTAAAATGCGCTGATTGGGGCAATTGCGCGGAAGCTCCATGTCTTGTATATCCTTCTTGTGTTGTAGTTTTATACGAAATCAAAGGACCTGGCAAATTAGTACCATAAGTTCGGCGTTTTTTACCAACTCGGCCCATTATCATCGGATTATTTTTATTAGTCAAGCCGGTAAGTACCATAACTTTGATAAAATTAGCGTCATAATCTAAACTATTCTTGAAAGCTGCTACTCTATATTCTTTATTTTGATAAGTTACTAAAATAACATCCAAAATTCCGTCTTGATAAAAATCGAAAAATGCAGCCATTGCAGTGCCATTTTTAAATGAATTTAAAGCTGTCCATTTTATTTGAAATGAACGTTTGAATTTACCACATAATGTCTGACATGGTACATTTTCTAAAAAGAAAGACTGTGGATGTTCTGAATCTGGTGATAATGTTGCTAATAAGTCCGGGTATCCATCCATGTTAAAATCACCACTATGTAGAGTAATAGTATCCATGTATTTACTGCCTTGTTTTAAGACAAAACCCCAAGTCACTCCATTATCGTCTTTAAAATTCACTTGCAAGTTGTGCCATTCGCCATTACTGTAAACCAAAAGAGCGCTATTCCGACAATTTAGGTCGTAACAAACTGGAGTTACTAAATCCATTTGTCCTTTCAATTCAACATCCATAAAAAATGATTGTCCGATAATTTCGGCATCTTTTGGATGTGCAATTGTTTTATTATAAATGAATTTTCCTCTATGTTCACTGCCGTACCATATTTCAAAATCTTCTTTTGTTGTTATAAATAAATCAGCCATATAGTCCTCATTAAGATCTGCAATTCAAACCACAATATGTAGAATACTGAAACATAGATAAAATTCAATTTTTACCAATAAAAGCATGAGAATGCGGCCTGCTTAGTTCTGTTCTGCGTCTATTATCTTCCATAGGAATTATTTCAGGAAAATTTCTAGTATTATTAAAAACCCAAAAAACCCTCTTTCTCTCTGTATCCTGTCCAAACAAATCTACAATCATATCTTGATTATAGTCAAGCGCTAGCGGTTGTCCTATCATAGGAATCGCTCCTTTTTCGCTACAGTTCAAATGATTCGCACCGCCCCATATGATATACGCATAAGTATGGGGATGTAGATTACTCTCACTTCCTTTATAAACCGTCGTAACCATAATATCCATGAATGCGTCCCCATCAAAATCACCTGGGACTACACTTGTTATCAATCTATTATCAAACGTACAAAATAAACGATTTGGATATGCCTGACGTAATAAGGGTTCTTCTTCATGTGCTAACAGAATTTCAACAGTTCGACCTTCGTCACGTAAAACAAAAACATCGGTTAATTCGTCGGAATTGAAATCGCCAAAAGCAGCAGGCATTCCATCAGTTAATTTTCCAAAAACTAAATTGGTTATGTCACTACTGCGTATTACTTCCACAAAACTACATATTACTGCGAATAATGTTAACAGTTTATAACATTTCATGGTGAGTCTTTTTATGTGATGCGATTAAAATTACAACAGTTTTTATAATCATTAGTCAGTGTAAAATTCTGTTTTTATTTGGTGTTGTTTGACATAACAAATTGACATTGACATTAGTTTTGACGTTTGTCGATTTTGTTTTAGAATTCTTCTTTGTCGACTATACAGTCACTATGTTTTTGTCACAGGTGGCGCTAATATTGGCAAATATTTTCAATTATCAAGAAATTTAAATAAATGAAATATAAATATTCCAATGAATTTTATTGGAGCAAAAATTTGTTATTAAAAATTGTTATAAAAATGCTTATCCGAGCAGATAATTATCTTACCTTAATTATAATCTGGTAAATACAATTTGCAATTAATAATTTTCATTATTATTTTTTCAAATTTCTAACTTATTTATTCTGAGGGATTTATTATTTTGTCATTTTCACTTATTGTAATGGTTTTTCAATAATTTATACGTTAGTTTTGTTTATAGCTCTAGTACTAATGCATCTATTCATAAATTATAAATAGGCAATTTTTTATAATAAGATGTATTATGAACAAATATATTAGTAACTAAAATAGATATAGTATAAAATTGAATATAAAATCACTAAAATAGAAATTATTGCAGATCCACAGACACTCATTATTTTTGTCGTATAAACTTCCTACCAGATGTTTATTAATGAAATTTTACCGTTACAACTGCTATCTGTCAGTTCTGGCTAATGCAAGTAAACGATTGACTTTCAAACTCCCAAAATAATAATTCAATTCCGTATTAAAAGAAAAATCTCAAAAAAATTAATTGAAAAAGCAGTCAGGAATAGTTTATTTTTTGAATTTTTTCTTATCATTTGTCCTTAGGTAGCAATATATCACTATGTCAGAAATCGTTACAGAACTCCAAAACTCACTGTCTTGGAAATAGTCTATTAACCTCTGACCTCAACTGGGGTTTACACCACAATAAATCTTTAAACAGATCGGTCACCTTATCAGTTTGTTCAGTTTTATAACTTTCATGCTTATCAGCAGTGGATTTTGTTAAGTAGTTAATTGCATGAGAATATTTTCAGATTTTTTTTTATAAAGAGAAAGAGTCGTGCTGTATTTTATACCTACAGTGGAATTCATTTTCCTTCAAGTCCATACTGTTTTGCCGTTATCACGATAAATAACAATGAATATTACATTAGGACAGCTATAAAAGTTTTGCAAAAGAATTGAGAATAGCGTGGATTAATTTAATTTAAAGTTTTTACAATTTATACACCGAAATGGAAGAATAAATCAACTGAAACGAATTTTTTCAAATGAATAATTAATAAGTACGTAAAACACTTAATTTTATTATCATTATTATTTTATTATTATATCGACAGTTACAGTTTCACTCATTAAAAGGTAAAAAATCTGAAACGTTTATCCAAATTATAATTTGTGGAAAACTTTTTTCACAGTTTAGTTTTCCATACTGAATTAGCTTGCAAATAAAATAAGAAAGATTTCTATTGATTTTAAGACTTATTAAATAAATCTCTCATGATCAGATTGTAAATAGAAGGCAATACAGATAATTAAGTACGCCAATTTGACGAGTCTATAGCATAGAAATACAGAAGTAGATTATCGATAAGCATTTTAGTATACTTACCTTTTATTCAACTTTATCTAACTTTCCATATCAAAAGTACTTATATTGTAGAGACAGGAAAATACATAAATAAACCGTTTGATTCTTATACGATTGAATCGAAAAATTAAGTAGAAGAGAGATTGTAGAAATCATAAGATTTATATGAATGAGTACCTGAATGCAGTAATTCAAAGTAAGCACTTTCCGGTAATTTAAAATGATTAGAATTTCAAAAAATGGGGAAATGTAATGGTGCAATTAAAAAATTGAAGTGAATGTGCTGAATGAAGTAGGTGGTTTGGAGAAATATGAGTTTAAAAGAAGAGAATAAAAAAAAAAAATTATAAATCATGAGAATTTCTACGTTGTACTGCAAATTTTTATTGACTTGTATGTGCTTGATTGATATTAGATATTCGACATCGAAAGAAAGTAAATGATGACTTGTTTCTTTTATTTCCAATCACATCTTTGTGTAAAGATAATCCACCTGTTTTCTTTAAAAACATCAACTCAGACATAAATTAATTACTGACGCCATAGAAACTTGTTTTTTAGCAGCCATTATAAATCTTAATTGTCAAATGTAAAACATTCCTATATACACACACACCTACTGTTATAATTTACCGGCAGAAGTTTTTCAAAATTGAAATGAACAAATTTTTCGCTTACACTTAGATATTTATCTAAAATTTCCAAATTGATGTTTTTTATGTTTGATTTGATTTAAATATATTTTCCATCGTCCAGCAAAAGGTCTCCATGATGGTGGCCTCCTAATTGGCACGGAGGTGGTTAATGACGCGTCGTAATTCACGCCGTCTCTGTGACAGAGCATACTCATTTCTCCCTCTAATATTTTGTCTGAGTTGTGTTATGGTTGGATGTGCGCCAGGACGCCTCGCTTAGTGGCGTCGCATTTACTAACGCGTCTCTCTGTCAGCAGCGGTCTAAGTATGGACGCCAACGACAATAATCCCAACAGTCGAGAATCATCTTGGGCGACTCGTTATAATGTCTTGTTTCCACATTCCTTTCATGCATTCTTTTTTCATTCTACATAACATCTTTGTTTTTCTTAAAACAAATAAAAGAAGGAGAAGCAGGTGAAAATTGCTGATAGCTGCAAGTAGTTTTACGGATAGTGCGGTGAAGAGTTATGACAAATCAAGAGTTATCAGTATATCACGTATCATAAGGAAACTGCTCGTTATGATTTAATGCTGCTGGTTATTTATGTGCTACAAATTGCTACTGGACTGAGAAGCGTCTGAAATTACATTTTATGTAATTAGCCAACGGATAATTACGCAGATAGGGTGCCAAATATGGAATTGAATTACTGTTGGACTTATTTTATGTCTTTGTGGCTAACGTTTTTATGGATGAAAGAAGTAGAAATGTATTATAGACTTCATTAACTTCATTATTTTATTTTTTTAATTATTGCAGTAATATCAAAACATTACCAGATATTGTTTATTTTTAGATCTGATACAACTTTTTAAATCAATGTTTCTACGAAGAATTATTTAATTGACAAGGAATAACTCATTTTCCTGACGTTGAGGAACTTAATCGTTGATTAAGTTTAGTATTAGAGTTGGCATGCAATCAAATATCAATATGTTAATCAAAATAATTCCAACAATAGTTACACTTATTTCTTCTTGACATTAAAATTTTTGTAGTTTTTGTTCTAAGCTGTGAAGTTCATTATGGATGATTAAATTTAAAAGATGTTATTTTGAACAGTTAATTCTGCACACAATTTAGATTTTTACGTTGCAAGAATTTATGTTCAACGGCATATTATGTAGGTAATTAAGATGTAATATGTGTGATATCTTCAGTGTAAAATAAATGTAAAATGCAAATAGAAATTATCCACTAAACTAATTGTAAAAACAGTATTGTAATATTTCAGCGTTGTGATTTCAATAAAAAACTAAAATAAAATCGCTGATAAATTTTTCAGGGGCGACAGAACTTGTTTTACAGCACAGCGATAGCCGTAAAGTTAACTACCAAGTCATGACAGCTTCATGATCCTATCTGTTATACTTCTTGGTGCTTAGTCATTCGAAATACTCCGTGATTCTTCACTTTGTTCTTTTATTAGCACAAACGTCCTACTTAATATAAAAATTTTGATATTAAAATTAAAATAATAAGAGGTTAACTTTTCTAAGGGTAAAGGTTAGAGACGTGGGCTGCTTTTATGTCGTAAACAAGATAAATTTCCGATATGCTATGTATTTATAGAAATAATTGATGAAATATGTATCAAAGTCTGAGGAAGATTTCCGACTCGTTATTTCACATTTGAAATATACAGGGTTGTAAATAAGACTACTTGAGAAATATAGCGACTATTTCCTTTGAATCTGTTCAAGTTCCTGTTGTTGCTTGATTGTGGATTCTTGAAGAGGGTGCTATAAAAACAAAACGGCAGCGATTACTCTCTTTTCTTTGAGTAAAACCAGCTTGGGCTTATGGAACTAATTACATTTGCATAGCAATAAGGCTATAAATTGTAATAAAAAGGGCAAGTTTTTAGTGTTTTTAGAAGGTTCGTGTTGGTGAGGTGGCATGTCGGTGGCTATTAGCCACCGCCGACCTGCGATATGCAAATGAATCGCGGATTATTCGATCGATTTTCTGCCCCTTACGACTGACCACTAGAAAATAACCTGCACGATAAAACATTACTTCACACAGTAATTTACACAATGTATGTTATTTGTAGTGTTTTCTATTTTATTTATAGATGTAATTATAAATACTTTTCTATCAAATTAATACTGTAATCAAATCACAATAGAAATTAAAATTAAACGATCCTTTTGCTTTCAATAATAAATTCACGTTTTTATCACTTTTTATTTGCGCAAACTCTATTCAAAAGAATTCTCCAACAGGATCACAAGAATAAGGACCAATCACATGAGTTGATAATACTCGTTGCTAGGGCGCAGCATCCCTATTTGGTTGCGTAGTAATGCATAATAAAACAATGAATAATTTTGTTTACTGAAGATGACGACAGAAAAAATTGCTTGCTGTCTTGGTGATGTAAAAGAGCAAATTTAAAATTGCTAATAATATTGAAACACACCATAAAATTTTCCAGATTTTTTTCAACAGTCAATTATTTAATTTTTTAATAGGCAAGCAATTCAAGCTATTTTAACAGTGGAAATCAATTCATTAAATACAATATACGTTATTATTATGATTATAAACACATTAATAATTGATGAGTATTTACTTTGTGTTGGGTATTTAAATTTACATCAGTTTTCATAAACATAAAATTGTTTCAGTTTTTATAATTGAAAAAAAAAATTCCTTAGCATTTTTTTTTTTCACATAAAGTGGTACTAAACATGCAGGTGTGCTTTTACTTAACAGCAAATAAATCTGAATATTACCCTATCGAAATAGAGCTTTTTCTAAATACAGCACTTACAGCGTTTTACTACTTCACAGGCTATTTAGATAAAATTAAAAGGCTTCTTCAAACACAGAGTACTTGAATTGTTAAACAAAAATTATTAGTACAATGTTGCTCTTTTTAATGTATTTCTAGTTCAACAGCTCAATTTATTGATACTAAAACCAGAGAAATCAGTTTTAACATTTCCTGTAAATTCTTGAATGTTTACAGGATTCTTGAAATATTGAAACTTGGGGGTTTTTGATGAAAATACTTGTAAAATGTGGTACGAAATTCTGCCGACTTTCATGATAATAACTGTCGCTATGGCGGCTCCTCATTACCTTTCCGGAGTTGCGAACTGGTTACTAACCGGTAACTGGTATCGAAGATCCATGTTGGATAAATATGAAGCATTGCAATATTTACGCGACAGAAGACTTGAAGATCCTTATGTAGTCCATGGTTTGGACAAAATTCCTGATGACAATGAGAATGAAGAAGACGAGAACTGTGAAGATTAACAAGATTTCGCTGCTAATTTATTTTTATGAAGTGTGATTATCATGTAGTTCTGAAAGATTAATAATAATCGAGGCGTTCAAAATGTGTTCTCGAAATAATCTTTAGGTGAAAAGCAGCAGACAAGTGTCAGAGGATTTTCCCTTTGCTCTTCTAGTTATTTATAGATAAGCAGTCTCATAATATAACATATTGCTCCCAGTTTAAACATCAATTACATATCTATTTAAAGCAGTACAAATGATTTACAGGTCTTTATGATGTTTGTAACAACAAACAAACAACGTTCAAATTAAATTTATCGAACATTAGCTTAACAAATTTTGAATATTATAGAAAAGAGGTCATTGTATAACTTAAGACTATTGTAAAATCACTTCAATGATTTTCAAGAAGATAAATCAAAAGACGATCGTTAATTTTGCTCCTGTTGTGTTTGTTCATTTATGTAAATGATAAGTAGCATCTCGGGTACTTTTCCTTTTGTATTTGGCCATGATTTATACATTTGCACTCAAATTAAAAAAAAATTGATATATGATTTAGGTTGGCATTAAAAAAATATTATTTGCTTGACCGAGAATTAATTAGATGGTTATTTCGATTTGTTAGTAAAGTAAGTTATGCGTGCTAAAAAGTATTGTTTATTTATTTATTCATAGGTCATAGCTCGGTGACACCGTGCAGGAAACATTTTTAATACAATGCAAGGAAATAGGGGGTAACCTTTTCGAAAATAAAAATCGCTTCAATATGAAAAACTCGTAATTATTAAAATCAGACACGTATGTCGTAAAAATTCCTTCCTGTTGTCGTTTTCTATCGTCTTCGTTGCGAGAAACGAAAACAAAACTAATTTACAGTATGTGGACGACGATGCTATTTCCTAACCGCATTCTTCTGGTTATTTTTGAAACTTGAAAGCGCTAACTTTACAGGTACGACTGAAAGATGTTTCGAGAAACAATCGTAGCCAAATTATATTAAAAAAAAACTTGACTAAAAACAATATTATGAATTAATTTAGTGAAAGTTGTCCAAAAACAGAAAGATGCAATCGGTTTCGATTTTTCGTAATATTATCTACTTTTACCGTTTGAAATTCTTTTGTGATATATCTAGATGTAAAGCACGGGTATATAAATTATAAGCTTATAAGGTGACACAACTTAACGTAAGCAGCTATAAATTAAACTTACTGTATTTGAATCGTCTTACAAATCAATGGGCGATTAAAATGATCGTCGTAACTGATTTATTTATTATTTGTTCATTTGTTGCAAAAACGTAACAGGTGCTAGTTCTTTTCTTTAAATTCTCAGTATAATTAGTTAGAATGGATTTGACTAAGATTTATTGTATTTGTAAGTTTTTGTTTGACTATTTATAAATTGCCACCGACCAATACTGTCATCCTAGATCAATTATTTTAATTCATTTAGTCGCTTGCGTATGTTGAATTTCCCACACCTTCTTTTTACACTTAAATTGCGTGCCTCGCATGGCATGGAACAAATCGATAGAGCTTTATTGATTTTGGCACAGAAACAAACATTATTACTACACAGGTTTCTTGGCTAATGTGTTTTGGTTTCTAATTATCATTTTAAAGAAGAAATTTTACATCTAGATTAGGATAAGAACTTACTAAATTAAACTAGCTTTGATCAGTGCTGAAAATGATAAAAGCACTAACGAGTCTCTTAATTAGAATTAGACACAACAGACACATTAAAGTTCACTAATACACTTAATCAGTCTAGTAATAAGCGTTCAAGGATGTCCACATTTTTAGAAAAACGCATAGGTGTTATGGGACACTTTCTCGAGACCTGAACCTGATCTATAATAATATGGAAAA
This sequence comes from Latheticus oryzae, assembly GCA_030157265.1. Classification (NCBI taxonomy): domain Eukaryota; kingdom Metazoa; phylum Arthropoda; class Insecta; order Coleoptera; family Tenebrionidae; genus Latheticus; species Latheticus oryzae. Next base: position 12,887,325 of record CM058050.1, read on the forward strand.
AAATGGTCAAGGGCAATTTTAAAATATTTTTCTTATTTTTTAATTAAACTACAAACAAATCGTCAGCAAATTTCTAATAATATTTTCAAACAGCAGATGTTTTATTTTTTTAAGTTTGTTAAGTCGACGAACTCACTTCATCACTACTTACTCTAGAATGGATGTTTCTAAAAATACGATATAGTTATTTTATTTGAATAAAATGTCTGTATGATGGTAATGACATTGTTTAGCATCAAAAGTATTTTTAAGCAAACAAAAATTAAAAATTTATTTCCTACCGACAGAGAAAAAATTGTGCACATGTGTGCAAAAGTGAAAATAACTAAAACTCTAAGTATAAATATCAATATTTAATTTGGTTAGCAGCTAATATTTGGAATAACATAAATACCTAGTAATAAATAACTAAGTTAAATCGATTTTCTTGTTTAGTGAAAAATTACAAAAATTCTTTGATAGGGAAGTATGTCATTTTCTAATTTATTTTTTTCACGTTGTAATGGTCAACATGTGCGAAAGCTTTCGCACACACGTGTGTTGTAAACTTTTACCAAAATAGCTGTTTTTAGAACCATTGTAATTTAGCTAGGTGTTCACAGGTACAAAAATAGGAGCGGCACCATTCTATGTCCTCATTTTGTAGCTCCCAGTGTTAGATTTAAAATAATGTCGGATGATTTAGAACTTGAGCTTGCAGTTAGTTAATACAAAGTCATACAAATAATTGATTGAGTGGGTAAAACAACTTGCAATAATTGCAGCTGTGTTATTATTAAACACTGTTGTAAATCAACCTTTCATATCACATTCGGAGAAACGGTTGATGGATTGGGGCAGTTTCTGGGTGCGATAACATCAAAAGAAAATATAAATAAAAAGTGTACAAGTGTGAAAATCGGAGTGTAGTGGAGATAAAGCTTGCAACATGGGTTTGTTCTTGGCGGCATGTTGAGTTGTGAGAGATATCACAACTGGATAAGATGAGCACATACTAGTATTGGAGGAGACGTGTCTTGTAGTATTTTGAACCAGTGCCAGTGACACAACGAACAGAAATAAAAAAAAGATTCAAATTAATACCGACGAAATTTCCCGGAAAGATTTATCAGATGCAGACGTTTTTTCCATTTTATTGACATAAAATGAAAACACACTTTTCCTTTTAAGTGGTGAAAGATATTGGTTCATTGCCACCTGCGAAAGTCATTAATTTTGTCACGAAGAACGTTGATAGCCATCTTGGAAAACTTGTTTCAAATGGGCACATTCAAAACTTATTAGAATTTCATTTCATGGATGGTAAATTCTCACCCCCTTTGTATTCCAGTCAATCCCCACTTGTTTAAACATATGTTCGGGCTTAAGTAGATAGTGGATCCATTTTTCATCCGGAACATACACATGTGCGCCTCGGGGTAGATCTAGACGACACATTTTAGTACTTAATTATAATTTTTTTTTATAAAACGATCAAATTTGATATGCAGGAAAGGAATTCAAATTTTTAGATCAATCTTCGATAAAAGCAATTTTCAAAATTTTAAGCAATCAGAATGATATAATAGTGTCTTTCAATTTTGGCAAATTAAATTCATCTAAATTTAATAACGGAAGTCACGTGACTAATGTAATTAGTCCGTATCAAATAAGAATTTTCTTTAATAGATTAAATAAAAGATTTAGTTATTGTGCGGTGCAAACTTGTGTCGACTAATAAACATTTTTTTTCGGTTCTTTTGAGAAAATGGAATAAATTTAATCGCGCATTGATTATCTGCTAAATTATTTAAAAATGCTCAGCGTGTTTTGAAAGGTAAATCAGGATGCGATAACATCAATAATTATTATTAGAAAAGTCTAGTCACAGAAAAATGTGATTTAAATAACAAATATTGAGCTACTAAGTTGGCTTTCTCCGACGACGTGATTTATCAGACGACAAAAGGCAATTATTTATTTATCACGATTTCCATAATGCATTCGTCTCGTTCCGTTAAATGAATTTCAGTTTAAATTGCAGCAATTTTAAAAACTATTACATAAACGATTGTTTGCGAGTGTTTTGTATTCATCCAAAAAAAGGCGAAGATCTTGATTCATTTAAAAATATTTGGCAAGGAACGATGAAAAAAAGTAAAAATGTGGGAGGTCTGTATCAATTTAAGATTGTATATTTCACTTTTAGTTTCAGTGGGTGGAGGATTTATATTCAATTATTTTGTGGTAAAAATAAAAAAAGTAGGAAATAAACTTTCCGGTCGAAAACTTCTTTTAATTCGTAATTAATTAATGACAAAACAAATGGGGTGGTTGGTTTTTAGTGATGAATTTCCGAGGTGGGGCTGCATTATGTTCACATTAGCAGTTTTGCTCTTCATGGGGTGCGAGAATCAGCAGTCCCGACTTCTTTATGACGAGGCGTTGCTTGAAGGGAGGGTCAATGGGTGTAACATTGTTAACATTTTGGGGTGTTCTGTTATATGCGGGTCGTTGTTAATTGAATGCATTCATTTAATTATCAACCCTAGACGCTGTTGAGCTATGTGTATTTCCAAACATAAAGAAGTTGACTTATGTGACAGAAGGAATACTATCAAACAGGAATTGTGAAAACGGAAATGTGAATTACTAAAACGTGTGGCTGAATTGACCTAGTTCTAGGCGTTTCGGCGCCCACTGAATTGTTTCAGCGTGTTTAATGACAATCTATAAAAAGAGTACTGAATTTTATACATTGAATAGAAAGTTAACGTAAACATAAAACATAGTAATTAATTATAGTAATGTTACTTTTACATATTGGTGCTAAGTTCTGTTACACAAAAATAAAACATTCTTTTTTTATTATTCTTCACTGATCAACGATATCGAATTTAATTGCCTTAGAATTTATTTCATCATCTGAAATTGTCACAAAAATACACTCATAACTGTTTTTAAGAAATCAGAAAATATGTTAATTGTGAAGAATTCACTGTGGAAAGTCTGATATATTTTAGTCTGCGATTTTTTCCCAACAGATGCGGGAGGTAATAAAAATTGGGAAGCATCAGCTAAGCACCAATTAGATCATAACACCAATCCTTGAAACTATTTAGTCTTTGAAAACTGTTATCCTAAATGATTTTATTATCTTGTCAGAGTTTATAAATGAAAAAGATTCTAATAAACGAATTAGTTGATTTGTGATGGTTCTTTAGAGTAATATGAGAATATAGTCTTTTATAATTTTTTGTTCTTTTCGAATGAAATAAACTAAAGAAGTTCTATCTTATTCTAAATTACATAATAATTTATTAATTTGTTTCATAGAGTGTGACTAATTGGTTTTGAAATTGAACAGAATGATCGTAGACAGATATTTTATTTGTTGCACTTATTTTTTAAAGTGGTAGGGCTTTAGGACCGGTTATTAAAATCCCATTACCAACCAGTCAATAAGTCCATCCCACTTAATTCTTCGAACTGTATACAAAATTTTCTTTATGTCAAAGTGTCTATAGAGAAGATAAATTTAAATAATTCACCACTTTCAACTCGTAGGTGACTTACATTTTTATTAAGTTCTTCGAAAAGAAGACGGATGATTGTAGTTTTTATTGTTTGCTGTTAGTTAAATATTTTAATATTGTTGTCATCAAACAGCCACGTTTCTTCGAGAATCTGTTGAATCGAAAAATTTCCTTGAGCTAATTTATTCACAGTGGTATAATTTGGCAACGCTTCCAGTTGTAATTTTGTCACGGTTTAGACGCAGTTTTCTGTATAATTTAGACAATTTGTATTTATTACATCTTGGTCGATTTGATGTGAAAATAGTGGAAATTCTTATCATGTCAACGCTGGGGTCGTATTTCTAACAATGGCACTCCTTGACTGATAACTCTGATAAAGATAAGTAAATGCAAACAAGGCTACTGTTTGCTTTCCGTAAAAGGCTACTCGGACAAACACAATTGCAAAATTATATTAGAAAACTTAAATCCCACTAAGATTTATGATTTATTCCAATCGTCCGAGTTGAAATTTGTCTTGGATTGTTTGCAGAAGACCTAACGAAAATAAAAACTTGCCCGGTAGTATATCACAAGAAGGCGTGACTGCCAATAACCATCAACTATCTTTTTACAGACCCGCCAGATGTCCAGATGTTCCCTCAAGGGATCTTCAGATGATAATCATTAACACTAACATATTTACGAGAACCTTTATAGCTCACTATACTCTATCGACAGAACGATGTTAACTGTAAAATTACAGCATTGTCCGATCATATCAAAACTTGATTACAAGGTAATGCTGACGTCAGCTTTGGGGGTCTGTTTTCTGTCCATTTTTGGCGATTTGGAATTTCCTTGTTGCAGTTTGGCCGCCACCACCCACCTGAGTTGAGCCGCCTGGACCGGTTACAAGCGCTCGCTTACCGGTTACATTATTCGGTCCGTGCACTTGGTGATGAGGAGGACCCACTCCTCGCATGGCATACCTGTGCCGTCTGTCTCTATTGTGGCATAAATATGCAACTATCTGTTGCAAATTGATTGTAAATTGCATTGAATCACGGTTTCCTTTTAAGTACAAACGTGCACTCCTCTAATCTACAATGGACTCGAGTGTTGTATGCACGCGTGCAAGACAGCTTTTCAACATTATATCCTCGACGAATCGAACAACATAATAACTAGAATCACGTCCACTTTACCATCCAGCGATTATTATATTATTACGTAAAAACGACACAGACAAATGCTCTTCATTAAAAAACAAGCTTATGGTTTATGGTTAATTCCATTATTTTCAGGATAACGCATATGCCGCTAAGATAAGATACTAATCATCAAAAGTACAATAGCCATCTAATTATAGATAATGTATTTTTTGCATGGGAAACTCCTCAGTAAAAAAATATTCTTGGTATGATTACGATTAATTTTTATTATATTAATTAAAGTTATAAATTCTACACTCTGGGTCACCTGTCGTCTTTTATTAAAAATGTAAAGCTTCAAATTCTACACAACACATCAAAGGTCATTTCTGTGAATGTTGTGAATTTTTTATGATAAAAACACACTTTCAGGTATCACGTTATTGCTTTTGCAGTTGATCGTAACTACTTAAATAACATGCTTTCACGTGCTTCTCCACAGTAAAATTTTCATATCAAAAGTTGCCAACTTACCTCTGTTATAAATTTTCTTCACTAGAAAAGTTGTGCTTTTAGTGATACTTTAATTTCAACACAATTCCTAAAAAAAAAAACGAATCATCAAAACAATGCTTTTTAATAACAGTAATACTTCGTCAGCCATTTAGAGCTTCCTTCAAATAACTATTTACAAAGTGAAGGATTTTTACTATATTATTTGTTAAGTAATGCAACAATACATTTTCTTCATGACTGAAAGTGAATCACATGATTACTGTACTTTATTTTGCTATTCATTGCAGTACATACGGATGTTTCTATTAAAAATTTTAAACTAAAATTACAAGACATAAATCAACAGGTTTGACGGAAAAAGCTGGAAAGACATGTTTTCCAATGTTTATTGCAAGTGATATAAAATGAACGTTTGCGGATAATTTAAGCAATATGACATCAAAAAAGCTAAATTTAACTCTGCAAATTAGAAATATTTGATACTGTCAAGTTCAGTTGTCAAAATAATGGGCTGTGACGGCGGAACAATCCCTCGTCGCAATGAATTAGTGAAAATTAAAAAGAAACCTGAAACTAAAGACCAAACCTCCCATCAAATTTTTCAATGGAGATATTGCAATATAACCCAAGAACCACTTCAACGCCCTATTGTAGCTTGTCGGTTAGGTAAACTTTATAACAAATCTGCAATAATCGAGGCTATTATCAATAAAGAATCTCTTCCTTCACACATTAAATCTTTAAAAAACACAGTCGAGTTAAATTTAACAAAAAATCCAGAATTTCATCAAGGCACAAGTGATCAAATCGAAGTTGCCCCATATGTTTGTCCTGTCACAGGACTAGAAATGTCTGGAAATTATCGTTTTATTGCTGTATGGTCTTGTGGGTGTGTTTTCGCTGAAAGAGCTTTGAGAGAAATTAAAGTGAAGCAATGTCCAAAATGTCAGATAAATATCAAAGAATCGGATGTTATTATTTTGAATCCAGGAATTGAAGAGGAGAGTGTTATGAGAAATAGAATGGAATCGAGAAGGAAAAAACGTAAGAAGCTGATGAAAGGAAATGAAGATTGTAAAAAAATGAAGGTTTAGTGAAATTAGCGAAATGTCTTTGAAATTTGCAGTGACAACGATTCTTTACTATCGCCACATTAGCAACCACATGTCGTGTCATATCTTTTAAAATATGTGTCTGTATCCGGTGGAGATACCACATGGATGTTTCCCGTAAATAAAAGAACAGTAGAGTGTTAATGGTTATCAAACCACATAGACATGATTGATAACATTTAAAGACTGTATTTAATAAATCAAATTCTTTTTGGCTAGCAGCCAGAGAATAATTAGCATGCTAAAGTGTTTAAAAATTAATTTTATTTTGTCTTAATGAGTAATCAAAGTCTGTTGCTATACCAGCGATAGTTAACTATATCTCAATTCTTATCAGCTTAATAGCTCGATAATTGTGTTTATTACAGAATCATGTGTACTAAATAAATCACTACAAAACTGATAACTTATCGACTTTATAACTTATTTTGTTCGACCTTTTATATAAATACTTTATATTTGAATCTTGGTAAACAGACAAGAGGTTATCGTCATTCTCTAAACCAAAATCTTCAGATAGATACCTAAAAATACATTATTGATAGTAACGTCTATTATAAAATAAACTTTCCTGACGAGTTTTATACGAGTAATATGTAAACGGAAATTAACATAAATTTTTTGAGGTGTTAAAAACATTCTGTCTAGCAACCTTGACACAAAAATCTGAAATTACCTAATTTGCAAATTTTAATTTGAATCTAAAATAGGAGAAAGTATAACAATTTTTATTCCACGTGGCGTATCAAAAAATACACTTAATTGCGGAAAAATCCATTAAAGGATTTAAAATCCACATATAAAACTGCTACTTATTTTCTTCAAGAAAACCAATTACAGGCTGTTATATATAACCTATAATTACAAAGCTATAATGCATGGTTTCAGCGTTTAAAAATGTAATTTCAAAATAATATCGTTTGATCTAACGCAAAGAAGTTTTCTTTTTGGAACTGGAATGCTTTTAATGATGGAAACTTGCAATAAATTTTTTTCCTAATTGTGCGGATTCATGCCAATAAAGTTTAATTATTATAAGAAAAACGTTGTGTATCATTTTTGTGTGTTACGTAATGACACTTGTCGAAATACTTACGTATGATTGCCGCGACATATTTGGTCTGATTTTCAAAAAACAGACTAATTAAAAGCGAAGTCTGTTTATAAGCAATTTGGGTGATATTTTAATTATACACATGAAAGGCTTCCGTGATTACGGCAAGAAAATCGTTATCGAACGGTATTCCAAGGAATTGCTTGTTCGAAGAAACTAAACTCCTTCTATTATGTTGAAAATTAAACGAACAGTCATCGCATATACAGGGAATATTGTTAATAATCTTCTGTGTTGGATTCGGAGCCCGGAGGACATCTTTACCTGACAGTATTAGAAATATAAATGTAATCTAATGCTGCCCGGTAAGATGTTAACAGTACTCCTAAATGACAATTCGAGATCTTCTTGGAACACATATTAGCATCTTCTCCATTTCAAAAGACCATTAGCCACGTACTTGAGCGGTCATCCAGATCATCATAAAACAGCGAATTCCTTGAGAAATCTCTCAAAAATTGGATAATGGTAATATTATGCTGGTATGAACACTGCTCGTCTATTTGTAAATACCATCATCGTTAATTCAACGCTGCACTTGCTAGCGTGTGTTAACTTGGATGGAGTAGGCGTTTAACACAAATGAATTTGCATGAAGATTTTGCGTCAACAAAATTTTGATAATGAATTAACTAAAGGAAAGTAGAGATCAGTCTTTCAATTTATTGAGTTGTTTCTGTGTTAATGTCATTTCGCGCTTTTTTCGTATACTAATTAGTTGAAACAGAAACGAAATGATTTGATTAATTACACCATAAAGATCGGTTTAAAAGTCAACGCTCTATAAAAATCGCAACACGCCTACAAATATTTTAACACAGTGTGATTTAAGAATCTGAATGTTATTCACATGGTCAGCTGTAATTACCGACACGATGTAATTAAATTAGACGGCTGCAAAATCATGAAATCGCAGACGACTTCCAAGCAATTTTAGATTTTTATTAGACTAACATTGTAAAAACAATGTTTATTGGATAATAAAGAGTATTGTTTCAAGCCGACAAAAGATGGAATTAATATTCAAATTATTGATATTTTTGAAAATTGTATTTCTTGGTCGTGCAATAAAGAAAGCTATCTTATTGAAGCAGTTTGGAAGTCATTAAATATTGTCAGGTGAATTTGTCTCTGGAAACCAGTTGGGTAAGCAGTCTTGTTACGTAAACCGTAAATATATTCTGTCGCTTAGATCTCCGACGATCGGGTCCTCTTTACGAGTTGCACTATAAGAAATTAAGTTCATTGCTTACACTCACCAAAAGTTGTTTCAATCCGGAGATTAATCCTTGAGGTCACCTATAACAAAACAAACGGTGATGCACATAAGAGAAAAATTTATTGCAACATAGGTTAGTGTAACTGTCGCGAAGGTCCGTAGGAGTGTTTATTGTTTACGATTATGAGCTGCAGTCAATAATACCATTGTGGCTTTTCAAGTAGGAGTGAGTGTAATATCCAAGTGTAAAAATTCACTCCCAAGCCCAAATTTCTCAGACGCGAGTTACCTTTAAGGTCATCTAGGCGAATGTTTAGTTACTCTCACTAAAATAATTATGAAATCTGGTAAATTTATATGCAAATGCAACGATGTTTAGCTGTGTTGCGCAACACGTTTCTAAATTATTTCTAGGATTTATAAATATTTATTTGATTCTTGTATAATTTGGAAGCCTTTCCAAATGTTGAGTGCGCGCTGCCTAACTATTTTTTTCTTTCCTTTTGTTTTCATCAAGTTGATACTTTTGAATTTTGCGCACATTGCTCTAAGAATAAGATACACCGTTCAACATACCATGAAGCTTTGCCAAATGTAAAGTCGTTATTCAAAACGCCTTCTATTGGCTACAAAAGTGACAGGTCGTAAAATTGTTGAAATTTTCATAGCTCGGGAAAAACCGTGATAATCTGCGCTTTCTTCGTTAAAAAAAAAGTAAGACAAGGTTAATAATGTGAAACAAAATTATTATAATCTTGAGTTGAGTAATTTGAATTGTTTGAAAAATACTGACCTAGACCACTAACGTAATAATAATGTAATTTAATTCGGTTGAAGATGACATCCAGAAAAAAGTGGCTATTTTGAGGCAGCTGAAAGCAACAATGCCGCTGCAATAAAGATCCGCTTTATTCAATTACAATATAATCAATTGTTAAGAATGAATTGAATTTTTCGTTAGATTATACGCTTGATTAATCCACAATAGCCTAATCGCACAAAAAACTAATGTGAATTATATACTATCTCACTTGATAAAAACCCAAAATTCATTAATTTATTTTGAATTTTTGAAAATTTGGCACCATCACACTAGCGCCATCTGCGATGATTTTGCAAAAAATTCAAAATATATTTGCCGGTACTTACTTATAAAATTAAAGCACGTAATGAATCACAAAATTGGGGTGAAAGCACACTATACTAAGTGGAGAAAGTCACTAAATGCCGAAACTAAGGCCGAAAACGTTCAATCTACGAAAGTCAGTGGCTAAACTGGTCGTTTTTCGGCGTATGGGAGCCAGCTATGTGCATTTGGCGCCGGCGCATATTGTCGACGGACCAAGTGGGGTAAGAACGCGCGGAGGACAACGTCCAAAGCGATAAGCAGCGACTTTTAAAATCACTTTGTTGTGCTGTGACATGGCCCATTATATCCCAATTATAACTTTGTTTATATTTAATTAGGCACAAAATTTCCATATTTACCCATTGATGGCCAATAGAGCAGATAACAAATCTAACACAAGTCCGGATTTCTCTTATCGCATACTTGAATTTTTGTACAAATACCCAGCCAAGGAAAAGATAAAATTTGAAATTGATTGCCCAGATTTCAATTACTGTGATTCAGCGTTACTAATAAGAAAAATATTTCCAAACGGATACTGAACAATATAAAAATTGCTGTTTACGTTTCAATAAAATTTTCAACATTAAATAATATTATTAATCCACACTTTATAGCAAGTTATAAATGAGCAAAAAGAGAGCAAGTCTTCTATTTTAATTAGTAAAGATATATTCATGCGTCGTTAATCAGCTGGACATTTCACCAAGATTAGTCCATGTTTTGCAATATATGATATTAACTTTTATACAAAATCGTTTTCACTTCCACGAATTTTAATAAATTTTAATTGCGATATTAGTATAAAGCAGTTTGTTTTAGTGTCTTGTACTGACAAGCTATAGGGTTGTATTTTATTACAATACATAAAGATAGTGTATTTTTTAAGGTATAAAATCGATTAAATTAGATGTGGTAACCTATTTGGATATGAATATGACAAAACAAATATATTCAGTGTCATCTATTGTGAACGTTTTCAATAGAATTATAAAATTATAAATGTAAATGTACGATTCTCTATACACACCAATAAGCAAACAAATCAAACAGCGTTCAAGTATGAGCCGCGTAAGTGCAATTATAGTAATGTAAGGTAATTAAACACAAAAAAAACGGACAAGTCAAGGATTTGTCACGTTGAAAGAAGACAAAAAAAAACAGTTGCATTGGAATAATTGAATGTTTAATTGCAGTTGAAAATATTAACTAATACTTTGATATTTTTAAAAACCATTTATTGTGCTCTATTTCACTTGACTTGATTTATTAGTTAAGAGTTTGGATATTTCCTAAAGCTAAACTGAGTTCCACTTTGTCAAGCTTTTCTAGTTTTAACGTTCGATTTCTGTTCTATTGCAACATATTATCAACAGGATTTACGAGATCAATTGGTTGGTAATTATTGCAAGGAATTATAACGCCCAATACCTTATAAGTATACATTTTTTAATTACTATAAGTACATTCCAACATTTTGCCCATGAAAGGTAAAAATTGTTGCTAATAGGTGTCGCTTCCTACTTTGAATACTAAATCCATTTATCTGCCACAAAGCTGTGAGAGGTGTATTTTATCAATCGAAGTCTGTCAGATATAGAGAATTGCAACAATCCTTGTTACAATTATGTGAAAGAATTAGTTATATTGAATTATTATATTAATTACTGTATTACTTAAATGAATGGCTTTAATGAATTACTTTTTTTTGTGCTTTGACTTATGTGAATGTAGATTTGGTACTCTATCATAATTAAAATCTATCATTCGAAATGTTAGACACATGGACCAACGACTAATCTAGTTTAACCTGAATTGTAATTAAAACGATTGTAGTTATCCTAACATCTATTGAATATTTTGAATAAATTTGTCGTTAGAATTCTTTCACTTTGCTGTTTATACTGGCTGTCTCACCACAGAGTAATTCTTTCATAGCGTAATAACCATTAGAAATATAAAGAAAAATTCTGGACAAAAGAAATTTAAATCTTCCTTGTGTTTGTTTTAAAAACATTTTTAAAGATAGCACACATCCGGTTATACCGGAAATTGACACTAAATTCGTTATTTTGAATGCAACATCTATATATTTTTGCATTTCTGGATTCCTTGTTCAATTTAAGCATCAGTTTATGTACCATATGTATCACGTTGAATGAGCCATTTTCAAGAAAATCAAGATTTAAAGAAAAAATACAGCTGTGCAGAGGTTGCCATTATTCTAAATATCTCGAATACAAAAACATTTGCAGAGGTGTAGTTTCAGAACTTTATTTTAAACATAACAGTCTATTTCTTAGTTCTAATCATCTTATCAAGTTACTTATTTTCTCATAGTGCGCAAAATTAGGTTTTGATTGATGTAAGGATATATCCACTTACTGACAATAGTTTTTGAAAAAAAATTTTTTTTTGAAATTTGTAAAGAACTACATCATCATAACTACTACACCACTAACTATTGTTATTTATCAAGACTTCACCAAAAGAAGAATATAATTCAAGCTTGGATTCTATTTTTCATAAGATACTATCAAGACAGGTCAAAACTATGCACAATAAATAAAAAAACTTAGAGATTCCAGTTTTTCCAAGTCTAGAAATTAACTATCTATTGAGAATTTTAAATATCAAGATTTGTGTTTTTTTTTTTAACTGAATTTACCTCAAAATAGTATTTTCTTATATTGCCACAAATCCATTTCAGCCTTTATTAAAAAAATGGTGAATAGCGGATTTTGTTGTTCTTCTTACAGAAATCTCTCATATTTGAGAAAAACTTCGCATAAATTTATAATGTCAAAAGAAAATTTTGTTCAAATTAACAAAAAACATTTATCATATTTACTAATTATTTTTTATTTTAAGTCTAATATTTTTTTTTTTACTATTTATATCAATAATAACAATCAAGGCTAACACGATGATGCAGTTTTTTGCGTAATTCAAAAAAATACTTTTTTTCCAAAAACTGTTGGTAGTAAGTGGGTACAACCTAACATCAGTCGAAAAGTAATTTTGAGTTCTATTTGGTGATACATTAAAAAGTATAGCGTTCCATTTGAAAAAAATCGAGTTATTTAGGTTTGAACTTCCTCATATTTAAGGGTCCCATCAAAAGAGAGTTTCTCGAATTTGATATGATCAGGTCTAAGAGATAGACTGTTATGTCTAAAATAAAACCGCTCCTTTGTAAAAGCCTTTGTGTTCGAGATTTTTCTTTAAATTTTAATTTTCTTAAAAATCGTTCACTTTAAGTGTCACATATGGTACATAAAGTGATGCTTAAATTGAAGAAGGAACCCAAAAATGTAAAATTATATAAAGTCTTCTAATTAAAATAACAGAGTTAATATCCATTTCTTGTATAACCGAAAGTGCGCCATCTTTAAAAATATGTTTAAAACAAACACAAGAAAGATTCAAACAACTTTTGTTCAGAACAATTTTTCAGTCTCAACGGTTATTACGCTATGGAAGAATTATGCTGTGGTGAGACACTCTGTATAGAGGTGTGGCATGAAAGATGAAACGGTCAAAAAATATTTCACGATCAAATACTGTAATTTTAATTTAGAAAAAAATAGGTACAATTGTATAAAATTTTAGATTTTTCGTATTTTAGATTGTTTCAATTTTCTATTTTCTACATTCTATGAAAAATTAAAATTATCAGATTTCAAAATAAACAAAATTTCGATAATATTTTTGTAGGAAAAAAATCATTGCTATTGTTTAAGGTTTAAAGAAAAACAAAATCTTTAAGTAGAACTTTTTCACAAATGTTGAGATTTTTAATAAAAAAATAACTTTGATGCCAGAATTTCAAAAATTTGAATAGAATCTTTTAAAGTTAGCAATTAGTAATCATTTCACAGAAATTATTATTATTATTATTTTTTTTTTAAGCTTTAGATGTACTATTCGTGCTAACAAAAACATTCTGTACTTGACTAGAAGACTGCACAAAGCATCAATAAATCTAAAATAATATTAAGGACACTAATTTAATAAAAGCGAATACAATCTTGAGTTAAATAGTTACAATGGAAAAAAATTCCTTCAAAAAGTAAATGATGATAAATATAATTAAGTAAAGTTTTAGCAACAAAAAGCCGATTGAAAAATTACTAAAATTCTAAAAAGCGTTTCTATTGTAAGTATTGGTCTTGAATAGAGCTTAATTATCGCTTTTGCTCTCTTGAGCATAAATCATTACTATTATTGGAACATTTTTTCTATTTTTATTGAGAAATAAAATCCTTCCATCTCACACCCTGTACTTTATCAATACAGAAATGTTTTAACAAAAAAAAAAAAAAAAGATGAAACTAATTGTGAGTTTTACCAAGACACATTTTTGTTATCTTTTCAAGTACTCCAATTTTCAGCCTAATTTGACGTAATCTCATTGTTCTAGATAGATTAGTATCTCAAAAAAAATCACTTTTGAAAATTAAAAATAGATATGAAGCGTGCAAAATTTCTTAAGAAATTTACAAATTCAGACCTTCAAAAATGGGAGCAGAAAGTTATTAATGTTGACCTCTTTTCTAAATACATATAAGCACAGTCTGTCCAGTTTAATGAAGATTTTTAAATTTAAGTACATAATACTGATTACTGAAGTATATTATTGATTGTTATTATCTAGTAATTGTTATTGCATTGATCAATAAAGATGAAATAACCCCCAAGTGCTCTAGAAAATAGATGAGTTATTTAGGGTAATTATCATAAAATTGTTATTAATTTTGTTGACTGTCATTAAAGGCGACATCTTTCATGCATAAATAAATATAGCAAATATTCAAATTTAGATTGAACTTGTGAGGAAGAATATAATTTAATTTAATGTCTTTCAGAAACAATATACTCTTGAATATTTTTAAAATTTGAATAGAATAATTATCAACGACTGTTATCTTGAAAGTATAAATGAATGACACTACTTTTATTTTTTTTTTCGGGCTACGTTTTAGGTTTGGTTAATTGAACTTTGGCAGAATCTAAATAAGTATATAGTCTTTTTTGACAATGCATTCAATGCTTTAAATTTTATTCTAAAGATCTTGACCACATTAATTCTGATCCTACAGCAGCCTAACATAGTGACACTTTTTATAATGGACAACCTGAAAAAAGTATTTGGCGGGAATGTTTGGTTGCATCCTCCATTCTTATGAAATCTTGCCTCTGCAACTTACTGGTTTCAACATAATGTAAGTGATAGTTTTGGTAAGAAATAATTTCTCTATTGGTTGATTACCAAATTTTATTCGTTTTCAAACAGTACCAAAATAAACTTCCGGCTTACCTGACTCTTCAACTTTGATTTCTAGGAATAAAAAACAGTAATTTCACTCGCGGGTGTATATTATCCATTATTGTGCATTAATGTGAATGTCAGTAATTAAGTATGCACTATTTGCATATTTAAAAGCAAAAATGCGTCAAGTATGAAGTTACTTCAAGAATAATAAGGCGTTAATGACAGTATTAATAACCTATTTAAAAATAAAATTAAAGCAGTTTAGTAAATTGCATTGTAAAATATAAAAAAAGTATAAAATTAAAATTTTAATGTTATTAATAGTTTAGTTTAATAATAAACTTTTGAAAGGTAAATAACAATTACATTCTCTGTCACAATTGTATAAACATTAGATTTGCTGATAAAGACAAAACAAAATATTTTAATATTCCTTGTTAACGATTACAACTTTCACCCTTCCACCCACATTATTGTCCTTTCACAGTTTTTGTGCTTTCCCATTCACGTCACTTTTCTCTTTTACATTTAAACTCTTCAATATTATTATGTTGAAAATTTATAGTCTATATTATTAAGAGCGAATTTATTCAGCAGCTAATATTGAAGTGAGTGATTTATTATTTATTAACTTTATGAGTTCAGGAGCTATTTGTCCTCATTGAATATTGTACACGTTTGGTTAGCTGCCAAGCAATTTTAGTATTTGAAGGACGTAGCAAATACAACTTGGAACGTTGTCACACACAAATTTTCTTGCATTTGAATAATGCACAAATTTAATTAATATTATTGTATGAATTTTCAAAAAAATTGAAAACTGATGACCTTGCTTCACTTCCTTCTTTTTCAGTTTTGATTTCTTGTCATGCTTGTTTATAATAAGTGACCCTGTAATACGCATGTCGCACTTGTCAAACAAACATCGTTATTGGTTAAACACTATACCGGTACATGTTTAAGCGCAACTTGGTTTATATTACTTTGTTTATAAAGCAAAACTAGACATGCGAATAAATGCCAATAAATCTATTGTTGTTTTTTAAGAATTGTTTATGGACTATAAACCTGCATCAGTCGAAAATTTCAAGTCATCATTTTTTATAAACAACAGTAATAAATATAAATTCTTGTAATGACATTTGTTGTCTTTGGGATTTTTAATTCATAGGATGGGATCGTGTACTCATTCAAAGCTTTAACACGGACACGCCATAACCACGCCTCTCTATTTAAAAAAAATGGATTGTTTATTTTATAAAGGATTTAACTGAAGACTGGAAGGCACGCATGACATGCTACATACACTACATACTTTTAAATATTTATAAATTTAATTAATTGAGCATAAACAAAAATGCTTCAGCCTCTAGAAATTATTTTCAACTGTACTTAAAATATTTCAAATGTGCATTTTGTTTCAAGGTGGCATATCAGAGTATCAGACATATCTCCTTAGTATGCATCAAATAAGGTCATCAAACAAAGGTTATCTTCTATGTATTCTGAAACCTAATACGTATCAACCATCATAATTGATAATGTGTTTACATCTATTATCATGATGCACTAAAGAAAATTATTTTCATGGACTAAAATTAATGATCGCTCTTACAAAACGCAACTTTGTTATGAATGTAGACGATTTTGACGAAAATATTTACAGATTTAAATGTATAAAGACATAACAGGGGTGTAAGGACAAGATATAAAGTAAAGAAACATGTAATTTTATTCTTATGTTTATGTTCTTTGAGATTTTATCTGTTACTGTTAGTTTGCTCAAAATTCTAATGACTTGAGTATTTTTTCAATAAAGCGTTATAAAGTATTGTTTCAATAATGATAAGAGTTATAGATTTGGATTTGTATAGGATTTTAAAATCTATCATGTTCAGCCACAAAAGCTAATAAAATGAAATATTGAATGTGTAGTATACTAAAAGACATAAAAATATTTATTAATAAAGAATGAACTGAGTGAACAGTGATATATCAAAAAACGTGTTTTATAGTAGTGAGATTTTATGGCATGAGTTTAGTTTGAAAAACCCGGCAGCAAGCGCAAGTTTTTCAGAGGAATAGTGCCATAAATGGCTTACTAAGCAAGTTTTCTGTTGTTTTTCGTGTTTTGCAGTTTAAATACTTTTTTAGTTTGGGAAAATACTTTGAAATCAAATTATAATATTTTAGTCATGAAGATGAAAGACAGAAAGAAGAGATTAAAGCGAAGTTGTGAAAAATAATAACGAACAATTTATTTTTAATATTTTTTTTAGTTTGCAAATAAAGCCGTTCTGTCAATTTTTGAATTAAAACAAAATGAGGACAAAACAGTAGCTTTTTCGTTTGATTGAATAACGGAAAAAATTATCTCCAACAACGAACGATTAAGTTTTTCGTGAAATTAAAAAAGTTCACAAAAAATCTTGGCGTAAATACGTTATGAATTTTATATTTTTATAATTAGTCGTGTGTTGGGTTTAGTGCTGAGATGTTCTGTTTGGTGTTTAAGTGTTCAAGTGTAATGTTAGTGTCCCCAGAGTGAAAGAATGCCCAGAGTCATCCGTTCCTCTGAAGAAGGGGGAAGCTACCTTTAACGTGGCAGAAGTAGAAGCCATCAAGATAAGATTTTATTTTCATTTAAACAATTGTAATTTGAAAGTTTTCGGATAATGTGTTCTACATAAAACCATATTGAAATTTTCCAAAGAATTGGAAAATCAAGTCAGAAAGATAGGTTTGAAAAAATTGTTGATAAGTCAAATTAAGCATAAAATAGAAAACACCTTGTGATAAAAATTTTGAATTGAAAGCAATGTGTAATGAATTTAATACATTCTTCCTAAATATTCAGTATCACAAGTTTTACAGGTTGAAAATCATATATTTTTCATGAATCCATGCATTGGGATATGAAATAAGTTCGAAACTAACAGTCTCCAGAGGCTTGCCTTTTTTTAATATCTACATTATTGTTATTTCCAAGATACGTCCTTCAAGCAATGATAAATGTGCATGCAAGTCAAAATGAAAAAATCAATGGTGTTATAAAAGCAATAAGGATGGAAAATATTCACTAAGCAAAATACTATAATTTGCTCAAATTTTTTTTGAAGTACTTGCAATTTATTACGAGGAAATCAATTAGTTCTAGATAAAACCGATGGAATACATTTTTTAAACAATAAGGGCAAGTTTACAGAAAGCGAATTAAATATTTGATTGCAATTAACCATTTTATTGCGATTAATTTGGCAAATCTGGAATGTAATTGGTTCCTTTTGATCACGTGAACAAATTTGATTGAATTGAATCAATAAAATTTTAAGAGTCACCTGGTTAATCGCATTCAAACAGTTAATTGCAATCAAATATTTAATTCACTTTCTGTAGACTGACCCTTAGTGTTTTAGCCAATAGTTTCTTTTTAGAAGACATCCCCAGATCAAGTATCCTTGGATTATTCATTTTTGAGTTTTTACAAAAGTAAAGTGAACATGTTTGTAAGTTTATAAAAGAAGATTGCAAAAATTCTGTCTTTCAAAACAATTTTTTAGTGTAAGTGGACGCCAATTCTTTGCTGATTGTCTAATTGTACTTACAGTACTGTAAAACGGGGCTACTGTGATTTCCCGGGTTGCTTTGACTTGCACGGCTTTGTTTCTTTTAGTTTAGGCATTTTCATAACATTTGTAAGTGGATTATTTAAGTTGTGATACAAGTTACAACGATTAGAGCGATTGAAAAAAAGTTAGAGGCAAACAATTATAAGAAGTAAAAAGAAGATATTTTACAATGCATTTGCTTTTTGAAGATTCTAGACACAATTTTACGTTTTATTAAATTATTTTCTTTCTTTCTGATGTATGAAGAAGAAATTTCATGCTTTACTCGTAGCTTAAGTGAATTTTTATGCGTCGCACAGTGGGCAAACTCATTTATTTAGCTGGACAAAATTATATTTTGAATATTCTGATACGACTAAATGTTTTTGGAGTAGCTAAGGTCGATAAAATTAGTAAACAAATGTCAAACTAATATTTTATTAAATTGTTATACAGGGTAGCCTATCGAAAAGTCCCCACCTAGATTTTCTTTTTGGCTATTTATTTTATAAATATAGTACGGGAAGGTCGATTTTGTTTGTAAAGGAGACACTTACAGGTCGATAATTTTCATATGAAAAACCATTGAATTAAAACAAAAACGCTTGTTTGCGAGAGAGACACTTGAATGTAACAGAACATAACTTTTGTTGGTGAATACCCTTTATTAAATTATTTTATGAACCATGAATTAAGAGATACATTGTTTTGAAAAGAATTAAATCCTTTTTGAATATCTGTTCCACGCTTTCCAAACTCACCAGAAAGTCTTTTAATTTTTTTTCATTAGATAACCCACTGCGCTTATATACATTCTTGAACAACTGCTCAGATTTTTTAGAATTTTTGAAATTTAACCATTTTTCAAAAAACTCTACTTGGATTTCTGATTTCTATAAAAAAAGATAAATGAAAATTGCTAGCAAAATTTGGAGTAAAGTTTTTTTTTCTTAGTGTTATTTCATTTATCACTGATCTATCATTAACATACATAAAATGATCCCGCTATTTCGTTCAGCAAATTAAAAATTGTATAAAAAAGTTAGTTTTATCATTTGCTCGTAGTTTTTAGATCTATGGTTTTTCAAACGAAAATGAAAGTAAAAATCTGATAACGCAAATTTACGCAAAAAACCAAATCGTATTTGAAAAGCACATTAAATTTTCTTAAAAATTCCGTAACAATTATAACGCTACCTTTCGCTACTCTAATACTCTTTCTCTCCTGAAGTCAGACTGTCATTGTAATTTTTTTTTTCATATTTTTTCAAAATATATTTCAACTTATTGGTCATACTTGTCTCGTTTAGAAGTATTAATATACTCTCGATCTAATTAATCTAATCAAATACATTAAATTGTTGAAAATGGGAAAACAATCACAATGCAAGATTAACGTAGAAACTTGTACAATCGTAACTTCAATGATAATTTTATAAACAACATTTTTTATAGAGAACCATTGTTTTTGAACTTTCCAATTATCATAGATATTAACTAGCATTAAATGGAGATCAATTCTTAAGTTGACTTTTGTCTACCTAAATGAGTGAATTTTTTTTTTGTGCGTCGGCACAAAAAGTTTCATTTGAGCTCCTTATAAAAATATGTACTACTATTTTCCTTTTATCCCATAATAGCTAAAACTCACCAAAAAATGACTTTTTGATTTTTTTTTATGAGAATATATTTTATGTTTTGTGTTTAAGGCAATTAATAAAGTTTATCTAAAGTAAACTATGTTGTCGATTATACTTATTTAAAAAAAGTTATTTATTATTGAATTTAGTGCATTTAGCTGAATCTTAGTTTTAGGACGGCAAAGCAGCCCCTAAGCTCACATAACTTTGATTTTCAACGTAATCAAAGAGACTGTCAACGTAGCCCAGAAGTCGTTTATTTTTGACACTAAATTTCTTAATTTTTTCTGGGAAATATATGATCTTGAGGCAAAATGTTAAGTTCAATTCTTAAAGCCCAAGGATCAATTGTTCTAATAGTAATTTTTTCAAAAAAATGTAGCAATAAATAAAAGACCTCGTTTTACGGTATTTTTCTTATGTCACGTTCTGCTGTTGTTTCGTATTATTGAAGATTTTCAAATAATTTACCACAAAATAAATGTTTGTCATTTCTGCTGTTGACTCAAATAGTGATGATTATTATAAAACGGTCGTTCAATTCTCTGCAGTACCATAGATTACTCAATGAGAAATCACCAAAATGATAACCTGAAGTATTTCAAATATTTGATAATACAATGCCACTTTGTATAATAACGCAACATTATTCTTTTTCCTTTGTTTTCCTTTTGTTAGAATAATGTTAGCTAACCATCAGTTTCGATTTATTTCTACATACATGAAGAGTTTAGAGAAATACTTACACAATTTCTCATCAAAATAACCATTTTACCAAATACATTTTGAACATTAAATTCATAATTTATTTCAAATAAATTGGGAATAAGTGATGTTCGCTTTGAAGCGTTGTAATTAACATAAGACAAACTTAATAACATATAGCGACAATTACCAAAAACTGCATGACTTAAATAAAATTGTTTTTAACAGCTGAAAAGAATTCACTTATTTACTTTGTCTAAGTAAATATTTGCTAATTATAAACAAAATGTTAAACGTTTTACTTGGATTGTTACTGATTCCCAGAATATATTTAAACTGAAAAAAAGAAAAATAAAATTGTCAGTGTTTTTAATAAAACTGTTATCTAATTTTGGCATGAGTATTCTGACTTTAGGTGTAATATTTGTGTCGATAAAAATCTGTCTGTTGATAAATAACATTACGTAATATAACAAAAGCATGCAGGTTGGAAAGAAAAACATAGCGACTAACATCCATATGTATTTATGAAGATTTGACCGGAAATGGTTCGTTACAGTTATTTAAAATGAATTAACATTAGAAAATGACTACATTTTGAAATCTTCAAAAATATGTTTTATTATTGTTGGAAAGTTATATACTCAAATTACGCAGTTTCATGAAAATACAGATGTGAAGAAAAATGATATTTTTATAGTATGCTTGTTAATGGAAATTTATGTACGGAATGTGGAACTAAGTAAGCTTTAGTATTTACAAGTCAGCACAAAAATGTGGTTCCAATTTATATTAAAAAAAAATTACCAAAACAAATTCAAATTTTGACTAATTGATCTATTTGAACTATGCACTTTCATTTATTAATTTAAACATCGCATGGAAAATTCGTAATGAAACTTCAAAAAAATTTTGTTAGCGTGCAAATAAAAAGATTGCAGTATTACGGATAAGGATATCAAATCGCGACAAGCTCTCATTACCATAAGACATTGTGTTACAAATTTATTCCTTACGTTGTACGTCTTACCTTTTACATTTTTATTAATTAAATCATTAAAAATTGTGCACTATTCAACACTCAGTTTTTCTCAACTATTCGCGATTATAATAACACACCGTATGTTTGCAAGTTCAACGGCGAACTAGTCGCTTTAACACAACCTTTAGCTTCGACGTTGAATTGGTACGATCCCATGATGGGAGCACATGTGGTTTTACATATGAATTGTTACTACAAGTCACTTGACTGGATTAAAGCGTCAATAATCTTATTAAATAACGTTTACAAGTCATCACGCCAATTATTCAATATCGCCCCACCGTAAAAAATTAAACAATACAAAGTTTTATAGTGAAAGTATGACAGAATAATTTTGCAGAAGACTATTATTATCAACTTTTAATGATAACGATAAGTGAGATTGTTAGTGATTTTTCACATAAATTGTATTATTTACTAACTGGCTACCTGAATTACGTTCAAACGTTATTAACATACGTTAGTTGTTTTGAATATTCAATAATGTCCTCCCCACTGGATATAGAATGTAATTATGATAATTTATCACGGCGCCAAACCAAAGCAATTAAGTTACTTACTACTTTTGAAGTCGATAATTATAGATACATTCTATACTTCCTTTGCATCTAAAACAATTAGAATGATTTTTTTCGCATTAAAATTGTGCTCGCATTAATGAAGTAAAAGTATCTTTTATGAATTCTTTATCAGATGACATTGTCTAATAGACCTGTCAGAGCACTTAAGTGAATAATTATTCGTAACCACTTGAGAATGCATTTGACTAATTGTGCGGTCCTTTTACATTAATCTGTGATGAACGAGGGCATTTGTTGGAAGTAATTGAAGAATTTTACTATTAACAACAATTTACTTGCCAAAATTATGTAGAAATATTCCGAGCATTTTATCGAAACATGTAGAAAGCTTTCAACAAAATTATGATTACTTGAACATACAACATCACTTACTAGCTAAACGCAGTACCGTTGAAATAAAGAAGCGAGATTAATGAACATTTCTTTCGTGTTTTCTAAAGTACTATGATATGGATATACAGCTGCCCAAATAATAATGCAAGGAAATCTTGAAGAAGAACGTACGGTAAAATTATCTCAAAAATTTAATATGTGATTTCCGAATTTTCCATTTTGCAGAAAAATGTGTTGAAGTTATAATTTGCAGTTTAAAGAATTTTTTTGTTTGATCGATGAAGAGGGTAATGACTCTATTTAAATCGCCAATAACTTTTATTGTGGCTATAATTACACAAAGTCATAGTAAATCCCTATCGACGTGGCAATTTGTTGGCAAAAACTTGACTGTTTCTGCATAATTACCACGTTGATATGCATCAGACAGCTACTTGGCTTAAGCTCATCATTCTTGGCTTCTAAATCAGTGCTGAGAATTTTTTCCTGATGTTTACCCAGTTAAGGGAATACATCTGAGACTTGTAGATACAGTTAATTGTTAATCTACAAGTTTGTTTCTTCAGTACACTCCATTTGTCCGATAATGATCATAATTTTAAAAGTTGCAAGCCAACGGAAGTCTTGTATTTTTATGCATAGCCTTTGGCGCAATTTTTAAGTAGTTCCATGTAGAAAATTGCATGCTTGTAAATTTACAAGAAAGCCTAAGGTAAAACATAATAACGCATCTACAATCCATTTTCAACAGAAAATCATTGACGTCATTTACTAACATTCTGAGCCACGTACCTATAGTTTAATTTATTTCCGATGTTGGCTATAATTTATTTTTTCTTTCACTATGTTAATGTGAACGATAAATGATCCGTTCTCTTTGCAATCAAGTTCTCCTGCTGGGTTATTTTTTAATAAATTTGTTCATCAACAAACAAAAATAAGACATTAATGCTGTGAGTTATTGTTCTTGGGTTGTCATTAAAGCAAATGGTTTCTAAATTACTAAAAAAAAACTCATTTAAATAAAGAGAAAATTTTCACGTTGAAATACCGCCAATAATATAAAGAAAACTAATAAGAAGATTCAATAATGAGACGGTGTGACTTTCTTAATTACAAAACCAAGCCTGGACTGGTTTCCAATTTTGCCATGTAACAAACCTGATATTCACTGAAAAACGCCGGTTCTGATATATATGTATGTCATTCATTATTGCGTGTGTAGATTACATCCATTGCCCTATTATGTTGACGTCTAAAAAAAGTTAATTTTTTTGGAAAATAGATCACAAGCAGTCACATCAAACGGTGGTAGACGTTGCATTGTTAATTGTAGAGACAGGGACTGTGTAATTAATGCAAATCAAACTTATCGCTTAATCGTTGAGTTTGATTTAATTACACAAAATCGGGTTGACGATTAGATGTTTTTTTTTTTCGAGAAGAGAAATACCAAATGATCATAAATTAGTGATTTTTTGCTGGGTTGACGACATGAGTCGATTTCTATGTTGGCACACACGAGTTACTGTTTTCTATTATTATTATTTTTAAAAGCAAACTTTTTGAATTCTTTTAGATAAAATTTAGAGGTTTTTTTTCTAAAGCTCCACATTTCCATGCAATTTAAATTGTACTTTTCCTTATGTCGGTTCTAATCTACGTTCTATGGAAAAATAGGTCAGTTAAAAAAACAACATTCAAATGTGAAAGTATTGTAATAAAATAGTATACTTTGGGCCTCTTGAAAATGATCTTTTTCTAAGTCGCATCAAAACAGTCAAATCAAATTTGTTAAATTCGTTGGCGATTTTCATCTATGATGGTGTTATTTTGTCTTATTCTCTCTCAATTGTCATTCGAACCATTCACGTCTAGATTAGCATTAGGTGTTAACAAATCACCCATTAATTAGTATACAGTTTCCTAAATCTAGATAAAATGAAACCTGAAAAATGAGATTTTTCCAATGCAATTTATTACAGAAAGTAAGATTGATGATGACATGTTGTGTGCAAACCACTTTATCTGTTCAATTTTTGTAGAAGTAACCTTGGTTTGTGCCACTTATAGCATTATTGGTCACTTGAAAATGGAAAAAATGTTTGTCTTTCATTTAAATTTTTTATTTTGTTGGAATACCAATGATATAAACAGCCACTGTGCGACTAGTTTAAATCATCTTTTTATGATTAAATTATTAAAAAACTAGTTTTCAAAGAAGTAAAACAAATACATTTTTGTTTTTGTCGCTGAGAACTTTCCATCGAAAGACATAATTAATAATGTTTGTGTCCAGCAGGAATTAGGAAGTAACATTTCAAGATATTTATTTGGGGATTGTATAAAGCTATTGAGAGAACATCAATTTCTTGGTGAAGAATGAAAAACCAGTAAAGTACATGGTTTTAGATAGAACCATTGACATTTTTGAATGTCTGTATGCATAATTTATGAAAATGAAGTCTTTCTCTGTCTGGTTTACCGCAGGTGTAGTTTCATAGCGTGTATAAAACATAACTGGTGTCTTCATGCAGACTTCGTCCTTCCTACTGCAACGTCTAAATATAGCTCCAACGATTTGCATCAGCAGAGAACTGACAATCTGAGCAAATATCCTCGTTAAAGATGTACTCAGAAAATGCGTTCTTCAACAAACATCAATCAATTAAATTAGCAAATTGTTATCGAAATCCAATATCTACTTTCAATCTGATGACTGTCTTAATTGAAGAATGTCAGCGAAAGCAGCAAGTGTTAAACTTTTAAATTTTCAAGCAAACTAAATGTGATAGTTGAATAGTCATTAGAATCGTGACGTTTTTGTCCTAGTAATGCTTAATCCATGCCCATGTGGCATGTTTAATATTCAGAATTAGCAGTTGTATGTCTGCGTGCGAGTTCACTGACTCCAAGGAAGGTCGCTGAAGGTCAGGTAGAGTGCGACCATCATGGGGGCGACACACCCATCGAAAGCTCCGTTAAACACTTTGGATCAACATCTAGATCCCTTAAAATACCTGTCTAAATAATCGCAAGTAATATGCTCTACTCATTTAACACACTTTTCATGTTTTAATATTCTTGAATTGATTATATCGAACTTGCACGCAACTGCTTTTATTGTATTAAACTGCTCACAAAAGTTTCTTTTGAAAAAAATTATACTCAAGTTATAATTAAGTTTAATTATCAGGAAATTAGAGGCATTCGTTAGAAAATAAAAGATTTTAATTTTGTTACTAAAAGAGTTTTTTATTATAACAATATAAGAAGGCAATGTTATAATCAAGTTAGATTAATGAACACTAACTACTATATTTTAACGGTTTCAGTCGAATCAATTCACGCAAAATACAAATTTGATGCCATTAATCTAAATCAAGTGGAATAATTGAAAAGAACGGGGTTTGTTGATACGTGTTGATTGGTGTAAAAGATATACTCAATATTTTTCTGATTGACAGAATTGACATAGTTGATTTGGACAGGAAGTATTATCTGTTGAAGACTTAACTATTTTTATGAATGATTAGAAATATCTATTTATACTACTGATCTGAAAGACACGTTTCATAAGTTACAATTTATAGAGTTCAAATTTGGCTCATAAGCAGCAGAGCGCACCCGAGCTAAAAGACCAGTGCCATAAATGGTTTATCAAGCACGGTTTTCACAATTCTATTAATTTTTTTACCAATTTCAAGCGAACAAAATATGATTATAAATGTGAGTATCTGAGTGGAAAGTTTGGCAAACCCAAATATTCAACTTGGAATATCTCACATACAGAAAATTCTTGTGGAAAATCATTAAACCGATATTCTAAAAGGTCATATAAATGACAGCTATTGTAAAAAATTAGCACGAACCAGCTGTATACGACACTGATAGGAACATTTTGAAAAAATTCCTTTTTAGAATCTTGTTTTTCTATTGAACAAACTTCAAAAAGAGAATGCCATTTTAAGTGTGCAATTTCTTGCCCAAGTAAACCTACGCGTCCACTCCCTGTGGTATATTTATCCACACTATTAGTGTAAAGTGTAAATCTCAGTATGAGCAAATCTGAGAATTTTCACTCTTTAAGGTTTGACAAGAACATTAAAGTGCGGCATGAAAGACCTTTTGTTTTCAGCTAGAACTTGGTAGTACAAAAAAGCCACAATTCTTGTAAACAAGTGTTACAAAAAAAAAACATTTTATTAAGGATCTTATAAATGTTTTGTGCTTTTTGAAGAAAACTGTAGGAGCATGAACTGTTATTGTCTTATTGATTATTAGTGATGTTATGAATCAATCAGATTATCAAAAATTTAATGTCAAATTTCTTGCTTTAGATGGAATACCTTGTGTATTAAAAATTTTTCGAATTCCTAGTAAAATTTTGAAACCATTCTTTGAGGGAACTTTTGTATAACTTTTAAGACAATCTTACAATCTGCTACTAACTTAAAATGTCTCAAAATCATTTCGTTTCTAATTATAAATTGGAATAACTTCATTATGGTCAAAGTATCAAAATCTAGAAGGATTAATTTGAATGTGAAATAAAAATTCTTTCTTCAAAATTTAATAAAAATCTATCATCAATCGTGTACTCTAAAACACAAAATCTTTTTCAGTATTCAAGAATTGGGAACCAGTCTCTCACTATTTTTGAATAATATTATTAATAAATAATAAAACATCTCAGTACCTATAATTGTTTTACACTTTTATGTCATAATCATAAAGCATTTTTTTTCTGTTAGAATTATCTCAGAACATTGTAGTTATATGTTTTGCAATTACTAATTAAATATTTAATGAATAGGATGGCACATATCAATCATTTATGTCGTTAATGGGAAGAAAGCCTCAGGCTTTCTTTTTATTTTATAACAGATAATACAAAACTTTAATTTTCTATTTCAATACTTAGAATAAAACATAACGATTTAATTGTGCATTTATCTAAAATTACAGTCATTTTGTATATTTATATCAGTTGCAGTAGTGATAACTGCTTTAAGTTGTTTAAATATTGTTAAATATAATCAATTTAATTAAAACCGAATAACACCTTGACGGGTTTAATTATAATTATTAAAATTGTGAAATGTTTTTCCAACCCTTCATAACGGGTTTCTAACGTTTTGAATACTAAAAATATAAGTCTAGTTTCATAGTTATCAAGATCAAACCAATAAATTTTATTTTAATGCTTAAACGTAATTTTTACGTGATAGAGTGTGTAGTGTAATTTCTATTACATTTTGCGGTTTATAGTTTGTTTATATTGCAATAAAATAAAATTAATTGACTTTTGTTATATCAATTCTGCAAATAAATAAATACATGTGTTTTTAGGGTTGAAGATTATTTGTTAAAGCGACATGATTACAGGGTATTCTAAATAGCATCAGGGGTGTTTCGAGGGTTGTTCTACCACACCCTGCAGATCGATGTGGAAACGCCTTGTTAGGGTGCGGTTCCGCAAAAATTATTGTTTTAAACTTGTATGAGAAAAAACATTGCAAAATTAATTTGAATCCTTCTGTTGTGTTAATATAGGTTTTATTTTTTTAAGAATGAGAAAGTGCGTGTGGCACGCTTTATTTTTATTTACCATAATTTTTGGCACTATTTCGTTTAATAAATTGAAAATCTATAATTTCTTTTGTTAGTAATTGTAGGTTGTATAACATTTCATTTTCCGTTGCTTATTTGTGTGTAAATAAGTTGCTAAAAATGACTTTCCATTTTTTTTCTCATTTACATAAGTTTACAATGTCGTAGACTGTAATTTTTCAGCAAAAATAATGTATCATAGCGGAATTCGTGACTTTAATTAATTCAGAAATTTAATACATTTTTTGAAGAAATTTTTTATCACTAAATTGTTAAAAGCAAATTCTACAAAGAAAATTTTTTTAATACTAGAAATCAAGAACTTTTCGCGTTCTAGACTAAATACTAATTACTAAATAGTAATTAGTAAAAGCAATTCGAATATTTAGACCTCGGATTACAGAACAAGAATTGAATATTTAATTGGAATTGCTTTTAATTCGCTATTAAATGTCTGTTTTGACCAATGAATTGCCAGAAAAGTTAATTGCAAATTAGGAGTTAATTGCAGTTAAATATTTAATGCACGCTCTGGGAATAATTGTATATTTTGTATTATGGACTCGAGATCTTCGATCTCAACTCTCTCCAAATATTTAAACAACTTACGTGATCATAATTTGAGATAGCATCTTTTTATGATGTCAACTCATTTTTTGTGCATTGTTGAAAATAAGAAAAAACTGCACTCGTGAATATTGTGGTTTTACTTCAAACTTCAACCACTTCAACTTTCAGTTCAGTTGATATCTGCATAGATGACGCTATTAGAAACAGAGTTAAAAAAGATCTAAATTCAGTTTAAGTAATAAAAATTCATAAAGCAATCATTAAATTTTGAAAAAAAGCACAAAAAGATCCAGGTTTAGCTGTGTTGATTAGGCTGTCACAAAACTCCCACTCCTAGACGCGATCCCACTACTGAACGACACGGGGACTTTTGGCTGTTGAGTTTCCCCCCTGACCCGGTTCGCCCCTCTTTAGCCGACCTGGACACCCCAGACTCCTCCAGGGTACCCATATCGATGCCGATCTTAGTGTGGACATCCAGTCAACGTGAATCGCTTTGCAACAGAACTCCCAACCTCAAACCATCCACTGAATCCGACCTCCAAGAAGCTGGATTACAGGAGTACGCCACGCTCCCAGTCACTAAAAGCATGTTTAATCGAGAATATAACGTACAATTACGAGGTCAAGTTGAATAATAATCGACTTTTAGAACTGGTGAGTTGCTCAGACTAGTGCCGAATCACCGCCCTCAAATCCTAATTAAGCAGCAAATGAAAGCAAGTAAATTATAGAACCACAGCAGTAGCTCCTATTGTACTAAATATTTTTTGCTCCACGTGTCGTCTACATTTTTCTCAAATCTATTTATATTCTTTAAAAAGAAAACTTGTAACTGACAGAAGTTCTAATTTTCAGAATAAAATAGTGAGTTAGTAATAAAAAAGTCACCTATTTATGTACTTCCGTTAAGATAAATAAAATTGTGGTTTTATAGCATTTTGGCTTGAATTCAAAGTGTAGACAAAGCAATCGTTTCTCCCGCGTCGCATTATTCAAATTTGTTAAACACTTTTTCATATTTATCACTCAATTCAAAAACGAAAAATTATTTTAATTTATGAAATGTACGTCGTTATTTTAACGGTAAATGTCTTGAAGAAGAATATCTGTTTATAATGGGCCGACGACCCTGACAAGTTGATAAGTAGTCCAAATGTAAAATAAATCGCTATGTGCATTGTAGAATAGTCAAATAAAACTTTATACAACAACCTCAATATTAAGACATAATTCACAATGTATCGTTTTTGTAATTGACATTTGATAATGCATTATAAATTAAAATCCAGATCAATTAATTAAAATTCAACCCAGCACAATTTTAATACTATTTCATAATTGTTTATGGTTCCAAACTATAATTAAGTACGTGATTTTTTGATAATATTTAATACATAATAAGGTTATAAGAACTGTGACTTTTGTTCGTTGATAAACTTTTATCTAAACAGTTTCAGATAAAAGTACATAAAGTTGAAAAGGTTTTAGATATGAGATTATTTGTATTTAAACTTCTAAACTCTTGATAATTTATAATATTCAAACGTGGAAATTTTATTCAGTGAATGAGAAATTTATAATTCAGAAAAGTGTTTATTAGTCACAATAATATGTAACAATAGTTGAACAACTGCACTCTAAGAAACAACAAGAAATTAACAATCAATCTATCAATATACTAAAATTTCAAACATTAATAATAAATATAAAATACATAGGTAGTATCAAAATACGAAATTTGAACAAGTTTTTCTAATGAAATGGAATGACAAGAACCAATCTATAAAGTAATAACAATCTTAAACCTAGAATAGGATTAGAATAACGCATTCTGAGTGCAGTAACCATTGTAAAATACAGTGAGACATGTATATCATAAATATACATGTGTATTGAAGTGTGTATATAACAATTTGAAATTTCTAAATGGATTATGAACAAGTAAATATAGATATAGGTACTGTGCAGCTACAACTATATGAATACTGATTATTCCCATTGCATCATTTTTCATTTATTTATTATACATAATATCATCGAAAATAATCAGTACTCGTGTCTAAGAATAATAGTCAAAAATGATCTACTTAATAAATACTACGGATTTTTAAACTGTATTTAAGTAGGAGGTTTAAAGCTTAAATATCCAATAAATAAAACTGAAGAAGAGTTGGCTAAAATAAATTCTACAGTATATTTAAATACACTTTTAGGTAATGTAATGTCTCATAGATATAAAATTTAATTTGAATAGTTCAATAAAACTTTATTCCTATATAGATACTGATTTAAAATACAAATTTACAATTTTTCGATATTTTTTGGTGTTGTTATGTATTTTTTTTCTTTGCTTTAAATCTTTTACAAAATTTAAAGATCCAGCAATTGCCCACCCAATAAAAATATTTACAATTAGTCAGCCTTTCAGATTATTTCCCAAACATACCGCTATTATTACTAAAGATTGTTTAATTTTTGATTGTATTTTGTAGTCAACCAAATGAAAATTACTGTTAGGCCTGCATTTGTCTTTTTACTGAAGCAAGAGCAAAAACTATGATCATGCACGCAATCATACGTGAACCAGACATTCTGGACAAGATATTTGTTTAAAAAATATTTTTATTTTATTGAAAATTTGATATATCTTCTAAAATGTTCCTATCTACGGTTCAATTTGCAAAACTACATAATATAATCATCTAAAGACGCAATAAGATTAAAAATTGGTAAGCCTCTTTTATGTATAAATATCAACATTTAAAATTTACATAATACTCATGTACTGCATTTTTACTTTTTTTTGTTTCCTTGTTATAGAAGAAATATATATTAGCTTTGAAACGATAAAATTTATAAAATTAAATAACAGCTATTTACAGAGGAGGGATTTATACAGCGATTATCGTACAACTTAATCCTGCCTGCAGGTACTTGAATTTTGAATGAATAAAACTTCCCCTCACTATAATTGACTTAAATAAAAAAAGAAAAATAATTTAAATAAACACATTTGTGCATACATATAATTGAGCACCAATATATTACTTTGTATGCAATACACAAACAAAACTATTTACAGCATTCACTAGAAAAATCCTTCATTGTACAGTAGATTTACAACAATAGTTTATTACGTATTAAACACTAGAATGATATGTATGAGCTTTACGGAAATTATTTCTCTTCATTTC
Organism: Latheticus oryzae; assembly: GCA_030157265.1. NCBI lineage: Eukaryota > Metazoa > Arthropoda > Insecta > Coleoptera > Tenebrionidae > Latheticus > Latheticus oryzae. The sequence continues at coordinate 12,919,630 of CM058050.1, forward strand.
TATAGTTGAAATTCTATTTATGGACTAATAGATCGATTTTTCTACAATGAAAAAAATGAATAGTTTGTGTATTGCTTCTACTTTGGATTTTTGTTGGATAAAACTGCAACTAATTTTATAAGAAACTACACTACTGTGGCAGTGAAAATAGTAAAGAAATAAGTCAAAGTTTAAGTACAAAAACATCAATTGAATAATGAAAAAAAATCATTTACATTTTACAAGTGATAAAAAGTAGGACTATTAACTACACTAAGACTAGAATTCTCTATTTTCGGCAAAACACTTTTTCAAGGTAATGTGAGAAACAAAATCAAAACATATTTGAAATTTGTGAAAATATGTCAAAGTGTTTTATTGATTGTTCTGCACAAGAGCGGATTGTGTTACCTTGAAAAATGTATAACCAAACTACAATCACAGCTTTGAATCCATAATCAGAATAATAAAATTTCGTACAACGTCTAAAATCATCTCACTTTTGTTGTCGATCCGTGCATTCTTGTTAAATGCATAAAAATTACCAAATAACAGCCAAAAATAGACATTGTAAAGATATAAGTACATATCAGAGTTATAATAATAATAATAGTAATAGGTATAATGACTATATGTTGCAGTTAATTTACAAATTAATTTTTTAAGATATCTATTATCAAGACTATTTAGATGTTCAATTTTAAGTACTCAAAACCTGTCTTGAACTGACTTCATTTTTTCTTATTAACACTTTTTTGATCTTCTATAAAGATGGTACTACCTGATCTGTAAAATTATTATAAGTAAAGCAATCTCAAGAATCAAATACCCCCTAGAGTTTGGGATTAGTTAGATCGGAGCAATTCGAAAAAAAATCCCATTTCTAGAGCGTTCTTTTTATTTTTCATCAATGAACCTGTTATTTGGGCCGATGCATGTGGAGGAGCCCCCTTGAGACGGTGACTTTTGATGGACATCCGCCGACAGGCCCCCCTGCTTCTCTCTTTCGGCTCGTTCTCTCTGCAACCTGCAACAGAAAAATTAAAGTTAAGAATATTTCCAACGGAGCAAACAACCCAAAGTATGAATGCCATCAACTTACCACGTTTCCCATTGGTTCATCCCAAATACTAAGCAAGCATTAAAAAGGCATTCATTCATTTAAGGTAAGAAAAATTTTGATTAAAAAAAAGTACTCACTTATTTTTTGATTGCCTCATGAATTGTTGAATTTTTCTAGCGGCCTGATGTTGACGTCTTTGTGAATAAGTACGTCTAAAACAAGAAAAAGTTGGAAGTTTGCATTTTAAACGCATAAACTGACTTTAATCCTGAAGCTGGTGTACCCTCTCGACTTCCTCTTCCTCCTTGTTCTTTGTAGTTTCTGTAATAATTTTGAATGCATACAGCCGCTTCTTGACTCTTCTTGAACCGCTTATGTTCACAATAGGATCGATATCCGTTTTGTATAACCATAGCTGCATGTGTCATTTGTTTGTAATATGCATACTGCTTATAGCGTCTGTAGTAGTTTTGAATAACTATGGCCGCAGTCCTTTCTTTATCTTGTTCTTGTTGTAATCGACCTTTATACGATCTGTATGCTTTTTGGATAATCTTAGCCGCTTCGTATAATTCCCGTTGTTCACGATCTGTTTAAGAAAAAAAACATTTGTTTATCACCACGTGACAGGTGGATAAATGAAAATACCTGAGAGTGTCAGATTGGAGAAATCTTTCTCGAACACGCTACCTGAAGCTTGGAAAAACTCACAGAAATCGGCCGTAGTGGGTGGGGGAGATGGCGAATCGAGTGTAAAAGAACAAGGAGATTGTAAGCAGCTTGAAGAGGCTGGACTTAGACTTGAACACGGTGTACCCACATCATAATACCTATTTTGAAAAATTCAAAATCACATGAATAAAACTGCAAATATTTTCTATTTACCGATAGTTGTGGTCGGAAAACTCGAAATTGAATTCGTTCGATTCGAAACTTGACGATGATTGGTCCAGTAAGGGTTCCATGAAAACGTCCGATAGAGTGTCGTTTGGTTGTAAAGTGTCAGGCGGTCCGGGACTTGTATCTAAGAGCATCTCTTCACTTTCATTCTGAACAGAGAGAAATATAAGGGTAAAAAGGGTCATGAGAATCTAAAGGGTCGGTGACGGGTAATACCTTTATCCTTTCGGGCATCGCCGCGATGATTTGTTCAGCTAATGTCAGAACTCGAGCGTCTTGCTCCCCTGCGTTTCAAAAAAATTATCTATAATAGTTAATCAGAATCTTAATTAATAAGAACGAGAAAAGCTTTCATAACCAAGAATTATTTTTCTGAAGGAAAAAACCGAAACCTTTTAAGAAAATATTCCATAGAAGTTAATATTCAAACGGAAAAAATTTTCGTGAATAATTTCTTTTAAAGAAGAGAAAAAAAAAACACAAACTTTAAAAATTTACCTTTTTTTAATTCAGATAATGCTAAAATCTACTAAAGCTCTAATGTGCTTTTATTTCAAGTACTGTGACAAAAACCAGGAAACTTTGATAACTCGAAATAGAAAAATTCGTGTTTATCGAATTTTCATCGGCGTAACTCCATAATTTGTTGACAAATTTGGGATTTGTTGTTTAAAAATTTATCAAAGCTTTTATCTAAGCGCTAAGGAAAAATCTGCATGCAATACAACAGTCAAGCAGCAAAGCATTTAATTATTAGTATGTGTGTTATTATTATGTTTTATAGTTAATTAATAGTTTTTGTTGATTATTAGATTGATTATGTGACCTTTTTTGAGCATTAATTGTTGAATGTAGAACGTTAAGTTTTAGTAGAGTTAGTGCAGAAGTACTATAACTAAGACGTAGGTAAACGGACAACTATAATCAAGAATAACAAGGACATTAATGAAACAACAGTGAAACAACACCGATAGACAACAAAGATATAGACCATATCATTGCACTGACCTACTGTACTGTTGTGGATGTCATTTTCGTCATCAGAGACGGCTTCCACATCAATCAGGGGACTACTGCTTCTCGGTCCACTCCCTATCTCGCCTATCGAAATCACCAGTCAGTGCAAGTAAAAAAAGACTATTCTTGTTTGTCGGTCAAATTTCATTTCGTTTCTCATTTAAATATTTTTTCTTTTTTAATCAAAAATTACCACATCAAAAGCGTTTAAAAGCAAAAATCAAAAACTTGGTATGTCAAAAAAACCAAGATAATACTTAAAGCATGCATAAAAATTTGATTTTTCCTTTTCACACTAAGCACTTACCTTTATTTTAATAATAGCAAAAATTAAAAGAAAAAGGAAATGCAGAAAAGATAAATTTAAACAAAATTCACTTACACAATGCAAAATCCATTTTTCTTCCTGTCGGTTCAGCCGTTTCGCTATCGAACGAATTGTCTCGAGTTGACAAAGGTGATTGCAGAGGTAATGACATGCTTCTGTCGAATCTAAAATCACATCAGTTAAACAAACGGTACAATTATTCTAATCGTAAGAAAATACTTCGATTGTCTTGGGGAACTAAATAGACGAGAGCTTTTTGATTTTGATCCTTCCGATCCAGTGCTATAGCCCATATGAATACCGCTGTCTATCGATGGTCTTTTAATTAATTTTTGCCCATTACTTCCTCTAGTACTTGCTGATGAATCTGATAGAAGCGGACTTGGCATTGAACCTAACATTTTGTTACTACCAATGATGTTCGAATCAGAATCAAGATCGACATTCAGCATCTTATACTTTTGAGATTCGCTTCTGGTTACAGCCCCCGGGCGAAGAAAAACACCATCATGCGATTTACTCGTGGAAGCAATCGAGGATAAAGACGCTACTGAACTTGCCGGTGAAATAACCGTTGGGGATTCCGTTGAAAAACTATTGGAGGAATGCAACATCATATTTGCTTTATCACGTCTCAGTTCGAGTTTTTCAAGTTCTTTCACTAATTCGTGATGATTGTTGTTTTTAGCACACTCTAACGCTGTCTGATTGGACGTATTCTTCATGTTGAGAGCCGTGTGGTTCCATTTATATAACATTATTGCAGTTTCTGTGTGACCGCGAGCACATGCCCACATCTAAAGCAAGTAATTAATCGTATTAACTACATGTTTAGAGAATTCATTCGAATCCCTTACTAATGGAGTGTAACCGTCCTCATCTTGACTTAAAGCATCAACTTCAGTTTCTAATAATAACGATGAATTTTCTGCACGCCAATGAAGCAGAGAGCATACTAAACGTGAATAGCCTAAAGACGCCGCTAAATGTAACAAAGTCATGCCTTTGTGACTTGCAAACCATGAAACGCTTAATTCCTCGCCTTGGCTCCATATTCGCGAAGTCATATTTTGGCAAAATGTGACGAGACGATCTTCGAAGTTTGACTGCGAGAATAAAACCGTGTCTTCTACCTACAATAATGTTCAATCAATTTAAAAATTCACTTCCATAATTACATTTTTGTATCATTGTTTGGATAGTAATGTCCAACCGAAATATTGATTTCTCTTGCAAATATTTGCAAAGTCTGCTAAAACAAATATTTGCAAATGCATGAACTACCCTTGTTGTAGTTCGGCGATTAAAAAATTAGGCACTTTCATTAATTAATTATGCAGCTGGATTTCTGAATTCAAACGGAATAGCACGTTTATAAACAGTAGGTAGATTAGAAAAGACGTTCCAAGAGTTTTGTGCCAAAAATGCAAAGTATTTGTTTCAATTTTATACTTAAAAAAAAATGCTTCTACTTTGAATAAAAATTAATTTTTCCAACATCAATAATAAAGTCATAACGTACGTCTATGTAAATACGCTTTGCATTTTACTCTTCAAGTCATGAATAAATAATGCAAAAACTAGCATTTTAACAGTCTTAATTTGAAAAGAATGTCTAAAGTGTATTTTCTAACGAAGGAATAATGACTTTTTTCCGTGAAAATGGTCTTGGTTATTACTTTTGTAAAACACTTATACGTGCATGTATGAATTGTACTATAATTAGTGAAAATTTGAAAATTTCGTGTTTAGATTAGAAAATGTTTGGAAAGCTTACGCAATCGGAGCCATCCGTTGGTTCCTGTTTTATTTGTAGTCTGTCATCCATTGCTTCTAACCTTTGTAAAAGTGTAAATTTCAATAAATTGTCATTTGATCTTTCAATTTTAGGTTCAGGAGCAGCAACCTGCTCTTCTCTTGGTGGTAACTTGTATTCGAATATCACAGAATTGGAAATCACATAACCATCACACGCTACTTGAAGTGTTGCTAGGCCGGCCTCATGAGCTAAATTTATATTAAGTACTACAATACAGGATGATTTATAAAAATTAAACTAACCTGGACAATAGCAACGCAAAACCCCGCTTTGTACTAAAGTCGTGGGCACTGGGAATGTATCAAAAAGTACCGTGTACGGACCTGAAGAGTGCCACGGTCCTGTAACTAGAACTTTAACTCCGCCTTCAGGATAAGCCCATTCCGGCGAATAATCGGTAATTTTAGCCGAACCTTCCATAGAGTGATTATTCGTCGTTTGTTCGCTGTGATTCTTTTCATGTCTACTGCCGCCGGACGGATTAACATCTAAAAGTGCTGCATGCCCTGAATCAAGTGCTTCTAAATCGGGAAATTCCCCTAACATATCGAAAGCATCTAAATTGACAAAAACGTCGTCGTCAACAACATGCGTCGGCGATACGACAACGTCACAAGTATCGATAAAATCCATCGGATTGATTTCTTGCGTCATATTCTGTTGTTCGTTCTGATTTTTATTCTGATGATTGGTGTTGTTTGTTTCGGAGTTGTGCCGTTGGTGTGAGTTAAGTTCGCTTGAACACAGAGGCATATTGGCGGAAAGAGTTCGCTGAATGTCTTCTTGAGATAAATCGAGAGTTTCGTTGAAAAATCCACCGTTTATAATGGAAGATCCGTCACTTTTGCTAACTAAAGAACCACTAGAATCCGTACCCAAAAGAACTACAGTATCACCGCAGAAATTCTGATGTTTATAATCGTCGATAACTTCTTCATGGCTAGTATCCATATGTTTGGATGGAGTTGAAGGAGCGCTTGACATTATCACTTCAGTTTGATGGTGCTGCTGATGTCTGCTGTATGAAATGTTATCGAAGATTGATTGTCGCATATTTTCATTCACTTCCATTTTGGTATCTCTTTGGTTTGGTTTCGTTTCTTGTTTGGAAGGATGACAGCAAGACGATGATGACGATGGATTAGTATCCATTATTTCTTGTTTCAACACCAAATGACCATTCCGAGCTTCGTTCTTTTGCATTCCTCTATTATTAGTATTGCATACGAAATTTGCCACCGAAACAGGTGTTACTAAATTTTGATGATTACTACTATTTGAAGAGTTATTCGAATTGCTGTTTAAAATAAGAAGTCCTCCACCTCCTTGGATCTGACTTAAACTTAACACTAACGGCGGAGTATTTGCCGAACTCGATGAACAATTATTCTGCCCTCCATTTTGATGATTTCTCGATTCTCTTGAGTAAACTCTCGGCGAATTATTATTAGTTAAAAGCATAGAACCCGAACCTGTCGTTGACGAAACTTGATTGTTATTATCGGCACTGCTAGGCGGTCTTGAATTTGAACTAGAACTTGGTAAAGGCGAAGCTACATCTTTTGCTGAAGTTATCCTTCGCATTGGATGCGAACAGCTTTTTCCATCGGCGCATGTTGAATCTGGACAACCGCATTCTAACTGTTTAACTAAGGCAGCTTGACGGGCCACACGTTGTTTTTCCATTAATTGACTAACTATAGCTTCTACGGTTTCAGCAGTCTGCAATTTAAAATTCTACTAAGACTTGACACTGCTTTTTAAAAATCATATCTACTCAATATTTACCGATATTTCTAATTCGTTGTTTAAATCAGGCTCGTCTTCGCTGAAGAACATCGGTTTCAGCTGAGAGACGAGTTCATCTTTAGTCCATTCTTTTTTATCGGCCCATAGAGCCAAACTTGGGGTTATCACGGCTAGTTTGTTGTCATCCGGATAAGGAACGTTCAAATAATGGACTAGAACTATGTCCGGGTTCTGCAAAAATCAAACCGAATTACAAATATAAAAACGCAAACAATCATTAACTACCTGCAGAAGCCAATAGCAACGTCGATGGAACGTTGGTAAAATTGCCGAATGGACGTAACATCCGTAAATGCACTGAAAGCAAAAATCGGTGTAAATTTCAACATTTAATGTAAATTCTTTTTTCTTTTTAACTCTATTGCTGTTATTTTGTATGTACTCTGCCCATTTATCTCACCCATTTTTTATTTTTGCGATGACAATAGTGACAGGATTTAAGTCTAGCAAAAGGATCAACCGTGCGTTATTCGATACGATTGGAAAATTCTGTTGATTGGTCCGTGATAATAGAAAGCCACAATCGAACGTTAACGGAACAGCTGTCTCTTCATTCGTAGGAACGGGAACGTGTAATCGAATTAAAAAAAAAATAGTAAGAGAGAAAGGAAGAAGTGGTTAGAAAAAAGTGTCAGCGTGTATGGTAATTTCAGCAATTAAATTACACAATCTTCCGGAAAAATCATTAAGCCACTTGCGGCACGTTATAAAGTTAAGCATGATACATTTATAAATGATAAATGAAATAGTTAACACACAAACGTTTCCTAATGGAACTCATTCATCATCATACGTTAGCGATATTAAAAAATCTCGGTCGTTTCAACTGATTAATTAAACGAAGATTTTGCTATGTCGTCAAAATAATTTTTTTCCCCTAAAGGGGGTAAGTGTAATAACAAACAGTATGTCAAGTTTGACACGCGCTTCCAATTAATAAAAAAAAAAGAGAGAACCTTTTCGGTTATGGCGATACAATTCCAGATTAAACTGGGAGATTCGTAAAAAGCCGATGGCTTTTTTTGTGTTTAGCGCGTGACATGACAGTGTGATTTAATCAAAGTCGGTCGGGTCGGCGGGGGCTGTATGAATTTAAACTGCCTTATTACTAAACTCCATATGTGCTATATTAGATTCTATTGTTACGGAGGACGGCAATACTAAGGCGTGCAATGCTACAACTAATAATTTTGTTTTATGGTTTAAAGCGTGCTTGCATTGAACTATTGCAAAATACATCTGTCCGAAGACTGACAATTCTGACAAGCTACTTGGCCGTGGAAAAATTAGGAGAAAACAAGGAGTTAAATAAGTATAGTTAAGTTTCTATTGATCCTTTTTTGGAAGAACTTAGAAAAATAATCTAAGACAATGAATTATGAAACTGTCAACTTTTTTCTAGTTGGTAATGCAAAAGACGTGAATTTGGCATCCTTCTATTTCGAAAAAAATGATTTTGAGGAACATAAACTTAGCCATTTCGACGTATTTTTCTAATTTTTTCAAGTTAGTTTAATTAAAAACATTAATCTGCTTATTAAAAATAAAGATTGATGTAATTTAGATTTTTGATATGTCGCTCCTAATCAATAAATGTTCAAGATTATTTATAAACAAGGTAAGCGACAGTTTTATTGGGCAATTCAAAATAAAAAAAAAAGTTAAAATTGTTAAGACAATACATGACAGTTATAAATAAAACAAGAATAATTTATTCATAGATTACAATCAGCTCTATAAATTATATTGAAGTCAAAGTGGATTATCAATTGATACACAAACGATTTATTAATTCACTCAACCACTAATAGTCTATAGGATATTTTCAGATTTTCAGTCACGAACAAAAAATGATTTTTTTATAGTTGTTCACAGTTTAATAAACTAGATTTTATATACTTAAATTTTTTGCAAAAACTTTTATAGTTTTAATTTATGAAGTCAATAAAGTTCTATTTTTATTACTGCAATATATTCTCACTTCAGACTACTTAATGCTCGATTTTTAATTTTATTAAACGTTTTAGATTTTTCTCTAGAAAATTGATCCTCGTTTACTTAGTTCTTTGCTCCGCCTTTAGCAAGCCAAAATTTGTCATGCTCTTTAGCATTCCGCCTTCGACAAGTTTCCTGGACTTTTTGACTGTTCGAAAGTTATCTGAATTTGTCTAAACTCTTGTTCGTTATCGATTCAAACAAAAGCAAAAATAATATATATATACAACAAACCAAACTAAAACTAAAGTTTTCTCTATGGTCGCTTGTCTTAATATTTGCAAAGTGGTTTCGGCCTGGTTTTAATAAATAACGACGGCGTCGGAAGGGCGCTCGCGGCTGAAATACGGTCAAATATTTGGGTTAATTAAATTCCACTACGAAAAAATTAATCCACCATTAAATTATAAAGATTTTGGCCTAGCCTCGAGAGGTATAATTAAGAGGATAAAAAGTAGTACAAAACAGAAGGAGCTCATCTCAGAAGCGTAAAAATGTTTATGGTTTTTTAACCCGCGTTTAATGGCCGTGAATGAATTAACCAGGTGCAATATATCTCTTTAAGGCTCAAGTAGTTCCGACCTACAAACTTATGCATTTTACATGAGCAAGGTCGACCCAAGATTTTCACCTGAAAAATGCATATTTCAATTAAAAGCTTTTAAATATTGGAAATCAGAAATCAAACGGAAAGTTTGATAGAGCGATTTGCAATTTAAAAGTATTATTAAGAGGGTTATGCTCTCCGAAGCGAAAGTTATAAATAATGCACTAGTGGGCCATTTTTTTTTTAAATAAACAGACTTTTATTGCACTCGTTTGAAAAAAATAATTCTATCCGTCCCTGATATATCAACCACGTCAAGAGCACAAATTTCTTCTTCAAAGATTCGCGTCATGTACAGAATATATTTTTAAGGCATGTCAATCACCAATATTAGATATTTATTCAACGTTATATTCCGCTATACGAACTTGAGATTATCCAGAAAATTTAAAACTGAAATTAATATAAACGGTTCAGAAATTGTTGTAAATCAATAGTTCAATAGCTGGAAATGAAGTAAGTAGAAAATACAATTAAAAAAAATGGATGTGATTACGTGAAGATAACATTATTTGGTGAATCCAATAGAGAGATGAGGTTGCACTAACATATGTGCATCTTTCCACAGTTTCCGCAAAGGATCGAACAGGATAAAATGTGTACGCCCTTTAATTCTGTTTAATTCGAAAGAGTGAATCGGTAGAGCTCTTGCAAAAGCTCTAAAGCTTTCAATTCAGACATTTTCGAGAGTGAGCTTTTGTTCGAGATTATCGGTGGTCTAATTAATGATGAATCTGACGCTTTTTAAAGCTTTCACCCGGAACATGTAGAAATTTAGATCAAATCGATTTTTTTCAATGATTAAATTTCTTCACTCACCTCTGTTCCTTGTACTTTTAGTTTCATATGATCCTCTCTTGTTGTTTTTCCATCTTTTCTTTTCTTCCAACAGTAACCATCCCTTCGATATCTCACTTTCTTTCGACTGTATAACAACATGGAACCGCTTTTCGGTCTGCAATTTTGAAAATAGAAAATTGAAAAGTATTTTACAAACCATAATAAAATTTGTTAGCTGGAGAGTCATGCGTTTTGGGAATATGTTGCTTCCAAACAAAACAAATAACACAAAACGGTATTTATTTTTCATTTTGTTTTCAATTTTGTTATACAAATAATGTAAGAAAAGTTGTGAAAATATGCAGCAGCATACAATAACTGGACCATGTAATCATCGTACCGACTTGGAGACGCATTTAAATAATAAATGCGATTTTATTTCACACTTGACAGGATTCGCGTCAACACAATACAAATAGAATAGAAAGAAAATTGTTACAGTCGATTTTAAATAGAGGATTTCTCGAACTAGACACTTTTTCTCTGATCGTTTTACTTGACATGTCGCTTCCGCTTTATTAACTTCAACTTCAATCTCTTTCGTCACTCACGTCATAAAATCACTAATTTTTCACATCTTAAAAATCAATCTTTTTTAGGTATCTTAATGGAATTAATGATAGAAAAGTTTTTTGCTGAATCTACACAAAACTCAAATTTAAACCGATCATAATTACAGTTGCTTTAATTAATTCGAACACTGCACAAAGAACAAACTTACATTGCATTAAAACTGAAATTACAAGTTGATTGTAATTAAAATCGAAAAGCGTTGCCTCTAAATTCTCAACTTTGCTGCCGACATTTGCAAAACCAAACCCGACGATTGAATCAAAAGAAGACCGACTTTTTGATCTTTTAATTAGAAAAATAATTAAATATACAAACCTGATCTTGACCTCTTTGCTCTGCCATTCTGCATGCCGATCGAAACTGATAAGGATGGCAGCGATTTCCTGCAAAAAAAGGACATCATTAGTTAAAATCCCAAAAATCTCTTCAATTATAAAATACGAAAACATATAAAGCCAAACTATTTCTCTTCAAAATGTAAGAAAAAATTATGGTTATTGAGCTTATTCTTGGCTGTTTTCCAGTTCTTTTTTTTTTAATCTACAGTAAATTTTGTTTTATAGTACTTGAGTTCTTCTAATCCGCGACCAAAAACAAGAACATTTGTGCATCGAATTGTTTCATTACAGTTTTGAATTGTCAATTGATAATTTATTTTGTCCAGTGAGCTATGATATTGTCTAAAACTGCTTAAGTTTTATTTACGATATGCCACAATCCTAATGGAATTTTAAAACAAATTGCAAAGACTAAACTGATACAAACTCTAAGAATTAAAAGTAGTATCAAGAGTTTTGTGTTGCTAAACAGTCATCAAGATTTATAATAACGGCTGTGATAAATACTATTTTTGGACGATTTCCAATAGTTATTCGTGTCGTTGATCTATTAGTGTGTGTTCTATTTTTTGTTTTGATTCTGTATTTTTTTGTCAATGATTCATCCACTCAATCTTTTCGTAATTAAACGAAAATTACAGAAGAGTATTTCTTTCATTTCTGACTGAAATTGTATTCAAATTATCTCACAATTTTAAGAATTTTAATTCAAAATGCAAATGAGTAAATTATCAAAAGCATTAATAGATCGCAGTAAAAACTTTCATCGTATTTAGAAGAACCGTTTAAATTTACGCAAGTCTATGGAATCTTTAATTAGGATTTCGTGCTTTCGTGATTAATATGGCTCCATGTCGCGCTTATGCCTCATATATCTCTCTTGTCTTTTCCGACCCGTGTCTACCGACTCTTCGTTCTTCTTGCAGAATATTTTCCCTTTTGTTTTTGCCCACTTCTTATACGTCAGACTATACGCGCACTTATCTTCTCCAAATGCAAATTAATAGCATTGTCAACGCTCCTAGTTTACGATCCCTTCAAACGAATTAATTCGGACGCTGCTGTAATCAGTATAAAATTGAGATTTTCTGAATATACCGGATATAAAGTCAACCAATAGTATTTACCCGATAAAAGGGTCTCTTTTTATTTTTAATTTTCCAGTTATTTATTATTCAAAGTACCGGACTAGACAAATTAGGAAACAAAAGAGAATTGTAAGAGTTTTCTAAATTGGAATGTGACGGAACAAATTTTTACTGACATTTTAAAACGCAGCCAATTAATTCGAGTCAAAGAGATGGCAACGTAAAAAGCGACAGTAAAAAACTTGAAAAACTTCAAAGTAGGATGGTCAGAATGTGTCGTTGTGTGATTTGCTTTCGTTTATTGATTTGATGAAATTTGAATTTGAAAAAGTGGTCGACCGATTAAAACACGAAATAGGAGGAATATAATTCGAAATCGATGAAGTAATAAATCGTGTTCGATTTAGGGGGTTGCTCGAGGGTCCAATAATATTTATTGCGACATCAGGACCAAATTCCAATTTTTTTTTCAACTCTCGCTTTGGTCAAAACAAATTTGAAGATTGACTAACATCGGTCAGAAAAACGTTAACGAGAGTGCTGGGAATAACTATAATATATTAATCGATCTCTACGAATTACATTTCCTCATTTCTACTAACCATGAATATGTATAGGTAGATTTATTTTATAGTTAATTACAGTTTTGCAATGCAAATTTATTGTACACTTCTATATTTAGGTTAAGATAGACGTTATTGTGTTTCATATTTCGATAAAAGTCCTAACAAAGATTCAGGCCGAAGCCCGACTCAAATTTTTTGCGAAATAAAATAAATGTATTCAAAAAAGTAAAAATTAGCTTCATTTGTATTTGCAAAAACATAAATAGACAGCAGTAATTGCTGCATTATTGGACTTTAAGTCTGTGACGATGTCAACGCTTACCAATTAGTCAAGACTGTCAACTCATTAAATTTGCTTCAATCATTTATAAAACAATAAAAAACTTGTTCAAACTTAATTGCTCTTTTCTTATGAGGATTACTTATGCAGTACATGTAATATCCTACGTTCTGAATAAATTATTTAATTATTACACAAGTGAGTTAAGACGACAACTACCCAATAGGTCGTAACTGGTAATATACGACTCTTTTTCGTGTTGAAAAATTGTCGTCAAAAATCTCCCTCCAATTTTTCATTTCCTTATCAGTAGATAATCGAGCAAATGAAAGCCACGAAACTTTTCCTTTTCGTCTCATTTATGTCTAAAATAATTACACCACAATTCAACTTTTTATAGTCATTATTATTGTTTTCAATAGTTATAGCCAACCTTTTTACGATAACAATAAAGAATAGTGAACAAAAGTCGACTTTCAAAACTTTATAATTTATTCACTTTTGAGAAATACAATTCAACTCTAGTTGCAATAATAATTATTTCAAGAATGTACATCGACCAATGATATTTCTTTAATTTTAATTAAAGCGTCAGTTTTACCAAAATGATTTATTAGTGCTCTTGTTGACCCACACACGCTAACACGCAGTGCTACCAACTGTTGGTTTGAAATGAATTATGCGTGATATTTTTATGAGACACGCAATTGTATCTCAAAACGCGCCAGACAGTGTGTCTTCTTATTCAAACATGTAAACATTCCCGACACAGCTGATTGGAAAACTTTTTATATACCAATTTTTTCAGTTGGCAGCTGATACTCGAAAACTTTCAAGATACAACGGTGATATCCAAAAAAATAAAATGAAAGCATTTCAAATACAATTAAATATATTTTTCAAGATGCTGGAAAAAATGTCTTTTATGAAATTCAATAAATTGAAATTTTGTAGTCAAATAGCACATTATACAGATGACTACTTTTGTATACATTCTCGTCGAAGGAAATTTTTCTTTCGTTGAATAATTTATTGCCGGAAATGTGCCTAATTTAATTCCCGTGTTGCTTGACGTCATCTCTTAATATTTCTCCTCTTTTTCTATTGAGAAAAAATTCAAAGTCGTAATTAAATTTTTTCTTTTAGTAGTATTTTAGTGCATAAATTGAGAAAAGTGGGTCGCAAACAGAAATAATAAGAGTAGTAAAAACCAATAATAGAGGTGCATAAAAGTGCAAATCTAATATTAAGGTAATATAAACATTGAGGAAATTCAACAAAGAATAGCTTTTATATAGATTACCTGAAACGATAAGAAAAGTCGATCGTGTTAACCGAAAATGATGCCATCGAGAGGTATGCTCTAAACAAACCTCTTATCTATTTCCATAAAAATATTAAAAACAAAACAAACTATAAAAGTCTGGATTTCAAACATTCTTGTTTATACTGTATTCGTCTGAATTTCCTTCGGGGGCGTCCGCGTTAATAAACATTCCTTCTGTTTGTTTAAAAGTACGCTGCCATGAAATAATAACGAATATTCCGCGTGTAAAATAGCTCCCGCTGGATTTGTAGTCGTAAAACAAAAAAATACAACTAATATGGACCGTGGCTAATTTGTAAAACACCCACTTTTATTATAATGAAAAACCCCATTCAAAAATTGAATAAAACTCCAGAATACTAGACTGCTGCTTATGGCAAGCATTATTCAAAGTTATCTCCTTAGTTTGATTGCATTCTCCAAGCCGATATTATCTAGCGATTTTGCATTAAAGGCGAATCAAACTAATGTTTGATTGGAGTTGATTGTAGTAATGCCCATTCACAAACAGAACACAACTTTAGATGACTGCAAATGGCGGCTTTTCAAACCGGCTTCCAATTTAATAAACTAACTTCATTTTTATAAAGAAAAGATTAATTTCCAAAATGTTAAAGAAAGTGTTCCGCGAGAGACAATAAAAATTTAAAATCCAATTCAACTTTTTCACAAGTTGGTTTCTAACATAGCAAAGATGGTCTTCTCTCTAATTATTTCGTCTAAAGGCATTACGTGTGCTTTTGTCTTTCTGTACAACATGCACTTTTCATTACAAGAAAAGTCCGCTAGCGATGATCAACAAAAGATCTTTTTTAAAAACACAAAACGTTCTTTTCCACGACGAATCTCACGTAGACTTTAAGATAATTGAAAAATGAAACAAAGTGTATTGCATTGAAAATGATTTAGTGCGCAGCAGTCTGTTATTGCATTCTGCCAAGGTTTGTACAGTTTAATTGATAAATACTCGTACGTGACGTTAAATGTAATTGTGTTATTTTATATTTCCAACTTAAATAATAGCTTCGAGATTTAGCGGCAAATTATTTATTTCTGCGTCAAATACGTTATGATTTAAACATTGCTGTTCATGAATCAAATGGATTTTTCTATCACACACATATATAGAACAAGAATATAACCGAAAGGATAATCTTATTAAGGAATCCGAAACAAAGCTTTTTCATTTCACGCCGTACGAAATCTAAAATAAGCAGCTTACTTTTCCGCACAAAAGATCCGGAAAGAAAACAACCCACTAGGCTGTTAACTGTTACTGAACAAACGATCTGATTACGGACAAAATGAACTCCAAAGTGGGTATCAGGGCCCAACATAAATCTGTTAATTTATTGGTCTAAGCAGCGAGTTCGGCCATAACTTTAGATTCCCTCGTTAAATATAAATAAATGCTGGACACTATGTGCACAGTATTTTTTAACTTCAACCGTAAATACACTAAAGCAATTTCTATTATACCATATTTATTGAAAAGCAATTTTCTAAAGACGATTGATTGCGACGCTCCAACGTTTTAACAATTTTCATTTAGCTTTAATGTTTTCTTTTTATTACGCTGTAAATGCAGCTTATTAGAGGCTAATTAATGACTGAATTTTAAGCACTGTATCCGTATTCTGTATTAAAGTTTTTATTGTTTTAAATTACATTGGTGAAGAATATTGGTGGATGCGCCGGGTGTTTTTTTTTCCGAAAACGTTAATTATTGATTGAGTAAAGTTTGACAAAGGTCAGCTTTCATAAATCAGATAATTTATTCTCGTCCGATTTATATGGTGAGTGGTCCCAAAACAAAATTAGACGGTAGAGCAAATTTATTAGGACAAGGGCTGAACCTTTCGTTCTGGTTGTAAGCCTAGTCCAAGGTTTAATATTTGCAATAATTCTATGTGATAACGGGTCAATGAATGTGGCCCAAACCAAGTTGGTTTTGCTGGCGTTTTGTTACGAAACTCTGAATACATTACAACGTTTCTCCTCGATGAAACACAGAGCCGGCTTTAGCAAATGATTAATAGTTTACAAGCTAATATCTAAATGTATAAATGTACATAAAGTTTCTGTAAATAGTCGTATTAAAGTTCTTAACTCACAATGAGACAAACAAACAAGACTCTTGAAAATGAAACTGAACGTTTCCTATTTGTTTTTCAAATTTTGCATTTTTAATAAAAGCAAACGAAACCCTGACTCTGATGAAAATGGAGAAACCCCAAGGACCGCTAGCGGTGTTATAATCCCTGTTATTATCTGAAAGGCCTGTTTCGCTTTAATTGAAATTATTTTAATTATGCTTAATGAAGGGTAAAAGATGCAATGTTTTTGTTAAAAAAAACACATAAACGATCCATTTTTATTACGAGTGATAAAAAATGTAGAAAACACAAAACGACTGTAGTCACTTGCTATATTTTATACACTATTATTGTGTCGAATTTTTATTTCTAGTTTTACAACTCGATGACACAATTGGCAGCGGAATACGATAAATGTAAATAAAACTGTTAGTTCTTAACTCGGCAGATATACCAACGAACCAACAATACTCATACATATTTATAAAATCCGTTATTCTCTCGCATGAATTGTTTGTTGTTTTCAAAATGAAAACAATTTGTAGCACAACTTTCCGAATTTCGTACTAGAAATGACGTATTACAACAGAGATAACTAAATGCCTCCTGTCATTTGCATGCGGTTTGCCAGATTTGTTTAATTGAATTATCTCGCTTATACGTCCTATAATCCAACCTCTTTCTCAACAAAAATCTATAGCTTTTACAAACTACAAAACGCCGTTTTTTCAGAATTGCTCGATTTCCTGCAAGCCATTTTTTTCCAATCGTATTTCCGCTCTGCAGTAGATAAGACCGAATCATTTAACCATAACAAATTATATAGCAACAAAAAAAGAATTTCATCTTTGACATTCAGTATGCAACTATAAAAAATGCATCGATTGAAAAAAAAACAACTCTCCTTTTCCCTTGATGCATATTCTACACTTTCACTTTCATTCTTGTTGTTTATTTGTGAAAAGCTCGTAGCTTTTTTCTGTTATTCCTCGACTAAACATGTAAAATCCATCATTGTAAAACGAGAGAGTTAACAGTCGGCGTTTCAACGACATTGAACAACCCTGTAAACGTAGGTATAGGATCATTGTGTTATGTTGACACAGTCGTAGCGGCAGTAACTGTAACTGTTATGGGATAACAGATAAACGAGACATTCCCTTTATCAAACAAGGACATCGGTCACATTACTAATGCAAATCGGCGTACGGACACGCCGCTTCATGTTTGCCCTCGTTGAGCTGATTATCGTTGGTCAGGACATGGTTTTCTCGTGGGAGGTAGCCGAAGTCGAGCATTGAAATACTATCGACATATTCCAAGTTTTACTCATTTTTGTTCTGTGATAAGCGATGACATTTAAATAGCATGTCAGAAAATTGCGAGAATCAATACAATATTACTATGAATTTTTGATTGGATTATTGCAAATAATAATTGAAAGAGGCAGGTGTTGATGGTTTTGAGAATTAGGTCCGATTTAGTTAGCGGTTTATAGCTTTATAACAGATTAATAGAACGCCATTATGCTAAACCGTTTAACCCCAAATGAACAACCAAGTTGGCTAATAATTTCTTGTTGAATATAGATAGACTAATCTAGAAGCAAATAGTGTGAAAAATCTGAAGAGCATTTTTGATAATTACAATAAAATCGGGTAGTGCTAAAAATAACGTCTAAAACCATTTTCTTCCAGCTTGCGTCTTATCGAGCGCTTTCAAGACAATTAACCTTCGAAAATTCGTGAAAAAGTCAGCAGCAGAAAGCCACACACATGTCTCCTTAAACCCTAATACAAAAAACATCTTTTTATCAACATCGACTCCATACCATATCCAGCTTTAATCCGGTATTATTCCAGATGCTCTTGTTCCCATATAAGGCTCAGCTATCCATCCATAGTATCTGTATGTATCTGTGTGATAGCAGTGGCGGTAGCAATCCTGCGTGAATGTGCCCCCAATTCTGAATTTCAGATTGGAATGTCATCCCAGTTGGAGTGAGAGGTGGAAAGGTCCCAAACATGCCGCCCGTCCCAGGGGCGGTTGAACGCGTGTTGCACAAAGCTTTCGCTAAAGGGTGTCCTTTGTGACATGTATTTGTCATACGCATATTTCCGATTTCAGACCGTCACTTTTACAAATTTCATATCACTTTGTCATTCCTTCTGTCTGATGCTATGCCGCAAATCAAACGCATTGAGAACGGAAAGCGCTTACTCGAAACGATGAAAAGATTTCCACCTCAAGATTTACAAAAGTGATTTTGGATTCGGCGTTTTTCCGATCGAGAAATGTCAATTGCATATAACATATTTTCACGTTGCTGTAT
This sequence comes from Latheticus oryzae, assembly GCA_030157265.1. NCBI lineage: Eukaryota > Metazoa > Arthropoda > Insecta > Coleoptera > Tenebrionidae > Latheticus > Latheticus oryzae. The sequence continues at coordinate 12,938,587 of CM058050.1, forward strand.
CAATTATCAAAATGAAATTCTTTGCTTTTTCAATGAATGGAATAAAGAGTGTTGTACTTCATTCAGCCAAAACACTAACCTTTTAGCACTTCGCCATTCATTATTCCGCCAGTTTGCTATTTTATATTCCACTCAACGTTTTCATTATTGTTGTGTGTATCCTTGTTAGATGCAATTCATTTTCCTAAGTGAAGAGACATTGTATGACGAATGATATTCGTCATTCACAACTTCATACTACTCCACATTTGGAGCATGTTTATGTTCTCCGCTCCTCCAGTTTTTTGCTCTGATTACAAAATGAAAGTGAAATCATCATTCTGTTTTCCTTTTATCGTTTTATATCGACTTTAAGAAGTTCCGTTCGAATGGGGTGATAATGTGGCGAAGGTTACATAACGTAATCAAGATTGTTCTTGGATCGATAGCTTCTGACCTTCCACATTGAGATCAATTTTTGACTATCTGTCGCTATAAATATGCATCTAGTTTTTAAAATAGAACGCCTTGTAGATAATTTATTACCAATAATGATGATAAATATTCTCATTTATTCTATTAAGAAATCAAAATTTTTTCCAAGAACTTCTCGCTTTGGCAATTATATAAAGGATAATTTTGGGATTACTGTTGAAGTTGGTAAAACACATTGCCATACATATTCATGATCTTTCTCGAAACTTATCTGAAGGAATTGTCGTTCTTTGTGAGTGAATCCGCCTAACGCTATCTTTGAAAATTAATGTTTACTTGACTACTGGAAACTATAAACCTTTAAAATGGGAAGAAAATGTTAAAATCGCCACATTTACATCACATAAGTAATCGCGAACGGATAGTTTGCATTAAGTAAGCGAACCACAAAAACCTCCGACAGAAAACGGTCTAATTGCTTCGGGTCTGAATTTGCATGCTATATCCACTAAAAAAATCCCAAAATCAATATTTTCACTCAGATATTAAGACTGAAACAGATGTAGAAGGGTTAGTTTGGTTTTCAGAAAAAACTGTTTATCCAGCTGCATGTAAAAATTACTCCATTTAATGGCTTTTTTCTTTTCTTTTTTTTTTATAACCAATATAGTTTTGTTTGTGTTGAATTGAAAATGGAGCTTCGTAAAGACTGAGAAAAAATTGATAATGAGTTTGCTTCTAACAGCATCTCGGGTATAATTTATAATCGTTTTCGTTCAATTCTTATCAGAGGTTTTGTTTGCCTTGAGAAACTTTCCAGTTTTACATTAAAAAGTGTATTTAAGCAAAGACGAAGCGAGGTCGAAAGTGGCCGGAACGAATAAAATTCGAATCACATTCCTATTAAAGCGATATATTTTTGGTTGTTGCATTCGTTGGAGCATCCACATGGAAAGATAAATAATGATGTATTGTTTGCGGAGGCAGACTCGAAAGAGTTTCACAGGCCTGGGCATATACAGGGACGAGTTAACTGAAACTTAATTCAAATAATTCAACAAAAGCTGGAAGCAACTGTTGTTTTTAGAACCTATACAAAAAATTCTTTTGTAAGTGACGGGACGTTTAAATCCTACTCTATTTGTCTTTCAATTTAATTTAAAATTATTCGTCAAGTCATAATCTGCTTCACTCTGTATATCCTTTTCATTATCTACCCTTCCATAAATTCCACAAATAAACTCTATTAAATTTCGTCTAATTTATTTGCAGCTAAATTAATTCCATTCTTAAGTAATTACAGTAAAGTTGTTATTTATTTGTTTTTGAGTTAAACCGAAGAGCGGTTTTGTTAATTCGTTGGACCTATGTACAACGTCTAGAAAAACGAGACCGAACGAAAAAAACAAATAAATAAATGAAACGAGATGCTGAGGATTTCGAAAGCTCGTTCTCTTGGGTGTCACAATCAGCAATCGGATTTTCACCGGGGACCTGGACTTGATTCACTCTTCGCTTTGTTACACTAAAAAAGCTACACGAACAACTTACTAAAAACTCGGATCAAAGCGATATCTAATTGTTGCTCGCTTCGAGTCGACGCTCGTTACTCGTTTTTTAATGCGCGTTGTCCAGCACATACCTAATATCTTTTTTGTTTTATTTTTGAAGGGAAACAATACTTCAAACAACTCAATGGCTTAATTAGCAACGCATTGTCAGCACAAAATAACGTGGGCGTAAATAAATCTTCATATTGATTGATAGATTCCGACTCATCATTCATCATATTGCATTGATAACGATAAAAAATTATCTTTAGTCCATCGGTCAATATTGCAAGCAAAAAATACTTACATTCCCCCACTTGTTAGAGAAAAAACAACTTTTCCCACTGCAATTCAAACAGAATTCTTTTCTCTTATTTTTGTCTTTTATTGTGTGAGCTGTCGCTGTGCTGTATGACATTTATCCAAATTCATCCTTAACTAACAAGACTTCTTTCTTCTTTAAATCACTTTTGTGTGGAACAGTTTATTTTGAAATGTTCGTGTGTACGTGCGTGTAATAAATACGAAATAAACGATATTCATTATTTAGGGACAGTAGATTAGTTTACACTGGTCTGTTTACCAACAGAAAAGCCTTGTTGTGGAAGCACATAACTACCCCAGTAAATATACCAATTTATAGGACTGTTTGCCGCTAGCTAGCTCGACGCCCAAATAAATTTGGATACAAGGTGGGATGATGAATTATGCAATAGCATGAATTTAAAGGATGAATAAGATTTTAATCGATTGAAAGTCACAAGTTTTATTATCCTTTCCTATATAATAAAATTCACAATGCTGTGATTTTCGAACCTTTCTTTATAGGTCAGTCATAAACCTAAACGTTGGTAATTATTTTCTGGGTGACATGAAAGAGTGAAAGTGTTAATTTCGTTGAAACTCTCCGAAATTCACATAAAAACAACATAAAACCACTTGACTTGATTCTCTTTCTTCCCTAAATTCGAATCGTTTTGTATCTTTCAAACTGTCGACGATATAAAAGATAATGCGATAAGTAGACAAACAAAAAGAAAGTCGCTGACCGGACGTCGTGTCTCAGGAAACTATAACAAGGATCGCATGTTAGACTCGAGGGAAATGGGACACAGTGCAAGGGTCGGACCGAGCTTGACGCTGATGTTCCCAAGAGGTGATCGAAGAACTTAAGATGATGGCCCGCCGTGTGAAAACTTTCTGTATTAGATGACTCTCCTGCTGCCTAATTCAATACTGCCGCGCACATAAATTGCAATTATCGTATGGCTCGGATGCTTCGATAGCGAGAAGAAAATGCTCCAGCCTACAATAAACTGCAGATAAGAAAGCAACGATTTCCAAAATGGTTAACTGTAATTTATACGTTATCTATTTTCTGGCAAATTTACATTGTTAATGTTCACACAACATTAATCGATTTTCAGTTAAATGCATTTCTTCATAACTACATCTCAATTATTATATCCAAGCTAAAGATTATGGGTGTAATTTACTGTTTCATTAATAAAATTTCTGCATTCAAAATTTCCTCAGTTAATTTAGACTTTACAAAGGAGTATAAAGCATTTATTCAAATTTACCACAGTAAAATTAATTTCTGCATCAACAAACATTTTACAGTCTACTAATTATACCCTGCGCTTGTCTAATGTTTTCGGTTCAGAGATATGAATATACCGCACAAATAAAGTTACAAAATTGGACGTATCTACAATACTGATAAGAAATAAAACTGCTATACCCTTTAAACATTAAAACGTTAAAAGAAACAACAGGAAACATGAGCAAAAAAATAAATAAAAAAAGAAATGACAAACATTTATATTGTTTACCCAAATAACAATTCTAACTCAGTGCCTTTGTCTCAAAGTTGCTATTTTTTATTTTTTCAGTGTAATCAAAATATTGCTTGTAAATAATATTCACAAAAAAAGGTAACTGTCTAAATGGGGAGCTGTTTTCATAATGAGCAAGAAAGGAAATTCATCAAATAAATAAATCTTGATTTGAGTAAAATCAAAGAAATTTAATTCTAGTAAAGCAATATTCTTCAAAAATTATAATCGATTGTATCAGCAAAAAAGTGTTTTCAATTTTGTTAAATAGCATAAATTCACATTCTTCTTATTCTATAACAGTAATATTGCTTTAACCCAATGGAAAACAAGAAAAAATTACAAGTCAGATTTTCTAGATCTTTGTTTTGACGTAGTTTCCCTAACTATAGATTAAAATCGACTATTTTCTTCGAATCTTAATGAATGGAAACACGTGTATCTGATAATTACCACCAATTGCATGGCTTTAAATGAAGTTGTATTACTGACATGAGAGTGGTCTATTATAAAGCAATTGTTTAGTATAGGGCATACTAATGTTAGACTTCCCATTACTGGTATATCTGATCAAGGGGGCATTAAAGCATAAGGATATCAGAAATTAGGAATTTACAGATGACTACAACATAGAATTAGCATGGCAACGATATATTTGCAAATAAGAAATTTGTGTGGTCTTTGGCATATTATTATGAGGTTTTTGGTAATGAATCCATTTTATATTTAAAAAAATACAGATATGGACCAATTTACTTATGTGGTGATAAGACACACGTGAATCAATTAGTTTCCCATGAAATCTGAATAAGAATCTGTGTCAAAAAATATTTTAAAGGACGCTGATGCTACTGCCTCAAAAGTCTAAAGAAAATTGTACAACGTTCGTGCTTTTTCTTGGAAGTCCACAATTCGATAAAATTAATAGACAAATGTCAAACTAATATTTTATGAATTTATTATACAGGATGGCTGATCAAAAAGTCCCTACCTAGATTTTCGTTTTTTGCCATTTACAAACAAATTAATTTTTAATTATTTTTTTAATAACAAAGCTGCTCATTTTTGAAATTTCCAACAAAAATTTTCATTTGTAATATAAGAACATCAATTCTTTATGGAAAAATTTTATATTAATTAAATTAAATTAAATTTAATAAAATCTAACAACTTTGACAGCAAACAATTTCCACATATTATTAATTTTTGCTAAATCTGTCAAACTTTCAAAAAATTTCCAAGAATTTTTTTTGTTGTCATAGTTATGACTTACTAATTTTTCTATTCGTCATTGGTTAGTGTCGTGCGATTTTCACTCAAACTGAGTTTCTTTGAAAATCTAAGATGTAATTTCACACATGACTCAAAAAATAAATGACATTCCACCTTTCAAATATATTTCGAATAAATTTTTCACTTAAAAATCACAAAAGACAGATAAATTAAACTATGTTTCTATAACCACAGGGTGTCAAACGAATAAATACTTATAACTATGAAAATGTAAGGTAATAACAAGACCTAAACTTAATTGATAAAAATTACTTTTAGGCTTCATAATGGGTCCATTAGGAAATCCAGTAACCCGTAATTTTCAACATTATATTTTCGCTCAATGTTTTCACACCACTATTATAATCATAAACCAAAGTAGTTTAACAAAAACAGTAAACGTACAAAGACACATCAAACATATTACAGTTTTATTATTTATAATTCGTTTTAGATGTTTAATTTAATGTGTTTGTTGAGATTAAAACGTGTAACACACAATGTTTGCTAGACGAAACACTTTATAACAATTAACCATTAGTGAGTCAACACAAACAAGCCTTACTGTCTAAAACATGACACGAACTTATAGAAAGGCAAACACATAGAAACCACATGGAATCCTCTCGCTTTAGCAGCTTGTGTATTGATATGTTCAAGAAATACAATACAGACATTTGCATACCACGAAACAAGCAGTCATCTGATGGAGACATAATTGGAATAAACAAAAATTCAACTTTGGCAGTTGATATTTCCCAAACCAAATAAGAAAAAAATCGTAGCATATCGAAATCGATGCTTCCAATATTTTTATTGTTTCCGTCGAGCTGGCAAATTTGAAGCTATTTAGGGAATCGCATTCTCACAACGCTCATACAAACTTAAAAAGGTTTTTAAATGAAACCGAAGTCAACAATGTCTTGAGATAAAAGTCAAGCTTATACCTGTACAAAAATATGAAAGAATCTTTGTAAAGAATGAGAAAAAAATTCAAGACTTATGCAAAGTTTACTTTGAACACCAACGGCAAAAGCAGCGATGATTTTTTTATGTTCACCCAAACGACTCCCTAGTGACCTTTAAACTTTGAAAATTGCTGCTTTTAAGGGTCCACAGCTTATTCGATTGGCCTTAACAGTGTTAAAAGCTAGTTGACGATAACTTTGTTTTGATTTCGTATTTTATAAAAACGCACAAACCGTCGGTAAAAAGAAAATTATATTATAGTGTATAAGCAAATAAAAAAAAAATTATTTGCATTTTGGATTATAAAGAAAGGAACATGTGAGAAAATCTTATTTTTTTTTTTGTATTAACGACCTTTTAATTAGAACTTCGTGAATAAAATTTGCTACTTGTCCGAAAATAACCAAAGTTATCCAAATATTTATACAGAATTTTCTTGGTGTAATTATTATAGCAGAAGTTTTAATTACAACTTTTCGTCAGAGTACTAAAATGAATTAACATCTCACGTTGAATTATTTACTGAATTTTGGAATAAAGGAATATTTCAGTGATGTAGATCCCCTTTTGCCAGCCAACCTTTTAGTCAAATTTTTGCCAAGAGCGCTTTTGCAAAATACGAACCGGTTATACTGTTAACTCGTTAATGAATTATTAATAATACTTTCGCAATACATATCCCTGCAGGGTTATCGATAAAACAACAACACCAAAATAAACGACGATTTTATTCTTGTTTGAATATTGTTATATTTTTCACCTCCATATAAGATACATTAATATACAAAACGATCAAACAGTTTAATTGTAGTTATGTCGTTTTCATCGTCGGAATTCGAGCTCTGTGTGAATGTAGATGTGCATGTGTGTGTGTTGGATATTGATCGCACCATGATCCTGACCCCTCGCCGCTGTATCAGGGTCACTCGCTCTTTGACCCCCTGTTGTATTACAATGCCGCCTTGAAACCCCCACATAACCGCCTCGTTTGTCTCGTCTTCAACGACCTGAGCGCGAGCTTTTTCCCAATTGATGAATGATTACCCAATGCTCGAATCGCTTCTCTTTAATTCTTTCTTAAGACATTGTTATGTTTTTCAAACTTCAATCAGAATACTTTGATCAAAGACTATAAAAATTTGATTTTGCAAAAAGTATAGCAACGTCATCTATATAAATTTGCCAACAGAATTTTTTATTCAACAAAAGCAACGAATCAACATTTAACAATCAATAAAATAATTTGAAACATTCCACAAATGAATCGTGGAAATATAATTATATAATTAATAAAAACAAAATTAAAATGCGGAAATTGATTTCTGGATTTCAAGAATTTGTAAATTATTAAGTATATTGGAGTGAATATCTTTTGTAATATGAACCAAAAGCAAGACTGCTAAAACTGTTATTTTCAAAAAAAGTATTAATTTTGTTTTTGATATAGAACCCCCAGAAAAAAATCACTGTCAAGCCGACATATGTGGCGTTTTTTTGGCAAAACCTTTAGACAGAAAAATATTAAATTATCACTTAAAACAACAAAATAACTTTCTTCATTCTGAGACTACGAAAATTTCGTGTTGTTCTGCCCGCAGACAAGATTATAGCAATAGTTTTTAGGGTTATTTTGCTAGACTATTTATTGTGTAGACAAACGTAACAGGTAAATATTACTAAAAGTTTGTAACGCGATGAAAGAGAAGAGAAAAACTTAGGCAAAGTTTGTTCTTTCATCGCAAAAAAGCCTCAGCTCATAGAAGTTGTGCCTCAACAGCTGTCAATCATGACAAAATAATAAAAATAAAAAAGTGTTTTCTAGAAAGCCTGGATAAGTTCAACTTTATTGACTTTCCTGAGAATGCCAACTTGGGTAGCAAAACGCCCGTAGAAAACTTTTTTAAACTCTTTTAGTTCAAGAAGTATTTCGGCACAAATCAAATTCTAGAAAATCTCGAAGAAAGTAATGCAGCTCTAGACTTGCACATCCAGCAAAATTATTGAACCTAAGGATCATAGATTTTTTGTTTGAAGATTCTTAAAACCCAACTCCAAGAAAATAAAGGGAAAGGGAATTTAAGAAAAGTCCAAAATAGACTCGGTTCATCTTTACTTACTTCTTGATCATAACGAAAAAAATTGCGGAAAAGTAAACTCAAATAAGAAGATTCGAGTATTGAGATTGAGCTTAATATTTGGAACAATGATGCACAAGAAATTGAGATTCATATCTCTGAAAACAAAATAGTATCTAGAACTGTCGTTTGCATTTGTTCCTTCATGAAGGTCTAGTAAATATGCATCCAGTATTGTATTTTCAATTAAACGTCAGTAATTCTTCAGACTTTACTGAATGTTTTGATTCATCTGTCGCTCACTCTTTTGGAGGTGTAAATTGGTCGTTCAGTGACCAAACGATGTTTAATAATTGTTTTTCCTTTCATCAAACATACTAACAGGAAATCAAAAATCTGATTGTCTATTAATTTCCATGAGATTATAGTTATTACCATTTTTCACTCTATAAAATTATAATTTTGAATTCTCATCTTATTTTTGTTGGTCAATTAATTTTTGTTAAAATATATTAATAAACTGTGTCATAAACTTTACATAAAAGCCAAAAATAATACCTAAAAATTGTGCTATAATTACCTTAGCAGAAGTTTAATTTAAAAAGTCTTTACACCGATGGTATACAGCCCTAATTATAAAATAGTCAATTTTCGTTGAAAATAAAATTAATTTGCAAGCAATTTCCAAGCTGTCAACAACAAGAGTGGCTTTTCTAAAGAATAATAGCAATATAAAAAAAGAGTTACTTTTAATGCATTAAGAAACCTTATAGTTAGTGAATAAATTAACTAAGATCTCAAAATTAACTCTTCATAGGACTTAGGCGTTGTGTAAATTACCATATAAAACCTTCAACTCCAATATCCTCTAGCTTCCTCTCAAACTATTCAACCCGAATTTTTTCTGGTCGAAGATGTCGGAAGGGGGTTGGACTTAATGTTATGGGATCTCCCTTTCAAGATGGCAACGGCATGAAATGGAACAAGTTTAATTGTTTATTTCAATTTAGCTTGTGTCTCTTAATAGTTGTAGGGTTGTTTGTTGTTCCAGTGTTGGTACGAAACATTTACTCCCTTACGAGAATACTTCCCAAAACTTATTGCTGACTTTAATTTAAATTATAACGTTCCGACGTTGCTTCGAAATGCTACTTCGCCTTTAAAAGATTCCTGGCTACAAATACCCGGAGATTTACAAAGCTTTGCTCGATGGAAAACTGTTTGCTTTTCTTTATTTCAGTTTTTATTCTCTATGTCTTTGTGGTGGCTACCGATTCAATAACAACTTTTTCGAACTGGTCTTAATTAATTATAGAAAATAGTATTTTAATCCGAACTTGGTCGCGTTTGCACCTACCTTGTTTGTTGTTTGTCATTGTGGTTAAGGTGAAATATTGTACAAACACACTCTCTAACCTGTGACAACACAACCCTCGGCCAGATTGGATAACACGCAAAACTGTTATTATACACGGCGTGTTCTGTCGGCTTGCGATAGGGCTAGGCTCAGGACCTCTCATTATACTAAAAGGCCAATTCCACTGTGTAGGACAATGTTCATAATGACATTTATTAAAGATAATTAGATGAAAGTTATCAAACACAAAAAAATCTATCTTCTCTTCACTCCCAAAATTCCATTGTCCATTGCTGTGCTTTTACTCTTAAAAGCGCGAAAAATGTAGCCTGGTTAGTTGCTTCCGCTTTACAAATTGTCCAATTTCCTAGAAAATTCAGCAACATAAGCGTGTATTTTTCCGGAAAACTGGTATTTATTGTGGTGAGCTTGAAAGCTTCGATGGGAATTATGCATAAACATAAGTTTTCTGTTAAAACAGGAAAATTTAATCGAAGCTTTTGAATGACACGTAATTAAACCCAACATGCAACTGAAAATATTCCAGAAAATTTATTATTCATAATAATAATTATAATTATATGTATATATGGAAACAGTCAATCAAAGCTTTGCAAAACCATTCTGATTGCTGGTTCCGACATCTCAAATTACTTTTAATTGCGTTAAAATGATAAATTGTGATTTATTTAACACAATTTCATCAAATGTTGGACACAATTCCATTTTGCGTGTATTAATGAAACACGATTCTCGTTTTCAAAAAAAGAACAAGAAAAAAGTTACTACATCACATGCTTTTATTATCGACACTCTTACTACTAATTTAGCTATCGGAACAAATTTTAAAATGTAGATAAAAGAACAATTTATGCAAGAGTTGGTGCCGATTAAATTTTTTGTGGCTAAAATTGCATGTATAACCTTACTAAAATTAGACTAATGATAGTTAACCCAATTTTTCAGCAAGATAATGCTGATTGCAGCTAACACCAACTCGGATTTTTTCCACATTACAGAATAAATTGCACTTTTTATCATGAAAAAGAAAAAAAAACAAGCAAATAATACAAATCCAAGCTTCAATGACACGGCTTAATAATTGACCAAATCGATCTCTTTCCAAAGATTAATGTTGTAACTGACTACCGAAACTTTTATCAACTCTCTACTTCCCGGATTTGAGAAAACGTTCAAGTATCAGAAAACTGTTATTTTGTGTCAATAGGCAAGCGACGAAAGAATATAAAAGAAAAAATTCTTCAACTTTAAACAAGACTAAATCTGAAAATGTACCATAAAATAAAAATACATTTTCGTATTAGACTTTGGTTCGATGTAAAACAGAAAAGTTAAAACATCTTGAATAAAACAACTGGCACAAAGTCTTGGCAAATTAGAGAAATCGCTGAACGTTACTCAAATCACCGGAACTTGTGCGAACTTACTCCAAAACTTTGGCGCCCATTTTAGTCTCGGAATATTATTATACTTCACTATTTCTTGGTGCATTATATTGGAACGAAGTTTTAAATGAGATCGCAGGCAATAACCAACACAATACTCAATTACCATTTATCGCTTCTTTCAAGTTAAGAAATAAATCATTAATAATTTCCTTATTAAAATGATGAAAAATATTCCAAAACTAATTAGAAATTATGAGTGGCGAGGCTTAACGTAAAATGTTTGATACGTCGTTTATTATGGAATTTCCCATTTCCTGAAATTAACATTGGATATGACGTGATGAGCTTAAAGCAGCTTTAAAACCGTCGACTAATTTTTGCGTGATATTTGTTTATATAAGCAAACATCGTGATATAAATGTCAGAAATATCTTTCCTTTTTTTTTTTCTTAAAGGATAAAACAAGTGAGAGACGTGTTGGACGTTTTATTCCTGTAGGAAAAAGGGAATATTTCAAGCATAAAATTGTGAGTCTTTTCGTGTTTTGCGTTTGAGAATCTCGGGATAACCTTAGTAATGTGTATCAGAATGTCGGCATTGAATACAGATAAGTAATTCTAAGACAAAATAGGAAATAAAATGCCCAGGGCCGTATTGAGAAGGAGGCGCCCCAAGACGACGTTATCTAGAAGTTAAATTAGATGGAAGTAAGACCGAAACTACGCAAACAGACGCCGCTAAATTGAGAATTAATGTCTTGCGTAGAGCGGACTTTATGACATTCTACAGTCGCAATGACTTCAGGCACGTTTTGTTGCTGAAAGTTTTAATGGTTTTGCTTTTTCAGTTGACGAAATTTAAACACCCCATCATTTTTTAAACGTTTTTGAAATCAAACAAAAAATGTCAAAAGCCCTAAAAAGAACATTTTATCGATTCCGGTATCTATCTATAGTCTTTCGACTACTTAAAATTTATGACGGGTAAAATTTCATTGACCATAACAATATTCAGTCATGTGATAAATTTTGAGTTTTTACAAAATTCTCTAGGTCCGTATTTTATGCTTCAATTGGTGAGAGACTACCGGAAGTTCTAAAATTAAATTAAGCTCAAGCACCACAACACTTCGGCAAATATTAACGACCTATTAGTGTTCACTCCGAAAGCTGCTGCTCTCAAAACTCGAAACACTTCAAAATAATACGCAAAGCGGCACGGTCATAAAATTCCTACGAGTCATTTCGTTTCCAACAGCACCGCTCTTCAACTATTATTTTGGCGGTATTTTCGTACCAAACCTATTTATTTAAGTAATGTGAATGGATGGATGGATAACCAAATCATTTTTATTCTTACACGCAAGGCATGAAAGATATCGCTCGACTGATAAAAAAAGTTTTACAGAAAAGCGATACCCAACTTTTGTTCTTTGAAATTACAAAAAACAAAACAATTATTCAAGCTACCCTCAGCATGATGGAAGCTCAATTATAAACAATCGTTTGTAAAACATCGATTCTGTTCATGTTCGGACATATTTATGCAAAAATATACAAACAGCGAATGTGGTATGAGATGAAATAGCCGTTTTATATTCAGCGTAAACAAGTTTTCCGTTGGACTTTTTTTTCGGGACGAAGTTAGAGGCGCTTTGTATAACGGATCGATTGTGGCTACTTTTGGCTTGAATATCTATCACAGGGTTAAATAACTGTCAGCTGAATGGTCTACACGTCATTTCAAACCACCAATACACACCCACAAGAGTTTACCAAAAGAATTCTAAAGAATCTCGCTGGAATTCAGACATAAAGGAAAGGAAATGTGCAAAGAAATAAAGTCACTTACATTACGAAATCCTTCTTACTTTTAATTATGTTGTTTCCTTTGAAAAAACGCAAAGCTGTTTTCCCGTACTGTAATTAATTTAAATGACATAAAAGATATGCAATCAATTTAATAACTTTAAAGTACATAAATGTAATTATAGTTATGGCAATCAAAAATCTGATAAGAATGCTCTTTGAAGCAAATTATTGAGTTCTGCATAAATGCGAATTCGGGTAGATTAAAGAATTTAAAAGTCATTACAGTTTTATTTTAGAATTATCAGTTTGAAGTTAGTTTCAGAGATTTACAGCAAATCTTTTTCGTTTCCTTCTTTTCCAACAACAAATCGCATTTTTCATTTTTTTTTTTCAAACAAAACTTGTTTGTCTCTTTTGATAAGCAAACTCTAAACTAATAAAAACCATTTCAATAATTCAAATGAACACCTATATCAATAAAATTTAATGTTTCATTTATTGAACACAACAGTTACTCCGAAACACGTCAGACATTCAACTACGAATAAACTTGCAATAAAACGACGTAATAACAATAACGTAAAGTTGTTCGTTTCAAAGAAATGTTGAAATTGTACAGTTGCGGCCATTTAGTGATGATGATGGCCATTTATTTTATTATACTGTAATTTTCTATGACGTATCATAACGAAAAGCGGACACTTTTTCATAGATTAAAATAGAACGAAAACATTTAATCTTGAAAGAAATTAGTAATGTTGGGAAATAACTTACCTCGTTGGTGTTCCATCTATGTCTTTGTGTAGGGAAATGGTCGGCTCGGGGAAGACTCTCCAAATTTTCAGGTAGTTTGATGGGCTCGCCGTCTGAAACAAAACCATTATTCATTGCTGGACAAAGCCATGGTGCATTACATTAAACGAGCTTTGGACTACTCTAGTTTAATGTGCTAATGTTCATTAGGGAATACGAAGTTACGATAATTATGTTAATGAGACTATGCAAAATAACAATGAAATTATTATCAATCCGATCAGAGGATAATGCAAGGACTTGACACGAAAAAGCGTATCAGAATCTGTTTACTTTCAGGATAACATACAAAGAGAGAGAGAAGCGAGTTCAAGTCTGCTAATATTTGATTTGAAATTATACGCTTCCAGTAAAAAGAGGAGCTTTGCTGTCCTGGATATCAGTGGCAAGTTGAAAGGTGATCGGTTGCTTTTATTGGCCTTTGTTGCAAGAGAAGAGGTTTTTTCAAGCGAGAGTGCTTCACTTGATTATGTCAGTGATTCGAACGAGAAAAGCTAATGCATGAACCGACAATTACAAAATCCTGACTTGAAGCAAATACAATCCTATCAACATCTAATAAAGCTAAACGAACAGATTTTATTTTTCTTTCCAAAGATTCAATTCAAAAGATCTACGCTCGAATCTACTTTATACTCAAATATCAGCTAGTTAATTATTCTGAAAATAAATAGTTCTTTGACTAATTCCATTTACAAGAAGTGAGTTAATGAAATTTTTATCTAAAAAAAAATTCTGATCGACATCCATTGGGATTAGCTTTATAATGACGATCAGATGGATGTCGAAAGGGTAAAGGGTGTGAGATAAGTGAACAGTCGCCATGTTGTGATGGTTGATTGCTGAGGGACCTAAGAGCTCGACGGGTCAACTAGATTAGCAGTAATGAGAGGTATTCAATTACCATAGCGAAGCTTTCGCGTTCTTCCTTTGATGAACTCCAACTGTTGTTCATCCAAAAATAACTACTTCTTACTTGAGAAGTTTTACGCTTCAGTTTTTAGCTTTGCAACTAATTACTAAATAAATTACATAAATATTTACAGACGTTTGCTAATGTTTAGAGTTCTGAACATATATTTACAAGAAATGTAAATTACTTAAAATTACATAAATAATTCGTTTTAGCAGAAAAAAATCCTTCAAATTAATTGACTTTCAAATTGAGCAATTCAAAAACTGCATCGGGCAGTAGAAGTAAATAAGTTCTTTTTTTTGTTTTTGATAGCAAAAAGCATCATTAAATCTTAGAGGATACGATGTCTCAGATAAGTCCTCCTCGTCTCGGTCGGTATTTACAGTGATCCTTATAATAAAGTATACAAAAAACTCCCCGCCGACTATAAATCAGAAAGTCGGCACGGAGTTGCCGATAAATAAGGACATCCGTCGGTTGTTGGAGTGGCGGCGGCAGCAGAGGCAACGGCAGCAGTCGGCCCATCTGGGAGCAGCATCAGCACATTCGGCGCGCGGACCGTAAAATCAACCCTCCGCCCTTCGTACACCACCGCTGACGTGGAAGGACACGTTCAACAATCAAACGACAAGGGGCTAGCTTTCGGCTCTTATTTCCCCAAACACAAAATCGATATGCTTTAAACACGCCCACGCAAAAAGACCTATCCTAATTAGACAATTTATTCAACTTGATTTGATTAAAACTAAAATAAGGACTATCTAGCTAACAGAATCTTTGCGATTATTGGCAATTTCTCTTAGATGTTTCACCGGAGAGTTGAATTTTCGCAACTTTGGCTGCTTTTATTCTCCGCAGTTACAGCGACAATTGTGGGTATTTTCCCATTTGCAACTTTCCCACACTCACATTTTGTGTCTATTATGAGATTTTGTTATTGGGTTTTGTGCCAGAAAAGCGAAATTATGTTGCTCATTAATTCAATGACTGAATTGCATTGCGTCGTAAAAATATAAGAAATTGATTTATTTGAAAATATTGTACAAAAATTTGTTCTCTATTCAAAAATTAAGCAACAATTATACTTTCAAGAAAATATCTGTAATTACGAAAATAAGAGTAATTTTGTAAAATAACCAACACTTTTATTATAAACCTGACATGACATTGAAGTGTACCATTATGTAGTTGAAATTCTCAAAAAAAATTAGGAAAGTGAAACATGAACAGTAATGGAGTTATGTTGTGAGGTCTGTCACGCTACGAACAATTATATCTATATTAACATGAACTGAAAAAAAAAAAAAACGAAAAAGGATTTTCCACCCTTTTCAATCGTTTCGTAAAAATTAATTCTGGCAGATTTTACAGTTAATGTGGTAATAATTTCAAATTTCCGAGCATGAAACATAAATGTTTAAGCAACAATTCAAATGTACTTCCTCGAAGCTTTTGTTTTAAGGGAATAGAGGACCCTCTTTGTTCTTTTGTATCTATTAAGTAAACTCGTAACGCAAGGACGGTGCAGTTATGGCGTTTCCTTAACGCTTGTTGAATTCGAAAATCACATACCCAATACTATCCATTTGGTAGAGCTAGTGAAATTGCTGAATAATACATAGAGCACACTATGTTTAGTCCTTTCTAGTTGAAAACAAAATCAACGTCCTTTCATAATTATAAATTTCAAACGAATTTTCAACAAAACAAAACTGTTTGTAATTTGAACACTTAACAAAATTGTATGATGGACTTTGGAGTTTTCATTTGTCAGTCCCAACAAGTGGGAAATAAAACTTTTCATCGCTTTTTTTTTATTTGATAATGGAACAAATCCGTGAACACAGCAACCACTTTGCGATTATATTCGAATGTAAAAGTCAGCGCAGTGTCCTGAAATAGTCAAGAATCCCACGGGAAATGCAGACTAGCAGGTAGAGGACATCGTCTCCAATTGTGTGCACTCTAAACTTCTATCAAAATAGCGAGAGTTATTTATGGCTCGCGCTTGTTTATTATATGCATACATCTTCTATCCAACTTATCTTTCTTTTTTTTTTTTTTCTTAAATACCGACGTGTTAAAGTGCATCCACCGCGGCCAGTAATAAAATGTACGTTCATTTATAATTCCGTGCCATAATCCGCAGCGGTGCCTTAACATAAAACTAGAATCACCGAACAATATGCATAATAGATGTGCACGTAGAAAATTCCAAATCCCTAGCAAGCACTGTTAAAAATTGACAAGAGAAACTCTCTTTTTGTTGTTGGCTTTTGGTGATTGTACAATCAAAAATAAGCAAAACTAACAGGCGCATGCATTTAAAGATAGATTTATTTGGCTAGTCGAGTCGCGTCTCTCTTCATATATGTACTCATTTCCTGGAGTGTGTCGCCTCGGCTTGACACCAGCTGCTCTCTTCAAACTCCTCAATAATTCAACTCTCAAGTCTCCACATCCATCTGCCATCCTACACCAACGTCTCTTGCCTTTGCTTTTAAATGAATACACGAGCTAACTGTTCGACATCATCGCTTATTCGATTGCACCCTTGAGATCCTTTTTTCATGACACTAATCATAATAAATAAAGAAAATGACAGAATGCCAAACGCAGAACACTCAATTTTAATAACCTTCTTTGGTAGATACTGCACGACTCAATTAATCTATTTATACGAAAAAAGTGTTAAACTTCTTCATTTTGATTTTCTCTACTCCAAGCAGCAGTAAATCATAACTGTACGTGGTGTGTTCTTACTCATTCAATATTGTCTCGCCTCTCCAATGTCGAAATTGTTTCGAGTCAATTACGTCTGTGCGAAATAGACGTAAGACACATCTGGTGACGTGTTGGCGAGCTTCAACTACACCATTTTCACGACTTTAATCAATTTTATGACCGAAATATGCTTCATTGCTCTCTCACTTCCATTACAGCATGGTTATACAAATTTCAACGTTTCAACTCGTATAGGGATCTTACTGCTTCTGGTTCACTAAGAAGAGAATATGAGATTTCTACAACCGACCATAAATTCAAGCAAGAGAAACACGAAGCGTCCAACTCGTAATGCATAACCGAATAACACATGACTTGAAAATGCGGTTGTGGTCCACAAGTTGAAAAATTTACAATTTGCAATAACCGAGAGGCGAATTTATCGCCAACAAGCAAAACGAAGTTTATATCAAAAAAGAAAGAGAATTTTACTTTTTTTTCTTTAAATTACCACAAACCAAAAATTTTACTTATCTACAAAATCTTCTAATATAAACAACAATTTTTCTACAAGAAATGTAAAAGAGTTTTATACTACAACATCATTTCAACACTAAAATACCTCAACGACTTATTTAACATAAATTTTACTACAGTAAACCGGGTAAACAATGGAAAAGCATCGTTTAGAAAAATATACGATTATTACTTTCGAAAGAAAGATAAAGTTTTAAGACCCCTTAACTTTAAATTAATTGAAAGAAAACCCACAAAACAGAGCTAGTCCAAATCTACTAATAAAAACTGAATTAATTCAACTTTTTTTTTTATAGAACAACTTTGGCACTTCACTTTGCAATTACTGCTGAAAACCATTCACTATAGAAATGGAACAAAACTTGAAAAAATACCGAACACTGACCTAGACTTTAAAAATAGAAAATACAACTCGCAGAGAAAAGATCGATAAAAATAAACAACTATTTTGAAATTCAAAACACACCTACTTGTTAGGATGGAATATATTATTGGAACACTGGACTGAGTTCAATTTTACATTAAATGTAGAGCTTTTTCAATGTCCAATTAATACAACAGTCCATCATGTTAACAATCTTCGACTGTCACAACAGTTTAGTAAAGAAAAAATAAAATAAAATAATTGCCACGGAAATGTTCGACCGATTTTGCGGTTCATAAAATTCGTCTGTTTAAAAGGTGGGAGAAAAAAAAATGGCAATAAATCATTGCTCTTGACTGGCCCACTTCCACATTCGATGTTTAAAATAAGAGCAAGAGTAATTCCTTCTTTTGTTTACCCTTTTGTAACTTTGATCTCTATTGTTTGCAATTTTGTATTATCTTTCCACCAAAAATAAATGCACTGGAACGTTCATTGTATGTGTATACTCCACTTTGAATATCGAACATGTGTGAAGTGAATTGATGGATTTGGCAAATTCCTAGGTATTTATCTCTTCATACAATTAAAGTGCTAAGCCCAATGGGCCTATTTATAAGAGTAACTAGTTAAATTGTTTCCAACTTGGCAAACTGTAAAGAGATTATCTTGTATAAATTATTAAAGAGCAAGCCTAATTAGTTTTATCGGATATTTTAAAAGGATTATTTTCGCTCATAGACTATCATTTGCTAATGATAAATACTAACAAAATTAACTTAAAAGCAGCTTACGAAATAAATCTAACTTCAGTTGAAAAAATTTAATACACGTGCAAATCGTAATGCCAATATAATAGCAATTCTTAAAATAACTATATCGAAACCGTTATTTATAAAGCACTAATCGTTCACTAACGATTCAAAAATTACAAACATTAAAAGTCAAACCCTTCCTGAAATTTAACATTAAAACTCATTCGTTCTTTGTGTTTAAATCTATTATTACTAATTCAAATATCAAATATAAATGTGTTATCATTCTGTTTCTGCAACAGCTTTAAACCGTGTGTATGTAAATTTTATTAAAATTTTGAATTATTCATGAAATGTTTTAGAGTTATTATTTTTTAAATAAAAAACCAAATTAAAAAGACGTATTTACTTCGCATGACACTGAAAACAAACATTTGTGATGTTCTAATGTCAAAAATGTTGCGTGTTCGGGAAAAATGTACACGTGTAAGGAAGAACATTGATCTGCTAATAATAATTAATTCCATTAAACACTTACATGAAATTGTAAGTAAACGGTAATTCGCTGGCTTAATTTACTTTTTTGTTTTTCGATATGAAAGGAATTAGTCGCTGGAAATTATTCACTTTATTTTGAGCCTGGAATTCTGTTAATTAAATAACAAAGGAAAATTGAAGCATTTGAACAGTTTTAATAGTCAAGCAATATAATATACAGTCTGTCTCTTTTAGTACTACTAGAATTAACCAAAAAATTTCAATGGTTTTTTAGCATTTTAATTGTTTAGCGAAAAAATTTTTGACTGCACATATAGAAAAGAGCTTCTAACTTATTTATTTTAATCAAGACTATATAAAAATTTTCATCATTTTGTATGTATTATTGTGTATTGGCATTTTTGTTCATTTAATACACCTCATACGCACAAACACATATTTTGATATTTCAAAACAATGTTTTAAAATATTGACCTCATAAATCGTAATGCCAATTTTATTAGCTTTTTGACATTTAACAATTAATTTAGAAATGTCAAATTGTACAATATCCATCCCTAACAATCTAATTGAACTGTAAAGAAATGAAAAAAAATACATATGTCTAATCACATTTTGTTTATTTACAAAGTTTTGCATTATATGAACAGAAACCTGACTGACATCTGACATGACGGGAAATGAATTAATGTACAATTGGTACCGACAGCTCTTCTCGAATACTTTTCAAATGACTGTTCTATTTACTGCACATTTCAACTTTGCAATAACAGATATAAACAGTATATCAAAATTTTTAAACTTCCTAAACTTGTAATGCTTTAAATATGACTAACAAATCATCGTTTGCAGTGTTTTGTCCATATGTCATATGTTTTATTACACTATAGTCGGTTATATATCTTTAAAAATCTGGTGAATTTCCAATTTGAATTATAAATTGAAACATCGACGAAAGACAATACAATAAAGCTTTCGAAAAATACTATCAGCACGTAAAGCAGTAAGTTCGTCATGCGTGAGCCATTTATTGCCGCGTATATTGATAAAGGAGTCTGGTGGTCCACGTACAAGTGTGTGTTATGAGCCATCCTGGTCTGCGGTTGGCCGATTCGAGTTAGTGATTTGTTAGTGGGGCCGCCTGTTACAAACGATTGAAAGAAAACACACTTATTTTTCTTTTCTTTATTTATTATTGTATTTCTGTGTAGACTACTACCGTTACAACCACCGATTCTTCAAATCAATGTTTATCTACTGGATTTCCTTTGATACGCTTATGTTAGACTTCTTTTCCTCTTTTGTCTACTAGCTTTGATTCATTTCCTACACGATTTATGTGTCATTATTATTATAGTCCAAGAAATATTTACAACATCGGATATAGGACTGATGAAACGATTCGATGTCGAAGGCGCGGAAATCGTATAAAAACACATAAGACCATATGTCTATTCAATCAGAAAAAAGATTATTTTTGGAAAATTTATTAGCCAACGAATTCAGCTGTAAAAAGTGACAAAAATGTGGACCAAGTTCCTTTGAGATCAATTATATTGATTCAAAAATCCAAAAAGTAGTAAAACTGTTTTAAAATTATCTTAGAATATGTGGAAATCGCTACCTGCTAAAATTAGAGCACATTACATAAATAGATTTTTTTGATACTCTGAAAGTTTTGCGCAATCAAAGTCACAGCTTTTTGCATTTTATCAAAACTTATCAAAAATACTTCTCTATTCTGACATTTAATTAAGAAACTAAAATACAAGTTACCACAAATCTATAAGTAGCTATCTGAAATTGTCACAAAGTTGCACGAATAACTAGCTGGAACAAGAATGTTGGTAAGCTGGAAACAGGTCATTGTGGTTTTGAGAGTCTTAGGAGAGAGAGCCAACAAGTAGAGGTGGAAATGTATGCGTCAAAACAAGCTCATCAGACAGACACTCAGCAGAACAATTATCTGTTGAGCAGATCTGTGTATCATACAGTGCTAAGAAACATCTCAGGAGCTTGCAATTTTCAGTTCTTCATGAAATCAGAGACTCCAGGTTTGGATATGTTTAAACTACAATCGTGAGAAATGTAGGTAGATGAAGTTTTGCTTATATTCATCAGAAATCAGAAGTGAAGCTCTAGCCTCCAAGGGCTGCATACTACTACTACTGCATAACAAGCACTTTCTTGTACAAAGAATAATATAAACGGGTGAATTTTTAAATGTATGTAGGTCACTAATTTTCTATATGCTTATTGGACATACAGAATGTTAAAAAAAAGATGAAATATTCTAAATGGTGTAGTACAGACCGAAATAAGCAGAAAAGTCTTAATAAACATAGGTCCGCAAATCAACGGTTTCAGAATTATGGAAGGTTACTCTAGAGGCGGATTGGCGTTATGCCCTTCAAGATCAAAATGAAAAAATTAATGCAAAAACTCAATAAAAATGTTCGAATATCATCAAAAAATATAGTATCTTCTTCCGTATCTTCGAAACCGTTGTTTTGCGGACACATGTTTATTAAGAATTTCCCGCTTGTTTAGGTTCGTAATATAACTCCTTTAAATATTTCACATTTTTTTAACACCCTGTAGAAAATAAAACCATTTGTAACTGCTCCACTATGTCAACTTATGCCGATCGTCTTCATTTCCACTTCCAAAGGCCCAATTTTCACCAAAAACACCCACTTCAATTAAAGACGTCTTTTCAAATCATCCATAGATGTAAGTATTGCTAGTAAGCTGATATTTATATTTAACTCAATCTTGCAATGTAAACCTAAAGGACTAAAAAATTATACTGCGACTAAATGATAGGAAATTCATTTTACTAAATCTCAAAACTTATTTACTGCTCACAGTTTTGCTTCCGTTTGTCAATGTCTACTTCATTCATTTCTATAACAGAAATTTGATAAATCTAGATTTACAATATCACCTAAATACTATTTTATGATAAAATAGGATTAGTCATTTTCGATTTGTTCCAACTTCCTTTGACTTGACATGCGTGTTTCATAAATCATTTGAAAGCCTGTTGCTTCATTGAACAATGATATTGTTACTACTTAGAATGATAAATTTTGAAATAAAAAGCCATTAAAACGATTACTACAACTAATGTAATAATCCGACTCAGTAGTCTAGAACTAGCTAGAACTATTCACATTTTGCAATTGGACTATTGGAATTAGTTCACAAAGTGTGAGACTATTTATTGGATATTTCAGGTTAAGCGGTTAAGCAAAACACGCTTTAAATTGAAAAACTTTCAAAAAACAAAGAGTGATTAAGTATTCTAACATAAAAAAATATAAACATTGTTGATGAAAATCAAATTTAATTAATATGTAAAAAAAATAATTCGCGTGGAAAAATTTTATTACTTTAGTTAACAGATTTTTCGATTAAGACTATCGTATAAAAATTAAAGTATACGCGAGCAGATTGAATAAACAGTGGAAAATTTATATTTACATATTTTTTTTGGGAAAGATTCTTGAGTGAAACGATTTAGTTCAATCTAAGTTTTCGATCGACGCCTTAACAAAACGCACGCTATCAATAATAAGACAGTTTGCCTCATACGAATATCTAATTTGTGGGATTGTGTGTAATATTACAGCTTTCCCATCACGGCCGGAAACATTCCAAGCTTAAAAACACGACGAAGAATCAGTACATAGTGAGAATATCAGTGTGTCAGTGTGCAAATACCGACACGATACGTTTTTAGTAATGTCATAAATTCAAAGTAGCGTGGCACATTTTATGCAAATTTTCTCATATGAATTCAAATATGCGTTCGTGACTTACGCACGGTGTTCCATTCGAACGTAGATTTTAGATTTGATTTCGTTTTAGGCTCTCTGATTTTCGCCCTTGTCGGAGGGAGAATCTCTCTTTTTTTTATTTTAATTTATTCCAACCCCTAGTAGATTGTCTTTCTCACGTACAATAAAAAGAATCGGGGTTGAAAGTCGATTTCTTCTCTTAATCCAATTTATTTATTACCATTATTAATAATGATGACAGGAGTGCGTGCAATAATGTTCAAATCACCCCATGTGCATAAAGCAGCCCTTATAAATATTTACAGCTATTAATGACCCTTGAAACAATAGATTTGGTGTTTTTGTAAAAGACAGAAAGACATAAAGTCAGCTTTTAAAATGGGTGGCGGCAACCGTCCCCGATCGTAAGAAGCTGTACGTATGTAATCTCTCAGTGTGGCCATCCGTATTTTATATATCCGGGCCCGGAATCCCTCCGGCATTTGTCAATACAGTTTATGGCGATTCTTCCTATGTGGGATCAACCAAAGACATTAATTTATGTTGGCACTCTCGCCAACTTAATCCCTCTAGCCAAACAATGTCACGGATGGATCGTTTGAAAATTTTCTAATAAACTCATAAACTGTCAAAATACTAAAAGAAAAATGAAATATAATTTATCGATCTTTTTTTCAAAAAGTCAACACTGTGTATGCTTCATTAATCACAACAACATTTTATTCATAGTAACTTTTTGTTATTCCCTTTAATAAAAACTAGCGAAGTCATTAGAGAGTGCAAGAAACGAAGCTGTAAATTAGAATTTCGATTTGCCATAGTGAGATATTGCAAATTATATGCAAATCCTCATCGCCACGTAAATTTCAGTCAGGATATCTTCAAGCTTTCTCACTTATTTGTGCATTCACCACATTTGCTTTATTGCACTGAAAATAAACATCAAATGTTTCCGCATATAAATTAGTAAATATAAAAAGAAACAGAAAACAACTGCTATATATCTCAAAATCATAATCAGAATACGAAACACTAGATATCAAACAAACGATGAAGAATGCCAAGAATCATAAACTAGTTTTATTGGTCCTTTATAAACGTAAATACGTTGCAATATAAACACCTACGGAAAATTCTACTATAAAAATGACAGAATTGTCACGGGATGCTATAAAATCTTCACACAAAAACAATAACTGAATAAAACGAACGTCAACCTTTCGGTTTATCTATAAAAATAACAAAAGGTGAAGTAGCTGATCAAAATACAAAATAGATGCATGTAGATGTATCCAAAAATTATATCTACAAACAGAAAAGTGTGTGTGTGTGGCCTGTGAGTCTCTGAAATCTATCGAAGATGTATTTTTCAACTAACCATTTCCTCAATTCTTTTGCCTTGTAACAATTACTCAACGAAAACAAGACATTTCTATTAAAATAGGAGTTTGTTGAAGACATAGTCACAAAGATGAGAAAAATATTATACCTATTTCATCATATCTTATGACCAAAATCCAAATAAAAACAATCTCGAACAATCAAAAGCTGAGACCGTTCAAAATAGAAATTTGCATTTTGAATTGGATAATATGCAAAAATGGGATTCTCTTCAAAATGGCGTTAAAGACAATGGGAAACGTTATAAGGTGTTTATTTTTTTTTTATAACGTTATCTTTCACATTTCTAATTTGGTTTCTGGGTGAACTTTTGAAAAGTTACAATTTTCTTGCTTAGGTCACTAAATTTAATTTCACTTTGTAGATCGGATTAAATAAATGAAACAAAGTAAAAACTAATTAATGCGTCTTTTATCAAAACATGAGTTTCTAAAAACCTTGAATTTTATAAGAACTTGCAAAATTTATTATCAAGATTTCCAGATAATATTGCGATAGTTATAAATTATAAAATGCATATAAATGGATTTTACTTTCAAATAAGGTTGTTATAAATTATATTAATTCTATGAATATAATTATTTAACTGAAAATTAATAAAAGTTTGAACACTGCAAAGTGTTTCTTCGTTTGTAATTTGTAGCAGATGCAAAAGACTGTTATGGAGCAATAGAAAAAAGCTTACCAGAAGAAAACAGAAACAGGAAATAAGTGCCGTTAAGGAGGCTAATGCGGGTACGCTGAAGAATAAATTGGATGCACATCGACCGTCGCTCGCGTTATTTCCAACGAATTTTATTCAATCATGTACTTTGCATACAGATCAACTCAGCGTGCTTCTTATACACAAAGTTATTCTCATACAATATCTTTAACAAAGGATAAAATACGCTCCTAATACATATACAAAAAAAAGAGAAAGATCCTGCTTCTCTTGAGTGAAAATCAGCTTAAAACTACCACTTAAGAAGCATCGATAATGCCTTCGATTTTCAATCACTGACAATGACTATTTAACAAACAACAATGATAGAGAAACGGAATGTAATAAAACGGACGTAATTACTGGAAGTTGAATCGATATAATGATGCTTATATTTGTTTTATCTTGTTGGCGATCAGTACACATATTCATTTTATGTACAAATATTAGCCATTTCGGACAACTACGGATACTATTGCCAAAACGGTAAATCTAGTCGGAAAACTTGTTCAATAAAATATTCTAAGCGATGTTACATATTTTCTCTTCTGCATAATTTAACAAGCTTTACTAAGGATTGCAAGACTAAATCATTCTGAAGCTAGAATTATATCATTAACGCCAATGAAAGTACCTGTTGCCTTTCATAACAGTTTCTATCTTTTTTTTAAAATCCTTCAATTGACGTTAATCATGTCCATTAAATCTTGTCAAATTTTCATAGCTCCATCATCGACGTCTAAGATTATCAGAGGGTTAAGAATTAAGCTCATCAAACTCTTCAAAAGCCCCTTTTTATGATTTTCGACATCCCAACATCTCCGGCTTAGAAAGGTTGTGAAGTTTGAGATGCCGGAAGGCTGAATCCGGCGTTGATAAAGAACATAAATGTGTCATCGTTGTTCACGTGACTTTGAAATAGAAATAGAACTATTGAAAATGAATTTTAAGTGTATCGATAGCATGTCAACTCCTTGTCAATCATCTAAACGCTTTTGTTAGCAAACTTTCACCAATTTTTTCCCAACTAAAAATATCAATATTTTAACGTAAATATCTAAAATAGTTGATAATGCGTAGATCTCCTGATAATTTTTAATCAATCACGTATTAAGTTCTTCCACGCAAAACAGTTTAAATTTAATGTCACGCAAGATTCGATGTCGAGTTTGAAATTCCAGATATGAATCGATGAGTAGAATACAAATCTTGACAATATACGGAAAATCATTTCCGGTAAACTCATAACGTTAAAATGAATTTGTGGAACGACAATAGCTTTGAAGATGTAGAAAATTAAAACTATTTCGTGCTGGTAAACGTTTGCATTTCAAACATAAAGCATTCATTCGTTCGGATTTACACAAAAAAAATTAATATTATGCACATTTATAAATCATTCTTGACTCAAACATGAACATAAATCGTAACATTTTGTCTAAAACTAAATGTAAATGTTGAAATATTTTACAGTATTAATGAATAAAACTTTTAGGAACGATATGTAAACACAGAGCATGTAATTAAGGTGAGAAATTTAGTGTCGAGACTGAATGAAAGAGTTAATTTAAGTTAGTGACAGATCCTGTCCAACTGCACTTTTTCCCATTGTAAGAAATCCCTAACTAATTAACAAAGTTTCACAATTGCAGATGCATTATGTCAAAAAAGCAAATGCTATTTTTAAATACCTTTCAAATATCTGTCGTGTTCTGGACATATTTCATTATGAACACGTTTCTAATTTTAGATTTCTGTTTCGTGTCAGGCCGTGAAACTGTGGTTGACACCAAACAATCAAATGCCGATGAAAATTTAATTAGAACAACAATAATCAGCCTTGATATTTTCTCATTATTGTTATTATCAGTTCAAAAAGAAAAACAATAACTTATTTGGGAAAATAATCCACATGACAATTATTTTTTGTCAGTGATTTTTATTGATGTTGATGTACGTTTTCCGATCCATCAAAAATTGATAGAACTGTAATAAATCACCAAACAAAAATCATAATCCAGATTTAATTCCAGCCGTATTTTTATATTACACAAAGCGATGAGTTAAACTCTATGACTAGTTTTATAAAGTCAATCAACTCGATTACCTTCGATTTTCGATAGTTCTATGTCGACAATAAATGTTCATTAATGTAATAGTTAAGTGGGCGTCAAATGGTAATAGTAACGGATGGCTGTAATTTTAAAAAAAGGTCGAATTCGTTTAATTTGATAGTTCCCAAAAACTAACATGTTTTAGGTGAGTTTTATGAAGTACTATCATGTTGCTTCCTCTTTAGAACAGGTGTACAGCCACTTAAAATTTTACGATACATTTTGTAAAGTTTGTAACAATATAAACAATTCGAGTTAAAAGGTGCCGAACAACTTGTGCAAATCTCTTGAATTGAGTGGGAGTTTTTGCATTAAAGCCACACATGTTTCGCTCCTCATTCATCACATATATAGCACATCATTCCCAAATATGATCGCATTCTGTTAACTTTATGATTGATGATGGTTTTCTATGTGTTTGAACCCATTTGTCATGACCATCATTTACACTTGTTTTATAAAGTCTGCGTTATCATACTGAGAAAACTAGACAAATTGATAGAGCAAAAACTCTTCTAATTCCATCGACAGCTCCATTTGATGAAATTCAAATTATTTTCCAACCAAACTGTTAACAGGATATGAAATTAAACGCTCGTTTTAATTGAACTGCACAATCATTACCATAGGTATGCAATGAAATAAATAAAAAAAAAAAAAACAAAACTTTAGCAATTGTGTTGAAAAATTAAAAGCAATGAAAATATGAAGCAAGTTTGTCAAGTTATGAAAAAGTGTCTTTTACTCCTCGGAGCTATCTTAAAGAATTTATAAGCAGTAAAAAAACACCGTAGTAGTTTTTCGTCATACATTTTGTTGAAGTGTTTTAAAGTTGTTGCTTATGCAAAACTGTCGTTCGTTGGCTAAGTTTCAGTTTCGAAAGTTTTACTAATAACTTAAATAAACTCAAGTCGTTGCAGCTTTAGCTTGAATACTCGCAAACAGGTAATTAAAAATGCAGAAAGTATGTTAAATATTACATCTAATTAAAAGGCAGGATGCTGAAGTCAGTTTACAGTGTGAAACAGGAGAGCGCAAATATCTTCAAAAACACTCTAGGGAGTCTATAAATTTCTGCATAAAAGAAAGATGAAGGCAAGATAATAACTCACGTCTAACTTGGGGGAAAATAACTAAATATAATTTAAAAATAAAACAAAAGATGCGCCATACATAAAAGATTACATTCTACGGATTACATTTTATTCCAAGACGTTTCATCAAAATTTTTTTTCTTGCTAAAATAACGTTAACACAATTTTAACTAAAACAAAAAAATATATAAATTTTACACGCTCAAACAAACAACACAAATATTGTGCGCCTGGTCAAATAAAACCAATATTTGATAAATAAATGACAACCTACAAACGGATGTAAATAATAACAATGAAACGCAGAAACGGTTGTTTATTTTAAATCGTATTGATTTCTCATCTTGTTCGAATTAAATTCAAAATGTAACAAAATACCAGCTCAAATTTTCCAATGCATTATATTCGTTGATGTTGAAAAAAAAAAATGAATAAATTCACTAAACGAATCTTCTTTTCTAGCAGATGAAAAGCGGTTTTAAACGGATTATACTAAGTAACAATGTCCTTTATTCTGGTTAAAATAGTCGTGTTGGTGTGTAAAATCTACATTATTACATATGGTATCTGCATATATTCGAATGTATTTAGTTTTTAAAGCTCTTGTTTGAGTATCCAGTTTGAAATTAGTGCACTAGCTAGATGCCCGACATTAGCCGGCTCATTAAGCTAGCAAAATTTCATTATCGCTATTATTTATAGCAACCAGAGAGAGGTCGCTAGTGGTTAGCCTCTTGTGTCGAGACACCCCTCTCTGGATTAGGTTTCGATATATTGATCGATATTAGCCTAAATTATGCTGCCACTATCACTAAAAGTTAATGGCCCTTTGTGGCCGCTTCCAGTAATGTTATGAGTTTCCCTACTATTAATTGGACCGGGAACGGTCATGGGATAGGTCGCCCTACCCTCCTACTCATCTTTGATAAACATGAGTGTTGATAGTAAATTATCGAGAATTTGTTTTACATAATACTCACTGGCATTAAGTGGAATCGAAGAATGGGCCGGAATAGTGGCAATGTGATGATGTCCGGCAGCCATGTGACGCCCTTGATAGCCCAAAACTGAGCCATGGTAGAGCACATGGTGGCCATGTCCACCTCCGTGATGTTGCCTGAACCCCGCCACCGTACCTCTTCTTTTTATCACTGATCACAATAATTTTGCATATTTGTTCACTTTTTCAACAGGAAACGTAGTCACTTCACATTCTACAAAATTGGTTAAATTCTTGAAAACAATTACTTTTATGATTTTAGGCAGTTCGTGTAACGATAACAATAATAAAAAAAATCAACGTATGTGTATGCATGCAAGCAAACAAAATTTTCCACGCGAACGTCAATCGCTACATAAATATTTTACTAACCAACAACGATAATAAAGATAATTACGAACTGAATTGGTAAAGAACAAAAGAAGCGATTGATAATAAATGTAAATAGACACGTGTGAGGATAATTTGAAATTGTCTAATTTCCACTTTGCCAGGGTGTTTACAACTGAAACTGACTTGAATTTTTAAACGGTTTTAAACAGGCGAGCTTACATTTGCAATGTTCTAATTTTCTGACAGTATCAGCTACAGAAATAATAAGATAGACGGAATTGCGATTGTTAACACGATGCTCTACAGGAAACATTTAAATGAAGTTTTCCGTTTTCGCCTCTTTTAGTCGTGACTCGAAACCAGAGTAAAGTTATTTTCGCTTATTTTTTCTTTTTCTATTTCAACATTAATCCAAACAAACTGACTAAAGATATTAATAAAAACAACCAAAAAAAGCTCCATTTCTTCTAATATCTAAAAGAAAAAAATATTGGCAATGAAGAAAACAGGCTATTTCGAAAGAAAGATCAAGGCGACTGATGTAGAGGGTTAATCTACCCCTACATTATAATAGGACAAACGGTTTATTACAAGATAAGAGCGGCCTTATAAATGCTAAGAAAGCTCTCGTAAGCTTAACCTTATGACAAAAACAAAATAGAATAAAGGTCACGGTCCCTATAATTGAAAGTAATGAAATGCACATCCCAAATTGATATTTAAAACAAAATTTTCAATCGATATAAATTTTCATATCTCGTGTTTTGTAATTATTTTCAAGAAGAAATAACACAATTTACCTAAATTATCCATTCTAGAAGTAACATTATTCCGACACCATTGGCATTACCAATCTCCTAACGAAAATAAAACCGCGTGCTTGTGAGTCACGTGCGTGGTTATAGGAAGACGACGACGACGCACCGACATACAACGCGGTCAGGCGACGACTGGCGTCGGAATGGGAAGCGACGAGCGTCGCGACGCGTGCCTCCGGGTTGGTAAAGCTGCGTGCGCATACTCACATTTCCGGGTAAATATTCGCGAAATGTCGTGAAGATGGGCAAAAGACTGACACAATAATTGAACCTTCTTCTTATTTTCTCGCTCCTTCGGGATGTCTTTTATTGACGTATGCACGAGTAGACGGTTAAGATTATCCGTCAAGTCGGATCCAATTACCCTCGAAGGATTGTCGAAAATGTTTTGTAAACATAATTCGAAATAAAGTAGCTTTTAAACGTCGATATAAATCAAGAGCTTTACAAGAAAACTTGTAAACACATCGATGGCTTGTCAGAATGAACGGCTCTGATCTGTCTGCTTTCGATACTCGAAGCCGTAAGGATTTAAATGTAGAAAGGAGACTATTATGCGCTTTTTTGTCGGACGGATTTTCTACCCGACCAAATGCTTAAATGCCGAAGTGGAAGAAATATTACTTTTAAAATGGAAAAATAGAATAGAATATACAAAAATCTATCTTTGTTCGTTTACCTTTAAAAATTATGTATGCTTTGAGGTCTCACAGAGAAAAACTCGAAATTCCTTAAGTTTCAATATTTCTTTCAGACGATTTTATACCCATCTTACACTTCTATTTTCAACAACTACTATAGAAAAAATATACACTGAAACGTTGCCTGATAACAAAAACGCAAACTTGACGCTCAAACCTAACCGGAAATCGTCATTAATATTTAGAATTTCTTTATGTATCGCCTTCTAACTGCCTTTTCATGGAAATGATATCTAACTACTCCATATCACAAAAGAATAAAGAAGGGTGGTAAAACTATTAGCATACGTGCGATCATAAACATAAATCAAATTCAATTACTTTAACATGGGCGCTGTTAATATAACTGTATTTTTTCGGTGGAGTAGAGATTAGCAAAACAGACGGCTTTTCTTATGAATAGTTAATTTTTATGTTGTTATTATTCACTTTATTTACAAACACAAAGTACCTGAAAGTGGCTATTTATCGTCGGCTGTATTTTAGCGCTGCTATTTAGAAACAAAATATTGCATTAATTTAAAAATTAATGGTCTATTAAACAACAGACCACATAAAACGTGGTTTCCGAATAACTTACGTGCAAAACTAACAAACTGCATGCAAAAAATCGACTAAACCGCAAAACCCAAATTGCTTAAATTGTTGAGTTATTTTTATCCAAAAATTCTAACTTTTCTCAAAATAAAACAATTTTAGCAATAATTCTTAAAATGTAAAATAATTTGCACAAACATTCGGCTATTTTTGTATAATGTATACCTATTCAGTATGGTTTGTTGTATTCTAATTTCAGTCTACGTGTTCATTTCCTGTGTGTTTTTAGCGGTTCGTTTCAAATAATTGATACATTTATTACCGTTACTCGCAAACTGTGAAATTAACCTTCCGTTCGTTTTTAAAATCGCCACAAATTAATTTTGTATTTTGGTACGATGCAAATAAATCAAATTGCAGTTTTACAGCTTTAAATTTTCAAACAGTCGAATCTAGAATTGTTTGGATAAATGTTCTAAAAAAAAGCACTTAATTAGAGCTTGATTTTTTTTAATTTTCATGACGCAATTACCTGCTTCAAATACTAAACAAAAGTACTAAATATTTAAATTAGTTTTCATTGAATTCTACTGTTTAAATTAAAAATAATAAAATTTAATTTAAATCCAATTTCACTTAAAATGCTAAAGATACAGCTTAATTTGCATATAAAAGAAACAAAGAAAAACGGAAGGAAACTGGAACAAAAGTTAATCAGATTAAGATCAAACAATTGTCTAATTAAGTCTTTAGTAACTCAGACTAATCAATTTCGACTAGTAAAGAAGCGACAAGTTTTTATATTCAGAACAGAAAGTTGGACTGCAGACGAAAAGGCAATTAATATTCTTAGCATGTATTTAACCATTGAAAAATCACAATTGCTTAATTTACATCTTAAGTGAAGGTAATAATCCGTCGGCGCATCCACCAATTTTGCATGTAACGTAAAATAAAAAATTAAATATCATACTTCCAATATCTAAACTAAAGCACACAAAATATGGTCAAAACTTCATTATACATTCTCTTTGTCAGTGATCTAAAACTTAATTTAAGTTCTGCTACTGAAGAAGCAATAAACTTAGTAATAATAAAAGAGTAAACTCCATAGTAAAAATTGATAACTTTCCAAAGTATCTACATAAACATTTCCACAAAATAATAAATTATTAAGCATCAAACCCCTCATAAACATTAGTATTATAGAAATTAATTAAAAAGAGAATCCAGTATAAAAAGTGATTTAAAATCATTCAAATTTCCTATCTTTTCCTCCCTCCTCTACACCCCAAGTCTGGTTTATTTTCCGTGACCCTATTTAAAGCAGATTGCTCTCGGAAAGTAATTTCTTAGCAAACACACACACATACATACATGGTCGGTTTAAAGACATCGCTTTCTGTCTGGTTAAGTAAACTTGAAAATAAACTCCACGACAGTTAAAGAAAGGGTCGAAATAAGAGGCTCCTCTACACAGATCTGGTTATCCCGTTAGTGAGATCTTATAAATCTGAACACTCCGCAGGTGGGTAATGGGAACGGTGGCGGTGCAACGGCGGCCACCGTAAGATTACATGTCTACTGGATGGTGATATAATGGCCAAGTAATCGAGTCACGCGTGCCCATTCACCCCTTCGGCCTCTTTCAACCGTCGCTGAACCGACACATAACCTAGAATCAACACTTTCCTATCCGACAACTTCTAATGAAAAATTAATAAATATGTAATAATTACTGATTATAGGTTCTAGCTGCATTTTTTTTTTTGAAATATAAGGTTTTAATACAAAAAGAAATAATCCTTTCAACTCTCTTATCGAAAATTTCAGCGACGTAATATACTAAAAAGCATAAAAGAAATATAACTTTTCATGCTTTTATAACTCTCGTTTTAACACTTGGCATACATGTTTTAACACTACTCTGAATATTTTTACAAAATTAAAAATTAATGATTAAACTGCTGGTTTTATGGAATCGAAATATTATCAGTGAATTGAGATAAAAATCCAATTTTGCTAATGTTGATCATAAATTTGATTGAAGAAAAAGAGAAGTTATAAAATCCGAGTATCTAAAAGTTGCTTATGTGGTAAGCCAAGGATATATTGTTTCGAAAATTGTCGATACAAATAAGAAAAGCGCGTAATCCATCAAAGTGTAGATGTTGCAAATATTATAGAAGAAAAAAGCATTAGTTTATGAAATATGGAAAAAATAGAATTTGTAAGCTGCTAGTATGAATTCAATTTGTTTTACGAGTTTAGGATGGAGAATCAATAGATCGGCCGGGCTGGCCAAAGTTTTCAGGTTAATATCAATTGAAACATTCTGAAGTTATGGTTTAATATTCTGCCAACGATTCGCGTTTTTTTATGCGTACACATTTGCCAATATAAGGGAACATAACGATTATTACGGTCTGTTATTTGAATTTTAAATAACCATAGTATAACGATTTCCTGTTGGTGTTCTGACACAAAATGAGTAAAAATTATTACTATTAGTCTGTGGACAGACGAATTTCGTTTTGTGGTGATTGTTTAAATTGGATACAAGAGGCAATAAAACCACAATAAATTTATTCAAAGTTATAAACTATTAATAAGTCAGTAATAAATAGCACCGAAATCGTGCCAAATAATTCAGTCTTGTTGTTCAACATCCCTGAAAAACTTCCTCCGTCGTAGCGTGGCACGAAAAATGCTCTTTCAGCCACCCTGGCAGCAAAAGCACGAAAAATTATGTGTGGCCATAACAAAACCTAAAGTTTTGAAAAGAGTCCCGAAGTTGCGTGTTTTAAATCGGCGGAAATGAGACGGCGATGTCCTGAAAAAAGGACGAAAATGAAGTGACATCGCGTACCAGGCCCGATCGGATAAAGCAAAAAACACACAAAGCGTGAAATATAGACCATTACCACGTTAGAGATGATGTCGTGAAAACGACGGCCACACCAAACTTACGATAACGAACTAAATAAACTTTAATTGGCCGCCTTTGCCTGTTAATCATGCCCTTTTAAATATAATTTAGCTATTCTAGGTTGCCGTGTAATTAGAACAGTTAACAAGATTTAAGAACGCTATTCTCTGTTTGGAAGCGAACTTTAAACACGGGATTTATTAATGGCACGCCGGGCCACATAAGCCGCCGGGACCCAACTTACCCAATTAGACACTCCTACCTAACACACAACTATTCTTACAACAAAAGAATTGCAAACACCTTTACCACAACAAAAAAATAAAATCTGCAAACATTCTAATAAATTCATAACTATGATAACAAACGCTTTCCTTGCCGAAAGCTACTAATTTGCAATTTTAACATAAGATAATAAACTATGAACTTTTAGATTTTTTATTTGATTCAATGCAAACTCCCCAAACCTTTGCAATTGTGTTTCCATTGTTTTTAAAAAATATTTGTTGTATGTCCACTTCGATAATTAAACAACAGCCAATATATTTGCCCGGCGCCTCCACCAATTTTCCACGTAATTGCTTCAAATTTCGGTTAACACCAATATTTCCTCCGACGTCGAAATGCATGTTCAAAACTCTTGTAAAAACCGATATAACAGCTAAAACCGCGTCAGTTTCCGCTTCCGTTTCGTACAGGAGAATTGCGGTTGCCAAGTATTAACTACTAAAAATAGTTTTTTCTTTTCATTTGCAAAGATTAATATCAGAAAATGCGGTTGACATGTTTAAATACAATTAAAAATCAAACTATAAATTAAATCAATTCGCGACGGTTTCGTGAGAATCGCTCGCATAATCAAATGATATCTTAATTGTTTCTCGAAAAATGCATACTTTGAATGGGCGGCTTATTTAAAAGAAATACCCATACAATGTCAAATATCTTATGCATAAAATTCAAGCTTGGCATGCTAGTTTTGCTTCTAACAACACTGTTCCAAAAGAACATAATATTTTATATTTTCGGTTGGAGAATAAAATTTTCGAGAAGCGAAGGAAAATACTTTTAAAAGTGCAGTATTTCATCTTATTCAATACGTAAAGTCATCAGTCATCGTTAGCACGATGTGCCGAGCATTTTAAATAATGGCGTTTACATCTCCCTATCCTAACATGAATTCTTAAAAAGCCTCGTCTTCATCCTACCGTTAATGCCCAAAGATTTAAATTTCTCATGGTTTGCAGAGACATTATGCAATAATAATTTCTTGACCTGCCAGGTAGGAAAATGTAACATAATTCATTAAAACGGTAAGAAGCACGATCGTTTTTTACGATAATTTCACTTGCAGCAGTGTGAAAATTGCAATATCCAACATAAATCTCATCCTGTACGTGAAACCTTTGCGTTAATAATGTTTAATAAGTATACCAGTATTCCAAAACCCACCGTTCCGTGATGTATGTTATTTAGCTTTTTATTTTGGGTGTGCTTCTGTTTTGCAACGTAATTCCATTATGCACGCAACATTTTTTCCTCGCCTGTATTTCAATACAGTCGACACGATGTATCCATCCGGAGATACTTTAACTGAATCCATTAATAACAACAATTTGGTCATAAAAGTGGCAATATCGTTGAAAATACTGACATTATGCAGAGAATGGATATTGCCAAGTACATTGCTGTGTCAACGTCTCAATTGAAAAAGAATGCTGATCATAGCCGAATCTTTTGCAAAGAGATACGTTTACTTCCATGATATAGAATCTCAACTTTTTTTGGAAAATGCAACAAAGACCTGGACCATACCTTTGGAAAAGAATGAGACGTCCGAGAAATGCACTTAGATGCAATAGACACCTATTTCAGTCGTCTAAAACCCCTCTGATCAATGCAGGGATTTAATAAAAAGGCCGATCTGGCAATAAATGGTTTTTACCTCGTATGAGGACGTTAATGTCGATAGGAGGCACTAAAGAAGGATAAGTGCAAACCCTATTTTAATAATCGACTCCCAGCTTCAATTTCATTTCGCCACTTATTTATTGGATTCGCTCCGCCAGCTTCGATAATTCTGCGCCACCCCATTAGCTCCCTTCGGACGATAAAATGCTACCAACGAAACAAAACGCCACCCTATGGAAACTTGATAGTGTTGAAGAAAAAAATCTGTTAACACCAAGGATAACGATTGTTAAAATGGACAAGCAATTCGTCAGACAGTTTGTATAATCAAGATCTCATTTCCGTTTTTTATATTTAAACCGACGGATTGTTTCAAAGAAAAACAGTAGCTTTTAATTTAATTTTTTTTACAATAACAGCATTAAATTTTAAGTAATGATATTAAATATGATATATTTCTAGAAGAAAATCGTAATTTACACTAAAATAGACTTTTTATGACCTAAGAGTACTGCTTCTGATATAAAATCTGAGAAGTCGTAAAACACAGTTGACAGTTGTTTCTAAATATTTAGCGCACAAACGCTAAGCAGCACACGAAAAGAAACGTTTATTACAACTGCAATTAAAACAGTACAAAAACTATTTGTTTTTTCAGTCACAAAAATATGTTCTTGTTTTATAAACATAAAAGAAAAATCCGTTTACTTTTACTAAACTCTTCGAAAATTGTTAGATTTAAGAAAGGTTTTCTTTTCTAAAAAATACGCAAAAATTATTTAAATGGTCCAAATTTATTTCATTAAACTTATACCATAAATAAGGACTTTTTTCGTGATTAAAAGTTGTTTGGATTTATTGTACAAACTTGAAACAAATATCCCATCAAGACAGAAAAAACCTATTAATTATTCGAACTTTACGAGACTTCTTTGCGACTTTTTTAATGTCAAATAATGGTATAAATATTATATATAGTTTCTTAGAATCTTTTGGGGATTTTAAGCTTAAAAAAATCACGAAAAAAACTTAAAGTCGCTCAAAAAGGAAATCGTCTATAACTGTCCATCGACAATAATTCTCAATTTTTTTATAGAAAAATGAAATATGAATATTACTAGAAATCCACTTTTCAACTTCTTGGGAGAGAAGGCTGTTGAAAATATGACTATGACCCAAAAATTAGAAATAGCTCTATAGAGGACTAAAAAACTGCGAACAGAACAAATGGTGTAAACTGCCGTTTAGCATACAAAATATGGACATTGATGAAAGTGTCACAAAGTGATACTTTGAAAAAATAGAATCTCCAAACAAATGACCTCAAATTGATTTTAAAAATGTATTATCCTTGAAATCTTTCGGAGACTTGTCCTGTATTTGTACAGACGCAGGTATCGATACATTTAGCTGGAAAGAGTAATGGCTGCCAATAGCGGCAGCAGATGGATATGCTGCTGAGGCGCTAAGTAACAAAGTGGATGTTGCTAACAGAATTATGTATGAAAGTCTGCTGAAATCATCATTTATAATAAAGACTAAGAATACGAATCCTTCGAAGTGAATTTTGAAATTCAACAAATCTTAGATGAAATTTTATATCCGTACCGATCCAGAGTAACAATTATTAATAAAAAGGTTGCCAGACAGGTGTTGGATTTTTTTCAAAGTTCGTATCCTACAAGTCTAATAAAGTTATTACTTTTTAGCAGCTCGGCAACTATCTGGTTAAAGTTCGTCTCGAATGAATTGATTGATTTGATGCGAACAGAATACTCTCTATAAATTATACCACAAGCAATCTGTTCATCGAGTTTGTCGAAACTCGAACCTTCACCCTTATACTTTACGACAACCGTGACAAACATTCTCTCGACCACTTCCACGTCAAACTTATTGTTCTCCGTTCTTTGTGATCTTAATTTCTCGGCGTGAATAAAGTCTAAAGTAGCGTTTTGTCTAGTATGTATGGGCTCATCGGAAAAACTTTCTTTCTGGTCTCCTGAAAGTCTCGCATCGTCGAGATTCTCTATTATTATTTTTTTGTCTTTTCTATAATACACCCTCTCATATTTCATTGCAACATGAATGGAAAAGTTGTAGTCTTGCAAACGACATCAGCAAACAAGTTGTTATAGGAGAGGCTAACAATTCAAAAGAGGAAGGAGGAGGAGGACATCCTCAACGAACTAAAACAAACTGTCAAAAGCTAATTGCAAAACGGGTTAACCTGTAAAGTCATAAAGTTCCCTCCCTCAGTTAATTAAATGTAATGGTTCAAAAGGCCTTTCAGGCAATTTCACTTGCACGGACGTCGGCCATTGTGAGAAAGGAAGGTCGCCACATCGTAATTCCTCGAATCAACCCCCTCTATACTCCGAATTGCGCACTCAATCACATGAATATTTTCAGACCGCATTACCTAGACGATGGCCCTTGTAAATATTTAAAAGCTTCGAG
This sequence comes from Latheticus oryzae, assembly GCA_030157265.1. Taxonomy (NCBI): domain Eukaryota; kingdom Metazoa; phylum Arthropoda; class Insecta; order Coleoptera; family Tenebrionidae; genus Latheticus; species Latheticus oryzae. The sequence goes on from CM058050.1 coordinate 12,977,693, forward strand.
AGTATTCTCGGTCGTTCTAACTAATTGCGGAAAATTGTACGAACTAATCAAAGTTTTCCCATCAAAATCCAACATTTTTCCCTCAATCACAGCAAGAAAAGAAACACAAAGATAAAACGATTAATAAGCAAAACTCTTAAAAACTTTAGAAATATTTTGTTAATCTGATTTAATCGAATTAATGTAGATCTGAAGTAAAATTACTCTCTTCTATTTATTCAGCGTTTAATCTCGGTTCTTTGAAGGTTGGTACGCCTGTCGCCTTGTGATACACTGTATCGAATATGACGCTTCAGTTTTACGATAGTCATAAATCAAAACAAGTTTACATCAAGAAAACTACATCTTATTACACTACATTACTCGGCAAATAGAGTGTTCCCTCCTTACTACGTGCCGTGAGACTTACAAATTTATCCACTCTCGAATCGGATATGATTGCATTCTGCTCTATTATTTCGCAAAGACATTTCTACGTTCTACTACTATATCCCGTTTTCCCCATAAAATTTTATTGGAAATGCAAATACCGTTAGCTTAATCTAAATATTTGGAAAAGCCGCGACGAAAAATAGAACTGTATTATCCAAAAACATGGTACATTGACAGTTATTTGCCGATTCACAAGAGGAAAAAAAAGCGCTTCTTTTCTCTCCTTTCACTATTCAACACATAAAAAACATCGTCAATGATACCTTCGTATGTATGACGGAACTGAATTCGATATTTCGACTGACAACAAGTTTTTATTGGAAAAGTCAAAGATATTCTTTTTTATTTAAAAAGAGAAGTGCTGACACAAAATATTCTTTATTCTATCAAAAACATACAAGATCGTCTATCACAACGTTGAAAATCTAAAAAAAAAATATAATTGTTAATTTTGTATAGAATTAAAGATCTAACCGTCATAATGCTGATTAAAAGGTGTATTATTATTTCAACATGAAAATACAATTCAAGCATGCAACTGTAGATGAATTTTAAAAAATGTGTTTTAAATTTTCGTGTATAAATTGAATTTAAATTATAGGTTATGTCTAGTTGTAAAAATTAAACGTACTTTAGAACATAAGTAATAAATAAGTAGAAGAATGCAGGTATTATTTGAAACCGTTTCCGTGTTGAAACGGTAATTGAATTTCTCATGTAACGAGAATAAAACCGAAGTAAACTCTTGGTACACAGACGACTGAAGAAAACTATAAAAAAAAGGAACGCTGACAAGATAATAAGGTGCACGAAAAGATAATGACAGGAAATACGCTGAAATAAAATAGTCTCTTATTAAAAAACAATTTGAAGATCCGGTGTGTGCGTTATGCTGTACTTTACGGGGCACTTTACTAGAGATTTTCGTTTACTTAAGTGATGCATTATTCACAAAGAATGTTTTCTTTCCGGTTCATGTGTTTTATGGTGCAATTTTTAAAGGGAAATTTGCATTCGAGCTCAAAATGCATAATCTTACATCCTTTGCGACATGCAACCGACGTAGATCCTCCTAAGCTAGTCGAATTACCTATAAGAAGCTCTATTAAGTAATAAAAAGACATCTTTCAATAGTTTACACTGAAAACAGTCTCAGACTTTACGAGCACTAAAAAGCATATTGAATAATAATAAAAAAATTAGAATAATGAAGCGACATTTCCCAAAACTCTGTGAATTTTCTAAACAACCTGTCCTCTATTTTCCATAATTGGAAACGTAGAAAAGAAATTTTTATTTATTTATTTTACCAGTGAATTTTTTTCGAAACAATGGAAGACTGTGTAGCTAACATTTGATTTTTTTATTTTTGAAAGCTTTTGCTTTATTCCTCATTCAACCTTTTTCACTGCTGAAATGTCGATCAGTGGAGCTTTAAACACTGGAATAATTAAAAATCTCAACTTTAGATTTGAGAAATCCCAATCGCTATAAATGAAAAAGAAACCATTTTTTCTGGTATCTATCATTCGTCCTGCAACAACTAATGAAACGTCAAAGATAAAAAAATTTGTAAATTCTGTTCTTAAAAGTATGCAAAAAAAAATTGTTGTTCTCTTGCAATTGGACTAACTGTAAGAACAGAAAATTTCATTGCATCCAAAGTAGCAAAAACAGTTTCAAAACATTACGAGTTGGAATTTTTCTGATATAATTTCTAAGTCCTCTCGAGTCCTGTCTAGGTTCAAGGTTTTAGAAATCTGCAATTTAGCTCCCAATTTTTCCGGAATTATATAGACAAAAAATATTTTTTTGTAGTCTCATCTATATCACTTAAAATGTCTGTGTGCGAGATGAAGCGTATAGCGACATCTCACGAGAGTGCTGGCAGGTTACGGAGCTTGGTGATTTTATGTTGGTGGACAACAAGGTTGCCACTTAATACCAACAAACACCATCTCCTACGGCTGAGCTGGAAACAACTACCCCGCGGGCTACTACCCCGACCGGTATTGAATTACACCAACTCAACCGCCCCACCAACAACACGCTGAAAGTCAGCGTACCTGGAGCTCTAGTAGAGGTTCAGAGCGCGCCCTCGCTGGCATATAGGCGAGACTTCGATCGGTTCCAATCGTGCATAGCACAGGTGCACTGTACTGATGAGGGGCAACTACCCCGAAACCGGTCTGCAGTTTCCTGCTGTCGTGTACGATTGGAACCTCTACTAGAGCTCCAGGTACGCTGACTTTCAGCGTGTTGTTGGTGGGGCGGTTGAGTTGGTGTAATTCAATACCGGTCGGGGTAGTAGCCCGCGGGGTAGTTGTTTCCAGCTCAGCCGTAGGAGATGGTGTTTGTTGGTATTAAGTGGCAACCTTGTTGTCCACCAACATAAAATCACCAAGCTCCGTAACCTGCCAGCACTCTCGTGAGATGTCGCTATACGCTTCATCTCGCACACAGAGCGCGCCCTCGCTGGCATATAGGCGAGACTTCGATCGGTTCCAATCGTGCATAGCACAGGTGCACTGTACTGATGAGGGGCAACTACCCCGAAACCGGTCTGCAGTTTCCTGCTGTCGTGTACGATTGGAACCTCTACTAGAGCTCCAGGTACGCTGACTTTCAGCGTGTTGTTGGTGGGGCGGTTGAGTTGGTGTAATTCAATACCGGTCGGGGTAGTAGCCCGCGGGGTAGTTGTTTCCAGCTCAGCCGTAGGAGATGGTGTTTGTTGGTATTAAGTGGCAACCTTGTTGTCCACCAACATAAAATCACCAAGCTCCGTAACCTGCCAGCACTCTCGTGAGATGTCGCTATACGCTTCATCTCGCACACAGAGCGCGCCCTCGCTGGCATATAGGCGAGACTTCGATCGGTTCCAATCGTGCATAGCACAGGTGCACTGTACTGATGAGGGGCAACTACCCCGAAACCGGTCTGCAGTTTCCTGCTGTCGTGTACGATTGGAACCTCTACTAGCACTTAAAATGTGTAAATCACTCTTAACTGTCGAAAAAAAGTTTTGATGAAACAACCTTAGACGAAAAACATTAGAACATTTGGTTCCAAAAACAAAAATATATTTTGCAAGATTCGTTAAAAAATGCCAAAACTTGTGCAACTAAAGGAAATTAAAGAATTAATATTTCATATGGCTCTTTCAAGTCCTAGACTCAAGAATCTGACCCGAGAAGTTTTCTAAAGCAATAAAAAAAAAATATATGGGTATATAAGTACGTATTCATTTTCCATCTAGATTATGAGAATTTGCAAGAACTTACGAGTATATTTTTATAAATACAATCACATTCGTAAATCTGCATTTTGTTAAATTTTAGTCTCACCTCATCCGCACAACTTAATCCAAAAATTTACATTTTCATTTATATTATTCACAACAAATCCTCATAAAACTCCTTTCTCCCAATCCAACCAACTCCAAAAGTGTCAAATATTAAAAGAAGCTCTGAATCAGAAAGTTGAATAAATCTAAATTTTGCATAGTCTCGTTCTATCCATATCTCAAAATCCAGTCATAAATATGTCTATTCTGATACAAAATTGAAAAAGACATAAAAAAAGCCATTTGTATAGTTTAATATTGTCGCGTAAGATCAATAGTTAAAAATCTCCATTCATTCCTTTATACAGAAAATGTAATTTTCGATAGACTATTGTTGTAAAACGAATAAGCATCGTAAATAGTTTCATTAGGAAATTAAAAATTGTAGTAACCTTGAATGGAAGTTTCTTTTCAAGAATCAGTTTTTTTAACACTTACCTGACCCAATCGGTGTTGAAATCCCTCTACTGTTACTCGCTTCATTATCGTGCAATCCTTCTAAAGCTTGCAACAGGATATTATCGCCGCTTTGTTCTTCACCAATTTCAGCAACACCATGGACATCTTCCGTGCTTGTAGTTTGTATAAGAAAATGTCCATTTGTATTATCATTACCGCTAAGCAAAAAAATTGGCGTACCGCCTCCTAAACGTTTAACCGACTGTAAAAGAACGCCTTCGGCTAAATCACTTTGCTGGATGAAAATCTGACCCAATTTTCCATGCTCCCCTTCTTCTAATACAAGACTGGTTTTTGATGTTGGTAAACTATCAGTGCGTAATAATATATGACCGCCATCCGATGTTTTCGCACCTCGAACCAATATTATATTGCTACCGCGATTTACTTCCGCTCCCGACGATGGACGCGACTCGGTCAAGTTGGTCGTTAAAGCACGCACAAGTTTCGCGTTTGTGTTGTGCATTGGTTTGTCAGATTTCGATTCTTTCACTTGACTAGATGGTGAGCCTTTAGAATCTGAAAAAAAAAGAAAGAGTGGTTTAAATCTAAATGAAAAAATTCAACCTTGAGAATAATTTCGATGACTTTGTAGGTGATATATTAAAGTACGTGGTTAGTCAGAATGACTATTTTGAACCTTCTAGAAAATGGAAAAAATTAATGGTGATTGCTAAACGGAATATTTTATGAGTCCTCTGAGCAGAATATCCTTATAAGAGCAGCCTGTTTGTAGTGGACTAAGGGTTTCCGAGGTCGTTTCCAAAGGCGGCTTACTCTCAACTGCTGCTTTAAAGACACTGTAATAACATTCTTGGTATTATTCCAGATAATTCAACGTACATGTTTCTGACAGCTTCGTTTATAGAATCATAAAAATCATTTGCATTAACGGTGTAATTCTTTTGAAAAAATATTCCCAATAGATTTAAAATCCATTCCAAACTTTGTTAAAGTTTTTATTAGCGCACGTCGATCTCGTGCTCTTTATCGGTCGAAAAAAATGATTTATTGCTGAATTTGTATGAGTAGTGACTACTTAAACCAGGAAAATTACAACAATTTTCAATTTTTTTTTTAAATTTTCAACTTATCTGATACAGATTGGCTTGATTTATGCACTTGTTTACATCAGTCATGCGAAATATTAGAAAAAAATTCAATAATAAATTGCAATTAATTAAAAGACATTGCAAAAAATCCTTGACGTTTAAGAAAAAAAAACACCAATCCGCTATTCACAGTTTCGATTCCAGTCTTTTCAGCATAATTAATTTCCTTCCTCTAATTGGAAGTTTTTTTGCAAAAGCATGTTCTTCCACTTTACGAGTAAAAAAATATAGAAAAAACCAAACATCTACTTTGAAGAAAAAAGTAATTTGAATAAAATAATATGAAAAGCGAGGTTAAAATTAAACGCGTTATGATGGTCGGCCTATATCTGAAGTTGTTGGAAAGGTGTCGAGGGCGTCATAAAGCTCATTTCAGGTGAAATGCTGAAACGTTCAGGCACTTCCACTGCAAATCCGTACTGCAAACACGCCAGCAAGAAAACTTCGGAATGTCTCTAAATCTCACCTCATAATATTTCAGATGCGATTTCAAACTTAAAATGTCTCCATTTGAATAATAAGAGAGACGTATTCGAGTTTTTCAGCGATGAATATAAATGTAGATATTTTATTTATGCACCTTCTGCATCTGAAATAAACGCCATTTATAAACAAAATGTCAACGACAGTCCACATAAGCGAGGTTAAAAATAATAAGGTGGCAATAACGATCTGTCGAAACGAATTTCATTTCTTGAATTATTATATAGAGAAAGCTCTCATTAAAACACCATCAACTAGTTTCTATAAAAATTGTATTGTGTCTTTTGAAGTAATGAGCATTGTTAAACATACTGCATACTCGACTCCTTATTATTTGTATTATAGTGCTGGATAAAAGCCATAATACGCTCTACCGTCCGAGTTTGTTATTTATTGAAGATCATTAAAGGAAGACTGAAAATATTGCTTTTAATACGTGTTTACATGAACTGCATTTAAGTTGCAATTCCAACAGTTATAAATACTAAAGCTTTTAATGAGAATGAATTTTTTCTCACTTCTTGGTGGCACAGCAAAAGCATTTTCAAATTTACTATGTGTAATGAAATTTTATTTTTAGGCACTGTAACCCTTTTATTTTTGCTAACTAACTCGGCTTTTATGCATTCGTGAAAAGCATTAAACTATGTAATTAAAGCGCATTCTTTTATGCTTATTTAACAAAAATCCAAAGCACACACAAAATATTCATGAATTTACGCGTTTCTAGCCTTTAAAACTTTTTTTAAAATATTGTCGCTGTGCACACTTTGTTAATAACGTTCACATCTCAAAACTAATTTCCGTAACGATGTTCCTCTACCCTCCAGTCCAACAATTTCACAACCTACATAATAACAAAACTTTTCAGGCAAATTGTTAAATAGCATGAAACTAAAGTAAAAAAACAAACTCTTTTTAATATAAACTCATCATATAATTTGATTACTTTTAAACAATCAGATGCATTAATGCCAATTTGCACGAAAGTTGGGTTTGTAGTGCATCAAAATTGGCGGATGCGCCGGGTTAACACTAATTTGTACGAAAAAAGTTGGGATCAGCTGTAGCAAGCTACAGTTACGACTTGATAAATGTGACCTTGTCCACGACCATAAGTCGGCAGTAAGATATATAGAGTCGTCCAACTTTGCAACCTTGCGAGATAAAAACTAATCTAGACTTTTTCCGTATTATAACCAATTCGAAATTATGTTCATAACTCAATTGAAACCATAGTTGTAAAACCAGTTCGCACTACTTCAACCAAAATAAATTTAAAAGCGACCTCAAAACTTTCAACTTCATATGAAAATATTTTGGTATTCTCGTTTACACAAATAATAAGTAATAATCTAACTTTAATCCAGGAATTTGAAAATGTAATATAACTGAACAAAGTTGTGGCATATTTTTTATCCTCTTTTCAACAAATTTAAATATGATTATATAAGCGTCTAAACAATACAAAAACTTATACAGACTCACAATCCAAGTGCAATGAAAGTAAAACAGATTTGTTAGTCGCCACAAACTGGCACTAACTCAATCTTAATTCGAGTTTAAGTTGTTTAATTCCAGTTTTATGCAACTTTAGCAAATGCAAACCATTAACCAAAACCAACCAGCAAAGGCGGATTTGTTTTTCAAGACGGAGCAATTGAAACGCTTTTCTGATTTCGGTAATAAGTAAAGTTTTGTTGTGGATGTAAACAATAGCAAAGTTCGTTTCTTATGTAAATTTCAACATTGTCTCCGCTTATTCGCTATTTAAGCATTATCCATAAATAACCAAACATTAAAAGAAAAAGCTGAGTTTTCAATTTAAAAATCTGTGAACACATTATCTTGAATCATTGAAAAGCGTTTGGGAAAGAATCCATAACATAAATATATTTCACTGTAGGTCCCTATTGCCGAAATACACCTACCGTGGTAAAGATAACCGTACAATAAAAGAAAATGTAAAAGTATGAAGGCGTTCCAGAACGAGAGATAACCAAGAAACATAGCAACACCAGGCCCGTTTCATTATGTCTATGTGTACGAAACGATGCAAAGCGGGCTAACGATAACGGATAGGGTACAAGAAGAGAGAATTAGAGATTAGGATAATTGCATGGTGTTGTTGCTTCTACGTGCTAAACTCCGTTGCGAAAAGCAATGAGGAATGATAAATTAAAGGTTTATTATTTTACTACGTGGAACTTGATAAACTGGAGGAAATAAATATTACTCCTCATCACTCAAAGCAAACACGCGTCTATTCATTTTAACCCAACATGAAGATATTCAATTCAAGAGAAAAAATTAATGAAAAAAAAAAAGATCTAAACGGTGACCTGTTAAATTATAATTACAGTTAATCGAAATGACACATTGGATTTAAGCGATGGCAATTAAGCAATTAACGAGAAAGCTTATAAATTATCAACGTAATTCCCTATAATGTTAGTTCACAAATTAGTGCAAACAAAACTTATAATTCACATTATGTAAGTACTGATTTGAATTTCATCTAAAAAAAAGTTTTGTAAGATATTGATTCGATAGAGACCACGGTAATTACAAAAATGAAAATTCCACTGTTTCAGAGGGACAGAAAAATGTTAGCAAAACAAAAGTATTTGTTGCACATTGCCACATTTCCCTGAAGAAATCTTGAAAAAAAAAAACATATTACGAATATATTTATTAATAAGAATAGACGTAAAAACCCAAAAAGTCAATTATATCAAATTTAAATGGATGTTCAAATAAATTCTATTATTAAAACTAACACTTCAACAGTTGGTCGGACAATGTTGTGAAAGATATAAATAAAAACTGATAAATCTCAGAAAGTCACAAAATCAACTATTCATTAAATAAAAATTTAGCTTTTATTCCAAAAATCTAATAACAGATTCTACAGATAAAAGAAGAGGAATTATAGCGAAATAGATGACAAAAACTCTGCCTTGAATTCCACGTCGTTTTTTTTTTATTATCATATTCAGCTGCGAAAAGCTTTATTAAAATAATAAACAAAATCACATTAAACAATATAACTCACATTAACTAAAAATTGATCGAGGAAAATGTAAGACGTATGTCCATATATTTGCTCAACTGAAAGTTGTTAGCATTTTCTTTTTTTTTTTTAATATATAAACATGAAACATTAATCGTACTTAAGATTAATTCACTTTTCAAGAAATTTGAATTATTTATAAAAAAAATTGCAAATTAGCGCTGGTATCGCCCTTGCAACCTATGCAAATCATAATCATAGTTTATTGAAATGACGCGTCAGATTTTAACGTGAGCAATTAACGCAAAAAGCTTATAAATCTCGGATGGTAATTTGGAATAATACAGGCTTCTACTAATTTGGCGTAAATGCATGCACGGCACACAGGCAGATAGTAGAATTTATGGACAAATGGAACGTGGGGTCCAATCGATGATCCCTGTATAACAACGTCCATGTAGACCCTAAGGCTAACACACACATACTCGTTGAAAACGTCCTTTCAAGTAGAACGTCTACGACTCTTCTCAGCACCAATATCTAACACACCAACCTAAAAATGAGTCTTCTCTCTCTAGGTCTTTTCCCAAGAGTACATCCTTTTGTATCTTTACGATCTACTCGCATTACGAAATTCGTCTTCTCTATAATAAAACGAAACGAATAATTTAACGACTTAGCACGTTACCGCATTAATAAACGTTAAGCGCAGGCCGACAATGTTCTCGGTGGCTATTCAGAGAGCGTCATGGTTAGTAATGAAATCCCTAAATATTGTCCAGGACCGGATCTGGTACCGTGCGAGGGTCAAGTGGTCACTAAGAGTTGAAGCTGTGCCAAAAAACGCCCATATAGCAAACTAATAGTCAGAAATTAATCTAAACCCAATGTTTGATGATGGATTTTCCTAAAATCAGATAAAATCAAAGCCAAACACACTGTACAAAAGTTGGTATATTCGTTGAAAGCATAGGTTCTTATCGGAATTGAAGAGATGTATTAGTTTTCCGACGGTATTCGGAACCGTACACATATTTCAATTTCAATAGCGAATATTTGATTCTATGTATAAGAATTGGAAAGTTTATCTGAAAAAGCATCCGTTTGCCTCAAAGATTTTCGATTCGTTGCTTGAAAGTAGAACGCTTGTTGCAGCGACATCAAAACTTTTCTTCCTTTACATTCAGTACTAACACAAACTAATTAGAAAAAAATTGTTTATAAAAAAATAGCACATTTGAAAGAGTAGACAACAAGATTCTTCAAAGCAACTTACTGAGAAATTCAAGTTGTATAGACAGACATCGAAAAGGGAAGAATGAAAGAGATCCGAAATTGGGTAAAGGTTTGCAGCTTTGAGAAGAAGAGAGCTTCTTGAAAGGCCTGATTTTTAACGTACCCTTTCGGTCAGACTTCAATATTGGATACATGAAATGTTTACAGCTTGGCGCTTCGGATTGATCTTGTAAACTGGCTTTTAAACTTTACGACTGCAAAAGCTACACAAAAGCTCGCGGCACTATCATCGATCCTGAAAGCCAGACAAACATTCGCCACAACGTTTCTCTGTTTACACAGTCAAAAAAATAACAATATGCTCGGTAATGTAAGCCATCAGACAAAAATAACGCAAGAGAGTGGGAAGTGAAAAGAAGTGAAAAAAAAAAAACGACAAACCGTTAATACTTAAAAGGAAAATAAAGAAGAAAAATAAATCTCTTGGTGCGGAAACAGTTCATAGAGATAGAAACGGAAACAAATATTTGCGTTTTTCATAATTGATGCCGGTTCATTCTAGAGGGAATACGGAACGGCCGAGAAAATCTTCGTTTCCTTTTTGACTCGATTAAAGACATACAGAAAAAACAACAGATAAAATTTGCTCAAATAAAAATAGATAAAACATAAGAAATGAATGCAGTTAAGATATGACAACATTGTTAGTAACAAACAAGAAGACTGTGCTTTAATTACTGAAACAACGGCCTCATTAAGAGCTTTCAGATTACAAGTACACGATTATGTTACAATGTACAAGTGTTGAAAGTCATCACCGCACAAAAGGCGGAATTAAAACGCGACTCAGCCTCAGGCTCGTCAAACGAAAATCGCCCTTTCATACTAATATAAAACTAAGCAAATTCGACACCAATAAAAACTATAAAAAAATATAGCCGCTAGCTTTGCGGATACCTTAGTTTAAACTATAACAGGAATTTTGCAAAAAGTTAATTAAAATGTTCTATTTCGCCGCTAGCCTTTCCAGCTTCCATTAACCATTATTACAACAGCTCTGCCATAAAAACTAAAGTCCACTTAATCCAGTACGTTCAACAATTTATAAAAAAAATACTCAAAATGAATTCTCGTAAATTACGCCATAAACTAATAAAACAAAACAGAAAAGATGTGGAAAAAAATCCAATACCGTAGACCAAAAACCAATTTTGTATTTGTATTCTCGTAAAGCCCATAGTTGTTTAGCAACCCTTTAAATTTAAACTGCTGATCATCCGTAATTGTTCTTTACGAAAAACCAAAATAACAGTAAAAAAAAAAAGATTCAATTCAAGTTCGTCAGACGCATTGAACTCATGTCCAGACAATCAGTGCGGGGAAAGGAAAGACGACTTAACTCAAATCCAACATAGAATTCGAACGAGTTGTTTAAAAATCAAAGCACGAAAATCGATGGGGGCATCGGGGATCGAATGTTGTAAGATATGCTGAGTGAGCGTCCCATGACAGTCAAGACCTAGCAGGCGCTCATTTTTAAAATCCCACTAACGACCAAAAGCCTATTAGTAACATCTCTCGAGGATTCACTTTTTATTAAACGCTTACTGGGATAATGTTTAAAGAGCATCTAAAAAAACCAAATCGATTTTCTAATGGACAAGATGGAATGTGCATCGTAGGTCCTTTGAGTGCAGTTGCCAAAACGTTAATGAAATCTGGAAAACAGTGGCACGAATGTAAATTAGCTTGGAATAAATTTCAGGTTCCGAATTTAATATCATCCGCGCTGTTTACCATAACAACCGGGTCCTATCGAGCCTTTCGTCGGTGCACTTTGAATAAATTTATTCATGTTGTTACATACGCTTTCCTACTTGAAATTGGAGACGCTTTGTCCATTTTTGTCCAGGTGCATAACTTTCCAAGTAATGAAGTGCCGACAAAGTGCCATAACACAAGCCAACTTTAGCCATAACACAACAAACAAGGGACTTTGATTTTTTGCTAACCCTCACATTAATAAGATATATCGGTCTACTCAATGTACTAGTGTTTTGTTTATGATGGCGGCGGATGCAGCTACTAAACTTACAACAACCCTCACACAAACTTGTTTTTGAGGTCGCGCGATCCACCATCCAGACAATTTACTTGATGTGAGAGCGTTAGCATTATTTAACTCGAGAAGTATCTGCGAAAACTTTTAAAATTTGTTTGTTATCTCAACGAAATGCCTTTCACATTTTTGATGAAACCTCAACTTCAAATAAATTTTTTATTTTATTTTTTCTTTGACGACGAAGATTTATCAAACAAGCAAGTACGTCGGTAATTGCTTAAGAAAAACCTAAACCACGAAACGTTTATGTGATTGGGAAGTACAATGATTCAAAAGGTGTTCTAGATTTCGATCTTCCCTAAGGAGTAAGAAATGTTAGAACGAATTTTGGCATGTCATGCTCGTAAAAGCAAAAATTGCTAGCTTCGGTTTGCTCTGACTGGACCAGTTTCTTTTTTCTTCAAATATTAACGATGACCTCCTTTAACGATTGTCACAAATAACTACCGATATAAATACATAATAGAACAAAATAAATTGATTTTGTCATGCAGCTATTGATAGAAAATAACATGTTTTCTACAACTAATTTAATAAACCAAATTTAACAAGTGTCATACCATACTTATTATATAGCTATATTTTTAATATAATCATCTTCTTTATTATCGTTCAACATGAAAGATATTTTTTATCATTTCTATAAACACAAAATTATGAATTAAATTTTATATTTCATTTCTAAGAATTTACATCGCATGTTACATGAGAAATAATTCTAAAATTAAATTTAATCTGATTTAGTTATCGTTAACCTAACACAATAAATTAATACATTATTTAAAAATTTAAATAGATCCAAAATTGAATTAAAAACAGGATATAATAAATATATAATTATTTTGTGGCTTTTATTTTGAACATAAATTTACTCACAGTGTTCAATATTCAATATTCTCATTAATGCGAGCGCAAATTTCGAATTTATTTTGAACAAATATAATTCATTTGCACGTCACTCTATGACATATCCCCATATTTATTTATTTATATCTAATTTATCATTTGTATAATTAATATAAAATCAGTATAAACGCATATCACCTAATACGTTATAACATCAAATGTAGTTTATTCGGACATTTATTTTATAAACTAACCTTTCATTAAATCTACGCCTATATCTAATAAATACAATTATTAACAATCAACCTAGATATAAAGATTTTTTTTTAGAAAGTATCTGTTAATAATAAGCACTTTCGTGTACAAACTATAATTTAGTAGTAAAGTCATCTTCGAGACAACAATTTTATAATAGCAAACTCCAATTAATTAATCTTGAAAGTTAGCATGCACATGCCTTTGTATGTTTAAATAATCACGTAAATGAAACAATAAAACACTGAAGCTAGAGTATTCGACTATACACGGAGCTTAATATTAAGTTATAAAGTTAGAAAATAAGACATATTAAAACAATAGCTTTAACCACGACAAGGTGATATTGAAGTTTCTCTACCTAATTAACATGCTATCGACTAATTGCGAAAGTTGACGGTACGGTCCTGACTCGTACCATCCTCGTGTCTGTCGGATGATAATTTTCCCGAACAACTACAATTTACATTATGGCGGTACATACCACAGAACATAGACTCAAATCTTATACAACTTGTCAAAGTTTCTACCACAATATAATCACTTCATTGTGGAATCATTCAAAGATTAGATAACGTTCCAAAAAAGAGATTATCTTTATTACTAATATCAGAAACAAACATTGAAATCAATTTTTCTTATGAAAACTGTAAAACTCACAAACTACTATCAATTTCTTACATCGCTAAACTAAATGGTTTATACCTAATTTGGAGCTTTTCAACCCAAAATATGTTAACATAGCTTCTTCAATGAAAATTAGTTAGATTATAATCCCAGTAGAAAACGCGTATTCCAATTTCACTGTCATTCTAAAACGATAAACTTACAAAGCTCGCTTATGTTGCTTTCACATATACCTACGTAACATATGTATGTTATACTCGCAACAGGTTGACCTTAAACATAAATAAAAAAGAAGAAAAATGAAAAATACAAAAAGAATCTCTTTCACACCATTTTTCCTTCAAGGTGAGAATAAACAATGCATTAAATAGAACCAACAATTTTAAATTTTCTAAACACGAAGCTTTTGCAGATGTCACCATTCAAGTAATATCTTCTGTTGACAATTCTCCAATACGTCCGGTTATGTTGCGGCTTACGATTTCGAACTCAGTTTAGACAACAATTCGCTTCAACTACCCTCTCAGTGTTTAATTAATTAACAAGTCTAACCACACTTGGCCGCACCATAATGCAATTACTAATACGTCGGAAAAGAGACTTTACGAACATGTCAGGGTGTGGCAACTGATATAAATCTTAATGAGAATTTATTTTAATAAATTTCAATCTCACAAAACTATTGCAAATTAACAATTTGTTATGCAATTTACTTTAATCTAATAGAAAACAAGTTTCAATATTTCATAACTGAAATAAGTCGGTTTTATGAAGCGCTTTAGAAAATTACTGCTATTATTTATTATGACGAAAATCGTGCGATGATGTTAAAAGACATTGATTTATTTTAAGTTCACCTTTAATTGTACAGTTATATAACTGAGAAAACATTCAATTTTTATTGTATTATACTCAAATCAATATTTATTATACTATAAAACTTCACAGATGGCAGTACACATGTGTACACAGTTGAGTACATTATTTTTTCATTAAATATGAAAAATAAAAAATGGGCTCGTCCGGGATTTGAACCCGGGACCTCCCGCACCCTAAGCGGAAATCATACCCCTAGACCAACGAGCCAACTTAATTGTTTAAACAAAGTGAAAGCAAACGAGATGTAAAAAAAAAATCTGCATATAAATACAATCATTTTAAGCATTATTAAAAATATGGTGTTGTTTAATTGAAATTTTATATTAAAACGACTTTAATAATGGAAATAAAAAAAAAAGAAATAATTCAAAATAAAAAAACAACATGGGCTCGTCCGGGATTTGAACCCGGGACCTCCCGCACCCTAAGCGGAAATCATACCCCTAGACCAACGAGCCGCGCATTTAACGCACTTCTGTAAAAGTCATTCAAACCAGATGATGTTCTACATTAAAAATATTAAATTCTTTTTCAACAATACTGTATAATTTAGCAATATATCACTTATTAACTACTTTCATATAAATAAAACAATATATAATTTAAATATAAATAATTTTTGCAGCAAAAAATTTTAAGCCCAACTTACTCTGCTCTATTTTGATGAAGTAATTACGTTATGAAAAATTCCAAACTTGAATAAATAAAAAAAGTAATATTTCCAGCGTTTAAAAGGTGTCAAACCGAAGCTCTAGATTGAGCTAATTACATTAGATAAATAAACACGTTCTGGTTTGAAATCCAATAAGTTTCATAAAATTGGATTTTTTCAGTAGAATAATGTGTATAATAATGACATCGAAAAGCCAACATGCAACAAGTAGCACGTGATCGATTGAGTGTAAATAAATCAAGCTGTTACTTACTCAATTGCAGATTGACACAGAATACAGCCGGTGAAGCCATAACAGATGTCAGAGATTGAGCATTTTCTCAAATTCCGTTTGATCTAAAACAAACAAAACATCAAATCTTAAATAATTTATTTTATCAATGTCAACGACTAATCTTTATCTAAATTTCTCCTTCTATCCTTTAATTCCTTTAAGGTTACTAACGAGTCGAGTTTAAGGCAACCAGCGCCATGCTGTCTTACTGTTTGTGCCTTAGGGATGAATCAAAAGCATGCATAACAGGAATTCCGCCGCCAACATCAAGAAAACTAGAATACGGTATGTTGGCTTGGGTTGAAAGACCCATAAATTGTATCAACAAAACGTGTCGTGATATCAAGTAAAATCCGAGATCATATACTACGTACAAATAAGTACGATAGGACGAGGAACATCATTAACAGACCGCTCTCTCTCACTACTCTCTAAAGTGAGTATAATCCTCCATTTAGGACTAATGTTTCTCATCGAAGTGGTCGATCTCAACTGAAGGAGTATTGGATCGAACATATGGTATTCAAAGTTGGGCGGTTTGCGGTCCGAAAGGATTATTCCGATTGAGGGCATTCACTTGCAAATTTTAGCACCTACAGAAAGCTATTTTTAATCCTGCATATGTTATCAATGAAGCTGCATTTGATAAGATAATCCGTAAAAACGCATCATTAACCATCACAGCAATATATTCTAATTAGTCAAGTGTATCTCCATACTGTCTTTTCAAAACTCATTTACCTAATTTCTAAGTAATGTAGATATAAAACACAGACATGAATTTGTTACGCGAATCCCAATTATGTCTTCCACAAGCTTTTAGTTGCGCAAAAAGATAAATTAGAAGACACACTAGACGAGTGCAACTTTTCCTCCAGCGATAAATATAACAACTAATTATTTAGTTCTTAGTTTAACTGTTACTCGGGTTAATACAATACCACAAATGAATTTAGGAAAAGGCTTACCAAAGTACAGTTCGAACAAATTTATAACATACATACAGTTAGATTCGCTATTTACACTTAAAACAAAGTTCAAATCTTAACACCGCACTACAATTAACATTAATTGAGATTTTCAAACATCGATTACTAAATATGGATGGAAATTCATGCTATACACCCCGCTACTATGATCGAGAAGTTCAACAGCCAATTCATTAATGGACCGATTCGAACCATTATTTCTCAACAATAGATAGTTTTAAAGACAGGTGTTTATTGTAATATACGACCATCGACCTGTTTTAGTATTGATTCAACTCCAACTATACCTCTATATCTTCATTCCTAATACATGTAGTAGATGATGATAAATCACATACATTTTAATAAAAAATATGTCATTTATTATTCGAATACGTTCAACATCAAAACCTAAGAGGTCTTTACGACATTTTGGTTAGAAAAACACTTGAAATGGTAAACAAAATTGATGTATTTTTATGCAAGTCAACCGAAATCTCTCATGCAATCTAGCAATTCGTTAAAACTAGAAGAAAGCCTAAAGATTTTTCTGTAATCGCTTCAAATGTTACTTTTCCGATTTGGTTAGGAAATGAAACAAAGTTGAATATTTTATACACGATCTTTATTTTTGATTTATGAATTACAAAATAGATCAAGAACTCTAATTTTTGTATAAGATTCAAGATTTCGTGGCATTATACACTCAGCGGCACAAAATTCGATCTATCAAAATTAAATTTTTACTTTTCAATCGCTTTCAACGTACCGTAAAACGTACTTTAACACAGTTTGAGAAATTTTATTAATATAACTTTTTATTTGTTGCAATATTTTTTTGAGAAAATTACCATTAGAACAATTAATCCTTCTGCTTTAAATATTGAACTTAACATTTTATCTCAAGGTCATATATTTCCCAGAAAAAATTAACAAATTTAATGTCAAAAAACCGACTTCGGGGCTACTTTGACAGTCTCTTTGATTAAATTGAAAATCAATGTTATGTAAGATTATGGACTGCTGTGAAGTCTTAAAACTAATATTCAGCTAAATAGGCCAAATTTAATAAGCAATAACTTTTTTCAAATAAGTGTGATCGACAACTTAGTTTATTTTAGGTAAACTTTAATAATTGCCTTAAACGCAGAATATAAAATATATTTTTATGAAAAAAATTAAAAAGTCAATTTTTGGAATGCTTTAGCTATTATATGGGGTAAAAGGAAAATAGTAGTACATTTTTTTTTATAAGGAGTTCAAGTGTAACTTCTTGTGCCAACGCATAAAAAGTCACTTAATCTCCGAGTAAAACATGAAATATCTTCTTCAAACATAAGAAAGAGAGAAAATAATTTAATAAAACGTAAAATTGTGTCTAAAATTTTCAAAAAGCAAATGCAGTTTGTAAAATCTTTACTTTTTATTTCTTATTAATCATTTGCCCCTAACTTTTTTTAATCACTCTAATCGCTGTCACACAACTCAAAAATAACTCACTTACAATTGTTTGTAAAAAAAAACAGCAAAGGCGTGCTTAAAATCGCTAAGTCGAAGTAACCCGGAATGTCAAAGTAGCCCCCTTTTACGGTAGCTTTTTATTCTTCTGATATTCTCTCAATAAAAGCCAGTGCTGGTTTTCTTATGTTTAAATCTGCTTGGTCAAGATAACTTTTACTTCTTCCAAAGAGTTTCTAGCATCAGCATCAGCATTAGCCCTGAAACTGTTTCTCGTTACTTAGAGGACCCAAAGCTGTGATAAATTATTTTCATGGTGATCCAATTTTGAAATTTTCGGTGATTTGGTTCTTTGTGCTTCAGCTCATTATAAACTACATCTAGAGACATTGAAAACTCTTTTGAATTAGACAATTGCTCTGAAAGCGTCCTTTATCCGTCTTATTTTTAACTTTACCAAACCAAAGAAATGCAAAAATTCAAAAACCCTTCAAATGCCAGGAATCAATCGATTTTTTGCCTGTGAGTGTATCGAAACTTTTGAACAGAAACTTCAAAATTTTCCTTAAAAATTGAAAATTTCATTTTTTCACTTTCAGTTATAACAGAGAAGAAAAAATTTTTGTTTCAAATAGAACACGCATTTTGAATTTTTTGGCAGATTCTACATAAAAATCAAGATTTATACTGAAAATTTCATCCTTTCTCCCACAGGGTGTTAAGAAAACAAAAATAAAAGCTCAAATTTTCTAAAAATAAATCAACAGCTCTTTTGAAGTTCAAGTAACAAAATTTCGTTTTGAATTCAGAGTTGCAATACCTCAAAAGAGATTATTTCAAGGTTCTGAACGCCACAAAAATAAGCAGGTATTTAAATTCGGGTTCACAGTAATTACACCAATTATTATCTTTCAAACTGAAAGTTTTAAAATACAGAACATGTTCAAACTCTCGACTCTCGATGGAATGATGAAGATAAGTATAAAAATTCAACATTTCCTTAACTTGGTAAACAAATGTTTCCCCAAGTTGAAGCAAAATCGCGAATCTAAATTGAGAAATTTATGAAAAGTGCTCTACGTTTAGAGTATACTTTTGTCTTTGTGTAATCTAAGAAGCCCAGTATGAAATCAAAACGCATTTCCAATTCCGTTTTCTCTGCTTATCCCCTTTACTTAAATATCTTCTCTAAATCTACCCCTTTTTATTATAATATACGAGCTCAAAGCCATCCCAGTATCGATCCTTCTCCCAGAAGAGCAACCACCAACCTTTTATCTCCTCATATCTCTATAATAAATTCAATATAGCATATAATAAGAAGATGAAAGTGCGACATCTGTATTTCACCGAATAACAAAAATCCAAGTTGAATCTGACATTGGGTGTGAAACCATTGCGTTTGGATATAACTTCACAAGAAGACCGTACTTCCGGGCGCTGCAAGCGTTTCCCGGAGCCCGATTCCAGAATTCATCACAAGAGAAACTCGATGACGTCACATACGACGACAAACAGTGTGCACGGCCTCCTCTCTAACCATTATGTTTAATTTATCGCATGTCTGTGCTTTAGACTGGTATAAGTAGCGTCTCAGATTACAACACTGTTATAGAAGAAGAGAAGAAGAACATAAACTGGCACTGGTACAAGTATTTTGTTTCTTTTCCTTTAATTTCTGTCGTGAAGCCGTTTTCCTACTTGATTAATTTTTACAATTTATTGCATAACTGAGAACGAATTCGTAATTTATTTCAGTTTTTCGTGAAGAGATTTAGCGAGACGGGAAATTTTACGATAAATCGAGAGGACGAATTTCACGATACAACTGAAATTACAAAATTAGATATTTTTAAACAGTCTCAACTTTGAATGCAGCCAATATACAATTGAATTCAATAAATGAGAAAACAAATAAAACATAAATAAAAATTAGATTAATCAATTTGATCAATTCCCTAATGTAAAACCACTTCTATATGAAGCGTAAACTTGTCCAATCTCAAATTGACATCCAAACTGTATATTTCCCGTGTTAAATTAATGATAAAGTTGTCATCGATGAACACGCTATATAATTATATTTGGACGTAGGCCAACTGTTAGCTTGATCGACAGTTGCCACCGAATTTAATGCGAGGTAGATCGCCAACATAAATCGATAATCGTTCGATGCTTATTGCAGCTAATACTAACACTCAAACCTGTATCTAATCCAAAACAACATTTTTATGCATTTTAGGAATAGTAAATTTTATCATTTCTCAAGCATTTAGACAAACTGGGCAAAATATGAGCAACAATTTTAGAAAAAAACGCCAAAGTGTCAATTTTCTTCTACTTTAAAATATTCATATTTCAAGCTTCTTGAATATTATATTACCAAATTTGGACATGGAGATTATAAAAGTGTCCATCGGTTATTACAGATAGGCAATTTCAGTCACGGTAAATTAAACATTAAACAGTATATGAATAAAATAAATAAAACTTGTAGAGAACAATATTTACTTCACTACAACTTGACTTGACAACTAATGATGGTTAAAAACAAATAATTCTGATGAAAATATCAATTTATCTTATTATAGACTTCAATTAGCATTAAACGCTCGTCAACATAAATCGACGATCCACCCTACAATAAATTTGATAGTAACTGTCGATCAAGAGAACAGTTGTCGTACTACTGTAGTCATTTAGAAATTTATGTTTGGCCTTCCGTCGGTTAATGGGTGACGATATTGCTACAAAAAAGACAAAACTTAACAAGGGTTTAATGACTAAAATGCGTGCTCTTTATTTCAAATTGCTATCGACGAGTGTTCTACTCGTGCAAAAACTTTATATCGTTTCAACATATAACCATAAAACAAACCGTAACATCCCAACTAAACTGTCATTAACGTAAGTAGACATTAGTCGTTTTGGACCGTAAATGGTAAATTATTATCGATATTCGCTACTACCTCATACATCATCTTCATTGAATACACGGATAGCCTACTTGCACACTTCATCAATTAAATTCCACAACCGCCGCTGCCGCCACCGCCACCATCGTGGACGATAAATCATTGCAATAATTATACTCAGTTGACAATTAGACAAATAAAACGGGGTAATTACTCCAAACATCTTGTCAAAAGCAAGTTAATTTCGCCAACAATCGCTGTCTCGGGGCGAGATCTTCGGCTTTATACACATCATATTAGATTTAGTGATGGGAAAGGAAGCTAGTATTACTGATTATTTTGATACTTAACTGATACATGTATTGTGTGGCATAATAGATTGTGAATTTGAAAGAAGCTCCAAGCATTCGAGCGAGAAACTAAGACTAGAAATACTAGGTCAAGGTGTTAAATCTTGTCGACAATTCTTAATATTGAAGTAGGTGTTAAATCGTCACCACTATAGTTGAGTACTTGGCTGACACAAGCTCGATGAAATGGGACGACATATATAACATAACATAAGACGATCGCGCCCTTTTACTCGACTCACCATTGGCTGATTCCATGCCAAATATCAAAATCTCATGTATAAGCACGAAGTTATTCCGGATTTATGGAGACTACTCCATCAAAAATTTAATACGGAAGCGGTCGACGAAAATCAATTTTTTCCTCCAACACTACCATCACCGTCCTCTATAACATCTGAATTTTTACAGTAATACAAAGAGCAAACAGAATCAAGCGTACGATATAGAGATTATCCTCTGATTTATGGATATTTTTAAAGATTCATTAAAGCTAACTGGACAAAGTCCTTTGAACAAACAAAGTCATTGGCAAACTAATCAAGCAAGAAAACGGACCCAGCCACAATCTGATCCGTCGTTTAATATTTTATCTAGATGCCTCGAAAGCTCAACTAAAGCGACCGCAAAATAACGAACGATGTGACATACGTATTTACATGATGTACGACTTTCACAAAGTGAATAATAAACAACGAAAAAAAAATCTAATCCATCTACGGTTGACTGAATGAAATGTGACAAAAGTTTCTAAGTTCTTCGTGAATAATAAAGAAGAGCCATTAGATCATATAAATATTATCAAATCACTACTACCAAGTTTGGCGAACTTCTATAAGATTAAATTAGAAAATAGTAAAAACAAAACAAAATAAAAATTCCTAAACGTTTAATACCATCTAGTGAACATCCCTGTGATTTATATCGACATTTTTCATTATCTGAAAGAGAATAACTGAAGCAATCAATGGACCGAAACAAATTTATATATGAAATTGAAATATTGAAATAATTACATTGGACCAGTAATTTCATGATTTTATAGTGAATCATGCGGAAAATGTGATTTTAACAAATAAAAATGACTGAAAACGAGTCCTAATTAAAAAATACATTAACTTCATTTTAAATAACCAGATCCGTTAAATTGGAAAAGTTTTCAAAATTATCTGTAATTGTTCATTAATGGACTAGGTCTAATGTTAAAATAGAAAAAGACGATCAATGCTAATTATTACAATGAAAAGCCGAAGTGTATTAACATAAGTGAAAGCTTTTTGGGTAGCTGCAAATAATAAAATGCGTTGAGAATGTATTAAAAGTTTATAAATGTATTAAAATATAGCGATCAGCTTCTGCATAACCTCCGGTTGTCTATTAAACTTAGTTCGACTATCGCACAACGAGTTTCCAACGATCTCCTTTGTACAGCTTTCTGAATGTGTTTAATATTCTAAAAGCACCAACAAAAACTCCAATTGATAAAATCGCATATATAACATACAAACACAAATTTTGACCCAAATTCACTCCACAAAAAAATTCACAGCCCATCCTAAAACTTCAAATTCACTGAAAAAATTATTATTGTGGAACCGAGAAAATAGTTTTCAGATTTGCTGAAAAATGTAAACAGTTAAAAAGAAGAGCAGCAAATCAATTTAAAATGTAACGGTAAGAATTCCCTTTATGCATCTAAACTGGTTTTGTTGACCCCCAAATTTCACTGTTTTTCCTACTCGCCTTTATTTTTGACAAAATGGAAGCATCTCTTTATATTCAAATAAGTTGAATGATGCTTAGAATTCTCTATGAATGCGAAATGAAAGTTAAATTCGTGCCGAATTTGTATTCATCATGAAACCAGTCGCTGTATATTTAAATTAATAAGATCAGCTTTCGAGTCGAAAAATCGAATTAGAAACCTGGCTCTGTCATTAACTGAAAACTTTTAATTACTTGTGAATTTTTTTCTTTCTTTCTAATGAATCTTTTAAAAACTGTAAACGGTAAACACATTCACATAATTAGAAAATATAAATATACCTTCCTCAAAGCTTATCATTAAAAGTTATATGACAGCTACCTGTCTAAGCAAAAAATTAGGACGTATCAGTTTCTAATCAATTAAAACGTCCACTCACTGTGATTCACCAGAAAATTGTCTGGAAATTTAATATTGGAAATCTCGGCTTCTTTTATGTGCCAATTTGGCAAGTATTAGGCACTAATATAAGGAAGATTTTACAACAACCTATGAAATTTTGAATGGAAACTTTAAATTGCTAAACTTGATGTCATCAAATTTTTTTATGCTTCAAACATATAAGAATAACGTAGTATACATCAAAAAATGAAATAAAATTTAAAATATAAAAAACTGAACTTTGGCTTAAGTTAAATACTGAGAAATCTTCCAAGTCGCTTCTTTCCTTTGTATTTTATTCGCCAATTTCCCACGTCAACAGTTATAAACTTTATATTTTACTAGAACGTATGAAAAAGTTCAAAATATAAAAACTTGTACTATCATCAAAAACTTGTGATGAAAAAAAAAATAAGTAAATATAACAAGCAGTACGTTCCCACTCGGAAAAAATTAGCAAACTTAGTTGTCGAGTAGAAAAGGCTTAAAGACTCGTTAAATTTCCGCTCGTGTAAAAAAATAAAGAACCTCAAAATTAAGAAAACAGAACGTCATAAAACAAAAAGTTTTCAAGTAAAATAAACTATTTTACAAAGAACGAAGTTTAAGGATAAGAGAAAAAGCAAAAATGGTAAAAAGACAGAGAGGAAAGAAGTTTGAACAAACAAATATGAGATGAAACTATTCTTCGCGAAGTAGATTCAGTGTGACCCCATTAGAAGACGGGCGCTTACAGCCCTCTAAAAGCATAATTAAAACATGAAATGTGTGTTTAACTGCTAAAATAAAGCACTAGTTAGTGCGGAATGTTGCACGCCTGTTTCACGCCGTCGAGGACAGTTATGTGCTTGAAGATGGCGAAAGCGTCGACATGTGTAGAATGTGCGCCTCTTCATGCCCAAATGGTCGCTCTTTGTCTTCGCGTCAAGGGCACTAGCTTCAAGTGGAAGCTCCACTCACACTTTTTTTATAGACAAAAAAATTACTTTCTCGTACATCTCTTACAATAATTTTATTAATTTAGTGTACTAGAAAAACATTTCCATGAGTAAACCAAACGGAATTCCGGATGCAATATTGACAATAATTTGCAACAACCCTCTCGATTAAGGGTCAGCCGTTCCAAACGGCTCTAAGCCCCAAACCGCTTGTTCTCCGAATGATAATGTTTCCAACTTTAGCATAGCGAAGTGTACTAAAAAACACCACAACACGCACGCACCAAGCACCCAAGCACGAAACGTGTTCACCAAAATCGGCATCGTCGAGAGACTCTTTATCATCGCCCAAGCAAACAACCTCCATCAGTTTTTGAATTTGTTTAAAGAAAACACGCTCCGAATTTTTATTCTATAATAATGTACAGATTCTTCTTTCAAACAAAACTTAAAGAAAAGATTAAATAAGCTCTTGAAAAATTTACTATTTGGCTACTGCACAAACTGAAATAAAAATTGGCTTTATGCAAAAAACAATAGAAACGATAAATTTTATGTGCGGTGACAGCATAAAGTAAGGACTACAATAACACACGACCGCGTGAATCACAACAAATGTACCCAACAGCCATAATATATCCATTACACTAATAACATTTTTATAGAGGTGGATCGATGGCCTAGTTTCGCTCCATTGAGGATTCACTTTTGTTAAAAAAAAAAGACAGCCGGAAGGTGGCAAATCTCACAGAAGAGTGATCGACAAACGGCAGCAGGAATCTTTAACAGCAATCGTGCATATTTCTGCTATACCTATATTTTTTTCAACTAATATGAACAGGATGGAAATATACCCTATGGATTACAAAGCACAACAAAAACACATAAAAAATTATAAATAATTAAACACCCTCAGCCATGTCACTAAAAATAATTAATAATTTCATCGACAAAATTTATCCTTCAAACTGACTAGAAAAACAAGAGCAAGGAATAGTTTGAATCTGAAAACATAAAAGTTCGATTAAGACTAAAATAATCTACTTTAGAGGAAGAATTGAAAAAAAAAACAAGAAAAAAAATTGTTTGTTGCAGACCTTCATTTAAACAACTTACCATTCCAGATAAAACCAAAAAATTTTAACTGAAAAGAAGTCACGAATTTTCACAAGACCGTCGACTGGTGAAAATTTATTCAAGAAATTCTATTAATGTAACTTCCTCTAACATTCCCCAATCAAAACACTCAAATAAACAACCGGAAATATTACAGAACTATACACATAAACAATAAGTTACAATACAAATATTTCTCAACTTCAAATAAATCAAATTCCAATGTCCTGAATCACCTTGAAGTTGAAAATTTATAACATTTGTAGATAATTTACTTCGTGTACACTAACTACCCTCAAAATTTTTTCAAATAAATTTTGGTCAAAAAAAAGTACAACTTCCAAGCTATAAGTCACTGGCAGACATCCCTTTTTCCATTGTGGTTTATTGCACGTATTTAGTTTGAAAAAAAAATCCACATGCGAATACATAACAGATAACTGTTTGTTGTTTCAAAAAGCTGATGGTTTAGAATTCCTTAGTTAAATGCTTCGCTATAGTAAATTTGTCCCCTTAGGGTTCATGAAGTTAATAACTTTATATTTTAGTGAACCATGCTAATTTAGCAAAGCCACATATGTCTCCACTTTGACCCCATTTCCGTAACATTCAAGACCCACAAAATTCATAACAATTACGTCGTTGTCGTCTGAACAACGTTCCAAAATTATTAATAAAAATGGCATGTCAGAGAGATTTCGTGGCCACAAACTGACCCTCATTTAAAAAAATCACGAACCAAGAGGAAAAACAAGGGTATAATTAAAAATGTTTTTTTCCCAACAATATGTATAATATAAGTCGCAGACACCCTATTATTAAAACCACTGTTTTTTCCCCTTTATTGACGTCTATATCTTAAAGCAATCGCCCCCACACACAAAAAAACAGTTAACAAAACAAGCAGACAAACTGGGTCATCGAGGTTTTATGATGCGAGGGACCGTTAAAAGGTCGGCATTGAAAATTGGAATTCGACGGCGGCGCTGGTCTGACGGCAAATTGAGAGGCGGTAAAGCGGCGGCAATGCTACTGATATGGTAAGTTGAGTTGGCTGTGACAAATGGGCGAATGAGAACCGCCTTTAGCCGGTTACCGATCACAGCGAGGTGAATTGTCACCCTACATTTAACCCCTTGCCGGAAATATAGACGATTGGGTTCCTCTCGAAATGACACCCACGGTATACTTAATCGATGCAAAAAAAAACATCCAAGTTATGTCAAGGGTGGATCAACCGCATCGAAACGACTATTCTCGCTCTCGAGTAAAAGTGTTTCAAAACATCAATCATCTACAAACACTGAAGAGCATCTCTTTGACAGATGACCAAATTATACTCCTTGGAAACTCGACAGTAGATACAAAAACACACATATGGACAAAAATACTCTCATAAAAAAAAAATTAACAATTAGACGAGAAAACTTGTTGAGAAATTTTTGAACAAAGAATCAGCTATTGAAATAACTTTGACATGGAAGCGATAAAATTAGAATTATTTATTACAATAACACATTTTGATTGTTCAAGTAATCTATTTTTATTTTACGAAGATATAAGAAATAGAAAAAAAGATTTCATACAATTACGATTTAATAGGTTTTATGTCCTATTAATACATTATAAATCTAAAATAGAAAAAGCCATTAGGATTGAGCAAAGTTCTTATAAATGATTGAAGAAGTTATTCATTGTATAGACCAGAAGAACAACTTTAATAGATTGGAAAGAAATTTATTGTATCTATATTTATGGCAACTAATAACATGAAATGATTAAGTCGTTAGAATACCATAAAGGCATGTTCTCATGGCTATTGCCTATGAAAAAAATTTCGAATAATCTGACTGTTGCCATAATTTAAATAAAAGCTGCTTATGCCGATAAAACAACATCCAGAATGACATGCAACATTTTAAAGGTAAAAAAATAATTTCTATTTTACTTCTAGGTTTCCATAAATCTATATTTTTTTATAAAATCATAAAAACAAGTCAGTCAATATTATCCATCAAAAAGTCCATATGCAAAAAATCTTTGAGTTTTCATTTGGCAGTAAAAAGTTAAGAAAAAGCAACATTCCAAAATTCGATGACACTCTACCGATGTAAAATATAGTAAATTGTTACACGAAGTTACCTTTTTATGTTAAAAATCTTTCAATAATATTTCTTGGTTCTCTTAATTTGGAATAAACTTGAAAAACTTTAATCTGAACCCGTTTCATCTTGCGTGCCACACTTTATATAATATAAACACAAGCTAACGCAATGAAAGTCATAAAAAATCAGTTTAAGAATTATTTCATGTGAAATGCAACCGAAATCAAATCAATAAGCTTGATACTCTCTATTCCACTTTTTTACAAAAAAAAAAAAAAATACGTAACATATTTAATCGCTAATAGCACCGATTGTAGAAAAAAGCGAAAAAAATTAGTTAATCAATAATAATTCGAATGGATAAAATTATAAATATTTGATGGCCTGGCTAATTTCACAAAAACGCCTCTCCAGTTTTTAGAGAAATAAATGACACGTAAGTCCTAGATTATCAAGAAATCACAAACTGACTTTTAAAAATCAAGTCAAAATTAGTTTAAAAATGTTTTATAAGAAGTGGGTTAATTATTATATGAAATATTTTAAATGTATACTAATCAATTTAGATTTTGGACAAAATAGGTAGTCCGAGAGCCGGCAATACCCGTTATCGCGAATTTGGAAAATTTCTATGTAGATCGACTGTAAAAACATATTCGAACAAATTGAGCTTGGTCTACCTAAGTTCAATTAGCCGAAAGTATTTTTTATCAAATTAACTGTTATACAAAAAAAAAATGTTTTACCGTCATTGTGGAAAATAATAATTATTAGATCATTTTATAGATGATTTTGTGCTCTTTTCCAAAAACTTGGTCTGCCAAACTGCCATAAGGAAAAGTCTGTCGCACCTACTTAAGAAGGTCAGAAAATTTTACCCTTATGGTGGAAGTTTATTTTTTTTACGTTATCTTTGAATATACCTTGGTATGACATTCTAAAAACTGTCTAAAATGTCTGCTATACCAATCTTAAAAAAGAAGTAGTAAAATTTCACCCCTTTGAAGGAAAATTGTTTTTCTTCTTGAATTTTATTGGTTTTGATAATATCTTGAGATATATCTTGGTATGACATCCTAAAAAATGCCAAAAATATCTACCAAACCAATCTTAGAGAAGAAGTCAGTGGTAAAATTTCACCTTTACAAAAAACATTTTATTTCTCAAATTTTATTCATTTTGATGACATCTTTGAAAGTATTTCTATTCTATTGTATAGTATTTTATTACATGGATCACAAAAAACAAACTGAATTGGAGTAAACTTTTCTTATAAAATTGAATACCCTATTTTTCAATTACATTTAATATTGAATAACAATAATTTTTTCGAAAAAATAAGAGGAAATTTACCTTATACATGGCCAACCTTTTAAAACTTAATTCTGATATAATCTCCAAGAAATTCTAATGAAACACTTATTTCAATCACCTTGTATATGTATAGTTTAAGCTAACTCAAATTCCTCTTATTTTTTGACTATATTTATCGTCATAAAAACAATTTGAGAAATAAAACGAAGTTTTGTAATAAAGGTGAAATTTTACCCAGAATTTTTCCTTAAGATTGGTTTGACAGATATTTTCAGTAGTTCTTCGGATGTTATACCATATACAATATTAAATTGAAATATAATCATAATTACATGTATTCTGTTGTATACACAGAAAAAGACTTGGCTTGCGATATTATTGAAAGAGATGACATCTTTTGGTCTGAATTTGGACCAAATTCTAGAAAATTTTTATATGAAAGCAATGTTACCCGAAATTATTGATTCGAGGTTCAACAGAAATCAACCTTTTAGGAAAATTTTACGAAAAGAATTCTCACTTCTGTAGTTTCTTTTAAATCAATCTATTATTTTCTGTCAGTTTTCGAGATTCTTTAGTTTTTTGTTTTTTCTTAGTTTCAAACTCATTTTCCTCATTAAAATAAATGTAAACTTTATTTCCTACTTTACCCTGCAGTTAAACGCTAAAAAACTCAATTGTTTATTGATAAATAATAATTAATCCCACATAAAAAACATAAACTAAAACTCTGGAATTGTGCATTTTTATTAAATGTCATAGAAAGCTAAACCACAACAATTAGTGTTTATTACTCGGTATTTATTAGGGTCACTTCAAGTAGCCTCCATAGGCCATAAATCATGAGAGTATCTCTTCATAGTTTCAGATGTATGTATTTAGAATTGCCTAATTTATTTATTTTTTTTTTCAATCAGATTTAATATAAAACTATCACGTTTGAAGCAAAAAGAAAATACTATCGCAATTTCCTCAAAAGAACTCTATTTATTCGTAATAAATTCATTTGGAGAAACATATTTATGTGGCAGAAAAATGGGCATAATTTTTTCGAGATTTTTGACTATCATATAGAATCGATTAGGACATTGACATTTTTTTCAAAATCTAAAATGCGTTCATAAAATGGGAACGAATTTTGCATTGCTTATATTAGTGGTACAGACTAGCTTTAAGATTAGTATAACATTTTCGACAGTTGATAGAATGTCAGACCAAGATATTTTCAAAGATAACATCAAAAAAGAATAAAATTTAACAATAAGGGTAAACTTTTACCTCTGACCTTCTTCGTAAAACTTTCCGGTAGAACAAAGTATGGCAGACCAAGTTTTTCAAAAAGAGCAAAAAATTTCCTACAGTTGATCTAATACTCATTGATTTCCGCGATGACGGTAAAACATTATTTTTTTTGCATACCAGTTAATTTGATAAAAAATACTTTCGGCTAATTGAACTTAGGCAGAACAAGCTTATTTTGTTCGTATAAGTTTTTATAGTCGATCTATATAGAAATTTTCCAATTTCGCGATGATGGAACATTTACTGTTGCCGGCTCTCAGACTAAGACTTTCAATAATGGCAAATCAGTTAGAGAAAGTTAAAACAGTGCTAATTGTGAAACTTGTAGTAAACTATTTCGAACATCAAACATTTCAACTTGACTCGAATTAAATTCC
Source organism: Latheticus oryzae (assembly GCA_030157265.1). Classification (NCBI taxonomy): domain Eukaryota; kingdom Metazoa; phylum Arthropoda; class Insecta; order Coleoptera; family Tenebrionidae; genus Latheticus; species Latheticus oryzae. Next base: position 13,008,436 of record CM058050.1, read on the forward strand.
TGACTATGTCATTGACAATTTAATTTACATCATGCCAAATAAATGTGGGACAGCTATAAATAATAGTTCAACACCTAACGAAAATTTGTTTACTGAAACAAACAGTTACGTTAAACACGCGAGTAATCAGAATAACAAACATATTGAATATAAAAATTTGTTTCCTTTTAAACTCATAATCCAAATAATCGTTAATCGTTTCTGCTAAATGAATTAGATTTAATTTTTTGTAAAATTTCGATATTGATTTTATATGCAAACGTAAAAATATAAAAACTTCGTATTTAAGTTAATCCAAAGCCAAGCCCCTGAAATAAACCGGGATTGTTTAAATACTAATATTTGCAGAAGAGGCCAACGCGTTCATCCATAAAACTTTCTATTTCCAGTAGGTTATCAAAGACCAATAAAAAAAAACTCCCTATGTAATATTTTCATACGCAAACAGTATTATAAAATGTTTAGTGTGAAAAAAATATTTTTCGCTTTGAAACAAAGTTGTCTGGTCTTTGCATCATCATCGTTTTGTCAATCTTTCGTCTTGATGGCAACCACTCGAAACGATTTGAAGAGAAATATTCAATGTGATGTTTTTCTATTTGCGACGCGAAAGCACAACTTTGTTTCAACCGATTGGTAAACAAGAGACGTTTTAGTTCGTTGAGAATCAATAGAGTAGTGTCCCTTGGTATTCTGACAACTGCTACATTCTGTAGCTACGAACTTTTTAACTCCGAAAATACATTTCCTCCCGTTGCACACTCACACATCCAAGTCTTTTATTGTTTCAATATCAGCTTCCACATTATTTCCCTCGAAAACACAACACGTACACACTTTTGTTCCGAATTATTGCGCCAGCCAATAATTTTCTTAAAAGTTAATAACGATAAATCTTATCTTGACAACACGACCCATGCGACACACTGCTTAATTTCCTCTTAAACCGCTAACATTTTCCGATTATATCTTCGGACGAATTCTAGTACTAATAGAGCAACTTGCTTCTGTTTACTTTGACAAGAGAAATGAGTTAATTCCGTAGGTTCAAGCTTTTTTCTTGCTAGAGCTGAACGTCGGATTTTATAGTTTCCCTTATATCGGTAAACAGATTTCGGTGAATTACTGGCAGCACCCGGACATAAACCGGAATTCGTTGCCCGAACGGCATTTCATCGATTGGAATTTTGCGACACACTTGCAGACATCTCCCAAAAACCAACCGTCCGAATTCAAATTAGCACTGCTCAAGAATCTCTTGATATTTGTGCATGGCAAAATTATCATGAAATTAGAGCATTAAATCAGGATTACATTTTGAGTCGCTTTTGGAACAATATGCGTTTTGCATATTATAAATTATGAAGCAAAATACATAATGGCACTTGTCAATTCCTATTGTTACACGCATAGATCGTTAGAAACATGCTCCAACATCAAACATTTTCCCCAATTTTACTGTTCAAATTTATTGTCATAAACAACAAATGTTTATTCAATATAAACTAAACATGATTTACCGACAAACATCCAAAAAAACAAAATCTGTTATATTATTAATAATTAAGACCATCATTTAGGTCCAACCGATGGCAACAATTTCTTGTTGGTTCAATGTTTGACAGACAGGAAGTCTGCAGGGACGGTTTAAGCAAAGTGTAATACATTAATTAATCATTTAGGAAGGAGATGTGTTTCGCTACCCCACAGAGGTCGCATAATGCAACACTATTAATCAACCCCAATGATTATGTCTTGTTATCGTGACATCCACAGTATTGCGACGGGTTCACTCAATAAACGCCGATGATGGTGGATAACTAGTTAAGCAGACGTAATAAGAGAGTATTAAAGGCAAAAGATCGACGTAAAAAGAACGGAAAAACATAAATAAATAAAAGTTGTTTACGCCGCTGCTTCGGGAATTTGTTCTTGCGATGTCTTAAGAACGTGGGTGAATTGAAATGAATCTGCTTATTCAATCTTACGGCGGGATTATTTCCAACTTCAAAGTTGTAGCGCAAATCGCAATCAAACTCCAAGCTCCACGCCAAATAACGATTTCAATTTTGAAGTTGAAAATTCAAACAGAAAAAAGGTTTTTAATAAAATAGTCTATAAATAACAAAGCATTTACTTAAATTCTGGACTTTTTTTATCTAATTCAATTTCAAATATATAACTAGGAAGAAAGAAAAGAAAGGATCAAGGAGAAATTAATCGACCAAATGGAGATAAAGTCAACAAATGATATATCCAAACAGGATTTAACTCGAAAAAGCGGACAAAGAAAAGCAAGACGTATGAAGAATGGCTACAATATTTTCTCGACGAATTTTATGGTATAGGTAAATTCTTACGTAATTGTCTCAAGTGTACTATCTTTACTCCATTATGCGCACATCCCCTGCATCTTAGTGTAAATCAGATTGGTTAAACGCTGAACAGTCAACATGAGGGTAAACTGTGCTTACCCTTAAATGATTTAGCGTGTTAATGGCCGGTGAATTGATGGTCCAAAATGTAGCCTAATCAGTACATCCCTCTGTGTAGGTTTAGCAAGTCAGTATGTTGATCCGCGATAGTGTATGGTTATTCCGAGATAATTTCCCTCGACTTAGTTCTATCAATCCCCTCATTATCGACGTGGGTCGGTGCCAGCATCCTCCACCGTCATCTGCTCGATGCTAATCCGCTTCGTTCCCCACGCACAAGAATTACTCACGCGTTTGCCCGACGTCACGAGTTTTATAAGAAAACTTCTCTCGGTAAATGTGGTCTGAGGGTCTCGCAAATTTCAGTAGAGCCAGTTCGACCCGAGACAAAGACAAAAGAGAAATGACGATAACGTTGCTGGAATTTGTATAATGAAGATTGAATAACTAATCTTAGCAGAAGCGATTTTTTTTCTCCTCTTCAAGAGATTACGTTTAAAAAAAAAAAAAAAACAATCCACACAACGATAAATTCGGTACAAACCACATATAAAAGCAATTTGTTTTCGAGTTGTCAATAATCGATAAAAAGTGTATAACAGGTGTAAAGTTTAACAAGTCATTCGCCAAGCATTTTTTGGGAAAAAAATTCTGCTTTCGAATACATTCACCTGTGATGAATAGCTAGCTCGAGGCAAGTGGAAACAAGATATATAGCTTGGAAGCAAACACTTACAACTTTACAAAGCCACATCGAGATGCACTGCGAGATGTTCTAATCCGTTTATGCATTGCATGGCATTTGCTTGATTGATGGAGCTAACGAAAGATATTTTCAGAAAAAATTGAGACACTTTGATTTATCACATAGCCATGTACTCATTAGCTTAACATGACATTACCCGGCAACATTAGAACATTACTTTCCATAGTTCTTCCCTTATCATCAAAAATTATTTTTTTTAAACAGCAATCAAATATGGAACATAAACAGTCAATAACCATAAATATTAATCATTTACTTCATTTACATCATTTACTGCAATTATAAAAGCAAAAACAATTTTTACATATGAAACCCATTAAAAGTTTAATGATGAATAGATAATGTTCAGGGTCTGAAATTTTTTTTGAAAAAATCCAAGATAAAAACTCCCTTAAAAAATATGTGTCTTCTTTCCGCTGTCATCTGATTCATTTGTGCTCGAAAAGCCGTTCTCTATCAAATCCCATAACTCTTTTTCAGTCTGCTCTTCATCAGACGTAAAACGTGGCACCTTTCTACCAGCATCCACTTTGTCTAAGAGCGTCCGTCAGTCCCAGTTCAATACTTTGAACAAAGCCAAAGGCATTTTTGTCGTCGATCTTTTAAGAGAATACAGCGCGTTTGCTGATGGTGCGCTTTGTACGTATAACCGGTTGCATTTCGATAAGCATCGATCTCGGTATGATTCTTTTTCGGTCTCAAAGGAATCTCGAAGTTTGATGGAGAAATCAAGATGTAAATGGAATCATATGTGCGTAACTAATCTATAAATTGAAACGCGTTCGTGCGTCTGGCTATCGATAGCTTCCTATTCGAAAGCTCGCTATCGGCCGTCACGCGACGCTTTCAGTCGTCCATCAAAGTCGCACACAACAACGACATCGTCACATTTCAGCCCGTCGACGTTCCAATTGTAAAAATCAAAATTCAAATCATCAAAAAAATTAATTTATACACATGATCGATAGCTTTCATTAAACCGAGAACGTTTTTATTTTTTCCCGACGAAACGACAAACTTGACCTACGTGAATGCGAATGCATGTTGCCTATCAACACGAATACTAAAACTGTTCAAGTTTTTTCCTCGAAGCTTTTTTCAACAAACTTAGATCGATGAAGTTGTTTGTAGAAAATACACAATATCATGTTGAGTATTACCATCGATGTGATACAAGTCTTGAACTTTAATAGCCTGTTTATTGAATATTTCATAACGTCAATTTACATGGGTCCTTATAAATATTTTATTAGAGCTGTATCGACTTTGTGCGTGCTTTTCATCCCGTTTAAGTCCGGAATTCAAATTTTCACCACGCAATCTCAACGCAACGCAATGAGATCTCTTTGCTATACATCGGAATCGGCAGCACACGATTTTCAAAAGAAAATTCCACAACAACGTTCAAGGTTATTTTTATTTCCTCAAGAGAATTTTCTTTCAACATGCCAAAATTATTGGCGAGAAGGAAACATCGAAGTTTTACGACGACATTTACGAAACAATTCTACTAAAACTTTTCGGCTATATCGTCTGCTATACTTAAGCAAAAAAGCTACGATATATATAAATGCTATGCGGAATTAGTCTTTTCCTGAAAAAAGTAACAAATCGCTTCAATACTACTGTACGCTTCCGACTATAAACCAAAATTTCGCGTTTTACAAATATAAAAAAGCGACAAAAGTGGGATTCATTTATTCCTTGAAAGCCGATTTCGGGAAATCAACATTTATGTTACAAGTGAGCTAAGTGCAACTTTCTTATGACCTTGCACTCGAAAAAACGAAATTATCATAAAAAAAAAATTAATAGACTTAATTGCACTTTTGCAGACAAACTTACCACGCTTAAATGAGCATTTTTTTAAACCTTTACACACCAACGAAAAATTAGCAAAGAAAATTCCATTCCAAATCAGGACTAGATGATATAAGTGCCAATGTAAGCTCAAAAATTTTGCCACTCGATGATTTTTCACAAAAAAGCTTCAAATTTGGTGTCTGAGTCTCGCTTGGCTAGCACCTTTTTTCGATTTTCGCCGATATGATTCCGGCGTACAAAATAAATAAAAAAAAATCCAACAAAGTCAGCTAACTTATTTATTTTTTTGTGATAAATTGACTTGGATGCCTTTTGCACATTAAAGCGCTGTCTGACTATAAAGTCCGTCTAAGCACTGAAGCGTTACGATTTTGCAAGGACAATAAAATCTTACACCTGAATCACTTACTCATTCTCAATGACGCCACATGTGATTTATATTGTCCCACCTATTTTTGGTCCTCTTAAATTAGATTTGTTTTAAATTCAAACACCAAAATATCATAGTTTAAATAATAAAACTTTTATCTATTTTCAGAAATAATTAAAAATTGCCAAAGTTTCATACAACGATTAATCTTCACAATAAAACAGCAGCCAAAAATCTGGTAGTGTAATTTATCATAAATTTAGGCGTTTTGCATTAATTAACTCCAGAGATCACGAAAAAATCGCATATTAGAAGATTTTAATTAATAAAAACGTCCGTCTTCTTGGTATTAATTAACTCTGGGGATTTTCCGGTTCCACTTTAATTATAGCAGGTGGATGAATCAATACTTGATATTAAACATATTATGACAAATATTTGCTAAAAAAAGAAGACAAAGAAATATAGGGTCGCATTCAATTATAAAAACGCAAAGAAAGAACAAAAAAGAAAAATTCAAACTTGCTGTTGAGTCAACAAACGTATCTATATCCTATAAGGATTTGATCGCAGAACAATAAAATTAAACTATATAGGTTCATTTACAAAATCAACAATAATACAAAAGTGTAAAAATAGCGTACATTTTCGCCCTTTCTAGATTTACCAAAGCAAAACAAAAAACAAAAGCAAACTGGTGAAAATTGTTCCGATCCTCCGGTTGGTACGAAATAAATATTGATTAATGATTAAAAGCGTTAAGTCTCTTAAATTTAAGAGTGAGATAGAGAAAGGTAAACGAAACACGATCTAAAACTGTTCAGAAAATCTGATAAGTTTGCAATTTACAAGAACCGGAAAGAGGAGACTGTTGAAATGGATGAGATAGTCTCTGAAACCTATAGCTCGACCTTCGGCCGGTAATTGAAAGACAAAAATAGCTTCTCGTCTTTATTTTAAATTAATTGATGGAAAACGTACACACCCTAGTTGATTAACCAATAAAATTTTGCATTTTAAAATTACTAAAATATTTATTTCATATGACTATGAATATAGGGACAAAGGCTAATTGCTTGAGTTTACAGCTGTCGACGCTTGTTTGTGAATTAATAATTAATATTCTACCTTTCAACAATACGCTGTGCTGCATACTAAACACCAAAAAAATCGAGGCAATTAGAACAAAAATTTATACCGAAATTATATACCGCTATTCGAGTCGTCAACACAAAAAGTATTTTTCAATTATACCTTCTCTTCTCTTTTTTGATATAGATCAAATAAGAGAAGCGGGAAATTATATATATAAAAAAAAAAAATAATAATAAGAGTTCTGATGTCGTTCAGACGCTACTGACGATTTCCTCAGTTTTTGAAAATTATTGCGACTCTTAGAATAGATAAATGTCGAATGTCAAATAATAAAAATATTCAAGAAGTGAAATTGGACCAATTTTGATGTCGATTGTCGTCCTCGCTCACTTGAGCGTGGTTTACTAACACAAAAAATAAATTAAAAAAATAACACAGTAAAGGATGTCCAAAATCGATCTCCCGATTTGCTTCGATGATAAAATATCTAAAATCAAATGTTTTTTGTTCGAATCCTCTACTTCTTCGGAATCATAACGTTATTTTTGCATTTTTTTTTCAACATTTTTCATGTTTTGCTCAATTTCTTCAACTGTTCAAATTATATTGAGCCGAATTAAATTGTTTGAGGATTGTTAGGGTAAATTCTTTGCCTCAAAAGGTAGCACGACTCAGTTTCCGACATCTCTTCATGGAATTATCAAAAGCCTCTCTACCAAAAATGCATTAATTTATTTGCTATGTGAAAAAAATATACTAAATTGTCGAAACCAAATATTTCAGACGTTCAGGCCAATACCAATTCATCCTACAATCAACCACAACTTACAGTCACCTTTAACATTACTGAAGCAACTGGAGAAAATGAGCAAGAACTATGAAAAACTGATGGAAAAATGTTTTCAAGAATGTCATCATTCTGACGAAGTAGAGAAGTCCTTCAGCGGATATTTTTGATAATCACCAGATTATCAGATTAAACAAAAAAATTTGAAATGATTAAGTTGTTTTATCAATAAATTAAATCGGAAGGTCAATTTTAGACACGCTATTGTTAATTAGTTGTAATAATTAATTACACTCAGTTATTAAATAATTTATAAGGCTTTATAAGTTTTTATAAAAAAAGTTTAATAAAGTAACAAGTTACTCTTTCGGCTAGTAATTCAAAATCTTTTCAAATTGAAACAAAAGGTATATTATAATTTACAATTTTTCTGCAATTTGTACATATTAGAATCCTTTTTTTGACCAACCATATCCAATAAAATCCTAAAAAAAATGAACAATTTTAAATAAAAAATTTAATAACTTTTATGGAAAATTCGTTGTTTATTGTTAAAAAAAGACAACAAAAACACATATTATAATTAGAACATTCAAAAATTCTTTCTACTGCTGAATAAAATCCTTAACATGTTACAGTACAGAAAAAAATAATAAAATAATTCCCTTCTAAACATTGTCAAAAAATTAACCCATTCTATATTAATTAAATGTCGACGATTCAATTAAGTGACCCTTTGTTATAATTAAAAAAGAATAATTAAATGATTTTGTGAAAACATAAAAAAGATATGTAATCAAAAATATGACCCAATATTGGAAAATCACATAAAAGGAAACTCTATAATAATGTCAAATCAGATGAGATCAGTTTTGTTGAACAACAATCTATGAATACAAATTATGTAAATTATTAAATTCCAGCTAACTTGAATCATACTTTTGTGTTTAAAAATTTACCATATAAGTAGATTAAAGTTGAGACTAGCAACATCCAATATCAACAGAATGGCGGGAACATTAACTGTTACAATACGTGATCTACTTTGAACTAAAATCCAATACAAAAGAAAAATTAAAAAAGAGAAACAAGAAAGTTCTCAAACTGATTGTTTCAAATCCAATCTTATGAAAATTATAATTTAGAAATCACAAAAATCAATACTAATTATTGATTAAAAGAATAATTAATAAAAATTTGTATTGTGAATATGCAAAGGTGAAAAATTAAAGGAAATAAAAACTCTAATAAATCAAGCTGAAAATTTCCAGTTAAGTAATAATGAAAACCTGCAACCTCCCCAACTACACCTTGACAATGAAAAACATAAAAGTGGGAGTGGTTTTTTTTTTAATATCCCCATCCAGCGAAAGTAAGCGCGCTTTCTCCCTACATCCTATTCCGTTTATCCTGAAAATCCCAAAACCCTTTTTGAATCGATATCACTTTGAAAAATCGTTAGAGCCGGCAATAAAAAATCGCCCCGATTTCAAGACAATTAAGGTTATCGCGCGGACTTGCCGACATTTCCTGCGGAAGTAATTTTTCAAAACGTCTAATTAAAGAAAACGTTTTATTCTCACCTCTCTATCTATAATAAAAAAATCATAATAACAAAACTACTCACTTATCAGGTACAGGTGTAAATCTATTTCAGAGGGTCAGTTGATTGTTTTCGATTTGATGAAAGAAGAGGGTGATGTTTTGAGTGAATTTTATCGAAAATTGGTGGACACTACACTTACACACCTGTTTTTGATAATTCGATGTACATGTTATCATTAAATCTCGGAATTTCGCGATATTTTTAAACACAAACACTGTGTGCTGTCAAACGAGCTCCATGACAGTTCGGACTGAGCATATGCGCGCGCATTTTGACACGCGCGTACAAACCTGAATTTTTAATTTTAAAAACGCTTCTCTCAGTTCGATTTTACACAGATTTGCATAATATATCTCAACAATCTCGTGCAAGCTTTCAATCGACTCAAATTTTCTTAAAACAACTTATAAAAATAATTCAGACGATTTATTTTTGACATTTTTGAATTAAACATACACAGATGATTGACACAAGCTTACTTAAAAATTACTAATTTTTCACACGCAACTTTGATCCAGTTATGACCCGGGGTCCTACTTAAACCCGGAACCCTTTTGAGTTTAGGCAGCATTGATCCGGTTGTAGCCTCTAGTACACTATTTTTATACAGAGGTCAGCTCGAGCTTTTGAGCTTTTCAGCACGATTAACATTGAGTTATTTTTAACACTTTTATTTAATTATCTGGAGAGGGATAAACCTAAAGATAAATATTATTTATTTCTTGTTTTCATCCACAAACATATAAAGCCTAAGAAGTGGAAAGCTATACATAAAAACAGCATGCTCCATAAATCTCGTAACAAGTTGTCCTCTGAAAAACTGTATTTTTCTAAAACTTGTGAGCCTGCAGTTAAGCAAGGGATATCCTGATCGGAAACGTCGCAAGCTGGAAAAATATAAATAATTTTTGAAAAACCGGAGCTGAATAAACTTACTGATATTCTTTATTCCATCCCACTGGACTATTGAAATCATTTCTGTTGAATACATCAACCAGGAAAGATACTTTGTCCACGTTAAAGCTTGAGGAAGCGTACTAAAAAAAAATCTATAGATGATATCATCAATGATTCAGATTACCTAAGTTTGATGAATACTCCTGACGTGACCATTAACACATAATCAAAAGGAACCAAATAAGCCATAGCGGTTGAAACAGAATCAAAAGCGTTAGAGAAGAAAATTCCTAAAAGAAAACATAAAAGAATCCTTCCAAGTGTTTTTTAATCTTTGAACAAAAATCAAGATATGACGCAATTAGAATAAATCCATAAGTTCCGAGTTAATAATAGAACTTCCATCCGAAATTTCTGAATAAATTATTTTAACCTACCTTGAATGAATAATTAAGTGTTTTTCATGTTGATGCTAATAATTAAATAAGTTTTATTAATTGGAACGGTTTATTAAAAAGGATTTATTGAGAAATATGGACAAAAGTATAATTTGGAAGCGTGATAAGTTGTAGAAAATTATAACGTAGCAAATAGTTTCCAAGTTTTGGAATTACTTACCGCACGCAGCAGCGGCATTCAAGGTAAGAATACCTGCTAAAGTTGTCATTAAAAAGGCGTAAGGAGTTGCCTGTAGGCCTGAAAGCCAATATACTATTATCACGAACAAAACGGGCTCTATTATTAAACCCGGTAACTGAAAACAAAGACAAAATTATTTACCGTTGAAACACAAAACTGAAAATTAGGAAAATTGTTTATCAATTGTGTTATCAAACGTTTTGTTGCAGAAGCGTCTCTTGCAAGTAGGTGGACATCGCCTCCGTGGCGCAATCGGCTAGCGCGTTCGGCTGTTAACCGAAAGGTTGGTGGTTCGAGCCCACCCGGGGGCGCTTACTTTTTTTTCTCAACAACTGAATTCTTTTATTTTCATTTTAGCAAATGATGATAATAAATCGCTTAAAATCCCATTATTTACTTTTCAAAAATCTAAATTTTCCAGTTCAGTTCAATATCATACATGGTTTGAATATAAAATAGTGAATTAGGAAAATCGTGTTCATAAAAACTATCTGCTGCCAAAATACATGAATGCGTAATTGCTTTTACTTCTTCGATCAATACAGTTTTAAAAGAAAACCACTTTACCATCGACATGATCCTTGATAAAAAATATATGGGTGCAGAATAAAGCCCTGATTTATATTCCCTTAGGAATAAAGGATAGTTTCGTGGAAAATCATCCAGAATGGAGTACATTGGAGTGAATGTATTCTCTGTGACTATGAGAAAAATAGCTCCTTGTACGTTCTGGACTCCAGTTTGAGTTGTTTGATTCGTGCCTAAATAGCATAATCCCACTAAAAAAGCAATAACCTATTACGATTTTTTTTATTATTATTTTATATTATTCATATTGGAGTTTTCTACCGTTCTTTGTGAAATTTTCGAAGCTTGAATAGTAGGATTTCGCCAAATATCTAAAAGCCATCTGTACGTTAGCCAATAAAGCTTCTGCCAAACAAATAACTCTCGACTATAACATAAAAAAATTACTTTGAAAGTTTTATGATTTTCTGTCAGCTTACAAATTGCTCCTCAGTTTGTAAATCTTGCTCTAAATAAACACAAAACGAATTAAGTTTGTTGACGTCAAACAAAAGCTGCATTGTTACCTTAACAGCTCGTCCCATGTGAAATTCATATTGTACGACGACATCAACTTCTCTATTATAATCACTTACAGCGAAATGATCACATATTCTCTTTATGGATTGTTTACTATTTTCCTCATAACCTGGAGCAGTCGCCAAAGTTTTAATGAAAAAGTCAGCGGGATTATATGAGCTAGGACACTTGTAACCCATTCTTGAAAGAAATTTGTAACAAAGTAGTCGTTTATGATAAAAACAAATAACTTACTTTTCAAAGAACTCTAAAGCTGAAGCCGCTCCACCCATAAATGCAATCCTTCCTTCAGCCATCAAAATCAATTGACTGAACATTGCGAAAATGTCAGACGATGGCTGATGAATTGTACATAAGATTGTTTTACCACTACAAGTCATCAGGTTCATCATTGTCACAATTTTTTGTGCTGAATAAGAATCTAAACCAGTCGTTGGTTCGTCGCAAAATAAAATCGGAGGATCGGTTAAAAGCTAAAAATTTGTTTGTACTTTCAACTTGATTTGTTTTAGTACCCACTTCAGTTGCAAAAGCCAGTCTTTTCCTTTCACCACCTGAAAGGACTTTGTCATCGCCGTTGTATCCAATTTTCGTGTTGATACACTTCAACAAGCCGAGACTTTTAAGAATGTGATCTATTTTACTTTTACGTTCATTCGCTGTCGTTTTTCTATCAAGTTTTAAACGTGCCATTATGTTCATGTGTTCCAAAACAGTCAGCGAACCGATGAAAATGTCTTCCTGATGCATGAACCCGCTTAAATATTTCATGTAGTTTCCGATGGGACGACCATTTATCAAAATATCACCATTGACATAAAGCGAACCTTTATATACAAAAAAAAAATCAATGTTAACACTTTTCACAAGAAATTAATTACCAGTGTTTCTGTAAGCAAGTGTCGACATCAATGTACTTTTTCCAGCGCCACTAAAAACCAGTTAATTTTTAAGTATTGCGGAAAGAAAATGAAAATATTAAATTTTTACCTAGAGCCCATTAACGCTACTAAACTTCCGGCTTTTACGGCACCAGTTACTAAAATATAAAATGAAAAACTTTTTATTTATTTAATTTTATATTATTTCATTTTATTCCATCCCTGGATTAGTTTTAATTAAGCGAATTTCTAATCATAAAATTTTTATTACATTTTTTACGAATTTAATCACTCACCTCCATTTATTATTCTTTTGCAAACGACTTTACCATTTTTCTTGCACTTGACATCCACTGAAACGTCGCTCCAAGCCAAAGTCACTCCTTCCTCCATCGGAGACCATTTATGATAGTCCCTATTAATTTTTGGCCACGAATCACTTTCGCCAAAAACTCCAGAACTATCCTATTAATTAAGAATAACAGATATTGGTGGTTGCCTAGATCATCACTTACATTAATGAACGATTTGATATTTTTGAACAAAATCGTGCATTATTCGTTTAGTTAACACCGGTCAGCAAGAATTTCTATTTATAGCTCATTTGTACTACGCCCATATAGAATATCATTGCGGTTAATTCATAGTAGAGAGTAATTAATGAACAAGATGGTTATTATAAATTTGCAATAATTAAAGCTAGAGCCCTTCATTAGGATGGGTTTGCAATCAATAAGAATTTCATTAATTAACACAAATTCAACAACAATAATTATTATATCAATCATTAAATATTTCATAAACAATTACCAAAACAATAATAATTAATTTCAGAATTGTAACGTACTAATTTGGTTTAGTGTTCCAACTGGTGCTTGTAATTAAACATCAGCAACAACGTAATTAGATAAATATTTACTTATCTGACGCTTTCAGATGAAATAAAATAATTTCGTGTGTTTATTAGATACATAAATGAGAAATTTTGTTAAATACTCACATTTGTATAGGAATTCCGTCGACTGTTGTTATTTAAAGACAATAATTGAGTTCCTTCTTCGTCTGAAGGCATTTTTATCTAATTAACATCTACACATCACTTCGACAAAATGTTGGAAAATAACACAAAATTAAATATTTACTTCACGAAATGAACTGCAGCAATCTTATTTAAACAAGGTATGAGAGTAAGTTGCAAGAACCCTGTGTAATGTTATCCATCCAATTCCCCACTACATTTCAAATTTTTTCTAACGATCGATCTAGATTCATTTAAGCGTTAACAAATCAATACTCAGAAATTTTTCCCTTTCTTTTATTAAAAATGTTCAAGAATTACATAAGAATTGGTCTATTTACGTTGGTAAGTTTTGAGTAACAACGCAATGTATGCTACTAGTCTAAATCCGATGATAAGAACACCCAACATTACAACACTCATCGTAAAATCCGTCTGGAAAACAAATTTTACAAATTCAAAAATAAATATTTTTTGTTTACCTCTTTAAAATCAAAGGTTTCTAAAATAATGTGTCCAGTTTTGGGACATGTTACATCATTGATTGGACATTCAATATCAGTAACATTATACCATTGATTGATAAGAAGAGCTTCGTTACCATAACGAAACCATGATAGATAAGACAACCATTTGAAATAAATGGGTATTGATCTAAAAACCAAATTAAGACTTAACCAAAACTATTGATTATTCTAACCCAACGTTGAGGAAGAAGCCACCAAAAAGTAAGAAGGGAATAATCAACGAAGGGCCAATAGTGAGAGCCATCGCTACACTTGTAGAGATGCAAGACACCAAATAACCTAAAATTTTGTGTTAATCTTTCTCTTTAATAGTATGTATTGGAATTATAATTACCAAAACTGATAGCTACGTTCGCTACAAGAACTAAAACTCCACAAGCTATAAAAAATCGAGGTCCAGTACTATTCAACCCAATCATAAAGTAACAAATCGATGTTAAAAGTATCGGCATTATTATAAAAATTGGAGCTTCAGCTAATGTTTTACAAATGAAATAAACATCAGTCCTGTACATTCCATTGCGATGTTCTCTTAGAAAAACTTGAAGCTCTGCACAAAATACCTGGATCGATGTTAGTTTAGCTGTTAAAAATTTTACATACATTTATAACCGCAAATACGTTTTGGAATGTCATGTTAGTTAAAAGTACAAACATCACGCCGTTTATGTTCATCACGCCTTCGGAATTCAAAGATTGGCCATAGAAGATTGTACCAATGATGAGCGCTATCACCTGGAATTGATTATTATACATAAGTTCCTATTTTTTTTTTGTCTGGAGAGATTAGCTTAATATGAGCCGCATAGAGCAGTTCTTGAATTCTTTCAGAAAAAACTTTTTATTTTACTCTGCAAGTTGCCTGCATGTTGATCCAAACCAATCAATTATTGTGTTTGTTTGATTATATCATTGTTTTCAACGTCTCTCCAATAATTTATACTGCAGAAACGATGTCAAAACTGAGGTAAACGCAAACCTAAGAGAAGCTCCATGCTGAACTCGAGCCAAAGCAAGTTCAGGTCAAATTCTTGTTACAGATAAAGGCGTAAGCAACTGATAGTTTTCTTACTATTGTTTGAAACAGGCGGATTTTGATGAGGATTGGTTCTTTGATAATAGTGAGCCAAGACCTCCAAAGCACTGCTCTGAACTGCATCCACCATGACGCTTTATAAGGACTTTTATGTACTTCCCCGTTGAACCAAATATCATAATACCCACTTTCTTTTTCCTAAAAACAATAAATAATTGCTTATAATTTGAAAGTTTCTAATTACAGAGCCTCCGGCTTCTAAAGCGACTTTAACTCCCACATTCGATCTTTCGAATCTATCACTAATCATATTAACTGCATGTCTACTTGGTTCTTCTTTTTCAGGGACTATAGCTAAGAGTTGGATGAAATAATCAGCTGGGTTGTAGTTCTTCGGACATGGTGCTTCCAGTCTACAAAAATTCATAATTCGAAAAATCAAAATTAAAAATATAATTATTAACTCTTTGAAAAAAGCGTCAGCTTCTTCGGGACTTCCTAAAAACGCGACTCTTCCTTCAGCCATCAGTAACAATTTGTCGAACATTGAATATAATTCAGACGATGGTTGATGTATCGTACAAATTATAGTTTTTCCTGTAATTGCCATGCTTTTAAGTACTTGTATAACATTCAAAGCCATGAATGAATCCAATCCTGATGTTGGTTCATCACAGAACATTATTTTAGGATTAGTTAAAACTTCAGCAGCAAATGATAATCGTTTTTTCTCTCCTCCTGAAATTCCTTTAATTCTACCAAGAATTCCAATTGGGGTGTCTTGACATTTGCTTAAGCCTAATTCGGCAATTACTTCATCGACTCGTTCCATCCGTTGACTGTAAGAAATGTCACGATCCATTCGTACTAAAGCTTGAAATATTAAATGTTCTTTAACTGTAAGATTTCCAATAAAAAGATCGTTCTGTTGAACGTAAGCCGATTGACTTATTAACTGCGTTGATGTAACAGGAACGCCATTAACGCTCCGGATTCCAGAGACAGTAAGACTGGACGAGGTTTGAAATGTTAATGCGTTTAAAAGAGTTGTTTTTCCAGCGCCGCTTGATCCAAGAATTGCGAGGAGTTCGCCGGGATAAGCCACTCCACATACTAACATAAAAAAAAAATAACATAAATTCAAACAGAAAAATCTAATACCATTTTTTAGAATATGCTTTCTTTCAGTTTTATGGTCTTTATTTAAAAAACCGCAACATTTTGATTTTGTACTGTTGATATTTGTAAAAACGTTGATCTCGCGCCAAGTGTAAGTTAATCGTTCTTCGATTGGGATTATTCTCGATGTTGGATGCGGGGTAGAACCATAGATAGGGACTCTAATGCTTGTTAAACTGAGAGATGAAGCAGACAGAGTGCTGTCACTTCCCTAAAATTTTGTTCAGAAAAAAGCGGCAATTAATTTGAATTCAACTTACGCTTCCATTTTGATTTAACTCCCCTCCAGAATGCAACAAAAGCGGTGTTTTTTCTTCCGTCATTTTTACTACACAGAAGTTTACCACAAAATGTTTCAGTTTCACTCAAATAGTAGTAATTATCTTATTTAAATAATCTCAAAACAATGAATATTTACTTAAGAAATAAATAGAGACTGCATTCTACAGAAATAGCTTGTAAATTGATATCTACCAGTTCATTGATCATATCGTATGTCTTCCCCACTGTAAAACCTTTTACTTACGCTTCTTGATTTTAAGTACAGAGTGTCCGACATAAAAAAGATTTTATTTAGTTGGAGCAGACCCGCACTGAAACAGTATTGCACTCGGGGCTTAGCCTTCAAATTAACTATCAACGATAAACTATACTATGAAAAACAAGCAGTGTTTTATTATATGTAGTGATTTTTTTTTAATTTTATATGCAGAGCCCACAATTTGAGGAAATTATTTAGATAATTACACAGGATAGAACTTTGATAAATTTTTCACTCACAATTCTCTAAACGCACAGACTGGGAACAAACGCTGTACATTTTAATACTCTAAAAAAACTGTGCATTCTAAGAATAATTGGAAGGTAAAATATTGAAATAAACCGAAAGACTATTGATTTCAGGAAAAAAATCTTCAACAGGAATATAGGTAATTTGAATGCGTATTTTATTTTGTTCATAAATGACTAGGTACCTAGACTTGCATTTGTAAACTTTTCATACAAATTTAACATTTGTTCTCTTTGCATCAATTAGCGCCAAAGAACCAAAAGAAAAAAGATAAAGAGGTCGCCACTTGGCATAGGCGAATACTTTTGGCGGGAAAAAGTGTTGCTTGAGCGCGAAGTTGACAGATAAGCGACATTATAGATAGAATTCAATTTCGGAAACTGCTTTTATTTATTAAATAAGCAAAAATGAAATTTTGATGAAAAGCGTGCAGATTAGACGTAGAATTGAACTAAGAAAAGAACGGACTTTTTAACTGCAATTTTTCAAGGCTTACTTTACGTAAGAACTTTTAGTATAAAAGACAAAAAATATTCAATTTTTTTTCCTGTAGTAAATCAAAAAATGGTAACAAGAATCCTTGTGGTGTTTAAAAAATTCGATGAGGTGAGGTTAAAAGACTGACTTTTTATGCAACTGAGTTCGCATAAAAAAATGGATAAATAAAGACACATTTTATTGTATATAGCTTACAGTCCATAAAACTTAAATATTTGTACATAAATCAAAATAATACAAATAAAAAACACACGTTATTATTTTTTTGTCACTTTTTAAATGTGAGTGGTCATCTATTGACAATATAAATAAAATCGCAAAACTAATGTAATATTTGATGACTTTTTCTTAAATAAAAAACAAAAATCACACCTGTTGTACCGTAAACTAAACACCTAATTAAAAATCAATGTTTTACGTACACTTAAAATTGCATTGCGTGGCATTAAATCGCTAATAAAAAATCGATATACTCAAAATAATCCACTTTCACATCTAAGCATTATTGAAAAGCATAATGCTATACTATTGTCATGGTTATTTGGGAAAAAACAAATACAAAATAATCTACAAATAAAACAAATACGATGCATTTCGCTCTCAATTCTAAGGTACTAAATTTTGGAAAATCCAATTTCCCTGATATCTCCGTGACCTAATTTAAAAAATTTCCCCAAATATAAAATTCGCTTTAAAACTAAATCCGACAACAATATATACAAAATTTGATCAATTTTCTAGTGATAATGTTAATTTATAAATTAGTATATTGGCACTTTCATTGGCAAATTAAAACCGCTTAAATTATGCTTTATTATTTTTCGCTAAATTATGTGAGGCCCAATTCAATGACGTTTTCCATGAATTTGAAAGGGCTTCGTCGAATTTACTCCTAAAGTGATTAAGTGCATCTTCTTCTGATTTATTCAATACCTAAATAAAAAATCAATAAAATTTCTCTAAATTATGAAAAATACTTACTAAAGTATCCCTTATATAGTTGAGATCTTTCTCCGAACTGAGTTCTGGTAATCCAGTAGATATCATCATCGCACACAACGACAATATTAAATTCCCATGTTTCCGTAAAATCAAAAAAGCTTTTTCACAATACTCTTGAAAAATTTTAAACTCTAAAGTATTTTTTTGCCCTTTATTTATAACATATTCAAAATCGTGAGTCAAAACAAATGGGACTCTTTCTCGTTTTATTCCGAATTTTTCTTTGAAATGACCAAGAATATGACCGAAATCTATGTGAAAAAGCTGACCTGACTTCTTCACCATGATATTGTCTGAGTGCCTATCTGCTACTCCTAATACATAAGTGGCTACACAATACCCTGCACATGACAACGTGAACTCGTTAATGGCTTTATTCAGAGCCGCTTCTGTAGTGTTGTAATCTTTCAACCACGCTAGAAAAATTATTGTTATCAAAACTGTGGTATAAACTTGAATGAAGTTTTTTAAATGAACACCCGTTATGCCAGAAAAAAGTACGCGTTATAAGTAAGATTTTTCATTTTTTCTGACGATACTTTATAGTGACTAAGAATTAAATAAGCAGGCTAGAAAAATACCTAAAATTGAGCCTTTTCTGAACGCTGACGTCGCCGAGAAAACCCCTTTATCCTTTTGAATATTAGCTATAGTTTCTGCATTTAATACTACTTCAATCATCCCAGCTCTATCAGCTAACGATATGCAATTATAAGGATTCATTCTAAAAACAAACAATAAATAAAAATTCAATTTTGATTAAATAAAACCTTAAATCTAAGCCCTCCCGTTTCCATAACCTATCCATAATCTTCAACATTTGTAAAGTAAGCATATCCTGCCTAAGATCATCGCCATCCTTAAAAATAATATACACATCTTCGCCATATGAATCATAATTTTCAAGTACAATCCATAACGGCCTCATTTTACTATCCATTATTTTACATTTATCTAATTTTATTTTCGAACACCTAACACTAGGATCCAATGGACTTCTAATATACTGAACAGTCTCATCTATATGACATTCTGTTAAATAATCTTTTAAATTTAATTTCGCTTTTTCTTTGCTTTTATTTTTAACATGATCCCTACTATTTCTTAATTTATCAAGAAATTCTAATTGTTTTAATAATATAGGCATATGCTCTTGACTGCCTCGACAATAAGCTTCTAAAATTAATCCAAAACGTATCGACACTGAAGCCACTTGCAACTCAGATTTGAGATGCCAAAATAAATAGTGACCAATTTTTTGATTATGTAGTGCCCTTTTTAATAAAAATTTTACTAAATCACAATCTAAATACATCTCGTGTTTGATTGCTTGTACTAATTGTAAAAGATATAACAATAAATCCTCATCACTGGAAACAAAAAACCATTAGAAAAATGTTTAATTTCTTGGTTTAATATTACCTAACGTTTTCGAGACATTCAACTGCAAAACTCCTAACTCTTTGATCTGGATATGCATAATCTAATAATTCTAGTGCCTTTTCTGGGGGTAATTTAGGCCAGTCTCTTAAAAGTAATGTTACTTCGCTTACAACTACTTTGGTGTCCCAATCAATAGTGGACAGTAATCGAGGTAAAACTTCCGGATGATATTTCCGCCAATAATCTTTCAATAACCAAATATCTTTTCGATCCTATTAACATTATTATTAATTCATCAAATGTGAATAATTGTAAGAACTTGCCTGTTCGTGAATTTCATACAAAGTATCATCCATTAAAATTTTGTAACAGTGTTCAACATTCGCCTGATCTGAGTTATGAATATATTGGTTTTTGAGTCCCTGAGCATAGCTTATCATTACTTCTGGTGTAGGGTAAAATATAGTCTGATCTTCAGCAAAACTAAAACCGTCATTGGTAAATACAACAAATCGCCTTTTTATACGATTCCCTGAAAACTTACCTATTTAGATGAAGTGTTAGCGCCGTCGCACTTTTATTTGGATTATTAACTACATTTCCTAAAGGATTGAAAATATCTTCACACATCATATCATTAGCAAAAGTCCACATATAAAGCGTCATTGCACCATTTTTAAGTTGATTTTTAAAATCATAAACTGTAGTATTCGCCCAAGCTATAGGAGTTATCAACTCCTATTCAAAATGATTAAGACTGATTTAATTTGAATTATGTAAAATATTTACCTTATTATTTCCATATTCTTTGCCTTTTTTAGATCTAACTAATTTACTAGATTTAGGAACTTCATAAATGCAAAAACATAATTTCGCATTTCTTGGTATATTGCACACTAATATATCAAAAACTAAAGTCTCATCAAATGAACTTTCATTTTTTTCATTTATAGGTTGGATGGAAGCTTTAAGTCTTTCGCAAAGGGGTTTACCTCCATGGAAAAGCCCTGCCTGAATCCCAATCTAAAATAAAAAAATTAGAATAAATTTACATTTTATTTTAATTCAATTACCTCATTGGTTTTCCTGAGATCACAATTTATGCCACTGACTGTATTCAAAGTCACACTGAATTTCCTTTCAATATTCCACGATGACTTATACTTTGCTCTTTTACGTAAAGTCAGCGTTGAGTAAGTCGACCTCATTTTTTTATTATCGAAGTTATCCACACATTCGTAGTCATTATCAGCAATTACTGGAATACAAACAATGAATAATTGTTAACTATTTTGGGATATAAAAATACCAGGAACGCCGTCGATCTTAACAGTGACTACAGTAGGAGTGACATCTTTCGACAATGAGTCTTGGATGTATTGGAACTGAATTATTTGATGATCTCCAACTAAGAACTCATCTTGACCGCAAACTTTCAAAACATAATCATGGATTCTTTCGTTTCTTATATTCAAAATATTCGCTTTTTTTGCTAAGATCATTTCAAGCAATTTGTTTGGTTTTATGAGCGGAGATACATTAAAAGTGAACGAAATCTAAAACAAATAAATACTTTAAACAAAATTCGGCAATGTTATTATTTTTTACTTCATTGTCTTCAAATTTAGTTGTAATTTTGATATTCTTCTGTTGACTCAAAGTTTCCGGAAAGATTTTATTTTTAGGACACAGCCTTGGTGGAAATTGATAATATAATTTTTCCAACCATGTATATTTGGACCTCCTTTGAGCAATCTCATCACCTAATTTTCTCATTTTGAAACGAAAGTCATTAATTTCAGGATTATTCAATTCATCAAATTCTTTCACACCTAAATAAAGAAGATATCAAAGTGTGATATTAAATCTAATTAATGATTTACTTTTCCCAATTAAATGGCCAATTTGAACATTAATTTTATTATCTGGTTCAGTCCCAAGGCACTCAATTTTCAGTACAGCACATGTTGGTTTTACATCACAAATTCTCCTTGATTCATCGTGAAGTTCTTCACGTTCTGCCATGCTATTAATACAAGTGAAGACATAAACCGACATGTCGTGCAGTTTTCCATGAAGTGGATACTTAGGAGCTTCCTCCCATAAATCCTAACAAACAATTCTTTTTTCTTGGAATATTTAGTCTGCAATTACATACCTCTTTGATGTCCGATAAAGTGGCATTGTAAGACACTTTAAGTAAAATTACAATTCCATTAGGCATCAGACAAGTTAGTTCCACCAAATCTTCTGGGTCATAAGACCAGAAGTCTGGGGAGTATTCCCGGGGAATTGGGACCATTTTGGGATTGTTTTCTCGCATCACGACTTCATTACTTGTCACTAAATTATCATAAATAAATAGATAATAGAATTTCCGGTGCAAATACTATATCCTTATGAAAAATTGCTGCTTCATTTTGAAAAAGAAACAGCTTGAAGCATCGCTTGACCTACAAATAAAACAACTCTCAAAATGTACACAAAGTCTAACAATGCTAATTCTGGTAAGTTAACTTAATTCTGAATAAACTGTTACTTAACTTACTTATTTATTGTAAATAATCTCCCTGTATCATTTTCATCATACACCCATCGCCCATAAAAACAACAATGCGGCAACGCAACAACAACAAAAACTCCAAAACAATTAGAACTCTTTCACCAAATCATAAAATCACCATTTTTTTCTACCATTTTTTTCTAAGTTAATATAATAACAAATTCAAACAATTACAAATCTTTGAAATTATCAAGTAAAAACTGTTAAAATTTTGTATATGACAAAGTTATTTTTCTGGGGTTATTGTCGTACATTGGTAGCTCTGCAAAAACGTGACGTGGGGTGTAATTCCAAGAAAAGCCAGAAGAACGTTATTTAAAAAGGTAAAAATAATGTTTGATCATTCAATAAAAGTGCCCCGATTGTATAAATCCGCTGCAAAAATAGCTAAAGAAGTGAGCGAAAGCAAAGGCAGCATTAAACAACTCGTTTATGAAAGTAAACATCCTGTAAGTTTGAGGTTATGTCATGTTTGTTTTCCTAAATTTGAAATTTTAGAATATCAAAGGATTATATGCTTTAGTTGTCCACATATTTCAACGTACCGACAATATTGAAAAACTCTTAAAAAAATCGAAACTTTTAATCAAAGAGCCAAGATTTGATCCTTGGCTTGCTAAAGTTTTAATAACTGAACTTCTGTGGGGTAAAAAGCGTTTATCCGGTCAATCAAAGCCAGTTAAGACGATATTAGCCTATGAACAGATATTCAAAGCTCATTTAAGTGATACTGCTGATGATTTTGAGGATTGTAAACAAGGTAATTAATACTTTTTTATTTTTTGCAGTTGGGTTATGGATAATGGTGGAAATGAAACTGTATTCACTCTGCCTCCGGACACTAAACAAGCAACAAAAGCTATTTTGCTTTTACTTTTCTTCAGCTTTATGATGTTTACATTACCATTTGCTTCTTTTTATGGGACTAAATACTTTCTAAATGAATATTTGCATATAACTGGTTATGCTAATACTGTATGGTCAGTAGTTGCTGCTGTTATCACAGTCAATTTTATTATTCTCATTTATGCTTATATTGGCTACCATGAGCAAGAATATGATGACCAAGGTCATCCTATTACCAAAGAGTCTGACGTAGGAAGAGTTAAAGAAGATTAATTTTACAGTATTCTTATTTAAATTTAATAACAATTCATTCCTTACAATGTGTAGATATAATGTAAAGTGTAAAATGTATTCAAACTAAATAAAATATCAAAATTACTTCTTTTCTTTATTTTACACTTTCTGTATATCTATACCTGTCGTATGTTACTCGTTAATAATTAAAACAATCTTTCAGTTGAGAAACCAAGATATGTCCGAGTTAACACTCTTAAAATTACTGTCAACGAAGCTATTGAAGGTTTTAGAGATGAAGGCTGGGTCCTTAAACGTTATACAGACACATCTAACTATCTGGGATTCCTTGAAGCTGTTGCGAATTTGAATTCTGAAGAATTCATGGTTGATTTTCACATCCCTTATTTGTTGATTTTCCCACCTAAAACTGAGTTTCATCAACATCCGGCATACAAAAACGGGTCAATTTTACTACAGGATAAGGTAAAATAGTATATTCTCAAATAAGTTTGGAGTGACGTATTAAAATATTAATGCGAGTTGCTATTTTGGTATCTACAGGCAAGCTGTTTACCCGTTTTTATTTTGGACCCAAAGCCTGGATCAGTTGTTTTGGATATGTGCGCAGCCCCTGGAATGAAAACCACTCAATGCGCCGCAGTTATGGATGATAAAGGTCAAATTTATGCTGTTGAAGTTGGTAAAAAAAGATTTCAGATTTTGAATAAAATGGTTGAAAATTCTGGAGCTACTTGTATTAAAACTATCAAAGCAGATGTTCTAACTCTATCACATAAAGACTGCCCAGATGTTGAGTATATCATAGTAGACCCAAGTTGTTCCGGATCAGGTAAATAAGTTTTGAAAAATAAAAACAAAAAAATGTTGATTCTGTTGTCACAGGTATAACAGATCGGGTAGAAATCGGTCAGCAAGAAATAGAACAGCACAAAAACCGTTTAGAAAAATTAGCTGCATTCCAACTTATGATGTTAAGACACGCTTTTACTAAATTTCCAGCAGCTAAACGAGTCGTTTATTCCACTTGTTCGGTTTATCCAGAAGAAAATGAAGATGTTGTTAGACGAGTTTTGGAAACTTGTAGAAATTTCAAATTAGTACCTGCGCGTCATTTTGTTAATAATAATTGGGAAAATTTTGGTTCTTCGGAGTTTGGGGATATTGGGAATTATTGTTTGTATGCTAAACCAGATATTGATTTAACTAGTGGGTTTTTTGTGGCTGTTTTTGAAAGATTGGAAGAAGGCGAGAGTAATCGTTTTTTTAATATGAAGTTGTTCAATGAAGTGGATGGGAAATTTAAACTAGAAAAGGATGATAATGTGAAGAGGGAAAAGATTATTAAAATTGAAGATAAAAGTGATTGGAAAATTAAGAAAAAAGATAAAATTAAACGTGAATTTGATAGTACAGATGTAGAGAAGAAGGAAAAAATAAAAGAAGAATGCTTAGATGAGATGGACGGTTGTGAAAAGAAAAAGAAGAAAAACGTTATTAATGCGAATGAAGCAGATGAAGATAGTAAGATAATAAATAAAATCAAATATGAAAGTGAAAAGAAGAATGAAGAATTAAAAGAGGAGTGTTTAGATGAGGTCGAAGGTCATAGAAAGAAAAGGAAGAAAAAGTTTATGAACATCGACGATGAATCTGCAACTAACAATACATCTGCTTGTTTAGAGGAAATGCATACTAATGATTTTGATTATTCAATAAAACAAGAGAGAACGGAAGATGTGCCCATTGATAAACCG
This sequence comes from Latheticus oryzae, assembly GCA_030157265.1. NCBI lineage: Eukaryota > Metazoa > Arthropoda > Insecta > Coleoptera > Tenebrionidae > Latheticus > Latheticus oryzae. The sequence continues at coordinate 13,033,697 of CM058050.1, forward strand.
AATAAAAAAAGAAAATACAAAAGAGAATGTGTGAATCTTGATGAGTCAATATCTGAAAATTTGGATATAGGTGATGCTGAAAAATTGTACAAAAAGAAAAAAAAGAAGAAAGAAAAAAGAGAGGCACAAGAAATTGAAACAGTTGAAATTGACGAAACACCTAAAAAGAAGAAAAAGAAAAAAATGAAAAATGAAGAAATTGAAGGTTAAAAAAATAGGTTGTATAAATGTAAATATATGTGAATCTTTGATTCACATTTTCAATTTTTATCAATAAGTTTAATAAAGATTGATAAATGATATGCATTTCATTTTAATTCAAATGACGATGCAGATACAAAATAGCAGAAAAAAGTTGCTGGAAATAAAGTAAAAAAGATTAAAAGAAGGCGGATTAAAAAAAAATGACGAGTGATGACTAGGCCTAATACCACGGAAGGAGCAGTAAAGTCGTCAACGACAACTAACTTATCGCGCGCTCAGTATTGTTATTCGATGTGGTCAATTGGAAGCATTTCAGCGGCATCCACAATATCAAATTACAAAACTAATCATAATTTAAAAAAATTGATTTTGTGCCGCTAGTCGTCATTATTGTAACAGCAACATTTACTGCAATTATTATTGAATGTTTCTCCAAAGTTGTATTAGAAAATGGCGATTACAAAGTCCTTAAAATTTGTATATCTTCGTCCGAAAGGCGACGCTACTGACCCTTCCTTCGCTTGGTACTAGCCCTGCTGATGACGATGAGTAATCTCCCAAAATTAAGCAAGAAAACTGAAAGTAAAGCTTTAAAATGTCAATAAAAAATTAAGTTCATTTATTTTAATTTACAAACTGGATAGTGATTTAGATATACATATAATCATTAAAGAAATAAATTACGCACTTTATTTCAAGGATCTACAAAATTTTGCATGCAGATTAGATTTTGACTAGAACATTGAATATTAAGAGTAAAACCAATAGAAATTTTCAAAGAATGCAGTCCACGACTGAAAAATTTAAATTTATCAGTAGGCATCAACGAAAAAAATAAAATTCAATTCAATCTAGAAATAAGGTTCTCAGACGTTTTCGTGTCCAAATGTAAATAAAATAAAACTTTGTGACCCTTATTTCACTTTTGTGTTATACTAAAACTAATAAAAGTTTGATGAATAATACCATGTTTTAATTTATTATCCACATTTATGTATGTGTTGACACCGAAACTTTTTCTAGGTCTAACTACTAAACTTATTCCACGAACTACTTCGTGTGGACAAACTCCATAGGGTGCAACCAAAAAATTAGCTTTTTTGTATTTGATGATTGTTATTACCAAAGCAATTTTGCTCTTTTATTAAAACAATGAGGTCACAAAACTTTGTCTCAAGATTAGTAGTTAGCGTGGTAGTTGGTTTTACTTTATAATTTCACATCGACTATTTAGCGCTCCACAACACACGCAAACCATATTATGGTCATACGACTTTTTCTTGTAAAAAAATGGTCAATTCGTCGTAGTCGTAATCTATTGCACTCTGAACTATCATAAATTCCATATTGAATACTCGCTTATGAGTGGGATAAATTTTATCAATTTATTGTTATAGCGCTTTAATTTTCTGAATGTGGTATAAATTGAGAATGGATTCATGTATCGTTCTGTTGATAGTCGATTAATGGAATATTGGCTGGAAGCATTGCATGTGAATATTTCACAAGCTTTAGACCCAGCCAAGGCGAGCTTCGATTAAATCTGTGTTACGAGCTTTCGTTTTCAAGTCCACTGGCCAAGCTTTGAAACTATTAGAAGGTCAAGGCGTCGGATTAAAGCTGTATATTGTGTTGAAAGTGAAGTTCAGTTAGTGAGCGTGCAAATCGGTCAATTCACTAAACTTCCAAATCATTTAAATGCTATTCAAAATGCACATATTATTATTCTAAATATAGGTAACAGCTTTTTTATGTTGCCATTTCTTAAATTAATTATTGCAGTTAGAGTATTTCGAATATTTCACAACATTATTACATATGCAAATTTTAATCAATAGAACAGCATTTCCAACTGCATCATTGAGTCATTTAATACTTTTGACATGTTCTTGCTAGAATGTTTCCGCACTGACTCGTTGAAATGGAAATTTTAACTCAATGAAAAAAATCTCTTTGTAATCAATTTACTGCCCACAGTGAAGTAATAAATTTCGATCAATATAAATGAGATCAGCGATTATTAATCACTTTTAAACTTGCACAATTGTAGATAATTTATAGGTGTGAACACACCTACTAAATCAAAAAATTATTTATGACAAAAGTATGTAAAACGCTTGAGATCACATTCCGATAAGAGAATATCTTTGTAGAATGTTGAAAATAAAATAAACAAAACTTCAAGGTTAATATAAATGATATAACTTTATCAGTGTCGAAATCAGGAAATTTCAGCATTTTTTCATATAAGAATTGGATAGAATATTTGAATAATTGACCTAATAGCTAACGTTGAATTTTTCCAATAGTTTCTTTACGATTATAGGAAATTATTTGTTCTCAAGGTGATATTTTATATTGGCATGAATTTTTTCATCTGATAAAAGTCATTAACAAAATTGCATGAAGCCATGAAAATATGAATAATATGGTATACGCAGGGTATTAACTTTTATCAATGCAAAATGTTTCAACACTCAAAAAGTGATAAATTTAAAGTGAATATCTGGTGTTAATCTGAATAATTAATTCATTTAGAATATTAATATGTTAGGCTGTTAAATTCATATAAACAGTTTATTTCAGTCCATTTCGTGTTTTTATTTTTTCGCATAAATATTTATGTTTGGTAGAATATAACATTGGGGGTTTTCTTTAAAACAACTGGGTGAGAATATTTAGGCCAATTATTATGTAGGTGTTTCAAGAAAAAATATGTACCTAGTAGTAATTTATATTTCTTTCATTTATTGGATAAGCTGTGATAAAATTATCATAAATTGCACATAATTTTTATTATATTTTTAATATTCACTTTTCTGTATAAATATCACTGTAATGTTAGAATATTTTAGTTTTGAAATTAAAGTTTTTCAGAAAATAAAAACCTAAATTTTCAAAAAATTCGAATTCAGATATATATAGAAAATTTTCACTACGAAGATGTGATTTCCCATACTTTCTAACTAAAATCATTTATGATGAGAAAACTCATAGAATGTTAGTAGGAAATCTTGTCCATATGCACGTTCGCTAAAATTTCTAAAACTCCTTTCTTAAGATATTCCAAGATTGCTAAAAAATGTTTATGAAAAAGATTTTTTATCTTAAAACCAATTGGTTTAATTTTATAGAGAAAAATAGTGAAGATATTGGAAAACACACTTCATATAACTCTAAAAAAATCTCGCGTTTGACTGCTGGTTTTCTAAAAGATGAATGCCATAAATGAATCTTTGTAACTTTGATAACTTCATTTTTTTCATTTTCTTTTGCTTCGAATTTTGAAAAAATAAATTTTTCTAATGTAACCACAATAACATTTTTTTTTACAAAAAAAACAAACGTGCTGTAAACTAATAAAATTGAAATTATTATGTGAATTCAATGTCCGAATACAGCCTAAGGATCCTGATTTTACTGTGTATTTGTTAAAAATAATACGCAGTTTTTCCTTTGCATGACTATAAATAATTTCTGATAACAATTATACACAACTGCATAATGCAAGTTTTAGTTCATTTTTAAACTTATGGAAAATAGAAACAATGGATAATTATTAATTGAGGGTGTAAAATAGCCCGGCGCATCCACCATTTTTGTCTTGTTTTTGACTAACTAGAAATAGAAGTAATTATTATAAAACTTTCTAGTTCTTTTTTAAAAATTTATACACAAAAATTGAAACTTATGTAAAATACGACGTGTTCGAGTACTAAAGACCATTGCAATTATAAAAATATAGTTTTTAAGTCACATTTAATTTCAAGATTGCGACGTTTTAAGTGTATGGGTGTTTGGTAAATAAATGCACACAATTTCATAGGAGATACAAGAATGCAAAATTTTTTTTTTGTGAGATTTTTCTATATTTAATTCAGTATATAGTATCGTCAGGTCAAGTCGACGTAATGAGAATATTATTCAATTAACTATATGGGAATTGAATAAAAAAGCTTTGAATTATGTTTGTCTCAATTATTTTTTTTGACAAAGTAATTTTTTAAATACGTAAGTTTGAATCTTGAAATAAGTCTTAGTATGTGATGCTATACACAGACAATACAAAGACTTTTTTCATTTAAACATCTAACAATGTTTGAACTAATTCTTTATATTTCATCAAATTAACGTCTCTCATTCAACTTATCTAATATTTAGAAAAATGACTTACAAGACACACAGAAATGAAATATCTTAAAACCGGTTTGCAAGTAGCTTTTACATGCTGTTATTTTAAAATTAAAATTACTACTTAGTAGCTATTGTGTTCTGAATGTTCACTTGAAATTCTATCGTGCCTGCGGCAAATAAATACGAGAGATTTTTTTATGTTCATTTTTTGCGCAGCACTTTTGACTAGCCGGGAAAATGCAGCATATCTTTTATTTTGTCTGTCTATAGACCATAACAACAAATCTACAGATTCATTTAAGACAATCCACTTAAACTTAGAACTCTGATACCAAAATATAAGAAGAGATATTCAAAATGAAGATGATTTTTAAATTTTGTATCTAATACTATTAAGATTCATAACATAAATCAGATAATATATAATTATTACCATACTAGTTCAACAGAAAAAACTAAATTCAAGCTCATGCAAAATCCTACTTAATAAAAACCAGTAGACATTTATTTTAATATGTATTAAACATAAAAATATAAGTAAAACAACATTTTCCAAATAAATATTTCAGTTTTTGTAAACTTGCCACAGTTTAACTGGTTCTTGCAAAACATTTATGCATAGTTCAATTATTCTAAAAATGGAGACGAAATTTGAAGCATAAATCAAAGTTTTTTCAGTCTAAAAAACTCTGGACTCTATTATTTCTCAGACATTGCCATGTAAGGTCTATAACGATCGATATTTCATAAAGTGCAAAGTAAAAAATTATTTTATGGCATTTACGTTCTACTTGCAGCTATTTTTTGTCAAATTTTTCCACCAAACTAATCACAAACTACATATTAATACACAAAAATATAAATATCTGCAATTTGAATACTACTCAGTATTTAATTAAGTTCGAAGTTTATTAAGGGCAAAACTTACAAATGCAACACGCAAGTAATATTTAAATCAAAATGAGATCGTTTACACTGTGTTTTCCTATCTTAAATATACTGTAATATTTTTTAAGTGAATTACGTGCCATATTGCTCTTTAAACTAGAAAAAAACTTGACGAATTTGCATAACTTTATGAGCAATAAACATTGAAAATTATAAGCTGCAGTGTAATACAACTAATAATTATTTCAAAAATGCAATTTTAGTCAAATTTTCCGCTCAAAAGCTTAGTGTTATCATTTGACAAATGATGATAAATCACTACCTAAACCGTCTACTTTTCGCCAATGTTTACACCATAAAATCCCCAAACATTCAGACATCGTAATTAAAACCGCAATTGAGTCACCGCATGCGCGATAACGATCAAAAAAGCATTCTATTCCGGAAACTACCAATCCGGATAGGCAAGCGTTCTCAGAAAGAGGCCAGCATTACTCCCGGCGAATACTTCGTCTCATTGGTCAATGACATCATCTCGACAACCAATCCTATAACTGCTTGCCTTCAAACCAAACCCCGGAGTCAATAATCAACTCTACAAGCAACAAGTTTACTTCTCTACGACTATTCCGATTTAAAACACTTGAAAGATATTAACGGTTCGTTAAATGAACATTTATAGTTTGACGTATAACCATTTGTTTATTTTTAAAGCTTTGAGTTGTAGTTAAAGGGAGATATAGTTAAAGTTGTAAATTATCGAACAAAGGGCTCGGACTTGCGTCTTGCAGCTAGTTGACCCTTTTATAGTTCAGGTTAGTGACCCGAGCTGAATTTTGTGACAGTAATTAAGTGTGAAATTGGCGGAACGCCACGCCGGTAGTGCATAAGTGGTGTTCGGACAAGCAACACACATGGTAAGTGCTAAGAATCATAATGACAAATAATTTTTTTTATTCATTGATTTCTGTTTTCTCTCTGAATTTATTCATGTACATGTACCTGAAAAAAAAAGAGACAAATTCAAACCCGGCGCATCCACCAAAACTGCAAACTATTTTCAATGTAATGTTTTATTTTATCTATATTTTTATTTGTTTAAAAAAGTCATTGCTTCATTTTTCCAAATTTACTTCAATGCGGCGTATCCACTTGAACTGTAAACTCTTGAAAATGCAGATTATTTAACTAAATTAGTGTAGAAAAATCTACTTTATCTTTATTCTGATGAATATTCTTAATTGTTTTTTCAGGATCAGAAAACTTAGATAAAATTCAAAATGAATGAGTATTTCTTCATGATTAGACGCATTTTATTATAAAATAGTCTGATGTATCTACAAAAATTTGACTTTTTATTATTTAATGGAAAAATCACTAAACAAATCCATCCACAACGCAGATTAACTACTGACTTACTGACCAACCAGAGGTCAATTTTCATTTATTGTCCAATTATGCTTTGACCTAATTTCAAATTATTTAAATTACATTTAATAATTTCTATTGGCACTTTTTCCAAAATTTTGATTCACTAAATCGAAAAGTTTGTTTTAAACAAAATGCAAATTTTTGATTGGTATGCAATGTTGCATTGCAGTCGGTGGCTCCGTCCCGCGTCGGTAGCCGGATGCAGCAGTACGAAGACGGCGGCACCATCGACGACAGCGGCCCCCCAGCAGATGGCGCAATGAATGGTTCCGGCGACGGCGGCGAAGACGCCGCTCCTGCAACGCCTCGTAACGATAAACTCTCGAACTCGCTCAGTGCTCCTCTAGCAATAGCTGGAAACGGCGCGTCAAATAACAACGACGAATCTGACGAAGACGACGGCGAAGAAGACGCTGATCCTCCAAACCCCAGTAACGGGGGTTATTGGCGTCAAACAGCGGCTTCACGATCACAGAGCCCCGCCATGGTTGATAATATCAGCGACGCATCTTCGATGATTCCTCCACAAAGACCGAAAAGTCGCGTCGATATGGCCACCAGCAGATATAACAATTTATCTTATTGGAAAGCACGAAGAGTTTTGTTTTACAAAAATGGTGATCCGTTCTTTCCGGGGATTGAGTTCCGGTTTAAACCCGGAAGAGATATAGTCAATTTAGAGTCGCTTTTGGATAAGTTATCGCTACGCATGGATCTGCCACGTGGAGCGAGGTATATTTTTTCGATGGATGGAGATAGAAAGTATAGATTAGATGAGTTAGAGGATGGGGCTTCCTACGTTGTATCGTCTTATAAAAGCTTCAAGGTAAGTTCTAGAAAATATCAATTAAGTTTTTTCGGTGAAATTTTGACGTTTGTAATTAATGAATCATGCCGGAAAACACTGTCGACAATGAATGAAAACACTAATAAATTTCGGAGAAAAAATTTGGAATTTTTTATGGCACGTGATTTTTAATTCACGTGTATTAATATGTATGGAATAATCCTACTTTCCATATGCATATGCATATTATCACACTTCTACATATCTAATAGTTTCAACTTTTTGAAATATTTTATTATTAAAAACTTAGATTTTGTCTAAATAATGACTTCCATAACAGGTGTTTGTTAATAACCTGTTGCTATATAGATGACCTTTTGGCATTTGGACGAACTTAAATAAATGCTACTTCTTTCATATAATTAAAACTTACGATTTATTCTATTATTTCACTGTGATCCAAATGACTGTTCACTTTTGATATCACAAAACGATCTCTTAATTATATAAATAACTAGCGAATTACCCATTTCAATTCCAAATATTATTATTATTTAGAGATGAATTTAGATTTTTCGTTAATAATGTAATTATTAAATGTCTTTTCAACATTTTTCTTACAAAATTACTTATAAGTGATAAATAGTTTGTATTTTTAATTATTTTCTAAAACTGAACAGACATCAATTTTTGAAAAATTGAATATTTGTGAAAATCCAAATGGTATTTTCGATTAAAAATGCCACTAAATTCAATAAATATTTCTTCATTAATCGTTTCTAAAATTCTCATTTTCACAAACTTTCATCAATTTCTGAAGAGACCACAATAGTTATTCTTTTGCATAATTCGAAAGACGATTGATTGTAGTCACTTGTCCAATCGCTGTATTACACCTTCTCTTAAGAAATCATTATTCCAATAACAAACATTTAAAGTCTAGTAGAATAACAAGAGTCTTATTTCTAAATTACAAAAATTGTTGATAAAAGGATGGACTTGTTCAGAGCAATGTCTATATATTTCCACTTTTATTTCTAGACATTATAAGGTTAAAATAGGGACACTGTTTCAAATTCAGGCACCTTTCTGTTTTTTGGTATATAAGAAACATAAAAATTTTACAATATCTAGAATTATGATTAGCCGTGTTTTTAATATATCATTTTATTAATTCAGACTTTAATGCCAAAACAATTGCTGAATAAAAAATCAAATATGCTGTCGGAATTAGATGAAAGTTCTGTTTGTCATACAAAAATATAAATACTTTAATAATTTTTTTTATGAATTTCAATGTTAAATAATTAGTCAATCTTGATCAGAAGTGATTATTCCTTCTAAAAATTAAAATTCATAAACGTCTGTGATTAATTATCAACTACACCAAATAAAATGTAACGTGAATTCCTTAAGTTGTCTTGATTTGGGTGTTTTACCTTAATAATTGATAGACCATTTTCGTCGTTTTGCCTACAATATAAGCCTCTATAAAATGTATTCAATTCAAGTGATAATTAAATTGTAGATGTATTTATTTTTATTTTCTAAAATAAAATCCACATCAATTTTTGAAATATTGAATATTGCTAAAAATTCAAAAACTGAATGGTATTTTTGAGAGAAAGATTCATTATTAATTTCAATAAGTATTTCTTTATTATTTATTTCTGAAAATCTAATTTTCACAAACTTTCATCAATTTTCAATGAGACCACAATCTTAATTTTCTTTAACAATAATTCGTTCGCATAATTCAACAGACGATTAGTTATAGTCACTACTCCAATCGCTGTATTTCTTCGTTTCTTTAAAAACCTTCAATACAATAACAAACTTTTGAGGTCGTGTAGAATAACAAAATAAATTCTTGGCTCTAAATTACGTTTTAAATTTCAATTGGTTAAAATGCGATAAAAAGATGGACTTATTCTCTATATCATTATATTATTATAATTATTATAATTATTGATATACAGAAGGTTCAAAAAAGATGGTAAAACATTGTAGGGGAATTAGTATAGACCAAAGTAAGGAAAAAAGTCTTAATAAAGATGATTTTGCAAATCAAAGGTTTTGGTGATATGAAAGATTACTTAGGGGCGGTTTGGCATTATTAATATTATAACCTGCAAGATTTGCCTAATTTAAATTCACTAGATTTCGTTTTTTCGGAGTATTTTGAAAGGTCAGTCTATAGTATTACTGTAGAATCCTTTTGTAAGTGTAAAAAGTCTCCAGAAGTTGCAGAAAAAATTAATACAAAAACTAAACAAATTCGAGCAAACGAAAGGGTTCTAGAGAGTATTCAAATATCATCCAAAAATGTTGTTATTGTTGGAAATGGAATGAGGACAGTTAGAACAACTTATGTAATCTAATTTTCTGTCTGTTTGTATTTGATAAGTAAGTAATAAATGACTGCCAAAGGATGTTTCAAAAATCCGTAGAGATCCGTAGAATCCGTAGATTCGAAACAGTTACTTTGCGGACCTATGTTTACTTTTCTACTTGCTTAGGTTCATATTATCACCCCTTAAAATAATTTAGCATCTTTTTTGAACAACCTGTATGCTTTTAGATTTTTTTTTATTGATGTAATAGTTAAAAGTCTTCTCGATATTTTGATTACAGAATAAGTCTCAATAAAACGTAATTAATTTTAGTGAAAAATATTTTGTGTATTATTATTTTTTAAGACGCATATTAATTATTGAATAATTGATTTTTTGTAAAAATTCAGAAATCGAAACATTTGAGATGGTGAGGTGGAGCAGAATAACAAAAAAAGTCTTATTAAAAGTTACAAAAAGTGTTTTATAATTTAATTGGTTAAAATACAATAAAAGGATGAACTTATTAAAATCAGTGACCCCCATTTCATTTTCAGATATTATAATTATTGATATGCGCATTTAGATATTTAATTGATGATGTAATAGTAAAAGTCTTTTCGACATTTTGCCTACAGAATAAGTAATATGTAACATGAAAAGTAATTAGTTTTAGTAATAAATATTTTGTATTAATTATATTATTTTTTAGAGTAGAACACATGAATTTTTGAAAAATTAATCATTTGTAAAAATTCAGAAATCGAATAGTATTTTCGAGATAAATGTTATTAATTCTAATAGTTATTTCCTTATAATTTGTTCCTAAAAATCTAAATTTTTCTTAATAATATTTCAGTTGTTCAATCGCTGTATTACACCGTCTCTTTAAAAACCATCAATCCAATAACAAATTTTTGGAGTCAATAAGAATAAAAAAAAAAAAATCTTACCTCTAGTTCACAAAAAGCGCTTTGAATTTTGCTTGGTTAAAATACAATAAAAGCATGGACTTATTCATATCAATAACTATCGTAGTCCGCATTTCATCCCAAAATATTAATTATCAACATATGCATTAAAAATTTTTGAAAAATGCTTTCTGTGGTTGTGGTTGGTTTTTTGTGCAGTTTCATTATATGTTAACCAAATACAAAAGATTTTGAAAAGAATTAGAAGATAGATTTTCAGCATATTTGATCAGAAGTTTCAGAATTACAGGTTTCGAATTTTTAAAAGTTACTTTAGTTTATGATGTTGATTGAAAATTTTGAAAGAATTTTTTTCATGAGGATATATTGTCGCTTGTTTTAAAGATTTAGCTCAAAAAACCATAAACAATATAGATTTTTTTTATAAGTGAAGAAGTTGACATTACAGTGTGTCTGTGGTACAGAATTGAATTTATGATTCCCTTCTAACAAGCGATTTTGCTTTATTAGATATTCAGTTAGGAATACATAGTTTATTTTGATTTCTTACAAAAACAGCATACGAAAGTCTTCATACAACATTCCTCAAAAGCGAGGTTATTCTTCTATAAAAACTTCAGACGTTATGCCATTGTGATCATATTGATGTATGGAGATCATAGAAGTAGTTATTTCTAATTAGTTATTATCATAAATATTAATTAATTTATAAATCATGATTAATTTATTTAAAATTGGGCAACCAAATATATTAAGTTGATTTTGATAACAATGGCTGTCACTTATAATTTTGATTTTTTCTTTTTTCCATCTAAGGTGCGATCAACGGAAAAATATTGTAATCAACTCATCTATTATACAGCGCTTTGATTAATCCACTACTTTATCAAATAACTATTATTAATTATGTAAATGTTAAATGTCTTTACAACATTTTGTCTACAGAATAAATCTCCATAAAAGTAATTAATTCACAAAATTAAAAAAAATTGTTTGGCAAAATGAGAGCATTTCAATCTTCTCATTTTTTGGAGAGCCTGCTTTTGAAGCCCCGTATAACTTAAATAAGAAACCTACGGAAAACACTTGACTTGAGTTATCCCGATCGATCAAAATTCTTGAGAAACTCGAAACTTTGTATTTTCAAAGTGTTCTATTTCAATTGTTGTAGTTCATAGAACCATCTAATAAAATGTAGGTTTATGTAAGTAATTAATAAAAATATTCAGTAACCATCTTTTATATATTTATAAATTTTATTGTATCATAATAAAATTTTATTTTTGTTTTACCACTCAAAACTTTCTAGAAGGCAACAAGGTAGATCGTTCAGATTGGTAGAATTGAGCTCTTATTTGGCACGTGACCTCGTCTACTTTATAAGATAAGCTGACCACATACACGCACGGTATATTGTAAACACTTGTATACAAATCGTCTAAAGAAAATTTTTCAAATAACAAGTTGAATATGTAAAAAGCACCCTCCAAAACTGGACTATACCATGTATCTAATTGCCAACTTAAAGAAATCAATAAGAAAGCAGCATGTTCTTATTACTCATTTTTCCACCACCCCTTATTGTAATGAAAATGCACATTTCCTTAATGGTTTGTCTTAACCACACCTTGTTCAAAATCAAAGCAGACAAGCTTCTATGCAACTTTGGCATAATTGAAACAAAGCTTCACCTTCTTTTCTGCCCTAATTCTCCACTGACCACCAATCTATGGAAATTTGTCATCGCGTCGGATCTAGATAACAAAGAGAATCTATTTATATCTTGTGCTGACATGAAAATCAACAGTTCCACCAAAATAAAAAAATATATATTGGAATCGGATCCATATAGAAATAAAGTTGACAACTGACCTATATTGCATAAATATCCATCATTATAATACAGCCTCGACTTCTGGAATATAAACGCACGCAAAAATAATAACCGCTATTTTTTATACAAATAAATTATTCGCATAAACATTACTCTAATCTTAAACTATTTTTTCATTCTATTATTAAATGCTTAAACTCATTTATTTTGTTTTTAAATTGAGTAGTTTTTCAATGAGCTTCAAGTGTCTTGAATAAAATCACGAATGTAAACAAAACTTGAGTCGGCATGCGAGCTTTGAGCTCTAACCATATTCGGGGGAATGGCGATTTCAAGGACACACATTCCCGCTCCTGTTTCCGGAGGTTTGAGGTCAGTGCCGTTCAAGTCATTAAGAGACACGCCATTTCAATTTTTTGGATGTTGAGATGGATTATTCTGGAGACATTACGAGAATTTCACCTTGCTTCTTCTAATGGAGGAAATTAACAAATTCAAAAAATCTGCAAATTGTTTTTGATTTTTTAGCTGATGAAAATAATGATAAAATACATAAGAATTTTCTAGGAACTTTGATTTGAATTTTCAGCAGTTCAGTCTCGTTAAATCCGTCATTAAATCACCAAGAGTACAGCAAAAATTTCAAAAAAAAAACGATAAATGCAAATCTATGATAATTTATGATAAACTGTAATTAATAAATACAGTCTGGCATAATTTGGCTTCCTTAGTTTGCATATCTTTAGCACTTAAAATCACGCATTTTCCACTTTCTTACTTTAAACATAAATTCTCATTTTATTTGATTAACTGAACGTCAATTAAATGTAGCTTTGATAATGTTACAAGAAATGCCCAAAATCAGCCTCTCCCAATTTCTATCGATATCCACATTATTCGGCAATATGATTCACTAATAGAGGTATCTGCTTATGAATGCCCATGATTTATTATCCTTAATATCGTGAGACTTTCCCTCTCTTTAAAACCACCATCCGCAATTTTACCATTTATCATTCTCACTAACAAAGAAAACATAATAAAGAAAAATGTAAATATGTATGTATTTTCTCAGTAAAATACACTTAATTTATTGTCATTATATTAGCATAAATATGATGACTTTATAACGATTAAATTACTTCGCACAAGTGCGAAATTATCTTAATTTTTTTACAATTAACCTAAATACCCAATTTTTTATAATACACTGCCCGAGGTTTAAATGTCCTTGTTTCAATTCATACAAGCTGTCGTTTCTGAAGACCTTGCCAAAATGTTTACGGGGTGTTTCTGCATCACGATACTTGTACTTAACTTTCGTAATTTATGTACATATATAACATAATTCCCTTCTGAATATTTATTCTTTACTATACAAAATCAATGCTGAACAATTGACTTAAACAATGCAGGTGCTAATCGCACTATAAATGCATCATTTTTTATTTGCGTTTTCAAATTTGGTGGATGCGCCGGGCAAATAATTTTTAAAATTTTTAAATTATTATTTATTCAACGTGACGATTACTGAAAAAATAACTTAGACAAAAAAGCGTTTAAATTTTTCTCAATTTCTCAAAATCAAAATGATTATTTTGATTTTGAAACTATTTAGCTGAAAACCGCATATCCATTTTTAGTAGATGCACCAGGAAATTAACAAAATTTTATATTTATTTATTGTAATTTTTTGGGTCAATTAAGTGTGAATAACCCAAATAACGTCTCTATCCACTTTATATGCAAATATTCGTTCATATGTTCTTGGTCCTTTAAGTCAAAACACATTATCTGATATGAAATTAAAGTCGGTCACGATATGCAGCCCCCTCTCAAACAACCCTTCATTTTTGACCTTGAGTTATCCCCACCATTGTTCATTAGCACAATCAGTTATACATTATTTATCACAGTTACAATCGTTCGTGTCGAAGGTTTGGTTCATTCTTTCTTCAAATTCCGAAAGAGAAACTTCAAGAATCGAGTGTTGCACTTTTGATTTTTTTTTATTTTTGTTGATAAAGTGTAGTTCATTTGAGTTTTACCAATGATAGATTGTGATTTAGACGAGGATACGCCGTTTGCTGTCGTAACTGTTCCTAGCATGGTAGATTTTGAAAATTTTGATCGATTTTTGAATTGAGATTATTTTTGATTGAAGGCTGCTAGTTATGGGAAGAAAAATGGGATTTGGTACGCTGCTCCTGGAGGCCAAGGCTGGAGCAAAGCTACAAGCCGGAAGGCATCTATTGCCGAAACCGACGCTCCTCCACCGGGCGGTGGAGGGACTATCAAACCCAGCTCAGGCAGAGTTATTCGAATTATCAACAATATGGACCACACTGTACAGGTAAATTTCCACCACTTAATTGTTTTTTAAACAATCCCAGCAAGGTAAAAATTATTAGAAAAGTAGATTAAAAGTAATGATAGCACGCATTTCTTGCATGCAAACAAATAAATATTAAGAAACGTATTATTGATGTGAAAGTTTCTTAAAAAAATCATTCTTTTTATAGTGCAGAGTTCTACTAAATCTTCGGACTTCTCAACCATTTGAAGAAGTTCTCGAAGATTTAGGACAAGTGTTGAAAATGAATGGTGCTAAAAGAATGTATACAGTATCGGGTCAAGAAGTTAGGAGTTTCTCACAATTAAGAAACGAATTTGCTGATGTAGATACCTTTTATTTGGGAGTTGGGTCCGTTGGAGGTGGTGTTGGAGGAGTTATGTTATCACCGGTACGAAGAGCTAGATCAAGAGCACCGCAAACTGCTATTGTAGAAGATATTAGTAAACAAAGAAGATCTAGAAGTAAAAGCAGACCTCGAGCTTTATACGCCCCAGAAAATGAAATTGTTAGGACTAATGGTAATTAATTTAGTTTCAATTTAAAATATTACTAACACTTATTACAGATTACACTTTATTAGAAGTACTAAAAGAAGAACCAGTAAGAGTCACTATTAAAGGTTTAAGACGGACTTTCTACCCTCCTATCCATCACGCCCCCATGGATAATACCCCACCTGATAAGAAAATGCAACTAGAATGGGTGTATCCTTTTTTAAAACCAAAAGATTTATTCACGGCAAAAATGCATGCTAAAACGCAATCTACTTCAAGAGTTTAACGACCATTTTTACATTCGAAGGAATTTTTCTTAACTGTATCTAGTTATGGATATCGAGGGACGGATTCTCGAAGAAACCTTTGGGTTCTTCCAACTGGAGAACTTCTTTATTTTGTGGCCGCTGTTGCGGTTATGTATGATAGGGATGAAGAAGCGCAAAGACATTACACGGGACATACTGAAGACATTCAATGGTGGGTTTCGATCATTAAATTATTAAAATTATTTTTTTTTCATTAGTATGGATTTGCATCCATCCCGTGAAATGGTAGCTTCCGGTCAACGAGCTGGCCGCAATCGTAAAACACAAGCACACATTAGAATCTGGAGCACTGAAACTCTTCAAACTCTTTATGTTTTTGGTATGGGTGAATTTGAAGTGGGAGTTGCGGCAGTGGCGTTTTCACAATTGGTATAACCTTCATCTTTTTTTTTTTTGTTTTATTTTATAATTAACAATTGTAGAATGGCGGAAGCTATGTTTTGGCAGTTGATGGAGGACGCGAAAGTATTTTATCAGTTTGGCAATGGCAATGGGGCCATCTTTTAGGAAAAGTAGCGGTAAGTTTCAATATATTTGGAATTTCTTCGATTGTTTGCTTTAATTCATTCATATTTAATCTACATAAACACCACGTTCGTGTTGTCTTTTGCATAATAAGCTGACTCAGACGTCAGACATTTGCTGTAGGATCCTTGAACTGACGCTAAAGATTTTTTTATGTTTTTGGGAGTCCAAGTTTCAATAAAAACAGAAATAAATTTTATAATGAAATTTTTTTTCTATCATCATCGTAATTTATGCATATGTAAGCTTTGAATAACAGTAAAAATGCTAAATGTCACTTCAGATGAAAAAATTTCATAATGTAGTGTTTTAGAGACATTAGTGTTTAGCTTACATTATGGCACGAGTTCATTTTTAAAAATAAAAATTCTTAGCTGTTTTTTTTGTTGGAAAAATTTAATTAAAAATGTCCGTAATTAATTTTAAAAGCAATTTCCTCAGTTAAAAATTTGATAACCTATGTATTTTATAAAAATGAAATCTTTGTAATTTCCATGCAATAATGCACCTTCACCTCTATTTCCAAGAAATTGCACTTTCGTGTTTTGATATGCAAAATAATAAAACGCGTGTTGTCGTTGAAAAAAAAAACTTGCATGATAATTTTTTAACACATCACCTACCATGTTGTAGACTCTGCAAGAAGAACTGACAGGAGCTGTATTCCACCCCTTAGATGACAATTTAATGATAACACATGGTAAAGGTCATTTAACATTTTGGAATCGACGTAAAGATGGCTTTTTTGAAAGAACAGATATTATCAAACCTGTAAGATTAAATAGAGTAGTTTTCAGTTTGATAAAATAAAATGTTGCAGCCTTCTAGAACACTTATCACCGCTTTACAGTTCGAACAAGACGGTGATGTTATCACTGCTGACAGTGATGGTTTTATCACAATTTATAGTGTGGACAGTGATGGAGCTTATTTTGTTCGTATGGAATTTGAAGCACATATTAAAGGCGTTAGCTCTTTGGTGATGCTTTCTGAAGGAACTCTTCTTTCTGGAGGTGATAAAGATAGAAAGATTGTTGCCTGGGATTCGCTTCAAAGTTACAAAAAGATTACAGAAACTAAAGTCAGTATTGATTAATTTTAATAATCAGTTTTTAAATCTGGATTTTAGTTAGCTGAATCTGCTGGTGGTGTTCGGTCAATATATCCACAACGTCCTGGTCGCAATGATGGTAATATTTACGTTGGAACTACAAAAAATAATATTCTGGAAGGTTCATTACAAAGACGATTCAATCAAGTTGTTTTTGGTCATGGACGGCAATTGTGGGGATTGGCTGTTCATCCAGACGATGAAGTTTTTGCTACTGCTGGTCATGATAAAAACATTGCGTTGTGGAGAAAAAATAAATTTATCTGGACACTACAAGTGAAATTTTTTTATTTTATTTTACGTCAATTTGATATTTTAATACATTTTAGGTTGCTTTTGAATGTATTTCTTTAAGTTTCCATCCGTTCGGTGTTGCGTTAGCTGCTGGAAGCACAGAGGGTCATCTTATTATAATTAACACTGAAACTGGGACTCTTATCAATACTATAAGAGTGTGTGGATCACCTTTGAGTTGTGTCGGATACAACCCAAGTAATTTCTATTATTTTTTACAATTGAATGAATAAAGTTAGTTATTTTTCAGCCGGGGATATGATAGCTATAGCTTCTCAAAACGGAAGCATTTATTTATTCCGAGTAAGCAGAGATGGATTTTCGTATAAAAAATCAAATAAAATCAGAGGATCGCAACCTTTAATACAAATGGATTGGAGTTCTGATAGTAATTTTCTACAAACTGTCACTGCCGATTATGATCTTTGTTTCTGTAGGTTCATTATCACTAAATGTTGACGAATCTTAATCAATTTTTTTAGGGGATGTGAAGTCGTTATCGCCTGAAAAGAGTCCAATTGCTATGAAAGACGTTAAATGGTATACCCAGAATTCTACTGTTGGCTTCTTGGTAGCTGGTGAGTTTCAGTTTTTTTTTTTCTAATTGGACACACGAAGTTTGCTATGATTTTTTCCTAGATTGAGTCATTTTAAAAAGTAAATAAAAAATTTACATCTTTTATGAATAGAACAGAAAGCGCATTATCTCAAAATAATGATTATACCCTACTAATTTGAGTTTTTGCTCTTCAGGTATTTGGAACAACCGCTTCTATCCAATGACATCCATAATCAGCACTGTGAGCCGATCGGCAGCCCACGATCTCCTTATCACTGGAGACACTGATGGTTACATCAGACTTTTCCGGTTTGAAACTCTCAATAATTTTTGTTATTTATTAACACTTCAATTTCAGACATCCTGTTTTGAGTCCAAAAGCGGAATATAACGAGGAAAAAGTATACAGTGGTACAGTGGCATGTGCAAGATTCCTCTTCAATGATCGAAACGTAGTTACAGTAGGAGGTACTGACGCTGCTCTTATGTTATGGGAATTAACAGAAGAATAGCATAAAGCGTCATTTTTATATCTGCCTCCAGTAGTTAGATATTCTTCTGACTATGAAGATTCGGATTTGGATTCATCTTTTGAAAATTCTTTCGAAGTTCTCAACGTACGATACTGAAGATCTAAATTTATATATTTCAAATATCTTCGCACTTAATTAGATTCGTTTTAAATAATATTTCGACTTGGCGTGACATGGAATGTTAATTTTTTCCTATTGAGTTCTTCACAATCTGATCAAAAAAATTTAAAAGTAGGTCAAATAAAACAAGTTTAGATGTGAAAATTGATTTAGTTGAGTTTGCGAAAATAGATAATGAATTAGTTAATTTTTCATCGGCGATTAGTACTGGAACTGTAAGAGAACTTGTATGATATACCTCAACAATTGCAAAGAAATGTTAACTGAATATACAGAAGCCTTATCTTAAAAATAATAAAAAGAACAGATACACAACTTTTAGATAATTACTCTAATTGTCTAGTTATAAATACACTTGGAAACTGCCAATAGTTATAGATTTTATTACATTTAAAAAGAAATCTGTAATGTAGGATAAAAGCAACGCATGATAAAGCTTCAATTTGCCTAATACAATTTTTAATAAATAGTTTATTGTTAAACCCAATCAGATTTTTTTTTTATTGTAGCCTAAGCTGTTTACTTTGCCAGAGTTGGCAACACTAATAACTTTTAATCATTTTTAGACAATGTCACCAACCAAAATAGAAAAACACCAAATTCTTAAAGAAAAAATTTAATACTTGCTTTTTTACATATTTACATAAAGCCAAACAAACAGACCTTAGTTTTATACAAAACAAAGTACGTAAAAACAAAAATACTGAAACAATTTTAAGTTTTATCTTTCGAAACGTCGCGCATTTCCTCTTCACCTTCTTCTTGACTATCACATTTATTTTCTTGTGAGGCCTTCGCTATATCTTCGGCAATTTGTTTATTAACTTCAAAATTTTCATCGGAATTCCCGCAATATCTATTCAATATATTCGTATAATAAATATGTTCGGACTTTTCAACTTGCGGTAAATTCTGAGATTCGTATTTTTCAGTCTTCATATCATACACTGGATTATTTGGTGTAATATTTTTTGGTGTTGCCTCGATTCGTTCACTTAAAAACATCGTACTTTTGGTGAAAACTTGAATCGGCCTTCGAAAACCTCTAGCTTGATGATGAGGATATCCAAGAATTTCGCTCTTCGCAAATCCTACGACTGACGAAAGAAGGTATTCGGTGAACTTGTCGGGGAAAAATTCAATAGAGTTGTAATTTTTAAACGTCGTTTCCTAAATAAAAAACTAATAAAATTTGTTTTCAATAATTTGATATAAACTTACAGTCAACTTCCGTTTCGATTTATAACTAGCCCAGTTTTGCGGTTCTAAAATCAGTTTTCCCCCGGGCTTCAATTGAGCGTACATTCTCCGAAACGCTTGTTTCAACCCAGAGTCTCCCCAATTTAGATGAATCCATTTGGTGATACTTAAACACAAAATAACATCGTATTGTGGTTGTTCTAAAGCAAGAAGAGCATCATCTTCTAGGACGTAATTACACTAAAATTGAATAATAAATTAAATAATTTAGAAATATATTGATAAAATTACAGTTTTGAAAATGACGTTCTTGGGAAAATCTCGTCCGCAACTAGCATCACTGAAGCCTGGAATGTCAATGGGTCCATATAATATGGGCATAGAAATAGGGAAAAACTCACTACTTTTCTTATTCTGTACTTCGCTCCCGTCACCCACATTAGGTTCCGGTGAATCAGAATTTTTAACGTAATACTTTACGTTCTTTCTTGCTATTGCAATTAATTTGGGATCTATGTCTATGCCTGTCACACTTTTAGCACCGAAATCGCGCGCCACTGATAATGTAATATGACCTACATTACATCCTATGTCTAAAATATCTTTTCCTTCGAACATATCTCGATGCTGGGAAAATACTTTAAGTCTTTGATCTACCTCATTATGAGGATTTCTATAGCCATAATACCTATAAAAAAATAATTATTTATTTAACAAACAAATTTTATTTTTTTACCTATTGTAGTTCCCATACTGGAACTGTTTATTTTTGTCCTTAAACTGTGGCATTTCTTCCGTCGCAGTCCTATTTGGTCGTGGTTTCTTCTTCACAGTGGTCGACCGTTTTGACCACGCACCCGGTTGCGGAACCACAGGACTAACAATTTTATCCATTGAATGTTTGAACTTTTTCGCCGCTGCAACTCCATGATCTTCCACTTTTCGCTTACATTTTTCTTTCTTTGTTGGAGATAATTCAATACTGAGATCTTTACTAGGTTTCGAGCAATCAAGTTCATCTGGAATTTTCGCAGAATCGGTACTCGTTTCAGGTGTTTTTGCTTCCGAATTCCCACTCATATCAATATCAGAATTGTCCAAATTTGCCGATATCGTCCTTCTTTTCTTCAATCGTTTTTTTCGACCTTTCTTCACAGGCGAATATAATTGTTGTTCATATTCCGCATCATCAGCACAAATTAAATTCAAAGGATCATTAAGATTCGGTGGTATTATTACTTCAATTTGTCCTTTTCTCCTTGGAGGAGTTGGTATTGGTGATGATTTCGGAGTGATTGCATTCATAGCTCTGTTAATTTCTTCATCTTGAAGACTGTTTAAATTCAAAGGGTCGTTTATATTACCCCCAAGTAAGAATTTTGTCGGTGGTACTGGTTTCATTTCTTTCATTAAACCACAGCCTGAAAAACTCTTCGATCTTTTTCGTCCCGACCGATCATGTTTGGTTTTTTTCTTTGAACTTGTATTATTATTCGTATTTTTTAATTGAGTTTTATAATTGTGTGGTTTAGAAGGTGGTTCCAAAACCACGCCGGTAGATGACATTTTTACCTACAATTTCACAATAAATGATATTACAAATGTGTAGAATAAAATATGTGTGAATTTTCTTATCGAAATCTGACATTAAAATTCATGACCGTATTCATATTCTAGTCTATCTAAAAAAGATAAAAGACTATTCCATTTCGAAAATACATTTACGACTTTTAGAAAAATAATATAGCTTATTGTTTACATGACACAGATTACTTTAGACAGCGAAAGTAACAATGCTTAAAAATTAGAAAAAAAATTTCGTAATCTTGTATGCAGTGCCACTGAAATTATTATACTTGCATACTTGTGGTTAATTTATTATTGACAAATTATTAAATTTCTCAGACAGGTCTTATCGGTATGATGGTTCATTATTTATTAATTCCAATTAAAGCTATAATCTAACGCAAATGAAAACTTTCTAAATCTCGACATTTGAATGTCAATGGAAAATACAACTGAATATCTTGTTTTTCTTCATCTAAACTATCATTAAAAAAATGAAATAAATAACTACAAAAGCGTAGGTTAGAAAAACTAATATTCATTTACATAGACATAACGTGAAGTAAATAGAATCTTTTTTTTTCAACTGAATGGAAGAAAAAATGTTGCAATAGCACATTGGGTCATGGGTCACTTATGATTTTTAACTATTTGACCTATTTCCGACTTCGCAACACTTCCTTTTATGCCGGAAGCAACTGCTAACTTTGTTATTTTAAACGGAAAATTAATAATAAACAGGTGCAAATTCTGACTTGAACATTTTCCCAGCGCAATCAATTTATCCAAATTTTATTCACAAACAATTCGATCAAAGATGATGCAAGCGACAAACCCACTCACTGTTCTACGTCAAATTTATAAATGTAATGTTCCCTGAAGTATGACATTTAAAGTGCATATATGCACCTGAAAAACAAACAAAAATTGAATTTTTCTCTCTCATAAACCGAAAAAAAATCAAAGTTTCATAATGTAAATAAAATAACTGTTAACAAGGTCATATAAAATCCCATCTAAATACAGACACTCCTCTTTCATGCAATTTTATCAAAGTATTCACGACTTTCAATAATGAGTAATACCATTAGAATGATGTACAACACTATAATTAAAAAAAAAAGTTATAATCTATTAAAATGCCTTTTAGAATTTTGCAAAGTACTATTTCCAAAGCTGAAACTTTATAATTAACAATGAAATGATTCACTCATGCATAATGCATACATTGAGCTTCAAAAAGCTTCTCTCATTTATCTAGTTGGAAATTGAATGTTCAACTTGAAATACATTTAAGCGAATATATTCAAAATACATATCATAAAATGAATTTTCAATTTGACATCGAAAGCAGAAAAACCTATTGCAAAAATTTGTAAATAGAACGAGAGACGGGTTGGCAATCGATTGACAAGATCTTTTTTATTCTGATAAATGTGCAGCCATTACAATCAGAATATTCAAAATAAATCTTTTCAAGCACAAAGATTAATAGATTTGTTACCAAGAATGAAAAAGTAGTTAAATGTAAAAAAGGGTTTATCAGTCAAATATTTTATTAAATAATTAAGAAGTCTTCCAATTGCTTTATTCGGTAAAAATGATTATGTAATTGATGTAAAGCTGCTCAAAAAAACTTCGCAGACAAATATTTCACTTATCAATACAGCCAAAAATTTGAACATTTTTATCTACTCAGTTTGGAAATTTTTGTATTTTCTTTCTTGGTATATTTTCTAAACACATTTTTAGAGTTTGAGCTACGTAAGATAAACACGTTGAGTCATACAAATATGACGAAATAAAACACACCAAACTTAGGCCAGTGGCGTAGTGAAGATAATCGAAAAACGTCATTAATATTCGCAAACTTAAATCAGAATTCTTTCGTAAATAAAATGAAAAAAAAAAAATGTATAAACCAAAAAATAAGCAAACAAGATGAATATACGAAATAATGATTAATAATCCACGAGATTTAATTTGTACTAATTCCTTTTATGCAATACTTCACTGTGACAAGCATTCCTCAAATTAAAAGTTAGAATGGATTGTAAATAAACTGATCTTTGATGCAATTTTATTGCTATATGCTTCTTGATAGAAAAGCAAAGCTTTCTGTAGTCATACACGGAATAAATTAAGAACTAAATTTTAGGAATATAAAAACCTTGCATTTTGGAGTTGGATCAGTTAGTACAAAAAAAAAAAAAATATTTGTCATAATCCTCAAAAATAAAATTTGAAAAAAAAAATGAAAATTTGTTACTCATAACCTCAAAATGCATAGTTGTTTTTCGTTAGAAATTTGGGTTAATTGGTCGTAGGGAGAGAATTCCTTCTTGTAAACACATCTTCTGCCAATTTTTGGAAAAAAGTTAATTTAATGCGTAGTTTGATTCTTATATGAGTTTAAATGATGCAGTGTATTTAATAAACTGTCTGTTGAATATACCAAGTGTTCAATAGTAATGAAAGATTCTGATTGTAGTTCAAAAACTATAAATATAAAACTTTTTTTTGTATCAAAGTTCCTGGACTTTCGATTTTGAGTAAAGTGACAACGACATTCTTCTAAAAATAAGCACATTTTCCTTCCAAAACTAACGGAAAATGTAATTTAACGTTACACATGCGATTTTTTTTTCATTCAGAAAAATAGAGAAATTTTCCAAGGGCAATTCATTTAATTTTCTTTTTTCTCAACAATCAATAAATCATTTAATTTAAAGCCAATATTTCTATTTTTTAGAATTCATCTATAAGCCTGTAAGTCCAGCAGATATAAAGAAAAAAAGGAAATTGAAAAATTTTAGCTTTACTCAAGTAAAGTAGGGTCTTTTGTTGAAGTAATTATGACTAAAACTTAAATTTCACATATTCGTTTTTCAACTATAGTTATGGAACAGACTGTATATACCTTCTATTGACATCTTCAGAAAGAAAAGTGAAATTAAAGTCCGATAGCACACAAATAAGTAAAAATTGCAATATTCGGAGTCTTTCTATCGGTCAGACTATACAATAAAATTTTCAATTTTTTCACTTTATTGATAAGGATATTTGTTTTGAAAGATTCAATACACTTTTCCATCACAACAATACAATCAAATTTAGAAGAAAACGAATGCCTTGTATAGGTACAAAAATAACTAAGCATAAATAACAATAATTTGAATAATTACTAAAGCATAATAAAGTCGAACAAAAAAAATAAAAATAAATAATCATTCCAACTTAATGTTTTGGAACGATCTCCTAACATGTTCCCTTCCCTCTAAAAATCTGAATAAAATAGTTCTATATAAAAAAAATTGAATCATCCCAAAGGAGGTGAAAACGACAAAAATAACACATTTTGCAGATTATTTCGTATCTCCTCAAAAAGAAAATTTTTCATCAAAATAATATTAACAATCTTTACATTTTTATCACAAATCACCCATTTACTTTCTTTGATAAAAAAGTAAAATCAGCATTTATAGAAACAGCTATTTTGAAATTATAAACAAAAAATGAAAATTAAACAGTCCGCACCTAAATTAAACAAAATAAAATTTATAC